>OU343047.1:24894118-26094118 GCA_910593695.2 Ocypus olens
CAATTTAAAAACCAAAACCGAAACCGAAACGAAATTTGAATAACGGTTAATTTCGGTTAGAAAGAAAGAAATAATAACGGTTAATTTCGGTTCAAAATTTTATTTCATTAAATTAATTCATTAATCACTTGCTTTCATATATGTTCCATGTAGAAATGTCATGCTGCTTCCGCCATCTACCGCGTGCCCCAAAATATCTTTAATTTAACGACGAAGGGATTTGCCTCAAAATCCATAAAAATAATACATATCCTAGGTGGAAACAAAACGACAACAATCTAAACTTGAATTGAGAAAATGGAACTTGCATTGAAAGATTTTAAAAATTGTAAAAAATTATCAATTAAGAATCTCAAAATTCACAAAAGAACGATATATTTCTGATTTTTTTCAGAAAAACAATAGTCAAATGGCAACAAACCAAACTTGAACGAGGAAAACGAAAATTACATGCAACGATTTAAAAGATTATAAAAAAAATAGTTAATTTAGTAATTTGTTCAAAAACCTCAAAATACGCACACAAAATAATAGAAATTTAATTTAACATAAAATGAACTGACATATCCTGGAATATAAACGAAACGGCAACACGCTACAACGTAAAATGCATTCAACGATTTAAAAAATTGTAAAAAAATGATAAACGGAGAAATTTACTCACAATCCCTAAAGTAACAATATACAGATTTCTGATTTCACATTAAAATAACTCATCTGGCCGGGTACAAAACGACAACATTCCAACGAAAAACGCATTCAACGTATGGAAATATGTAATCAATAAATCAATTTGGCAAACCGTTCGAAGAACGATAAAGCGGTTAAGAAATATAAACCAAAATTGATTATTTCGGTTTTTTACGGATATATCCGAAATTACTCAGAATATTTTAACTATCCTTTAAACAAATTATTCAGCATTAAAATTCGCAACTTTTCCTCCATTTTACTAACTCTCTATCTCTTATAGTTACCGAGATAGCAATGCGAATGCATCGAATTTGTAACACCCTGTACCTATGTATTCTGGGTGCTGTAAAAATGGCGGATTAACTCATTGGTACGTTGTCGAGGATTACGACATGGAAAAAATAATGAAAAAAATCGGTATTGTATTTTTTCGAAAATATGAAGACTTTAGTGTAAATTATTTCATTGCTAAAGGTCTGCCTAATATTAATTATTTCCACTCCAGCTCATCAAATAATTCTTTTAGAGATACATACTTTCATGCTTGTCAATATTATGTATAATTGGTATTTTTAAATACGATAATTTGAATGTTAACTAATTGATTTTCCCATTGAAAAAAACCTAGCATCAGTAGATTTATTTGAATGCGAAAATCAATTATTTAACATTTAAATTATCGCATTTGAAAATACCAATTGTACATAATATTGACAAGCATGAACGTATGTATCTCTGAAAAGTGTATTTGATGAGCTGGAGTGGAAATAATTAATGTTATGCAGATTTTAAGCAATGAAATAATTTACACTAAAGTCTTGACATCTTCGAAAAAATACAATTCCGTAGGGCAGAAAGACTTATGGTCTATAGCCCATTTACAGAAATGTTTTCTTTGTTTTCCATGTAATAATTAATATGTTGTATTGTAATGTGTAAAACCCACTTCTGTAAATAAAGATTTGTTATACAAGGTGTCTAAAAAAGACACCACCAAAATGATATGGTGTATTCCTGAGACAAAAAAAGAGCAAATTAACTAAATTTATCTATATGAAAAATTACATACTTTCCAAGATACATCAAGTCAAAGTTTAAGATTTTTAAAATATCTTAATCTATATCTCGAAAATGGCAGATGAGAATGATTTGTTTATTTTTTTCTGACAACTATATTAGGTGTACTACATTGTTTAAAAATTTAAAGAAATTTCTTCAAGTACAAAGGTGCTCCAGAGGACATGCTGTTTATATTATTACATAGAACTTTTTTGTTCTTCACATTTTTTACGATTCAATATTTTTTTCAATGCAACTCATCACTTTTAAAGAATTTATAACTCTTAAAGTTTTTTTGTTTACGCCTTATTTTTAACAAAAAAAATTAAAAAAGAACTTATTGTTCATTGTTTAATTGCGCTCGTCCTGCAAGAAAAGTATTAAAAATAACTATAATCCAAAAACTGCCTTTATTTTAACATATCAAATTATTTAACAAATTACAAAAATTGTTCAAAATGACCCTCATAAAAAAAATCACAGTACACATTGTATGCGCGTGCGCGCGTCGCGTCGATGCGCTTCAGCCACCGGCGATACTTCGGTAACCACCACTCAACGTTTTAACCAGTTTTACTTAAATTGAAAGTTTTAATTGTGCTGACACACGTTTTCAACGAATTGACACCCGCCTACTTAGATTATTTCATTTTTTAACACGAAATTTTCCAAAAACAATAAGTTCTTTTTTATTTATTTTTGTTAAAAATAAGGCGTAAACAAAAAAACTTTAAGAGTTATAAATTCCTTAAAAGTGACGAGTTGCATTGAAAAAAATATTGAATCGTAAAAAATGTGAAGAACAAAAAAGTTCTATGTAATAATGTAAACAGCATGTCCTCTGGAGCATCTTTGTACTTGAAGAAATTTCTTTAAATTTTTAAACAATGTAGTACACCTAATGTAGTTGTCAGAAAAAAATAAACAAATCATTCTCATCTGCCATTTTCGAGATATAGATTAAAACATTTTAAAAATCTAAAACTTTGACTTGCTGTATCTTGGAAAGTATGTAATTTTTCATATAGATAAATTTAGTTAATTTGCTCTTTTTTTGTCTCAGGAATACACCATATCATTTTGGTGGTGTCTTTTTTAGACACCTTGTATATACAATTCCGATTTTTTTCATTATTTTTTCCATACTCTCGAAGTAATCCACAACAACGTACCATTGAGTTAATCCGCCATTTTTACAGCACCTTGTATGTGTGTAAATATATAGCTATATTTAAAAATTACTAACCAAATAACTAATAAAGTCTCAGTGATAAAATTTTCTCCACTTATTATAACACAATAAAATAATGATGTCTTAAAATTTCGGAATTTTAAAGTGCATCCCTTCTGAGATATTTCAGATTGAAAATACCGAATTTCAGAAAAATCGCAATATTTGAAGAATCATTAAAAAATGAGGATGGAACTCTTAGGCCTGAAACTTTTTAGGGAAGTAATATAACACCATATCCAGAAAAAAAAAACTGAAGCCGAGTCTTACTTTTATCTTTAACAATTTCAATTTCAAAAGACAAGATTTTTGTTATGAAAACATTTACCTATTTTTTTTTGTTTATATAAAAAAGAGAGGCCCATGTACTGGACAGAAAATATTGTACATTTTATGCTCTTTAACATGGTTTTTGTTTAAACTAATTATCTTTAAAAACAAAGAAGCTACAGAGTTTAACGCAAACCTCTGTAAAATGCAAAAAAGGCTGACGCACCAATACAAAATGGACGCTCAAGAAAAAACTGAACATCTAAAAAAATAAATGAATACCTGTTTTCAACTCTGTGAATATAGCACAAACATAGGTAAAAAAACAAAGAATAAATACATTTTGTCAGCGACCTTCTCAAATTAAATTGGTTGATTTTATTTGGATTGACCCGAATACAAAAAACGTGTAATAATTGGTTATAAGGTATGTACATTTTATCATACATGCGTATAATAAATATATAAGGCTAATAAAATAGAACTATGAATACGTAATCAACGTAGGTTAAGCTTTTTTAGAATTAAGACACAATTTCAATTTGCATGTTCTTGTAATAACATTGTAAAATAAAGAACAATAATAATTATTATAATTATTATTATTAGAGTTCAATTAAATTACGATGCATCCATTGTATAAAATAGGTAGTTTAGGTTTTGCTAATTATTATATTTAAAAATCTAACAGATCAAGGGACGTGCGTTTCGTCAATTATATACAGCAGTCAGCGGAAGTATCAATTACGGAATAAAATAACCATGGAAAGTGTCCACACTTATAAACAAAAGCCAAAGTATAAAATAACAGGAAATGAAGCGTCGTGAATAAATAATTAATTGTTGCATCAAATAACCGTTTAAAAATTAATACCTCAAATCCGCGCGTGATGGATCAGGTAATAGGATGTTTGTAAGTTTAAATTGCAATGCTTCTTGATTTTCCGTGTGGGTGAACTAGTTGTTATACGTGTTTTGCATAATCTCTGTTTTGATCCAAGGAAATTGTCTTTTGTGGGAAAACGAGACGTAAACAATTTTTCCGCCCACCCGCTCTGATATTTCATTTTTCGGCCATAAAAAGCTGAAGGAAAAGAGGTTTAGAGGCCCTATGGACTCCAAAATGTTTCAATAGAAGTAAATATCTATTTCGTAAACAAAATATTTAAATTTCAAGGCCACATTACATGACGATTTAGTATTTCTTACCACACCTTTATGAAATTTAACGTGCGGCACTGTGGCACCCTTAAGGGTGCTGACCATCGAAAATCGATGCATTTTTGATGGTCAGCATATACATAATTCTGAAGTTAATATCAAATATTAAGAAATGATATTTTGCACATTTAGAGAGAAAGGGTTAAACTATTCGTCTATAGAATTTGATTTTTTTTTAATCATCAGACAAACTGTATAATTTATCCTGAATATTACCAATATTGGATGGATATCTGGAGCTTTTCTGTGCAAAGAATTAAAAATGTAATGCTACAGAAAAATAGTTTATACCTTTAAAAACAATATGTACGTAATAAAATTGCCATTCGTTATCAAATAAAGTCGCAAAAACGTAAGAGCTGCACCTCTGCAAACACGAATTTGCTTCATTTTCGCCGCTGTAATGAACGCCACCTGCACGAAACATTTTGTATCAACCATGGAGGCGTGAGCAAACAAATTTACGTACTCGGTAAAATTTCGGGCCCAAGATAGTGGCGATTATCATTTAAAGTGGAGTCCCTTAAAGTGGAAGATTATGTTTTTAATCGTTTGTTTTGTTTTACTAATTGGAAATATAATCTCTCTATGCTTGTCTTAAAAATATATTCCCATTTAACGTTGTACAACATGTGCCTTGATGTGAGTCGATGTAGAATACGAAAATGAACACAAACGTAAGTGCGCCCGTTATCCCCTACATTTATTTTACTGAACATAATGTTCAGTCGTTAAATTTAACGAAATAGGGCTAATTAATTTGCCAAGTGCCTAGCGGGCGGCTAAAGCACATCTGCTCTTGGTGCACAATATGCTAATAGTTTATTAACGTAGTTTGCAATTAGCTATAAGGTGTGTGTATCTATACCTTAGCGATAATGATTTTTTTTTTAATATTAAAAAATATTTTATAGGTGACATATTTATTCGATATTTTTTAACTTTGACACCATTTTTTAAAACTAATCTATGCTTTATGAAGGAGCACGATTAGCTATTTGCGATCGAAGCAAGAATTCAAAACATTCAGCGTGAACAGCAATTTTATCTGAAAAATATTAACTGCTCATATTATACGCATCCCATGCAAAAAAATACCTCAACAGTTTGTATTACCTTTTTCAAGGTGTAATATTATATACATAGATACGTGTAACATTGTGAACATAATAGTAAAATATTACCAATGAGCATACAAAAGGCATAAAACGTTATTACATTGCTACAAAGTAATGTCATGAATACCAAATCAGATCTGAATAAAGATTAGCAATAAACACTTTTGAAGGTTTTCTAATTTCTTCTATGCAATAAGTTTTTATCTCCTCTCACCTTGTAATTCAAAAATTACACACTGATTCCATCGGCTCAATATAGAATAACTGTAATGTAAAATGTGAGCGGCAATAATATGTACGGTTTCCCATGGAAACCGTTCAATGTAACCTATCATTCATCCTTTACTAGTTATCAAAATTTTAACGTCACTTTTATTTCAAATTATCTTTATTTTAAGCGCTTATTCTCACAGCGTCATGTTATAGTTTGGACCAATAATATATCTCCATTAGGTCAAAATAAACCAATGATTAATTATAATAGGGTTATGTCTTTACGGATTATTTATTAGCTGAAGTGTACCAAGGGCACTGATAATTACGCGATAATTTCGACAAAATTCACGAAAATGTGTTGCTTAGTTACTTAAAGCAACATATTTGAGGGTGATTTTGTCAAGATTTTAAGGATCTGTTAATGCAGAAGGTGCTTTCATAAAAAAATAAAAACAACAAAATCGCGACCGTCGCGTTACTTAAACACATTTCGGTAAGATCATTTCTAATTCAAAATTATAATAAATAACGTGTGTGAAGTTAGCAATAGATTTAAGCAATAGATTTTAAAATTCATTTTTTTGCCATAAAATTGTACATTTTCCAAAAACCTAAAGACCACTAAATAATACACATGAACCTCCCCCATCCCAAAAATTCAACCCCCTACAATTTTTCACACTATATAAAAAAAAATCTCCTTTTTCGCTAACTTCGATGACCGATAAGAAAATGCTGAAAACATGTAATTATTCTATATACTTGCACCTACTAATACAAAAAATAAAAAACGCCTAGATCACTTAAAAAAAAAAAACTTGTCCGCCCCATGCACCGTTAAGAGGTGCGCGGGTACACTTACTAAAGTTTTTTACGATGTTCGATATCCATCTCAAAAAAGTAAAAATATAAAAACAATCTAGATACACAGGCCTAACAACAGGAGAAATAAAAGAAACGTGCCGGCCCCTTGATCACTTTGAAAAAAAATAAACAATCCGACACACTCTCCGAAAATGTGAGCGCCGTCACATTAACTGAAGTTTTTTTCAAAGTTCGATGACCGCCATAAAAAAGTTAAAAATTTATAAACAATCTAGATATACAGGCCTACTAACAGGATAAATAAAAGAACGTGCCGGGTCCTGGATCACTTTGAAAAAAAATAAACAATCCGACACACTCTCCGAAAATGTGAGCGCCGTCACATTAACTGAAGTTTTTTTCAAAGTTCGATGACCGCCATAAAAAAGTTAAAAATTTATAAACAATCTAGATATACAGGCCTACTAACAGGATAAATAAAAGAACGTGCCGGGTCCTGGATCACTTTGAAAAAAAATAAACAATCTGACACACTCTCCGAAAATGTATGCGCCGTCACATTAACTGAAGTTTTCTTTAAAGTTCGATGACCGCCATAAAAAAGTTAAAAATTTATAAACAATCTAGATATACAGGCCTAGTGATCTAGGGGCCGGAATGTTTTTTTATTTTTTGTATTAGTAGGTCTAAGTATGTAGAATAATTACATGTTTTCAGCATTTTCTTATCGGTCATCGAAGTTAGCGAAAAAGGAGATTTTTTTTTATATAGTGTGAAAAATTGTAGAGGGTTGAAATTTTGGGTGGGGGAGGTTTATGTGTATTATTTAGTAGTAACCCCACCCTGCTTATAGAAAGTTTTTGGAAAATGTACATTTTTATGGCAAAAAAATGAATTTTAAAATCTATTGCTGAAATCTATTGCTAACTTCACACCCGTTAATAAATACATTGTTTCTGTCCCGAAACGCGTCATTTTTTTATTGAGTGTCAAACAAACACACATGTAGAGCAATTTATTTTAATCGATTTAAATTGATTGAGATGATAAGCTGCCGTCGTCAGGATGCGATAAGCTCCCGTCATTAAGTAAACAGTATAAGCAAGCTATTTTAATCCAACATGGCGTCAAATTAACAAATGTTATTGGTTAATAAGATATAATATGAATGAAATAAAAATTATCGGAATTAACACCCTTCGTCCATAACAACCCCGAATATACAAGCATAGAAAATTAATAGAATCAATAATATTAACAAATAATTGTTGAAATTCTTCATATATAACTGGATCAAAAATGTGAACATACCGAAGGTTGCATCCCTGTCGGAAGCATGTTCACACTTTTCATCCAGTTATATACGAAGAATTTCAACAATTAATTGCTTGCAAATAATATTCATTCAATTAAAATTATAACTTCGTAAAAAAGGGAAAACATTTCTTATATGGAATACTGTTAACCTTGAATAAATGAAAGAAACGTCAAAGTATAATTTTGATTCACGTAATTGTTAGTGTACAAGAGAAAGTAGCCAAGTTTATTTGTAATCATTTCAAGTAATTTGTGTCTGAATGTTTGATGGATGATTAAAATTCAGTGAATCGTCTCAATAGCTTCTTTCGTTGATTTTACTACATAATTCAGTATGTATAATTGGTACATGAAGAGGAATTTTGATTTTGTTCCACTATCAAATGTTTTAATTAATCAAATGTATATAACAATGTTTGTTCACGAAAATGTTATAATGTGCGCATTATTTAATTGTATGGGCAGCATTAATGGGGTACATGTAACACTCAATTTCATTAAACACGCATTTGCATGTTTAATATGCTTATTAAACACGCATTTGCATGTTTAATATGCTTATTAAACACGCACACGAATTTGCGTGTTTAATAAGGTTATTAAGCACGCTAATTCGCTCTTTAATTTACAGAACGCGATTTATGATAATATTTTGTTTACCCTATTTAATACTAATTTTAACTTTGATTTTAAAGTTTTTCAATTGTAATTGTAATTAAAACTTTAATTTTGATTTTGATTTTAATTTTGATTCCAATTGTAATTTTGAATTAAATTTTGATCTTGATTTTAATTTCCGTGAACAAAGTATAGTGTACAACTCGCATATAATGGCTATTAATTACGAGAACGATGTTTACGGAACGAGCCGTAGGCGAGTGGAGCAAATCGTTTATATGCTCGTTGTACAATATACTATTCGCCACGGGTTAAGTGAGAATTCAATTAATAATACATGAAGAAGAGATTTAAAAAAAATGTGCAATGCTTAATAGCTCAAATTTGCTTAGTCAAGAGATTCGTTTGTAAACATTTATTGTATTAATTTGTAATTTTCAATCTATAACTGGACTCGTCCTTTGATTGAATAAATAAATAAATAAATAAATAAATAAATAAATAAATAAATAAATAAATAAATAATAGTACATTATTATACAAGTTTAATAACAGGTTCCATTGTGGCACGAGTGGGATCTGTGCGTTGTTTCCCTCAGGAAAAATATCTCCCTTGATATATAATCCACTCTATTATCTTATAACTAATAAGTGCACTTTAATAAAAAGTTAAATAAATGCCAACGGCACCCCTTCAACCCCCAAAAAATTAATTTCTTGCGTCGCTTGCAGAAATCCATACCACGCGATATAAATGTCGAGTTTAGACTAAGTTTGCAATCAACCATAACTGAATAAAAATTATTTTTCTTACCACTAATAAGTGCACTTTAATAATCAAAAATCAAAGAAATGTTACAGGCACACCTTCAACCCCCAGAAAATGAATTTCTTCCGACGCTCGTAGAAATCCATACCAAGCGATATAAATGTCGATTTTTGACAAAATTCGCATTCAACCATAACTAAATCAAAATTATTTTTTGTATCACTAGTAAGTGTACTTTAATAATCAAAAATCAAAAAAAATTTACAGGCACACCTTCAACCCCCAGAAAATGAATTTCTTCCGACGCTCGTAGAAATCCATACCAAGCGATATAAATGTCGATTTTTGAAAAAATTCGCATTCAACCATAACTAAATCAAAATTATTTTTCTTATCACTAATAAGTGTACTTTAATAATCAAAAATCAAAGAAATGTTACAGGCACACCTTCAACCCCCAGACAATTAATTTCGTCCGACGCTCGCAGAAATCCATACCACGCGATATAAATGTCGATTTTTGACAAAATTCCCAATCAACCATGACTAAATCAAAATTATTTTTCTTATCAATAATAAGTGTACTTTAATAATCAAAAACCAAAAAAATGTTACAGGCACACCCTCAACCCTCAGAAAATTAATTTCTTCCGACGCTCGCAGAAATCCATACCACGCGATATAAATGTCGATTTTTGACAAAATTCGCATTCAACCATAACTAAATAAAAATTATTTTTCTTATCACTAATAAGTGCACTGTAATAATCAAAAATTAAAAAAATGTTACACGCACACCTTCAACCCCCAGAAAATTTATTTCTTCCGACGCACGCAGAAATCCAAACCACGCGATATAAATGTCGATTTTTGACAAAATTCGCATTCAACCATAACTAAATAAAAATTATTTTTCTTATCACTAATAAGTGCACTTTAATAATCAAAAATTAAAAAAAAATTTACAGGCACACCTTCAACCCCCAGAAAATTAATTTCTTCTGACGCTGGCAGAAATCCATACCAAGCGATATAAATGTCGATTTTTGACAAAATTCGCATTCAACCATAACTAAATCAAAATTATTTTTCTTATCACTAATAAGTGTACTTTAATAATCAAAAATCAAAGAAATGTTACAGGCACACGTTCAACCCCCAGACAATTAATTTCGTCCGACGCTCGCAGAAATCCATACCACGCGATATAAATGTCGATTTTTGACAAAATTTGCATTCAACCATAACTAAATAAAAATTATTTTTCGTATCACTAATAAGTGTACTTTAATAATCAAAAATTTAAAAAATGTTACAGGCACACCTTCAACCCCCAGAAAATTGATTTCTTCCGACGCTCGCAGAAATTCATTCCACGCGATATAAATGTCGATTTTTGACAAAATTCGCATTTAACCATTACTAAATAAAAATTATTTTTCTTATCACTAATAAGTGTACTTTAATAATAAAAAATCAAAGAAATGTTACAGGCACACGTTCAACCCCCAGACAATTAATTTCGTCCGACGCTCGCAGAAATCCATACCACGCGATATAAATGTCGATTTTTGACAAAATTTGCATTCAACCATAACTAAATAAAAATTATTTTTCTTATCACTAATAAGTGCACTGTAATAATCAAAAATTAAAAAAATGTTACACGCACACCTTCAACCCCCAGAAAATTTATTTCTTCCGACGCACGCAGAAATCCATACCACGCGATATAAATGTCGATTTTTGACAAAATTTGCATTCAACCATAACTAAATAAAAATTATTTTTCTTGTCACTAATAAGTGCACTTTGATAATCAAAAATCAAAGAAATGTTACAGGCACACCGTCAACCCCCAGAAAATTAATTTCTTCCGTCGCTCGCGGAAATCCACTCCTTCTTTTCACAGTGCGAATTTTTAACCTCTGAACATGCTAATTGCGAGCATGTTAAATTTCGTATGTTCAATTTTAGAAAACACACTTCAATCGCATTGTTCCTTGACAGTTCGCAACATACAGTATAGTGAAGCTTTGTGTGTTGCCTATAGTGGTACTAAATTGATTGAATCCCCTCTATGGGACCACGTCAACACAAGGAAATTAGATATTAGTAAAAATACATAAAAAATACAAAAGTATTAACGATAAAAATGATTAAAAAAGCAACAGAATACAATTTAAAAAAAAATAATAAACAATTTACAAGAGATGTTTGAAGTGCCCTCCTTTTTATTCTAAACAACAACCCAGACAATTCCTAAAAGCTTCGCCACAGTTTTAGAAGTAGCATTTATTTGATTACAGGCTGTAAGTATTTTCTATTTTAATTCTTCGGTATTCCATTTAACAACATTATTGTAAATTTTCGATTTTAGATAATGTATTACACCAAAATTTGCCAATTAATTTGAAAAATCGCATTATCAATATTCAGTGCTTCGATTTCGAGTATAATATGTTAAGCAGTTCTAAATATTTACTTTTATTGAGATTTCCCTTAATAATTTAAAAAAAAATCCTGCCCAGACGTTTTTTGGGATCCTGGGTATGGGTCAAGTTTTGCACTTGATCGTTTATGGATGATAAGAAAAGTGGAATTTCTAATTTTTCATTCTTTGTATACATTATTATTTTGAAATAAAATTATTTACGAAACAATACGACTTTTGAATTGTTAAATCTGACAAACTGATTCGTTGTTATTATAGGCAACACACAAAGCTTCACTGTATGGTTCGTTGCGAACTGTCAAGGCACAATGCGATTGAAGTGTGTTTTCTAAAATTGAACATATGAAATTTTACATGCTCGCAATTAGCATGTTCAACAGTAATCTAACGAGTGCCAATGATTTTGCCGGCAATTATTAGCGTCAAGATATTTCATAATTTGAAAAATTAAATTTAGTGTCAGACGTGTATTAATCTGCGCCAAAATACTTATAGTAAAAATGAGCTTACCAAGATATTGAGAAATGCCTATGAATACCATCACTCATGAAAGAACTAGCAGATTACCCGACATATGAACAGATCGAATTCAGGAGCAAACTTTTGAAAGTCCGGCAATAACTGAGGTTTTACACGTTATAGAAAATGCACTAACGCGTTGCTAGGCAATACCCACATGAGAGATTATCTGATTAGATACTACCCAGGGTTAATTTCCATGCATAACATGTAGCGTGGTTATTAGCATCGTAATTAGAATTTTATTGGATCATGTCATCAACATTATTCGATTTCATTGGTTAATAAGTAAATGAGGGCAATTGACAGAGATTAAAAATTAGCACTGTATAGTATCCCCACTTCCCATCCACCACCCTTTAGTTAAAGAAGAAAATTATATTCTTTATAGCTATATTAAATAGCGAGACCCGAAAGTTATATAAAAATCCTCGTACTGATTTTTTTTTTGTAAGGTCAACAAAATGCCACTCCCCAAACATTTACATGTAAACAATGGAAAGAATACTCACTCCATACAAATAATGAAGATAAATGCAGTGTTTTAATTGTCATGCTAATACACAATGGGATGGATGACTTATTTACATTATAATTAATAATATCCACCTAAGAGATGCACACTTTATATGGGTGTGACTTTATATAACATTACGTTGCTCCTATTTTTTTCTGTTCATACACTTGCCCTCATTTTTAGAAAAATTCTTTTAAAAATCAAAAATTGTTTTTGATTATCGTTAATTAACACGTTCACTTCGTTACGGGGCATATGTGTCCTGTCGTGGGCAATTAATTTCCATCGTACTTTATTCACTACGAGCGAAGATTGTAACTTTGTCGTACTTTTTGGTACAGACCACAAATTAATATTAATCTGTGGTGCCGATTGACTCCATTTGGTTTGCAGTAATACAATTTTCAAAAGAACTGTACTGGGTTTATATGATATATGAAGTAACAAAAAAATCATAGCCGCAGTGAACGTGTTAAACAAATTTGTATATCAACTAAACAAATCTTAATAATTTAAACACAGATCGAACCAAAATATAAAATCAGTGTAAGGTTAAATAGTAGTAAATACAATGTATTAGAAAATAAATAAAGCTTAAAAAACAATCTGTTTAAAATTGTTGATTTTCAAAACATACAAACAAAGCAATTACTTACTGCGAACTAATCTATAAGCTAGTTTTTGACTTGCATGTTTTTCTGCAACTAACACTCCAAAAACAGTTCATTTAGCTTGAATATATCGAAATAGAGATAGTCAATATTTGAATGGCAATACATTGCACGGCTATATAAATTAATAACACCAACAGCTGATATTATTCCAGAAATAAACTCGCATGTTTACACGAGATAAGCATGAAAATTATCTTTAGTGAAGGACCTCTCATAGGAATGCTGTTTGCTTTCGCCATTTGCAAATGGTATTTACCTTCTAGTACAGGTAAAATAGACCAAAAATTTGAGTATTAGACGACAACTGTTTTGTGGTGCATATAATTTGGATTAAACAAAACGCTGTACAGCACTTGTGATGAAACGAATTTCGCTCACTTGTGCACCAATTGCACACTCGCCTACGGTTCCTGTACAAAGAGGTCCACGCGTGAGCGAAATTCGTACTTTCATCACTTGTACTATAATATACTATTTATTTTATTTTGGTAAAATTAATTAAATTCTACACCGATTTTAACCTAAAATTGTCAAAAATTCGATAACTGTCGTCGTTGTATGGCGTGAAATTAATTGTTCTTCTGGTTTCTATGTAAATTGCAACTGTGAAATGTTGGTTGGTTCAGATGAGAATAAACATTAAACGTGACATATTAGGATAATTAGGGTTACCTTATTTTCAATTTGTGGTTATGATTTTTGAAAGGTTGCACTGTTGCCAGTAATACTTTCTGCATTTTATATATTTTTGCCGTACAAGAAAAACTTGTTATTGCAACACTGTGAGTAATCATATAGAATAAACTGATAACTTAACCAAATTAACACATCTCCTCTAACTTAACGAAAATATATTACCCTACAATCACCACCTTGGTAATTATTGATTGTTGTTGCTTAGCAACACTTTATGAACCCCACGGCCATAAACGACACTTTATTTTTTTATTTTATCCTATAACGTTAACATGGCAATAACTCCTTAGCAACGAGTAACGTTAAGGCACCTTCAACAACACAAGTGTTGTTATATTAGCTTAACGCAACTCGTTGCTATGGAGATATTGGCATACAAACATGATCGTTTTTTGACGCTTGTCATTACACATTTTTTTAAATTAAAAAAATATAAATAGGATAAAATAAAATGTGTTACGACACACGTAACGTTATTTGCTTTTACATTACTCGATAATTTAACTTTTCTCTCGTAATGTAAAAACCTTCATAACATTACTTGTATCGTAAATTACTATAACAAGATTGTGGTTGGTAAATAAAGGTATACTGGTGGAAAAAAAACACTTGAAATTCGAGAAATTTTGAAGAAGACACTTCAAAATTTCACACAATCACAATTGATTGAAAATACGCCGAGTTATGGCGGTTTGAAAATGGTCGAAATTTCACGAATTTCAAGTGTTTCATTTTTTTTCCACCAGTGTATTTTTTAGGATGAAGGACAAGAATTTATAAAAGCTAACTTTTTGAATTGGGTCATATTTTTAATACTGAATTTAATTTTAAAGCGTAGTTCAATCATCACAATCAGTGGCGGCTCGTGGAATATGTTGATGGTAGAGCCACTTATACATATCCCCCCTTTGAACCATTTATCTTCCTTGACCAATCGAATATTTTGGACGAAAATCAAAAATTTGGAACAAAACAGCCGAAGATCTAAAATATTGGCCACATTAAAAATCCTGGTTTAAAAATAAAAATTGAAAATACAAGCAAAAGAAAAATAATTTACCATTTTCAGCCCAAAAATAACTCTTTTAAGCTTAAGATAAGTTCAACGAGAAATTCGAAAATAATAGCAAATATAAAAATTTTACAAAATTCGCACAATAAAATCAACAATTCAAGTTGAAAAAATCTAAAATGTGGGACAAAAATAAAAAATTAAGACCAAAAATCTAAAATTCGTACCCTAAAATCAAAGTGGTAGACCGAAAAATCAAAATTTTTTACAAACGAATCGAAAATGTAAGTCGAAATAAATAAAATTTCGACCAAAAAAACCAAAAATAAAAACCAAAAATTGAAACCAAAATAATTGAAAATACAAAATATAGATCTAAAATGGTGAAAATTTAAACGAAACATCAAAAAGGAGCGAAAAGTTAAAAATTGCAGACAAAAAAAAAAATTGAAAATTTCTTCAAACCAATCGAATATTTTGGGAAAAACAATTATTTTTTTTTTTTAATGGAACAAAAAATCGAAAATACAGAAATCGAAAATATGGGCCAAAGAATCAAGAATCCTGATTTAAAAATGAAAAACGCAGACAAAAAATCGAAAACTTAGGTAGAAGCAAAATAATTTGCCACTTTCAGCCGCCAAAAATAAGTTTCTGACCAGAAATTCGAAAATAATAGCAAAAAATAAAAAAAAATCACAAAATAAAATCAATAATTCAAGTTAAAAAATCTAAAATATAGAATAAAAAATTGAGACCAAAAATCTAAAATTCTGACCTTAAAATAAAAATAGTGGACCAAGAAAATTTTAACAGACAAATAAAAAAAAATAAAGAAAAATTTAGGGCAAAAGATTAAAAAAAATCCACAATGTTGGTCAAAAAGTCGAAAATTTAGACAAAACATCGAAAACTCGGCCCCAAAGATAGTAAAGGCAGACTAAACGAAAAATCAAAAATGGGGGCAAAAAATCGAAAATTTTAACAATAAAATCGAAAAGTTAGGTCAAAATAAAGAAAAATTTAGATCAAAAGATTTAAAAAAATAATAAAAATCTGTAATGTTGGCCATTAAGTCGAAAATTTAGACAGTACATCGAAAATTGGGCCTAAAGATAATAAATGCAGACTAAAAAATCGAAAATTTCAACAAACAAAACTCGAAAATACCGGAAAAAATAAAAAAATCTCGCATTTAAATCAATAATTCAGGTTATAGATATTTTAACCAAAATCAAATCAAAAATTTGGAACTAGAATGAAAAATTCGGCCTGAAAAATAAAAAATGCGGACCAAGAAATCCAATGTTTTTAAAATTAAATCGAAAATTTATGTCAAAATAAAGAATATTTAGTGCAAAAGATCAAAAATTTAGACAAAAAAAATCTAAAATACAGGTCAAAAATCTAATCAATCAAAATTCTGCTCGAAAAATCAAAAATACGGACCAAAAAAAAACGAAAATTTTAACAAGTAAATAGGAAATTTATGTCATAATAAAGAATATTTTGGTCAACGGATCAAAAATTTAGACCCAATAAAATTGAAAATACAGGTCAAAAATCTAAAAATTAAAAATTCGGCGCGAAAATTAAAAATGCGGCGCAAAAAGTCGAAAATTTAAACAATTAAATCGCTAATTTAGGTCAAAATAGAGGATATTTAGGCCAAAAGTTAAAATATTTTGAACAAAAATATCGAAAATACAGGTCAAAAATAATTTAAAAACTAAAAATTCGTCGGGAAAAATAAAAAATTTAAACAATGAAATGGAAAATTTAGGTCGAAATAAAGAAAATTTAGACAAAAAAAATCGAAAATGCAGTCTTAATAATAAAAAATGCAGGATATTTTAATGAGAAAATGGTTTAAATTAGTCTCAAAAATCACTATTGTTCAAAATAATTTTCCCACTTTCTTTTTTATAGGAAAATATATTTTTTTTTTAATTGTCCAAAAAAGTGAAGCTAATTTGAAAAAGAATTCAAATAAAACCATTAACTTTGTTGGGGTCACCTTTTGTGCCGGCAATTTCGACAACTTTATATTTATAAATACATTTACATTTTAAATAATTCAAATAAAACAATTCACTTGGTTAGTATGACTCTCAGTAGCGGCTCGTGTTGATGGTACTTTTACAATATACAGTGCGCGCCTAAAGTATGGAATATAGTCAGTAAAATCGAAATAAAATATTTTTGGAAAAAATCCTGGAACACGTCGATTTTCTTTTATAAAAATACACATTTTTGCTTGAAAGTCAATTTTCAGTCGCCATTTGTTTTTCAGTAATGACGTCATCCATTTTGTTTTTAAATGGCAACCGCCTATTTTTATTCTTGATTTTGAGAGATTTACGTTAAATCGAAGGTCTATGCCAACAAGTCGGCGGCGTTAGAGGAGCTAACCAACATCTAACGAGAAATAGCGGCCATTTCCGTCGAATTGTGTGGCCGAGTCATCGAAAATTGGCTTCAACGAATCAACCGCTGCAATCGTGCCCTTGGTGGACATATGACCGAAATCGAGTTCCATTCATAATTGCATTGATTGTACTTTAAGCCAATAATAAAAGTTTTGATATATCCCAAATGGTTTGCGAGATATTTAAAAAAAAAGTTGTCAAGTTCTTATTGAAAAACCGATTATTATCGTTTCATAATAATAAACCAAAAAGGAAAAAAAAAAATTTGTCGAATACACAATACAAATATTTGCAAACAAAAAATGTTCGTTTCTAACTTGTCTTCAATATCTATTTAGATATTTATGTAAAAATTTATTGGAAAAAAACAAAAAATGGTACTTCCGTTGTACGATATTTTACCAAGAAATGTTCAGTTCTTCGGATTGTCAAATGAAACTTATGTTCGAAGTTTCATATCAAATGCTCTATTAGTTTCAAGACACAGATACAATTTTGTTTTTTTTCCAGAAATCTTTAAAATCTCCTCTAAGGACCTTAAAACGGATATTTCCATAAAAAAAATTGAAAACATTTTCATGACCACAATACTTTCTCGTACTTGGCAACGGAGAAAGTAAAAACTAAGTATTTGTAACGCTGGAACAACACATTACGAAGTAAATTGCAGATTAATATTAATTACAGTTTTTGCAAAATTTTACAAGTATGCCGCGAAATCTTAACAAAAATAAAAACTATTGAATTTTCATAAATTTTATTCCGGTTGTAAGAATTGTTCATATAACACAGATATTGTTCACATAACACAGATATAATGTTATTAATTTTAAAAAACCTACACTACTCTTCGTTACGGGTGTGAAGTTAGCAATAGATCCAGCAATAGATTTTAAAAATTCACATCTCGGAAAAAAGAAAAGCAATTCGAAAAAAAGTTAAACATACCATTAGGAAAGGTCTAAATTAATAACACAAAAATAATCAACCCTTAATTTTAACGCTTTATATTTTTTCACCCCTTTCAAAAAGTTTTTGTTTTTTTTTTTAAGTTTGCAATCTGCCATAAATGAATAAAAATGCTTATTCTTATCACTAATACAAGTACTTTAATAATCAAGAGTCAAAAAAACGTTACGGGCACTCCAAAAAAAAATTCTCGGTAAGTCGCAGAAATCCATATTTCGCGATATTAATCTCCATTTTTGACAAAGTTTGCAATTAGCCATAAAGAATAAAAATTCTTATTCATATCACGAACAAAGGTACTTTCATCATCAAAAGTCAAAAAAACCTCACGGGCACTCCTTTAACCCAGAAAAAAATAATTTCTCCGTAAGTCGCAGAAATCCACATTTCGCGATATAAATCTCGATTTTTGAGAAAGTTTGAAATCAGCCATAACTAAATAAAAATTCTAATTCTTATCACTAATAAACGTACTTTCATAATCAAAAGTAAAAAAAATCTTACAGGCAGTCCTTCAACCCAGAAAAAAATAATTTCTCCGTAAGTCGCAGAAATCCACATTTCGCGATATAAATCTCCATTTTTGACAAAGTTTGAAATCAGCCATAACTAAATAAAAATTCTAATTCTTATCACTAATAAACGTACTTTCATAATCAAAAGTCAAAAAAACCTTACGGGCACTCCTTCAATCCAAAAAAAAAAATAATTTCTCCTTAAGTCGCAGAAATCCTTACCTCGCGATATTAATCTCCATTTTTGACAAAGTTTGCAATCAGCCATAACGAAATAAAAATTCTTATTCTTATCACTAATAAAGGTACTTTCATCATCAAAAGTCAAAAAACCTTACGGGCACTCTTTTAACCCCGAAAAAAATAATTTCTCCGTAAGTCGCAGAAATCCACATTTCGCGATATAAATCTCGATTTTTGACAAAGTTTGCAATCAGCCACAAGTTAATAAAAATTCTTAATCTCATCACTAATAAAGGTACTTTCATAAACACAAGTCAAAAAAACGTTACGGGCACTCCTTGAACCTAGAAAAAAATAATTTTTCCGTAAGTCGTAGAAATCCATATCTGGCTATATAAATCTCGATTTTTGACAAAGTTTGCAATCAGCCATAACTAAATAAAAAATCTTATTCTTATTATGAATAAAGGTACTTTTATAAACAAAAGTCAAAAAAACGTTACGGGCACTCCTTCAACTTAGAAAAAAAAATTCTCCGTAAGTCCGTCTCGCTTACAGAAATTTTTTTTTTGTTGAATGAGTGCCCGTAACGTTTTTTTGACTTTTGATTATTAAAGTACTCGTATTAGTCATAAGAATAAGCATTTTTATTTATTTATGGCAAATTGCAAACTTAAAAAAGAAACAAAAACTTTTTTGAAAGGGGTAAAAATATAAAGGGTTAAAATTATGGGTTGTTTTTTGGGGTTATTAATTTAGACCTTCCCTAATGGTATGGTTAACTTTTTTTTTCGAATTGCTTTTCTTTTCTCAGAAATATGAATTTTTAAAATCTATTGCTGGATCTATTGCTAACTTCACACCCGTCTCTTCGTTCTATATAATTTAGACAGTTTCTAGGACTATTTTGCCGTATTTTTTTTTTCTTTAGATGTTTATCGAATGACTTATGCGGAGAGTAGTAAAATTGATCGTTATCGATTAGAAATTTTAGCAAATATTTATGAATGCTGAGGTAACTGTTATTAATTAAATAATCCATTATTCAATACAGTTTGTTATTAATAATATTAATTATTCTAGTAGAACATGCATGATTTAACACAGTTTCACACACTACATAATTTTCTTACTTACATGAGAATAAATTATGCTTATATCATCCCAAGTACAATGATCTTTTATTTCATAACCCACATTACTGTTTTGAATTGTACAACTTTTAAAAACATTTTGTCACCGTTTACAGAGCGCCCTGAGCACTAATAAATTTGGGGAAAATATTTACTTTACTAAGGGTGGGTTTACAGAAAGCAAATCAAATATTTGATTGCGATTAACTATTTGATTGCGATTAAAATTCGCGTTGTCATGCCAACTAATCTCGTGAAATCAAATAGTTAATCGCGATTAATTTAATAGCGTTGTTAAGTCCGATTTGATTAATTAAACAAATTATTAATTATATATATTAAACAAAAATTCGGTTTACAGAAGCTCGATTTGCATTTGATTGCGATTAACTTTTTGTTTAATTTGACGTTAACTTAATTGAAGGCGCTACCTCCCTAATTAAAGTGAAAGTGAAAAGAAAAACTTATTAACAACAAAAATTTGGCAAGTTATCAATAAATAAAAGGTAAGTAATTGATGAAAAACGTATTTGATATCCGAATAATGTTAGTACAGGTGTCATCAATTTATAAACATACCGTGTGTTCGATAAAAAAAACGCCCAACGTCATAACTCCGTTATTTATTGACCGATTTGAATGAACTAAAAAATAAAGTCAATGGCTGTTTAAATACTAGTGTGAGCCACAGAATTTTGTTTCTGAGTTGGCCATACCTGAGGGGTGAGAAACGTAGAGGTCATGTCTGAGATTAATTCATTTTTTTAAATCTAATTCAATTGAACTAATAATGCAATAATAAGCGACATACCTCATTTATTTCACAGCCAACTCTGAAACAAATTTTTTTGCCTCACACGATATAAAATGATGGTAATTATATATTTTTTCAAAATCAACTTCATTGCCAAATGATAGTCAACTTTTAATTTTTAAATGACTGCATATACTTTTCTTATTTTATAATATTAGACATTGATTTTCTGAATCCAATTATGCCAGAAAACATAATAATAAATCTTGTTCACATGATTTTTTTGGTAATAAATGTAGTGTGCCTTGAAAAAAATTCGAATAGACAAATGGCATTTATTGTATAAGTAATGTCAACCATTTGTAATTAGTGTGTGTTTCAGACATAATCATGAACAATAGCGAATTAACCGACATGTTACAAATTTATTTTCAACAGTAATTGCACAAGTGCATTGGAAATTATCGGAAACAAGTTTGTGCGATTTCGACAAATGAAGTCGTATTGCCCTTGCGGGCTCGGGACTGTTGCCTAAAACAATGCGACTGAGTTTGTCTAAAGAGTGCAAACTTGCGATAATTTACAATGCACGAGAACAATTTATCAGACTATATCCCAACAAAAATATTACAACAAAATTGAATGACATGTATTGACATCGCGGGCGTGTAGTGCCGGTTCGAATATTACATTTTTAAACGGATCAAACAAAATTTGAAAATCAGAAACGTACTTATCTTGCACTAACTTAGCACTGGTATTCCACATGGACTTTACATTTTCTTTACAGTACGTACAGTTCGCGTTTCAAACGTTATGTGCCCTGTTTTCCAATATTGAAGAAATGTCTTCCCGAATGCAGGTCATGTTAGGGACTTCGCTTAAACTTTTTGGTTGAGCCTCTTTCACTTTCTCTTGAATTGCTTCAAAAGAAACACTTCCAATGCGGAGTTTTCACTAATATTAATAGCTTTCTAGCCGCAAACTGACTTTTGACGTTCAACATTTATTTTAAACCAATCATATGCTGAAACATAATGCGAGTAGAGAACCAATCACAAAGCCGCATTCGAACTCTACATGATATGTTTCCTGAAAACATAAGCTATATAGAATCTGATTGGTTCTAATTCATTCGCATTTCAAAATGCTACGATTGGCGGGATATAGTCAACAGAATTATTACAATTTTGCATAAATTTATAACATTTTTGCATGAAAGAAATATCCCAAAAGCTAATGAAGGATGTACTGAAATTTTGCACAAAAATAATCTTGAATTAATATTAAGTCATATTGAGCAGTTTCAAGTGAGTAGCAATTATTTTTATATATTTTTTTCGCGCTAACAAAATTATTATTAATAATAATATAATAATAATAATTTTATTTGTGCCACTAACCAAGGTTTACACAGGTCATATAGAAAATACATTGAAATACATGCAGGGTAGACTAAAATACAAATAAGTTAATAAAAATAATACATTTACAGTCACACCAGATTAAAATTTAAAATAATGTTGTATAAATAAAATAAATTAATATTACAATTTTTCATAAATTTGCACCGCGTTTGCATGAAATATCGCAAAAATTATTGGCGGAATGTATTGCATTTCTTCACCAAATAATTTTTAAAGTGATTTTGAGAAGTATCAAGTGAGTAGCAATTGTTTTTATATTTTTTTATAGCCAACAAAATTATTACAATTTTTCATAAATTTACACCGTGTTTGCATAATATATCACAAAGGTTATTAAAGGAATGTATTGTATTTTTTCACCAAAACCATTCTTGAATTAATATTGAGTGATACTGAGAAGTTTCAAATGAGTGGGAATTGTTTTTATATTTTTTTATAGTCAACAAAATTGTTCCAATTTTTTTTATAAATTTACAGCATGTTTGCATGAAATATCGCGAAGGCTTTTCACCAAAACATTCTTGAATTAATGTGATTTTGAGAAGTTTCAATTGGATAGCAATTGTTTTTATATTTTTTTTGGAGTCAACAAAATTATTACAATTTTTCATAAATTTACAGCATGTCTGCATGTAATGTCCCAAAAGCTATTGAAGGAATGTACAGAAATTTTGCATAAAATCAATCTTAAATTAATATTGAGAAGAGAAGTTTTTAAGTAAGTAGCAATTATTTTTAAATTATTTTTTTGCGTTAACAAAATTATTACAATTTTCCATAAAGTTTCACCGTATTTGCATGAAATATCGCAGAAGTTATGGTCGGGATGTATTGTATTTTTCCACTAAATCATTCCTGGATTATGATATTGAGTAAGTTTCAAGTAGCAATTCTTTTTATATTTTTTTATAGCCAACAAAATTATTACAATTTTTCATAAATTTACAGCATGTCTGCATGATATATCGCAAAAGCTATAGATTTTTCACAAAATCAATCCTAAGTGAATATTTAGTGAAATTGAGAAGTTTCAAGTGAGTAGCAATTGTTTTTAATTTTTTTTTTGCTTTAAAAAATTATTACAATTTTTCATAAATTTACACCGTGTTTGCATGAAATATCGCAAACGTTATCAACGAAAGATATTGTATTTTTTCACCAAATCATTCTTGAATTCGTATTAAGAAGTTTCAAGTGAATAGCAATTTTTTTTTATAGTCAATAAAATGATTACAATTTTCCATAAAATTACAGCTTGTTTGCATGAAATAAATATTCCAAAGGCTATTGGAGGAATCTATTGTAATTTTACACAAAATTAATCTTAAACTAATATTGGGTGACATTGAGAAGTTTCAAGTGAATAGGAATTGTTTTTAGTTTTTTTTTTCGCGTTAACAAAATTATCACAATTTTTCATTAATTTACACCGTGTTTGCATGAAATATCGCAAACTTTATTTACGGAATGTATTGCAATTGTTCACCAAATTATTCTTGAATTCAAATTTACTGATTTTGTGAAATTTCAAGTAGATAGCAATCGTTTCTATATTTTTTCCAGGTCAACAGAATTATTACAATTGTTCATAATTTTTTCTCCGAGTTTGCATAGCTATAGACGGAATGTATTGTAATTTTTCACAAAATCACTATTGAGTTAAAATTCAGTGATTTTCAAAAGTTTTTAATTGTTTTTATATTTTTTTCGAGTCAACAAAATTTATGCTGGGTTTATACGACGTTTAACGTTTAAGGATTAGTGTTTAAGCAAAGTAAAACTAACGTATTAGTGCTCATGCGTTCATACGAAGTTTTAAGGATTTTAACGTTTAACGTTTATGTTTAAGGGTAGGCTACTTTCTACTTTTCCCTTAAAATCGTTAAACATAGGAGGTTATGTTCACGGCTTGTGTTTGTAAACAACCAAAGATTAAAAATGGACAGTTTTGATGACTTTGTGGCATCTATCCATATTGAAGCATTCAATCAGTGTACATAAATTGTTATAAATTAATCGTTTCCACAAACACAGCTGATAAGTACAATGATGCCAGATTTACATATTCATTCTAAATCATTTGTTAAAACATGCGATTTAAGTAATTTGACGGAATTTTTAGTGATACAAATAAAGAATTGAATATAGTAAACAATACTTTTATTGTTTTTTATATTCATTAGAAGAATTAGTTGCAGAACAGTATTTTCCTAGAATTTGGTATAAAAGATCTGGCAACATCGACGCGCAAGCGCATTATCTAAAATTCTTAATTCTTAATTTTCGTGTGAACGGCACCTTTCCCTTAAACGTTAAACTCTAAACGTTAATCCTTAAACCTTAAACGTCGTATAAACCCACCGTTATACAATTGTTCATAAATGTAGTGTGTTTGCATGAAGTATCCGATAGAAAATCCTTCGTGGGTCTATATGTGACCCCATGACTGCTCTGTAATATCATTATCATAGTTATCTGTTATATTGTTTTATTTATAGCAACTATCTGTCAAATTTGTTTAAATTAGCAATTATTTGTCAAATCGGACAGAAATAAGTGTTTATTGGTGTAACTGTCCTTCTTAATTCAGTAAGTGATTATTGGTGAAACTGACCATACTTAATTCAAAAAAATTAAGAATAATAATAATAATAACGTTTATTTCAGGGCCCATACAATAAATTATACAATAACAGTAAAATACAAAATACTACAATCACATGAAAACGTGTCAAGAACAAATAACAAATAAACAATAACGAAGTAAAATGAAATACTAAGTTGATAATAAGTAGTACTCTTGATTATTATATGGTTCCAATTGGACTAGAAATTTCTCTAGTGACTACTTCAGTATTGAATGTTTTCGAATTTTGTATATGCTTCGGAAGATGATTAAGGCATGAGCAATGTGGGCCCTTTTCAAAGAAACTTAATTTATGGTGTGGATAAACGTACTCGATAACGTGTCTAGCGTTATGGGTATTATTAAACACGTGTTGATAAAAGATATTTTTATGTTGCCACAAGAATTTTATACATTCATATACAGGGTGTCTTAAAAAACGAGCAATGCAATGGGTAGGGCAAAATGGTTTAATTTGATATTTAGAGCGAGAAAATGGAATAAATAATAAAAATTATTTCTCAAAAATTAGACTAATAAGAATTATTTTGTTTTGTTAAGTTTGTTTTATGAGGTATCACAAAGGGGGTTGTCATTAAAAAAATGAGTTAGGGTGGCTGCAGCCCCAGAGATTACTTAGTCAAGGTCATCTTTGTGGTCATACTGATTCCCCCCACATACCCTAGAAACAGTTTTGAGAAAAAAATTTATATCTTTTTTATGCTCGTTTTTAAATAGACACCCTGTATACAGGGTGTATTTGAAATAACGAACAGGCAAATTTTCCTAATTTTTCGAGGTTTTTTAAACATTTTGAGAACCGATGCATTTCTCATTTAATTAGGTGTGCATGGAATGTGTGAACGCGAGATACGATTTCTTGCCTCCGAAATTTGAAGTGTTATCGCAACGTTTTTTTTTTTGTAAAAGATAAACAGTCCTCAGGTTCATTGACGCTTAAAGAGCACTCAGATATTTCCTACGCCCTTGTTGTAATTCGATATCTAAAGCCGATGCCGTTTAAAAATTAGGTCACATTACCACTGCCCCCAAACATGTTGCGTTTTTTTACTCATTAACTTTATTAATTAATTGGGGGCTTTTTATTACAGTTATAAAGAAAATAATTGCGAATATTATTTAAAAATAATATAATCTCTTTGTGGTTACGAGCCTGTTCGTTATTTCAAATACACCCTGTATAAATTCCAACACAAGTTAAAATATTTTCACGTCTAAATAATACTCTCACTCTCAATACACAACACGTTCTACTCAGTATATTTGAGAGTGTTTCAATATGTTTTTTATAGTTCAAAGTTTCGTCAAGGTGTACACCAAGGAATTTAAGCAAATTATATCTTATATTATTTAAAGTGATTATGGATGGTGTTTCCAGAGACTGATTAGTTTTAAAGAGGATGCAGTTTTTTTTATGTTTAATAATAGCTGATTCTTATAAAACCAGTTCTCTAAATGATGCAGTACAGTATTTCCCATGTTAATTACATCCATGAAGGTAGTTAATATTAGATTTGTATCATCAGCATAGCTTATTAATGAATACTCAAATAATGAAAAAGTAGATATGGTATGCCTTTTCTATACACCAAATGATAATAATAAACGCAAGGTTGCTGTATTATATCAAAATTTTTATCCCAACAGAAGGCATCCTCATGTAAATATGTTTCAACGTTTAGAAAATTCTGTACGTCCCTCGGTAAATTTTCGAAACGTATAAATAATACCACCCAAAATATAAAAGAAAACGATGACGATGATGACGTTGTTATTTTAGCTTACTTTAGAGCTAATCCTAGAATTTGTACAAGACAAAAAACTGTTGGATTGAATGTGACAAGGTACAAATTTGAAATGGTTTTAAAATTGCACGAACTAAAACCATTTGTAGCAAGCATTACATTTGTATGATCCAAATAGAAGAGTAGTACTTTATAAATGGCTACTGAATACTGGAAGACAGTATCTTGATAACGTAATTTGTACAATTTCTATAAGAATGGAATTTTGAACAAACGGAATGCAAAATGTTGGGATGATGAATACCCTCGCATAATTGTAGAAATCAGCAATATTTTATTTCTTTTATAGATCCTAAGCTTCTAAAGAAATTAATCGATTTATTATTTTATTACAATTTTTCAAATCATTAAACACAATTTTTGTTTTCCCTGTTCAAGTTTTGATTGTTGATTTTTTGGTTAATTTTTAATAGCGCCATCAAATGAATCGCGGGTTGCAGATACTTTTGTCGAAATTAACAACGCTATTAATTATTAATTAATTAATTAGTTTAGTTGGTTGGTACGGCGCGAAACGTCAGCGGCTAACTTCGCGCCGTTTAACATAACCTATAAATTAAATACTGTTTGTATTCTTACAATTACTTCGTCCTCGGAAGAACTGGACAGCGATAAATCTGAATGCATCTAAAAATTGTAAAATATGATGAACAATTTATACCAGGAATGATGACATTCCTGTCATCAATTCTAAAGATCCGAACAAACCTGGCCAATGCCACAAGCAATGGGGCATAAAGGCGCAACGTTAAAAGGGATGTTGCCTGTCCTAGACACCCAAAGAACGTTTTGGCTTTCTTGCCTTATACATACTGAGTGTTCGATAAAAAACGCCCAAAGCCATAACCCTGTTATTTATTGTACGATATGAATGAACTAAAAACCAAAGTCAATGGTGGTTTAAATACTAAAAAATGACATCAATATTGATTTTCTCAATAATAACTGCATTGTCAAATGATAGACAACTTAAAATTTTTAAATGGCAGCATATATCGTTTTATTTTTTTTTACATTCGACATTATTTTTCTGAATCTAATAATGCCCAATATGTTGTTTTTCGTTCAATAAAATTTAAATAAACCTTCCATTTAAAATTATATTGTGGTGACCGCCTGGGTCATGGAACGGAGAAATGGAAACGAGGATCACGGGTAGCCCGGAAAAACGCGGTTACCAGGGAGGCGAGAAAAACAAATAATAAAAAAGAAGAATTTTGCTGGAATACAGAAAACACACTCATTTTTGTAATTCCTACCAAAAATAAAGTAATCACCTTATTCGTCGACCTGCCTCTCTTTTTGAAGTTAAATTATATTGTATCAAGTCGATAACGACTGATCTACAAGTGTTGAATTGTTGGACCAACGAGAATCATCAACCACAACAGCTAGTTCACACGACGTGATCCTTCAATTACAACATCTAGCCGCCTCCCAACAGATGTGCAGCGCATCTTGATTTCCGCAAACACGACTCACCTGGCTACGCTCGCCGACATGGCAGATCAAATTCTAGAGATATCAGGCGCTCATAACATCTGCGCAGTATCTTCCACCCCGACAGCGGTACCAGCAATTCCGGTCGACCGACAAATTCTGCTGCTGCAACAACAAGTTGCCACTTTGGCTACCAAAGTAGCACAACTTGAAATATCTGTTTCACGCCAAACACGCAGCAGAAGTCGGTCTAAGTCAGCCAACCGACAACCGGAAAACAGGTATTGCTGGTACCACCGTAAGTTCACGGGTAAAGCCACCAAATGTGTACCTCCGTGCGAGTGGGGAAACGGGCAGCTGCAGGGCTAATGTCGGCCTATTGTCCTGCTAGCGCTCCAGGTCAGCTATACTTTGTTCGCGACACAAATTCAGGTATCAAATTTTTAATTGACACGGGTGCCCAAATTAGCATTTTGGCGGTAGATCAAAATTATGCCAACACTCATCACCGCGCTAAATTTTTCTTAACAACGGTGAATGGAAATTCAATACCCACGTTCGGTCAAACAAAATTAAACATTAATATCGGCCTGGATGTAAATTTTACATGGCACTTTGTTCTTGCACAAGTGAACCATTCCATTCTGGGCGCCGACTTTCTCAGGCATTTCAACATCACTGTTGATATTGCCCATAATAAATTATTGAGAAATGCTTTCGGCCCATCAGAACTAAATTCATTGCTGATTCAAAATTCACCTTATTCAAAATTACTTCAGCAATTTCCTGGCCTAACAACCCCATTTGACCTTACAGAACCCGTGAAGCATGATGTTGTGCATCACATCACGACCACGGGTCCCCCTGTTTTTGCTAAGCCCCGCAGGTTGCCACCACAAAAGTACCAGGCGGCTAGGAACGAGTTTGACAAACTCATCAAACTCGGTTTCCTACGGCCTTCGGCAAGTCCCTGGGCTGCGCCATTGCACTTGGTTACAAAACCAGACGGTACTTGGCGTCCCTGCGGAGATTACCGTGGCTTAAACAGGGTAACAACTCCAGACCGGTATCCCTTGCCTCTTCTTCACGATTTCGCAAATAACTGTTGTGGTTGCACGTTATTTTCTAAAATCGATTTGGTCAAGGCATACCACCAAATTCCAATTCATCCTCCTGATATACCGAAAACGGCAATCACAACACCTTTCGGACTATTCGAATACACCAGGATGAGTTTTGGCCTAAGAAACGCCGCTCAAACCTTTCAAAGGTTTATGGATTCGGTTTTACGCGGACTACCATTTTGTTTCGCGTACATTGACGACATACTCGTCTTCAGCAAAGACGAACGCGAACATGATCGTCACCTTTTCCAAATTTTTGAGCGGTTGACATCATTTGGTATTAAAATTAACCCTGAAAAATGCGTTTTCGGCCAACCTAAATTGAGCTTCTTAGGACACAGCATTAGTGGTGAAGGGATAAAACCTCTGCAGTGCAAGGTGGATGCCATCTTGTCTTTCCCTCAACCCGCTGACCTAAAAGCACTTCAACGTTTCCTCGGCATGATTAATTTTTATCACCGTTTCGTAAAATCATGCTCGAGCATATTGTCACCGCTAAATCAACTTGCTGCAACAACTCCACGCAACAAACCAGTGATCTGGAATCAATCTGCATTGCACGCGTTTTCGGCAGCTAAAGCCGCCTTGGCCAACTCTGCCATGCTCGCGCTTCCAGATCCTGTTGCGGAATTAAGCATAATGGTAGACGCAAGCTCCTCCTCTGCTGGTGCGGTTTTGCAGCAGAAGGATAAATTTGGCGTTCAACAACCGCTATATTTCTTTTCAAAATCTTTCACTCCGACAGAACGCAAATACAGCACGTTCGGCCGTGAATTGTTAGCCGTATATTTGGCAATTAAAAAGTTCAAATATTATCTCGAAGGTAGAGAATTTACTGTCTTTACAGACCATAAACCTTTGATATCTGCTATCTGTTCTCACTCAGATCGTTTTTCAGGACGAGAGCACAGACATTTGAACTACATCGGACAATTCACCACTGACATCAGGCACATCCCTGGAAAGGACAACAATGTGGCTGACACACTGTCGCGAGTCGAAATTAATGCTTTAGACCTCAACCAACTGGCAAAATTACAATCTGAAGATGTGGTACTCAAATCCCTTCTGGGTAGTGGCACTACAGCACTCAAACTGGAACAGTTCATTCCGGCCGGCTCCAACACGTCCATCTACGTAGACACGTCTCTAGCTGCACGACGACCCTATGTTCCTCCTGCAATGCGACAGGAAGTTCTTTGTTCGCTTCACGAACTTACACATCCGGGTACTCGTGCAATGAGACGTCTCGTAGCAGCACGGTACGTGTGGCCGCGGATGAACCATGACATTGCACTTTTCGTCAAGTCCTGTTTGAAGTGCCAGAAGAACAAAATTCATCGCCACACTGTGTCACCCATTGTGAAATTTCCAGACCCGGATGACCGATTCACCGACATCCACATCGACATAATCGGCCCTTTGCCTATTTGTGACAATTTAAGATACCTTCTGGTCTGCATTGATCGCTTTACGCGTTGGCCAGAAGTAATTCCTCTTACCGAAATTACTGCGGATTCCGTTGCACGAGCATTTCTGAGTGGTTGGATTGCACGTTTTGGAACTCCATCTACGGTCATTACTGACCGAGGTCGACAGTTCCAGTCCAACACTTGGAAGGAATTCTGCAGGACTTTTGGTATACAACACAAATCCACAACCGCCTACCATCCGCAATGTAACGGCCTGGTAGAGCGGCTCAATCGCCAAATAAAAGACTCAATCCGAATGAGCAACGATCCTAAGAACTGGGTAACCCAACTCCCTTTAATTCTCCTAGGGCTCCGGACAGTCTTCAAATCATCTCTTTTGGCAACGACTGCAGAGTTCGTCTACGGCAAGACATTACGCTTGCCGGGCGATTTCATATTTCCAAATTCCGCGCGTAAAAAAATTCCTTCTGGTTCAAAATTTCTCGACGACCTGAGGGACAATATGCAGACACTTGGTCCTGCAGCGGCGCGGCCATCCGTTCGCAGGAATTACGTTCCTGCCGACTTAAACACTTGCACGCATGTTTTCGTCCGTCGGGATTGCGTAAAAAACATTACACATCCATGCTACGATGGCCCATTCAAAATTTTAAGTCGAAATTCAAAATTTTACACAATTAAAATTGACGGTAAACAAGACAACGTTTCCATTGACCGACTGAAACCTGGATATTTTTCCACTATTTCGGCCACTTCAGTTAAAAACACACAAAACACCACCAACCTTTCTGTTTTTCCACGTTCAATTTTAAAATCTAACAAATCTTCTACAAAACCTTTTATTTCTCGCAAACACGTATCTTTCTCTTGTTCTGTTTCCTTCCGTAGCCTCTTTTAGACGGGGAGTGGTGTGGTGACCGCCTGGGTCATGGAACGGAGAAATGGAAACGAGGATCACGGGTAGCCCGGAAAAACGCGGTTACCAGGGAGGCGAGAAAAACAAATAATAAAAAAGAAGAATTTTGCTGGAATACAGAAAACACACTCATTTTTGTAATTCCTACCAAAAATAAAGTAATCACCTTATTCGTCGACCTGCCTCTCTTTTTGAAGTTAAATTATATTGTATCAAGTCGATAACGACTGATCTACAAGTGTTGAATTGTTGGACCAACGAGAATCATCAACCACAACAGCTAGTTCACATGACGTGATCCTTCAATTACAACAATATTTTAAAAAAATTATAATTAGCGTGCCTTGGAAAAAATGTCAAATGTCGTTTGTTGTAAGGTTATGTCAAACAAGGACCCAATAAATAAGTACCTATGTTACAACTCAATGTAGAGTAGAATAAATAAGTAGTGCAAGTATTAATTCACTTGCGATTTAGATGTTCTGTGATTATTGTAAACACTAAGTAGAACGTCGAACTCTGCTAGTCCACGAAATTGTCGATCCACTGACTTCGACTTTTTAAAGGCTCCATATCGTCACAAATTTTCTTCTAACCTTCTAAATTTAGGTAATGGTATTTGCCGCTCTGGAAACCATAGATGATAAATGATAAATTCGTGCCGCAGCTCTTCGATTTCTATTACATGGACTATAAAATAATATAAAAACAATTACTACTCACTTAAAACTTTTCAATATCACTCTATTAATTTAAGATTGATTTTGTAGAAAATTACAATACATTCCTTTAATAGCTTTTGGGATAAGTCATGTAAATATGCTATAAATTTGTGAAAAATTGTAATCATTTTGTTGACCCGAAAAAAATATAAAAACAAAGGCTACGTACGGCGATGTATAGGTCGCTTGAATGGAGAAGATCCCCGGATTGCGACAGGTTTCAACGTTCGCTTGTTGCCAGTGGCGTAAGTATTTCAAAGAAACATAAACCTTCTTAGGGGGGTTTTAAAAGTGAGAACCAAAGAAAGGGTCAACTGTCAAGTCACAAATTTTAGGTGTTTCAAAATTATTGGTATCCGTTTTACCACCCCCGTCCTCTTTAAAGTGACGCCACTGCCTCTTGAAAGGGTTAGTATAAAGAAAATAATGACCAGAATTTTACCCACGTCTCAAAAAGGTTCGCCATCACTGTTAGCAAAATTGTACTTGTGATCGATCATTCTTAAGAGAATTTGATTTAAAATCTGATTATGCAAGAATATATAGTGTGCTCCATTAAAAAAAAATAATCTAGGTGTTTTTTCCGTAAAATGGAAAAACATTGATTATTTTAAAATAATAATACAAACTATTGTACTCGAGATACATCGAAATAAAACAGGCCATCGACCAAGGTCTTTCAGCCACTTAAAATAATAACATTATTAATAGATACTATAAATGAAAATATAGAATTGCGGTAACAAAATGGTATAATAAAATAAGTTTCGCGATTATTTCATTTTATAGACATTTGACATTTTTTTTAGAAAACTTTTTATATCTTCAATATTTAAGCAGATATAATCTGGACAATGACACCCACCCTGTGTATAAAAGCAAAATTTGCTACAAAATAAATTATTTTTTATAAAAAATTATAGTGAGCCGACTCTCATAAAAAAATAGCAACAATATAGATTCAGCATACATTAAACTACTATTTAAATAAATATAATTCGGAACACCGAACCTAGGTCATAGAGAATACAATTCCAAATCAACTTCAAATCTGAGATCACGGTCGGATAAATCTTTAAATATTTGCAACGGAAGCTAGGTGTTCCGAATGAAATTGATTTACATATAATAGTAGTTTAATGTATGCTTAATGCATATTTGTTGCTAATTTTATAATGGAAGATGGCGCACATTGTTATATTTGAAGATTTGTCCAACCGCGATCTGGCATTTGGAGTTGATTTGGATTTTTCTTCTATGACCGAAGGTCGGTGTTATTATATTATTATTTTCTTAAATAATAATATAATGTGTACTGAATCTGAATATGTTTTAATTATACTGTTTTCTGCATTTATTTTCTGCGAACTCATTAATTAATAGAATCTGAGATTTAATTTGAATGAAAGAAAAACATTGATTTTTTTAATCTCATTATTTAAGGGTGCGATAAAAAACATTAAGGATTGAAAATTGCGGCGCTTTTATGGGCATTTGTTGATTCAATGTTTTATCAGCACTATAAAATAAACACTGTCGATTTTCCTTTAAAATATTCAGTAAAATTGAGGTTTGCAATCCATGGCTGAAATCTATGGCTAACTTCACATCCGTTATATTTAGAAATATTATATCCAAATTGAAAGTCATTTGGACGTACATTGGCTGAGAAACGTGCCGGGCAAGGTGTGAAAAAAACGTGTTTAAAATTTTAAGTACAGTTTATTTACCGAGCTGTGGCAGGTGGGAATAAAGTTTGCGCAAAGTGAGAAAGTATTCGAAGAGAACGAGATAACATACCTCCGCCTGACCGCACCATCGAATAAAATATAAATCATCACTTCGTGACAATTCAGTGTCTATATTTACATTATGTTCGTCACGCGACGAGTGCTGAATAATTATGAATTTCCGAACATTTTGTAAGATAGTCACTGCGTAATGAGCCGCGGCTCGGTAGACAAACTGTACATGCATCAAGCCCCGCACGGCGCGCAATAAAAATGGCTGTAGTTATGTTATTTCTTACGAATTTTGGAATAATATGTTCCGACGCTATTTTTTAATAATATGCTTTAGGAAAATGTAAAAAAAAATAACTCCACAGTATTTATCCCCGTTAAGACGTGAATAATCTTCAGTGGTATTTTAATTTGAATGATGAGTTATAGTGTTGTTGCAAGTGTTTTTGTTATTGTGGTGGTAGTGTAGGGTTATGCATGAGTGGCATGGGAGTTTGTTGATTTTGTATTTCGGTTGTGTGTCATTTCGAAGTGGTGGTTGTTGATGGGACAAATCAAATCAAATCAATTTTATTCATAACTTAGCCCCTCATATGCGGATGTAGATGTCTTTTTTTTATTACAATTACATATCAGTTAACTACATCAATTATAAAATTACAATAATAATAAATAATAACTACAGGTATTTTGTGTAGGTATCTGTTGTTGAGATGAGGTTGTGACCCACACTTTATTCGGTGTGAACGTCATTCGCGGGTGTCCGCGGCCCCTTTTTCCCCATTTTCAGGCTAAATTTTGTAGCAAGTTTTGTCTACTTTATTTTTGTATACAGAGCTTTTCTTGCTGGGACCAAAAGTTTCAGAGATATTGCGAAACAACGTTGAAAACAACATTTAAACGGGTTCCCCACCCTCGAAGACTTTTAGTATGTTGTACAAAAACAGCAAACAGCTTTGCAAAGTTTGAAAGTTTGAAAGTCCGGGATTTATTTCACTCGAAAAATCTAATTTTACCATACTATCAAGCCTGACTTCGGGTTACGATAGATGAAATTGAAGTTTTTTGGCGTTCTCTTTTTTCCACAGAATAGAAATATTGCATTTGTTGTGATTAAGCTTTGCGTGTCAGCTTATCCTGCATTGACTAAAATTTCAATAACGTCAAACGAGGAATTATTGCTGCAATTATGAGTAGAAATAGAAATATTAGTGACTTCAGAAAAAACAAATACTCTTCACCCAGGTGGCTGGACGGTAAATAAGAGCAACGAAAAAAATATTGAGTTGCAGATACATCTTTAACAAATACGTTCCATAGGTAGAAAGAAAATTAACCGCGTTGTTTTGCTGTGAAAGACAAGCTTTCGATAATAATAATAATAATTATAATGGTTTATTGGTGTTATTACAAGGTTTACATAGGTCAGATTTAAATTAGTAATAAAAATAAACGCATATAACGAGTTAACATATAGATATGATACCTGATATTGGAGAAAACGTAAATGTAATGAACTAGACCTTGATTACACAAATATTTATTTTTTACAGAATTTTTTAACCACAATAAAATACTAAGGTAGTTAGTTATGATCACTCCCCCCAAAAATTATTTTTTTCGCGGAATCATACATAATGTAAGACTTTGGTGACTGCTGGTAGGCCTTGAAGTGTCACTTTTACGGATTAGGCTTTTAAAATCCTTTCTAATGACTAAGCTTTTAAAATAATGTGCCAATCAGATGAGACTTTACGGCCTACGAAATTATGTTTCGCCTATGTTTCGCCAATCAGATGAGAGTTTACGGCCTGTCAGATGTTACTTACGAAATCATGACAATAAGTAAATTTCTATATTCCTTACCGCTTCTCTAATCTCTGGCGGAGTTAGTATCTTACCTGTGATTGTAAATGATTGCACCACACAGACCCGCAAAATACGGACCCTTCAATGATAATTATAAATGTCAATTTTTGTTTTACATTAGTACCCACGTAATTTTACATAGACACTCACGATTTGTTGATATAATTGAAAATATTGAAAATCATCGCAATGCAAGTTATTGCAATTTATTCTTAACAATCCACGAAAAAAAATTATGTTTAACACGGCAATAAAGGAGATTTATTGACTTGATAAAAATCTATCACACGTTAAAAATGTAAAGTATAGACCAATAAAAAATACGCTCTTAATTAAAGTAAAAAACTAAAATATACGCCCAAAAGATCGAAAATTTAGACAAATTTCGAAAATTCGCGGTTAAAAAAATGCAGAAAATTTCAACAAAAAAAAAAAATGTAACAAAGAAATAAAAAATACAGGCCATAGATCTAATATATATGCCAAAAAATCAAAAATGCTGGTCTAAAAATAAAAAATTCAAGCCAAAAAATTGAAAAATCAAGGAAAACGAAAATAATTCGCCATTTTCAGCCCCCAAAATAACTCTTTAGCTCAAAATAAGTTGCCGACCAGAAACTCGAAAACCTCAGTTCCTGGAAGTCCCACAACAAAATTTTATGGACAAATAGTGTTCAGAATGGTCTCAGTCTTGAAAACAAATTTTTGAAGAAAAATTAAATTTAATCGATTTTAGTCAAAAAATAAAAAAACGCCCATAAAAAATAATAATTCAAGTTAAAAAATCTAAAATCAAGGGCAAGAAATCAAAAACCATAAAAAAAACTTGAAAATATCGGCAAAAAAATTAAAAAAGTCGCGTATAAAACGAGATTTAAAAAATCTAAAATATAGGATAAAAAAATCAAAACTTCGACCAAAACTTCGATCCTAAAAATCGAAAATTTTAACAAACAAATCGAAAATTTAGAAAACAAAATAAGGCTAAAAGATTAAAAATTTAGACCAAAATATCAAAATCCGGACTTAACGATAAAAAATGAAAACAAGAAGATTGAAAATTCAAGTACGAAAATTGCCATTTTCAGCACTCGGGGTGATTAACCCCAGAAAACATAGGAACAACTCAAAATTTGCTCTGTAGCAAAGGAAATTTGCACTACACGATTTGAAAAGTTTTAAAAATTTATTACTTGAAGGTTTCGGTTCAAATAAACTTCAATTATTCAAAAATAGTCTACTTTTAATTTCCTGAAAACAACGACATGCTCCTGCAGAAAACAAGGGAATAAACTCAAAAACTATGCAGAAAGAGTGTACTTTTCATTACTTGTAAAAATATTTGCAATATTGCTACTGAAAACAACAGGAATTGACTCAAAACTGCACTGGAGGGAACGGAAATTGCACTAAATGTTTTGAAAAATCGTAAAAAAATAATCAGTTGCAGAATTAACTCTTAATTAAGGTAAAAAAACTAATATATAAGCACAAAAAATTTAGACAAATATCAAAAATTCGCGGTTAAAAAATGCAGACCAAAAATCCGAAAATTTCAACAAAAAAAAATTAAAAAGTTTAACCAAAATAAAGAATATTTCGGGCAAAAACTCTAAAATTTGGAACGAAGAAATAAAAAATACAGGTCAAATATCTACAATATAGGCCAAAAAAATAAAAAATGCTGGTCTAAAAATAAAAAATGCAAACCAAAAAAATTGAAAAATCAAGGAAAACAAAATTCATTTGCAATTTTCAGCTCCTAAAATAACTCTTTAGCTCAAAATTAGTTGCCGACTAGAAACTCGAAAACGGCAGTCAAAAAGTATCCACAAAGTAAAAAAAAAATCGCCCATGAAAAATAATAATTCAAGTTAGAAAATCTAAAAATGAAGGGCTAGAAATCAGAAACTGTACTTGAAAATATCGGCAAAAAATAAAAAAAGTTGCGTATAAAAAGCAATCATTTAGGTTAAAAAAATCTAAAATATAGGATAAAAAATTAAAAATCAAAATTGTGGACCAAAAATCCGAAAATTTTAACAAAAAAATCGAAAATTTAGAAGAAAATTATTTTCTTTGGAAATTTGTAAGGACACAGACAATAAAAACATAAATTAACAAAAGTAGAGTAATTCGAAATATACAAAATGAGGTTGTTAGTCTGTCTGGGCTATCGACCGAAGGTCTTTCTGCCCTGTAAGGACACATTATTCAAAATTAGTCTGTTAAAATTTCAACCACCTGTTGCAATAAATGTGGAATTCTCATGCAAATTTCTGAAAAATGCGCCTCATTGGTCATAAAAGTTTGCTTTTTAGTGCAACCATTTTTGTTGTGGTAAACTTACGATTATTTTATTTGTAAACTTGTAAAGACACATTATACCGAATTAGTTTGTCAAAATTTCAACCATCTGTAGCAATAAATGTAGAATTGCCATTTGAATTTCTAAAAAATCCGCTTTTTTTGTTATCAAAATTTGCTTTTCTAGTGCAACCATTTTTGTTGTGGTAAACTTGTGATTATTTTTTTAAGAAATTTATAAAGGGACATTATTCAAAATTGGTCTGTCAAAATTTCAGCCATCTATCGAAAGAAATGTGGAATTCTCAAGTGGATTTCTGAAAAATTTGGTCAAAAATTGCCTTTTTTGTTGTGGTAAATAAACTTGCGATGATTTTCTTTGAAAATTTGTAAAGACGTATTATTCAGAATTAGTCAGTCAAGTTTAAACCATCTGTTAAAATAAATGTGCAATCCCTACTTGTATTTTGAAAAATGCGCCTTTTTGGTCATCAAAATTTTATTTTTAGTGCAACCATTTTTGTTGTGGTAAACTTGCGATTGCTTTGGAAATTTGTAAAAACACATTATTCAGAAATAGTCTCTCATAATTTTAACCATCTGTTGAAATTAATGTGGAACTTCCACGCGGTTTTACAGGTGTTGTTTAACATTTAAAAAGTTTTTTAAGAATCAGTTAAAAATTCTTGCTGAGCTTGAGTCTACAGGTAGTGCCATAGCTCCGTGGCTCTATATAACAAACCGCCCCTATGCCTATCTACCACATTTGTTGTAAGGCACTTTGCTAAATTATTAAATTCTATACAAATATGCAAAAAAAGGTTTTAATTAAAAAAAACAATAACTCGATAATACGTGTGATAGTCGCTACACTGTGCTTTCTTCAGGCGAAGAAATAACCTAAAACATTTAAAGTAAAATTTCCCTGACTTCTTGTAAATAAATGAAATAAAAATGAGAAATCCGATGCATTTCGTCTTCTACCATCTAAGATCCTTAAAAAGGCAATAAACATGTTAACTATTAAAAAAATTAAGCGCAAATATTGATGTTATTTTGTACATACCACAAAATGTTTTCGTAATTTAGTATTCTGAATATAACATATTATTTGGTTTTATGAAGGCTATAAAAACCTTTTATTGCTGCTTTATGTATATTTTTATAATGCATGCTAGCATAATAAAAAGGAATATAAAGAACCATGAACATAACAAACTTTCCCAAAAGAAAGCCTCAACTTCACGGTTTTTATTATCGATAATCCTCTTTATATAAACGTAAAATTATGTTATTATTATTTTTTTCTCGCTCGCCATATTATGAGGCAATAACTATGAATAAGAAAATTAGCATATTGTATGTTAATTAATAGAGATAAGGGTATTCAAATTGCGTTGCTTGGGTCTTTTTAATGAATCACAGTGAATGAATAATTTACTGCTGGTTAGAAATTGGTGAACAGCTAGAACCATTAAAAGCCTTTCCATACCGCTCCTTTCGTTATCGGTCATTAATATTTGGCAGCCATTTAAATGCAGGATGTCCGATAAAGTTATCAGTGGCTTTGTGAGGAGATTTTCTACACATAATTTCACCTTTATCAAATAATTTATTCGTATATTGTCCTAAATTCCTAATCGTAGGTAATTATTTCCATGGAATGCTTGAGGTAACTGGAGTGATTTGAATATCTACGAAGAAGTTGATATCGGTGGTAATTGAACTTTTTGAGTAATGGATTATTTATATAAACAATATTCACTTTAATTTATTTGTAATGATATAAGTAACAACTAAAAACTGAAACCAGATTACTGCTGTATATTTTGTTTTGGTTGTACAGCTTTCTACTAAATTGTGCAGTTATTTGGCACCTATGTTGGCAATGACATTACAGGTGACACGATCTAAATTTTAAGTGAATTGAGTTTATTGTAATCGTGAAAATTTTGGAAAAAAAATGTTGTCCGAGTTTGCCTGTGCTGTCTGAGTCTGGGGCCACTGCATCTCAAAAACCACTAATTATTTTCGAAATAAACTTTGAATACAAGCCTTAATTGTTATATTTTAAAAATGGGCTAAATTTTGATGGATTTTTGAATTTCAAAGTTAATTCCAGGGGAGATTAATTTTTTAAACTTTGTAAATCTCCGAATGTAAATTTCAAATTTCGAGTGTTGTAATTTCGTTTATCCAAAATCGGGTGTAATAATCGGATTAGAGTGGTCATTTGAGCCATGTAATGTTGCTCATTACCCCCTAGTGAGAGAATAAGTTTCTCTCACGGAATGCATAGATCGTTCATGGGATTTTTGAAATATTTCAAATTGACACCACGTATGTCAAAATTTCTTGTCAAAATTAAACATTATTTCTTAAATATTGAAATAGCAATTAGAGGCGATTTTGGATAAAATGTTATATTATACTCATGTGGAATAATCTTGGAGTAAACTTTTTCTTGCGGGACTAATTACGTACAATCCACATTCGTATAATAAATAACTATTCTCTACGACCACTGTAGAATGTTTTTCTCATTTTTTCATTTTAGATATAATTCAAAATTTAAAAACCAATTCCAGCCGAGATTCATTTTTACAACTTTTTCAATCGCCGAATGCAATTTTGTTTCCAATAGTTCAAGTGTCGAGAGCTATTATTTTGTTTTTGGCTGAAATATATTAATTGTTTTACTGGAATTTGAAATATATGTTTAAATCCATATCCAGTGATAAGAATCAAAATTTTTATTTTATTATAGCTGATTGCAAACTTTGTCAAAAATAGAAATTTATATCACGTGATATGTATTTCTGAGACTGTCGGGATTATTTTTTTCTGGGTTGAAGGGGCATACGTAAAATTTTTTTAACCCTTGATTAATAAGGACTACTTGTATTAGCAATAATAAAAACCTTTTTTTTTGGTTATGGATGACTGCAAACTTAAAGAAAAATCATAAGCCTTTTTTGCTAGGGGTAAAAAATATAAAGGATTAAAATTAAGGGTTGATCCTTTTTATGGTATTAATTTAATCTTTTCCCAATAGCTTACTTTATATTCAAATCGCATTTTTTTTTCTCAGAGGTATTAAATTTTTAAATCTTTTGCTGGATCTATTGTTAACTTCACACCCGTGGCAAATATTGAATAAGCTGAGGATAATTCTTTATGGAATTTTTTCTGCGCGTTTTATTTTTTTTCTGCAAAGTTTTCATTCATGTGCTCAAAAAATTAAATCTAAAATTTTCAAAAATCCATATCTCCATTAAAAACTGTGGAATTTACAAAAACCAAATTAATTTTGAATAAGCAATACTTCGGCCATTGAGGATGATTTTTTATAGAATTTTGTCTGCGCGTTTTATATTTTTTCTGCGATGTTTTCATTCAAGTGGCCAAAAAAATAAAACTAAAATTTTCAAAAATTCATATCTCCATTAAAAATTGTTAAATTTACAAATACCAAATTGATTTTGAATAAGCGATACTTCAACCATTGAGGATATGGTTTTAAGGAATATTTTCAACGCGTTTTATATTTTTTTGCGATGTTTTCATTCAAGTGCTCAAAAATTTAAAACGAAAATTTTCAAAGATCTATATCTCTATTGAAAATTGTTGAATTTACAAAAACCAAATTGATTTTGAATTAGCTATAGTTCGGCCATTGGGGATGATTTTTTATGGAATTTTGTCTGCGCGTTTTATATTTTTTCTGCGATGTTTTCATTCAAGTGCTCAAAAAAATAAAACTAAAATTTTCAAAAATTCATATCTCCATTAAAAACTGTTGAATTTACAAAAACCAAATTAATTTTGAATAAGCGATACTTCGAACATTGAGCATATTTTTTAATGAATTTTTTCTACGCGTTTTATATTTTTTTCTGCGACGTTTTCATTCAAGTGCTTAAAAAATTAAAACGAAAATCTTCAAAAATCCATATCTCCATTGAAAATTGTTGGATTTACAAAAACCAAATTAATTTTGAATAAGCGATACTTCAACCATTGAGGGTATGGTTTTAAGGAATTTTTTCAACGCGTTTTATATTTTTTTGCGATGTTTTCATTCAAGTGCTCAAAAAATTAAAACGAAAATTTTCAAAGATCAATATCTCTATTGAAAATTGTTGAATTTACAAAAACCAAATTGATTTTGAATAAGCTATACTTCAACGCGTTTTAAATTTTATTTTTTTTGCGATGTTTTCATTCAAGTGCTCAAAAAATTAAAACGAAAATTTTCAAATATCCATATCTCTATTGAAAATTGTTGAATTTACAAAAACCAAATTGATTTTGAATAAGCTATACTTCGGCCATTGAGGATGATTTTTTATGGAATTTTGTCTGCGCGTTTTATATTATTTCTGCGACGTTTCCATTCAAGTGTTCAAAAAAATAAAACAAAAATTTTAAAAAATTCATATCTCCATTAAAAATTGTTGAATTTACAAAAACCAAATTAATTTTGAATAAGCGATACTTCGACCATTGAGCATATTTTTTTAATTAATTTTTTCTACGCGTTTTATATTTTTTCTGCGACGTTTTCATTCAAGTGCTTGAAAAATTAAAACGAAAATCTTCAAAAATCCATATCTCCATTGAAAATTGTTGGATTTACAAAAACCGAATTGATTTTGAATTAGCTATACTTCGGCCATTAAGGATGGTTTTTTATGGAATTTTGTCTGCGCGTTTTATATTTTTTCTGCGATGTTTTCATTCAAGTGGCCAAAAAAATAAAACTAAAATTTTCAAAAATTCATATCTCCATTAAAAATTGTTGAATTTACAAAAACCAAATTGATTTTGAATAAGCGATACTTCGACCATTGAGGATATTTTTTGAAGGAATTTTTTCTACGCGTTTTATATTTTTTCTGAGACGTTTTCATTCAAGTGCTCAAAAAATTAAAACGAAAATCTTCAAAAATCCATATCTCTATTGGTTAATGATTTTATTTCAAAATAATCCTTCGAGAACAAAGCAAATAACCTTTCAAAGGATGCGTTTTTCAGAGGTAAAACCAAAATAGGAAAACATTTGCGCATGCCTAAAACTTTCCAACTTTTCAAATTTACTGGACATTCTGTTTTTCTGCAAAAATACTTCTTGAATTTTGAACTGAATGAAGGATAGTCGTATGTTTATTTGGTATAGCAGATAATATAGCCAAAATATAACCTTCAGTCACAGGTATAATATCAAAAGGAACACTATTTACATGACTAGGTAGACAAATACTAGCAAAATCATATCAAAAAGTTTTTTGAGAAACCATTAACAATTTCAGAAGGTGTTATCGACATTTACTGACTATGATCGCAGTCACAATTTAAAATCACTGATATTAGTGATTCAAAAGTAGCAGTTTTGCCCATCTCTAGATGCTATACCTTATGGGAGCAGGTCTTATTTGGTATTAATTATTATTTTGTTGACTTTGAATCTGGAGAATTTCGGATTTTGGCAATTTTCGATAACTCAACATTGAATTTTTCTTAATACCTTCTTAAAATAAAATAAATTTTCTAAATTTCAATATGCAAATTATCATAAACAAAAACACGTTCAATGCTTTTTACTTTTAATTAAAACAAAATCAAGATCACAATTTGGTTGACTTTAAACTTGGAAAATTTCGAATTTTGGTAATTTTCGTTGACTTGGCATGAATATTTCTTAATATTTTTTAAAACACACTATATTCTTTACAGTTTGGTATTCAAATCATAATAATCAAAAAACGCGTTCAACACCTCAGTAATTTTAAACTTCCCATTTTGACAATTGTACTTGACTCGTCATGAATATTTCTTAGTACTTTTTTAAAACACACTAAATTTATTACATTTCACCATATACATCATTAAAATTAAAAAGCACGTTCAACAACTTGAAAAACGTGGAAATCCAGAAATATTGTTAATTTGCGTTGATTAAGATAATACTTAAATATTAATATTAATATTAAATATACTAAAAAAGTTCTCAATAGAACTTTCGTTTAGATGTCGCCTTTATGGTGTATCTTCAAATAATATGTACCAAATGTTGTTTTACTTCGTTCCTTTCAATTTTTACTTTCTCCGTTACGAAGTACGAGAAAGTATTTTGATCGTGATTTCTTTTCAAAAAGTTTTTTTGCGGAAATATCCGTTTTGGGGTCCCTAGATGCCATTTCAACAATTTCTGGAAAAAAAATTGTGTGTGTGTGTGTGTGTCTGTGCGCGCTGTATCTCAAAAACTAATTGAGCAATTGAAATGAAACTTTGAACATACGTCTTATTTGATAATCTGAAAAACTGAAAAGCTTTTAGTAAAATTTCGTACACAGGAAGTGGGTGTTTACCTTAACTGTTTTTTGTTTTTTGCCAATATTTTCTTAAATATGAAAAATATCACAAAAACATTTAATCAAACTTATAAGACAACAACGAAGTGAACATCTTTTGCTTGAAAACATTTTTCATAAAATAATTTTTATTCGAGAAAAAAATGTATTATTTTAATTTTAATTTTTGGTTTATAATTTTAAAACGATAATAGTTACATCATATTTATGTTAATAATAATTGTATAGAATACTAAAATGAACAACTTATAAAGAATAAGTTTTTTTCGAAATCCCTTTAGTTTTTGAGTAAACTGAGTTTTTGTATTTGAAGTATAATTTTTCCATCTTTCACAATTTTGACGTTTTAAACGTCAGTTTCATCCGAGTTTACACAACGCTCGATGTACATTTAAAATATGATTTCAATTGATTATTTCATTCAAATCATTTAGAACCAATCAGAACCCCCCAATTGTACCAGGTGACTTGTTTTAATAAACGGAAAAACCGCATCGTACCACGAAGTTTTTCCGGAAAAACTTCACCATGCTAGTAAGAGTTGGACTTTGTCACCTTTCTGGTATTAAAAATGTTTGATAACTGAAAGCATATAGTAATATAATACAGTGATAATAATTGCACTATCATTAACGTGGAAATTATGCTTCGATCCCAACGGCGGAAATTCTCTCTGATCGACTGCCAAATGAGACAATTTTCTGACAGATTGGGCAAGTCCGAACAGGCCCAGTAAAATTTTTTCCTGTGTCTCGTTGGTAACGCAAATTAGGAATACAAACATATAAACGTCAAATTAACCCACCAACTTTTCAATTTATTATCTTGTGGGTCAGTGAAATTAATTAAGGTAATTCAAGATTTCGGGTTTCGATACAAAAAGGAATAGTGAAATCGACGATATAATAGCAGGTACCGTATCTAAAAAAACTTCAAAAACACATAATCTTCAAAAATGATTGATGAACAAATAGTGTTTAACATTGGAAACTGTTACATCTATCAAATTTTTAAAATACTAATAAAACCAATTAATAAAACCGTTTAAGAAATATGTCCTATTTATTTGTAAGAAATGTGTAAGGAAATTGCTTTTCATGAAATAATCATGCCAAAAACCACTCAAGTTTTATTTTTATCCAGGAAAAACTTCAAAATTTTTCACTCAAACTTTGTTGTTTTCTAAAATTTAACTCGAGCAAAATCACCAAATCGCTCGACCTGCGGTCTCGCGATTTAAGACGTGATTTTGCTCTCGTGAAATTAATAAACAACAAAGTTATCGTGAAAAATTTCGAAGTTTTTCCGGAAAAAATAAACCTCTTGTGGTTTTATTTATGAAAATAAACCATGAAAACGTAAATATAAATGGCTATGATACCATGAAGTCGGAGAAAGTAACATGATGGCCACATCACCATTTTTTTCTTTAACCTTATTTTAGGGACTATGTAATTTTAAGCTGTTCAAAATTAAAGGGGGCGAATTAAGAAGAGGACCCGACAAAGTGGGCGTTTAGTCCAAACACTAAGAAACACTGGTCGAAACATTGCACAAATTCCTTAATTGAGTGGAACAATTCACCAACAATAAGAACCGTCAACTAGCGATAATTATAATCATTTCAATGATAAACATTTAGATGTTAAATGTTTATCATCGATATTATAATTATCGCTACTTGACGGTTCCTTATTGTTGTTGGATTGTTCCACTCAATTCAGGAATTTGTGCAACGTTTAGACAATAGATATCGCGTTTATGGTGTGTTTATTTTAAAATTTAATTCATTATTTCAAATCCGTAAATCCGTGATCACTTGTTCACATTTTCTTTGCAAATGATACCAAAGAAAATGTTAAGTAATTTGAAGTTCTTCGAACTTCATCGAACGTGGTACAAGTCACGAGAGTAGAATCACGGAAACCGTTTCAAATTATTAGAGATGGTCCAGCGAAATCAGCTGGCCAAGACCAATGAACCCGAGGTTTCCACGGTTCAATGTCTACAATATTGGAAAAACGGAACGTGCATTTGTTCCTTTCCATTGCTCACTGTTTGAGTAAGAATAATCACTTCGCATTCAGCACATCCGATTTATCGCTGTTAATATAGATACACGTCCGACACAAAAGGCAAACATTATTGGTTTCGTGTGCAGATTATTTACCGAGAAAAACCATTTAGCAAATATGCAGACTTGGTAAGGATATTGCGGTTAAGGACAGTTCTTGGATTGCGAAAAGTGGAACAAACCGGTAATTGTGAAAACTGCTTATCTTTTCCGCGAAGAGTGTAATAAAAATGATTAAGAATTTTCCCAGCATGTATTGACTAAAGTGACAAATCATAACCTCAATAGGGTTATAATGTTGAATTTTTAATTAACTTGTTGGGATTTGAGACTAAGTAATTTAATTAATAACGACCCAGACTATATTGAAATATATTAATCATTCTATTATTATGAATCATAAGGTTTCATATCACTCGCAACTCAAGACTACTGATTCATGGCCAGAAATCAAGCTTGGTATTAATTAAACTTAAGAATGTGTTTTAATCTACAAACTGCATAACCTTCTCTAAAGACGTTAATTTTACGTTATTGATATCCAATCAAGGGCGTCCACAAGGGGGTGGGGCAAGAGGGGGCAGCTGCCCCCCTGGAAAATGTATGAATTTATTAAATTAAAGTAATATTTCATATGCTAAAATTGTGTTTAGTCGCTAAATGTGTACTTTAACAATCACATCAAAATGAAAAATTATAACAAAAAGTGTGTTCCGCGTTGTGTTAGATGAATCCGAAAAAGTTGACGTCCAATTATGAAAGTTAGAAATGAATGGTGGTGGGTGGGCCTTTTCCACCATCCAAAGAGTAGAATGGTGGTGGGTGGGCCCTATCCTACCATCCAAAAAGTAGAACATAAACAGAGAAATTTACAGAAGTAAAGTAATCAACAAAGGAAGAAAATGAATTGTTTTTGTTTGCATTTTGTAAACTAATTTATGTGAGTAAAGATTGTTTTATGTTCAACTGGTTGGATTGAAAGCAAGTGGTAGCTGTCAAAATGGAGTCGAATGAAAATTTTATCATCTACGATTTCCGTTTGAAGATGTTTGCGCTGCCAGAAAATTGAAAATTTGCGTAAACCAACGACTTTCAGTGCAAAGCAACAGGTGATTGCTCGGTTTTGGGATAAGTGACAGCTGTCAAAGTACTATCAACTGAAAAATAATTACATTATCTACAATTTCTACTTGAAATATTTGCGCTGTGTGGCGGAGTTTACGCAAAAATAAAAAATTTCCCGCACACCCTCGATTTCAAGTGCAAACAGGCGATTTATCGGTTTTAAGGTTAATGACAGCTGTCAAAATGACGTTTACTGAAAGGCAGTTACATTATTTATGATTTCTGTTGAAAAAAGTTTGCGCTGCAAGGCGATTACGCTAGAAAATTTAAAAATTACGCAAACCGTCGACTTCATGTGTTCATGTGTGTTGCAATTGTCAATAACGGTTTGTTGCAGTTGTCAAAAATCGTATTTTTACCTGTTAAGAATTGATTCAGCTGTCAAAAGCAGCATTTTTTGGTTTTTTAATTTTCAAAAATGACATTTTCTAGCAGCCAAAAATTGTACTTTTTGTTGTAGAAAATTGTATTTTTAGCTAACAATAATGGTTTGTTGCAGTTGTCAAGAATTTTATGTTTCAGCCATTAAAAATGGTAGTTTTCAGCTGTTGAGAAATGTATTGTTTAACTGTCGGAAATTATATTTTTAGTTGTCAAAAATGTTATTTTTCAGTTGTCAAAAATGTTATTTTTCAGTTGTCAAAAAAGTATTTATCGCCTATTAAAATGGTATTTTTCATTAAAAAAAGTATTTTTCGGAATTTTTTATTTGTCAAAAATGGCATTTTTTATTTGTCAAAAATGGCATTTTTTATTTGTCAAAAATGGCATTTTCAGCTGTCAAAAATTGTACTTTTTGTTGTCAAAAATTATATTTTTTAGCTGTCGTAATGGTTTGTTTCAGTTGTCAAGAATGGTATTTTTCAGCTGTTAAGAAGAGTATTATTCAACTGTTAAAAATGATATTTTTCAGTTGTCAAAGGTGGTACTTTTCAGTTGTAAAAAAGGTATTTCTCACCTATAAAAATAGTATTGTTCATCTATTACAACTAGCATTTTTTGACATTTTTCAATTGTCAAAAATGGTATTTTACAGCTGTCAAAAACTGTATTTTTTGTGTTGTCGAAAATAGTATTTTCTAGCTGACAATAATAGTATATTATAGTTGTCAAGAATGGTATTTTTCAGCTGTTAAAAATGGTAGTTTTCAGCTGTTATAAAATGTATTATTCAACTGTCGAAAATGATATTTTTCAGTTGTCAAAAATTTTATTTTTCAACTGTTAAAAAAGGCATTTCTCACCTATAAAAATGGAATTTTTCAGCTTTCAAAGGCAGCATATTTGGTCATTTTTCAGCTGTAAAAAATTATATTTTTCAGCTGTCAAAAATTATATTTTTCAGCAGTCAAAAATTATATTTTTCAGCTGTTAAAAATGATATTTTTGAGCAGTCAAATATTATATTTTTCAGCTGTCAAAAATGATCATTTTCACCTGTCAAAAATGATACTTTTCAGCTGTCAACAATGGTATTTCCCACCTATTTAAATGGTATTTTTAGCTATCAAAAGCAGCATTTTTTGACATTTTTTAACTGTCAAAAATGGCATTTTTCAGCTGTCAAAACTTGTATATTCTATTGTCAAAAATAGTTTTTTTTTATGTTGTCAAAAATTGTATTCATTAGCTACCAATAACGGTATGTTTCAGCTGTAGGGAATGGTATTTTTCGGCTGTCAGGAATGATAATCCCCAGGAGTTGAAAATAGTATTTCTCAGTTGTCTCAAGTTGTATTTTACAGTTGTAGAAAATGGTATTCTTCAGCTACCAAATATGCTATGTTTCAGCTCTCAAATATTATATTTTTCAGCTGTCAAAAATGATACTTTTCAGCTGTCAACAATGGTATTTCCCACCTATAAAAATGGTATTTTTCAGCTATCAAAAGCAGCATTTTTTGACATTTTTTTAATTGTCAAAAATGGCATTTTTCAGCTTTCAAAAATTGTATTTTTTGGCTGATAATAATGAATGATACAGTTGTCAATAATAGTGTGTTGCTGTTATCTAACATATTTTCCAGCTATTAAGAATTGTATTATTCAGCTGTCAAAAATGTAATTTTTCAACTGTCAAAAATGTTATTTTTCAGTTGTCAAAAATGATATTTTTCAGCTGTCAAAAATGATATTTTTCAGCTGTCAAAAATGATATTTTCAGCTGTCAAAAATGATATTTTTCAACTGTCAAAAACGATATTTTTCAGCTGTCAAAACCGATATTTTTTAGCTGTCAAAAATGATATTTTTCAGCTGTCAAATATTATATTTTTCAGCTGCCAACAATGGTATTTTCCACCTATTTAAATAGTATTTTTAGCTATCAAACGCAGCATTTTTTGACATTTTTTAACTGTCAAAAATGGCATTTTTCAGCTGTCAAATATTATATTTTTCAGCTGTCAACAATGGTATTTTCCACCTATTTAAATGGTATTTTTAGCTATCAAACGTAGCATTTTTTGACATTTTTTAACTGTCAAAAATGGCATTTTTCAGCTGTCAAAACTTGTATATTTTAATGTAAAAAATTGATTTTTTTATGTTGTCAAAAATTGTATTTTTTAGCTGCCAATAACGGTATGTTTCAGCTGTCGGGAATGGTATTTTTCGGCTGTCAAGATTGATAATTCCCAGCTGTTGAAAATAGTATTTCTTAGCTGTCTCAAGTTGTATTTTACAGTTGTAGAAAATGGTATTCTTCAGCTATCAGATATGCTATGTTTCAGCTGATGTTTCAGCTAGTAAAAATAATTTTTTTCGACATTTTTGAATTGTCAAAAATTGTATTTTTCAGCTGTCGAAAGTAATATATTTTACTGTCGAAACATGGGCGGCACGTTATATAGAGCCAAGGAGCCATGGCACTCACTACCTGTAGTTTCAATCTCAGCAATAATTTTTAATTAATTCTTAAAACACTTTTTCGCCAGTTATTTTGGTCTAGGAAGATAAATCAGTCTTTCTTTCTTCAAAGAAGGAGGGGGAAGGGGAGTATATTATATAAGTGGCTCTACCATCAACATGTTCCACGAGCCGCCACTGGATATGGCCATCATGTTACTTTCTCCGATGGTATATTTACACTTTCATAGTTTATTTTCTATTTAAATCATATTTTGAATGTACATCGAGCGTTTTGTAGACTCGCATGAAACTGACGTTTAAAACATCAAAATTATAAAAGATGGAAAAATTATACTTCAAATTTAAAACTCTCAGTTTAAATGCTCAGTTTACTCAAAAACTAAACAGATTTCGAAAAAAACTTATTCTTTATAAGTTATTCATTTTGGCATTCTGTACAATTAGCTGTAACTATTATCGTTTCATAATTATAAACCAAAAATGAAAAAAAAATTATAATAATAATAATAATAATAATAATAATAAACTTTATTGTCCAACAGGAAGAACCAAAATAGGACATCATCAAATACAAAAAAATATATATACAGCTAGGTATAGGTAATTCAGTGAAAAACTAAAAATTAAATTAACATGGTTAACACTCACAATATCTCGAATAACAATGATTTTATGAAACAAAATAAGCTCATTTCTTTGTTGTCTTCAATATTTGTTTTTCATATTTAAGAAAATATTGGCAACAAAACAAAAAACAGTTAAGGTAAATACCCACTTTTTTACCAAAAGCCTTTCAATTCTTCAGATTATCAAATAAGACGTATGTTCAAAGTTGCTCTATTAGTTTTTGAGATACAGCGCGCACAGACAGACACACACACAGCCACACATACACAGACACACACACAGACACCTTTTTTTTCCAGAAATTGTTGAAATGGCATCTGGGGACCCCAAAACGGATACACACAGCCACACACACACACAGACACCATTTTTACTTTCTCCGTTACGAAGTACGAGAAAGTATTGTGATCGTGATTTTTTTTTCAAAAATTTTTTTTACGGAAATATCCGTTTTGGGGTCCCTAGATGCCATTTCAACAATTTCTGGAAAAAAAAAATTTGTGTCTGTGTGTGTGTGTGTGTGTGTGTGTGTGTGTGTCTGTGTGTGTGTCTGTGCGCGCTGTATCTCAAAAACTAATAGAGCAATTGATATGAAACTTTGAACATACGTCTTATTTGATAATCCGAAGAACTGAAAAGCTTTTGGTAAAATTTCGTACACCGGAAGTGGGTGTTTACCTTAACTGTTTTTTGTTTTTTGCCAATATTTTCTTAAATATAAAAAATATCACAAAAATATTTAAACAAACATCGAAGACAACAAATAAATGAATAGCTTTTGCTTGAAAATATTTTTCATAAAATCATTACTATTCGAGAAAAAAATTTATTATTTTTTTTTCATTTTTGTTTTATAATTATGAAACGGTAATAGTTACAGCAATTTTATGTGAATAATAATTGTATAGAATTCCGAAATAAACAACTTCTAAAGAATAAGTTTTTTTCGAAATCTCGTTAGTTTTCGAGTAAATCTAGTTTTTGAATTTGAAGTATAATTTTTCCATCTTTCATGATTTTTTGTTTCATCCGAGTTTACGCAACGCTCGATGTACATTTAAAATATGATTTCAATTGAAAATAAACCCATGAAAACGTAAATATAAAGTCGGAGAAAGTAACATGATGGCCACATCACCATTTTTTTTCCAGAAATTGTTCTCGTACTTCGTAACGGAGAAAGTAAAAATACCCAGAGAAAACTAGAAACGGTGATTTTTGGTTAAGTAAACGTAGAAATTAAGGGTGGCGGGTGGTTCCTATCCTACAATCCAACCAGTTAAACATAAACAAGGGTACGCAAGTAAAGTAATCGACGAAGGAAGAAAATAATTCTTGCTTTCGTTTGTACTTTGTAAATTAATTTACCTGAGTAAACGTTGTTTTATGTTTAACTGGTTAGATTGTAGGCCACTTTAATTTTTATTTAACCTAGAAACACTGTTTATGTATTTCTTGTTGGTATAAAACTCTTATTACAATTATACACACAGAAAACTGAAAACAGGGATTGTTGGTGAAGTAAACGAATAAATTAAGGGCGGTGGGTGGTCCCTATCTCGCTATCTAAACTGTAGATTATAAACGACGGTTTTATAAACGACAACAAAAGAATGAAATGTCATTTTTTGTTTTTGTAAATTGGTTTACGTGAGAAAAATTTGTTTTATATTCAACTGTTTGGATTGTAGGACAGGACCCGCTCACCACCCACCGTATCAAATTTACTTTAACCTACAAACATCTTTTATGTATTCGTTGTTGCTGTATAACTTGTGTTTCAGTTATTTTAACAGAAACCCAAGTCCAGGGTTTGTAGGTTAGGTAAACGTGGAAACGATGGGTGGTGGGTCTTCCCTATCCCGTTATCCAAGCGCTAGAACATAAACAAGGGTTTTACAGAGGCAAAGAAGAGGCAAGGGGAAAATGTATGAGTTTATTAAATGAAAGTAAAAAATTATTATATTAAACTTGTATGTATACTTTAACAATCCTATCAAAATTAAAAATTATAACAAAAAGTGCTTTCCGCATTGTGTTCGATGAACGCGAAAATAGTTACAGTGTGATCGAATAAAATTAGTCAAAAAAATACATATGTCTTTTCCTAAAATTATTAGCTGACGTATATTGATATTTTCAAATTTATAAACTAAGAAAATACATGCAGCTTTTTGTTCATGACCTACTTTGACTAATTTTTTAATCGATCTCGCTGTACATTTTCTATTTATTCGGAATTTCTGTATGAAAAATTCTGCGGACGCCCATGTTTCTAATGTATGCTTTATTAAATATCAATTTTGATATTTTCAAAATCTATCGTTACCACAAATTTTATTCTATTGGATAAAACTTTAAGATAAAAACAAAATTGTAATATGCATGGAGTTCTTTTCAGTTCTATATCCTATTTTAGAAATTCCTTTAAAAAGAAACGACAATTTAATAATAATAATAATAATAATATTTACCAGCTCGTGGAACATGTTGATGGTAGAGCCACTTGTACAATATATCCCCCTCCCCTTTTTCAATAGTTTGTTTTTCTCCGATAACCCTTAAACCAGCGGCGGCTCGTGGATGTTCGGCGAGGAGGCTGCGGAAGAAAATTTTACCAAAAACAACAGCGACATATTTTCTTCCTCTATAAGATAAAGTAGTACAGCACGAGAGGCATCTCTGTCGTAGACTCCTCTACAGATCCAAGAGCTGCCGCTGCCTTGAACGAATGATGAATGAAGTCTAGTATTGTACTTGGCAAATAAATTTAGATCAGACGAAAAACCTAAATTAGACATTTAATTGTTTGGTGCAAAAAATCCGAAATTCCTACAAATATTTAAATGGTAAATAATTCCTTAAACATCCCGCAGATTATATTTTCCAGATAAATATGAAAGTAAATTAATTTTATCTAAAAATAAACTTCACGTTTTAATTAAACCCCACGAAACCAAACAACATAAAATTAAATAAATAACCTGAAATTAAAACAAAAAACCTTGAAAATACAGGTCAAAAAATTCAAAAATTTAGGTTGCAAAATCTAAAACAAAAGACAGAAATCAAAAACTTACACCAAAAAAAAATATTAAAAAAATTTAAAAAAATCCGCGTAAAAATCAATCATTCCGGTTAAAAAATCTAAAATGTAAATGACAAAAAGAAATCAAAAAATTTAACCAAAACGTCGGGCCTAAAATGCGGAAATATTGAAAATTGTAACAAACTAATCAAAAATGTAGGCCAAAATAAAGAATTATTGATTTATATGCGAGAAGTTCGTTGAAAATTATTTTTCTTTTGCCTGTATTTTTAAGTTTTTTGGTATGCATTTTTATTTTTAGACCTGGATTTTTGATATTTTTGGCCGACATTTTAGATCTTGGTTTTTGTTTCAAATTTTTGATTTTCGTTGAAATTTTGGATATTTTAGTTCTGGCTCGAGTTTTCTACGCTTTGTCTAAATTTAGGCCAAAAGATCGAAAACTCAGGCCAAAAATAAAAATGTAAACCAAGAAATCCAAAATTTCAAGAAACGAATCGAATATTTTGACCAAAACAATAGACAAATTGGAAGAAAACAGCCGAAGATCTAAAATATCGGCCAAAAATCAAAAATCCTGGTCTAAAAATAATACTTTTCAGCTTAAAATAACGACGGGAAATTCGAAAATAATAGCAAAAATTACAAAACCGCACAATAAAATCATTAATTCTAAATATCCAGCGTGGTACTAGCCAGGGAAGTAGATAGATAGATAGATAGATATTTATTGTGCTGTGACCAAAAATAGACAAATATTTATAAAATACATACAAGTTTACAAATAAAGTCTCTAAAATCTAACAATTTAAAAAATCTCTAAAATCTAACAATTTTAAAAATCTCTAAAATCTAACAATTTTAAAAAATTTCTAAAATCTAACAACTGTAGTTGTTTCAATAAGTTATTTGTTTGTAGTCATAATAACTAATAATAATAATAATTGTATTGATTTTTTTTATTATTATTATTTCGATGTGGCTTGAGCCTGGCCTTGGTATCCATTACCATTGGCCATGTATTGATTGTCGTGCGGAAAATAAAGCATTTTATTATTATTATTATGAATTTTGCAGTTACGAACAGTTTAAATATTCATATATTCAGGCTACTTTCGTCTTTATAGAAAACATTAATTCTAGTTAAGAAAATCTAAAATATATGACAAACAATAAAAAATTAAGACCAAAAATGTAAAATTCGTACCCAAAAATCTAAGTGGTGGACCAAAAAATTAAAATTTTCAACCAACAAATCGAAAATTGAAGTCAAAATAAAGAAAATTTAGGACAAAAGACCAAAAGGCGTAAAGATAAAAAATGCAGACAACAAAAATAAAAAAAATTGGTCAAAATAAAGAATATTTGGGCCAAAAATTTAAGAAAATGGAAAATACGGTAATCTAAAATATGGGCCAAAGAATCAAGAATCCGGATTTAACCACTTCGCACCCATGCTGCTTTGATTTAATCCCAGGTTTGATGAAAAATTACTTCTTTGTTTTTGTTAACTGTTTCTACGAAATATGATTTCACTGTCACAAACTTTCCCATTTATGCAAAAAAATTTGAAAAAATATTCCATAGATGGCGCTAAAGAAGTCATTTTTTTGTACAATGTTTTTGTATTCATTTTTTGCTTGTTGCCACATGTGGCGAACCTGGGCGTGAAGAGGTTAAGAATAAAAACGCAGACAAAAAAATCGAAAGTTTCGGTAGAATCAAAATAATTTACCACTTTCAGCCCCGAAAAATGAGTTTCTAACCAGAAATTTGAAAAAAATAGCCAAAAAATCGAACAATAAAATCAATCATTCAAGTTAAAAATTCTAAAACATGGGACAAAAAATACAAAATTTAGACCAAAAATCTAAAATTCGGGCCTAAAAGTAAAAATGATGGTCCAAGAGTACAAAAAAAATAACAAACAAACAAAACAAAATGATAATAATAATAAATGGTGACAAAAAAATCAAATATTTCAACAAACAACACTAGAAAAAATTATCGCATCAATAATTCAGGTTAAAATGTTTAAGAAATCAAAAATTTGTAACTAAAATTAAAAATTCGGTCCGAAAAATCAAAAATGGGGACTGAAAAGTCGAAAATTTTAACAATTAAATCAAAAATTTAGACCAAAAAAAATTGAAAATATAGGCAGAACATTTAAAAATTAAACATTCGGCCCGAAAAATCAAAAATGCGGACAAAAAATCGAAAATTTAAAACAATTAAATCAAAAATTTAGGTCAAAATAAAGGATATTTAAGTCAAAAGATAAAAAATTTAGACCCAATCGAAAAAAACAGGTCAAAAATCTAAAAATTAATAATTCGGCCCGAAAAATTTAAAATGCGGGGTGAAAATCGAAAATTTTAACAATGAAGTCAAAAATTTAGGTCAAAATAAAAAATATTTAGATCCAAAAGAATCGAAAATACAGGCTTAATAATAAAAAATGCAGAATATTCTAGTAAGAAAATTGTTTCAATTAGTCTCAAAAATAACTCTATTGCTTAAAATATTTTTTTTAATAGCAAAACTTTTGTTTTAATTTGCAAGCGTTTAAATTGGCGAAATGTGTTTTAGGAATTGATTAAATTTTTTTGCTGAGCTTGAAACTACAGATAGTGCCATGGCTCCTTGGCTCTACATAACGAGCCTCCCCTGATATTTACTACGGTAAACACGTTTTAAACAATATGAAATATACAAAAACCTAAAGTTGAATAACATATTCGTTTTTAAAATAATTAAATTTAAGACAATTGATGATTTATAGTGGAAACTTTTTAAAAATCAATCATTCAAAATTTCCAAAATCTATCCTTCGCAGGTTTGTTTTAGGTGTACACAAGAAAAAATGAATGATTTATTTTCCCAAGATATTAACAGCAATTCTATACAACTGATTGTATTAAATAGCATAATTCGATAGTATACACTAATGCAGTGTTTCTCAAAGGGTGTGCCGCGAAATCGGAAGAAAAACTAAAAACTGTTTATATAATTATTTTGATATTTTTTTGTTTGTAAGAATTGTTTCCTTAATACAGATGTAATATCAGTATAGATTTAAAATAATTCAAGTTCTACTTATTTAAAAACACTGAATAAAACACTTGCTAAGTTTTTTACCACAATTTATAAATTGTAGTAAAAAACTTAGTAAGTGTTTTATTCAGTGTTTCTATAATGAATTACCACGTAGTAACGGTCGCAATCATCACCATGATTCTACTTATTTAATTTAAAAATTTCTTCAACGCCGCGAAATTTTTCTTTTTGGGAAAATGTGCCACGAAAGTTAAAAGATTGAGAAACACAGCGCTAATGGATTATTCCCTCAAGAATTTCGTAGAGGTAATTACTTTTAAAATCAATTTTAATAAAATTTCCAAATATTACATCACTGATGTTGTTTTTGACATTTGATAATTTATTAATAACAATAGTAGGTTTTTGTTAAAACCAATAATCATACATGTTGATTTCTTCAATCTGACCCACTTCATTCGTCTCCAAAGAGTTTAACAACAATGCCACATGATTGGCTCGTGTAAACGACCTCAATCAACCATCAAAATCTTTTACTACTCGCTCACCTTCTCATTGATAAAATCCGAATCCGTGTACAGGGTTAACGTAGACTTCCTCCCCTCGCTGGACAAACTGCTCGTGCTGATCGTGTTGTATTTCATCTTCAGAATTCACTAAATAAACACGATTATCACAAAAATTCCGAAGATCCACTGTCGCCGGTAACTGGTGAAACTAGTCCGAGCACTCGAACGGTCTTCCTCCGAACATGATTTCACAATTGTTTCTGTTCTTGTTCTTTACTTTTTGGCCGTGTTCATGATATCGGACCGATGCGTACGATCCAGCATCGAATTGTGAAATAAACGTTGCATGGAATTCCAGGCCTCAAGTCGACTCGATTGTGAACGGTCCGGGGCCCCTCCGGCCCCACCATCTCACCTGACCCCTTATCGGCGCGCGAAACCGAAGGTACCTGGTAAAGGTAAGGTTAAAATTTCAAATAAAATTCTAATTGCCACTGCAGTATTTGCAACTCAAAATAGTTTATTATAACAAGCACAATTGGAAATGACGGTATCATTACTTTTACATTACCCCAAGAAATTTCTCCCGCATTATATAATGCAGGTAATTATAAACATAAGGGTAGGAACCGTTACTGCTCACTATTCCATTAAAATAATAACTATCGTCAATCCGTCATATCTCCAAAAAGGGAAGTGGTTTCATATTCGCCAAACTTTTTTTTTAATTTAGCAATGATATATTTATTTATATTATAGTTAAACTCTGCAAAAAAAATAAATTGACCAGTTTTAGAAAAAATCGATGAATATGCAAAAATCATAAAAGTTTCATTTATACCATCAAATCGGAGAAAGTTACAACATGGTCACATCAACATTTTTACTATCTCCGTTACGAAGTACGAGAAAGTATTGTGATCGTGATTCTTTTTTCAAAAATTTTTTTTACGGAAATATCCGTTTTGGGGTCCCTTGATGCCATTTCAACAATTTTTGGAAAAAAAAAATTGTGTCTGTGTGTGTGTGTGTGTGTGTCTGGCTGTGCGCGCTGTATCTCAAAAACTAATAAAGCAATTGATATAAAACTTTGAACATCCGTCTTATTTGATAATCTGAAGAACTGAAAAGCTTTTGGTAAAATTTCGTACACCGGAAGTGGGCGTTTACCTTAACAGTTTTTTGTTTTTTGTCAATATTTTCTTAAATATGAAAAATATCACAAAAATATTTAAACAAACTTTGAAGACAATAAAAAAATGAACATCTTTTGTTTGAAAACATTTTTCATAAAATCATTTTTATTCGAGAAAAATTGTTTTTTTTCTTTTTTAATTTTTGGTTTATAATTATAAAACTATAATAGTTACAGCAAATTTATGGTAATAATAATTGTAAAGAATGCTAAAATGAACAACTTATAAAGAATAAGTTTTTTTCGAAATTCCTTTAGTTTTTGAGTAAACTGAGTTTTTGAATTTAAAGTATAATTTTTCCATGTTTCATAATTTTGACGTTTTAAACGTCAGTTTCATCCGAGTCTACGAAACGTTCGATGCACATTTAAAATATGATTTGAATTGAAAATAAACCATAAAAGCGTAAATATAAATGATACCATCAAGTCGGAGAAAGTAACATGATGGCCACATCACCATTTTTTACTTTCTGGACACGAAGGATGACAAATTATTGTTTTCGGGATTTTTACTTTCTCCGCTACGAAGTACGGGAAAGTGTGATCGTGAAAATGTTTTCAAAACTTTTTAAACAAAAACTCGAAATCTGTTTTGAGATCCCTAGAAGCGATTACAATAATTTTTGGAAGAACAAAATATGTGTCTGTGTGGGTTTGTGCGTGCTGTATCTCAAAAACTAATTGACAGCAATTGAAATGAAATTTTAAACATAAGTCATACAGTCCGTCCGAAGAACTGAAAAGCTTTTCGTAAAATTTTGTACACCGGAAGTGGTTTTACCTTGACCGTTTTTTTTTCAATAATTTTGACGCACTCGGCGTCAAAAAAAAGCGCCACTCGAAAAATCGCGAAAAAACTCGATTTTTCAAACCGTCGTAACTTGGTTCAATTCGGTCGAAAATCGATTAATCTTTCAGTTTGGCAAAGATTCAAGTTTTATGTTTAAGAATGTGTAGTTGATTTTGACCCCAAGTCCAACCCACCCACCGTAACAACGCGATGGAAAAAAAATGTTTTTTATATAAAAAATTGTCCAACTTTGACAAGTTGTACCGTGCGCAAAAAAAAATCGGCGGGAAATTTCACCATAATGGCAGAAAAATTTGATCAATTTCTTTCAAATGCCTTAAAAAATCGAGTGGTTTCGATAATTTGGAGCAAAGTTATGAATTTTTGAAAAAAAAATGACTGAAAATGAAAAATTTTCGACTTTTTGCCCCGCATTTTTAATTTTCCGCCCAATTTTGAATTTTAAGATTTTTGACCTGTATATTCGATTCTTTTGGGTCTAAATTTTTGATCTGTTAACCTGAATATTCTTAATTTTGACATAAATTTTCGATATAATTGTTAAAATTTTCGTTTTTTAGGGCCGTATTTTTGATTTTTCGAGCCGAATTTTTAATTTTTAGATTTTTGACCTGTATTTTCGATTTTTATTTTGGTCTAAATTTTTGATCTTTTGCTCTAAATATTCTTTATTCTAAGTTTTTGATTTAATTGTTAAAATGTTTGATTTTTCGGTCCGTATTTTTGATTTTTCAGGCCGATTTTTTAATTGTAGTTCCAATTTTTTTATTTGATTTTGGTTTAAATATCTATAACCTGAATTATTAATTTATATGCGAGATTTTTTTTATTTTTTCTGGTATTTTGGAGTTTTGTTTGTTGAAATTTTCGATTTTTTAGTCTGCATTTATTATCTTTAGGTTTTTAGGAGTTTTTAGGAGTTTTCGATGTACTGTCTAAATTTTCGACTTTCTGGCCAACATTACAGATTTTTATTATTCTTTTTAATCTTTTCACCTAAATTTTTCTTTATTTTGTCTTAACTTCTCGATATTATTGTTAACATTTTCGATTTTGTATACATTTTTGATTTTTCGTTTAGTCTGCATTAATTATCTTTAGGACCGAATTTTCGATGTACTGTCCAAATTTTCAACTTTCTGGCCAACATTACTTTTATTATTTTTTTAAATCTTTTGACCAGTTTTCTTTATTTTGACCAAACTTTTCGATTTTACTGTTAAAATTTTCGATTTTTATGTCCCCATTTTTGATTTTTCGTTCAGTCTGCATTTATTATCTTTAGACCCGAGTTTTCGTTGTTTCGTCTAAATTTTCGACTTTTTGATCAACATTGTGGATTCTTTTAAAATCCTTTGCTCTAAATTTTTCATTATTTTTTTTTTATTTTTCTGTTAAAATATTTATTTCCTTGCTCCACCATTTTTATTTTTAGGCCAGAATTTTAGATTTTTGGTCTCAATTTTTTATCATATATTTTAGATTTTTGGTCTATTTTTATCCTATATTTTAGATTTTTTAACTAGGTTTATTGATTTTATTTCGTGAATTTTTTTATTTTTTGCTATTTCTGGTCAGAAACTTATTTTGGCTGCTGAAAGTGGCCAATTATTTTGCTTCTACCTAAGTTTTCGATTTTTTGTCTGCGTTTTTTATTTTTACTTCAGGATTTTTGATTCTTTGACCCATATTTTAGATTTCTGTATTTTAGATTTTTTTGATCCATTTTTTATTTTTCTTTATTTTGACCAAAATATTCGATTGGTTTGTAGAAATTTTGGATTTTTTGTCTGCATTTTTTATCTTTACCCCCGAATTTTCGATGATTTATCTAAATTTTTACCTTTTAAGGCCCTATTGTAGAATTTTTTACTTTTTTGGTCTATATTTTGTATTTTCGATTATTTTGATTTCAATTTTTGGATTTTTGGCTGAAATTTTCTTTATTCCTACTTAAATTTTCGATTCGTTTGTTAAAAATTTTGATTATTTGGTCTGCCACTTTGATTTTTCGGTACGAGTTTTAGATGTTTGGTCTTATTTTTTTATGTTTGTCCCATGTTTTAGATTTTCTTAACTTGAATTATTCATTTTATTTTGCTTTTTTTTTTTATTTTTATTTCTGCTATTATTTTCAAATTTCTCATTGGAACTTATTTTAATCTAATAAGAGTTAATTTTGGGGCTGAAAATGGCAAATTATTTTTCTTTTGCTTGTATTTTCAATTCTTTCGTCTGCATTTTTATTTTTAAACCAGATTTTTGATTTTTTGGCCGATATTTTAGATCTTCCGCTGTTTTGTTCCAAATTTTTGATTTTTTGGCCAAAATATTCGATTGGTCTATGAAGATAAATGGTTCTTTATTTCCTCAAAAAAGGAGGGGGTATATTGTATAAGTGGCTCTACCATCAACATGTTCCACGAGCCGCCACTGTTATTTACAATAAAACACTAACTATTTAACAGCAATTTTTGTAACATTCTTACTCTTATTTTAAATATATATTAAAATACATAATGTCAAGCTAAACATAACAAAACAACAAGAATTATATTCTGACTCAATAGCGCCAATAAATATTATTATTATTATATACATATGTAAATATCAATTAGCATCTAAGATTTACTTTTACTTACATAATTTATTGCCCAATTTAGATAATGCAAACAATATATTATTTGACGTTGAATACGCTGCAAATATTTTAAGCCATAAAAATAAACTTTATTGTTTGTTCTAACTTATTAATAATTTTCAATGCCAACTCTTATCTATTCGAGTTATTTAACATTGTCACAAGCAAATATCCAGCCGTTACTAATACTTTTGCAGATGAAAAGGAAATTGTATGCGCGTTTGTAAACAACAAAACAAGACCATTTGGTGCATTCTTCAAAACGAAGGTGGTAAGTCCGTTGTGGGGAAGCAGCTGTTCTTCAGTGGCACGTGTCCTCCTTTTCCCTTGGAGGGGGGCATGCGTTTACTTATTGATTAAGAAACCAGTCTGCATTTATAATATCTAAGTCAAATCGGTTAATCATGCGGTCAGATGATATCACGGTGTTCGATGACGATACGATTGTTTTGTCGTGGATAAAAATAACGATGATTCCCTAATTGTTTGCGTTGCAAGACTATAAAATTAAAAGAGTTACATAATGGTTTTGGAATTTTCACTACGGTATGACGACACAAATTAGGTAAAAGAAACTAAAGATTGTGATGGAGAATTTCGGATAAAATAGTGATACCACTGTTTGGATTTTCAACTACATATCTCCTGTAATTTTTTTTTTTATTTTATCGATAGGATTTCGAAAAAATTAAGTACATCTTGTCAAAAACGCCTGTTAAATTCATTCATGTAATTTAATATTTTTAATAACAAAAAATTGCTCCCTTTCTCTTGAAAACCAGAGATTTTAAAGGGAAATTTCAGACAAACTAGTCAGTGGCGGCTCGTGGAACATGTTGATGGTAGAGCCACTTATACAATATGCCCCCCCCCCCCTTCGGTTTTTGAAGAAAGAAAAAACGATTTATCTTCCTAGACCAAAGTATTGGCGAAAAAGTGTTTAAATATTTCACAATTTTTCTCGCTTTTAAAATTAAAATATCCCAAAATCTGATAAAGGGCGAATATGAATTTTTATAAAAAATAACGGCATATAAATTTTGAGGAAATTTAGAAAGTCTTAGATTAATTAATAGCAATTAATTTTATATTTTTTATCGCAAAAACTGTTCCAATTTTTCCCAAATTAACTCGCTTTTCAGATGAAAATATCTAAACATCTAATTAAAGGACAGATATGGGTTTTTATTAAACTTAATGACAAATACATTTTTAGGAAATTTGGAGTTTTAATTCAATAGCAATTGTTTTAATATTTATAATCCAGCCTCCAAAACTGTTTAAACTTTTTACCTCCTGGTAAAATGAAAATATCTCAAAATTTAAGAAAATGGCGGATGTGGTATTTCATAAAATTTAATTATAAATAAATTTTGAGTAAATCCAGAAAATTTCAAATCAATAGTAATTGTGTTTATATTTTTGGTAAAGTCGCCAAAACTGTTACAATTTTTCACAAATTTACTGGCGTTTAAGATGAAAATACCCTAAAATCTAATTAAAGGACAGACGTGGGTTCTTATAGAACTGAATAACAAATACATTTTTAGTAAATTTAAACACTTTGAACTCAATATCAATTGTTTTTTTTTTATTTTTAACCCAGTCGCTAAAACTGTTATTTTTCACAAATTTCTTCATTGTAAAATGAAAATATCACAAAATCTAATAAAAAGGCGGGTGTGGTTTTTTACAAAATTAAATGATAAATACATTTTGAGAAAATTTATATAGTTTTAAATCAATAGCAATTGTTTTAAAATTTGTTCTCGAGTCGCAAAAACTGTTTCATTTTACTTGTTGTTAAGATTTCTCAATATTTAATAAAACGGCGAATGTGAAATTTTACAAAATCTCAATAACAAATAAGATTTAGGTAAGTTTGGAAAGTTTTAAATAAATAGCAATTATTTTTATATTTTTTCTCGAGTTGCAAAAACTGTTCCAATTTTTCGCAAATTTACTCTTTTTTAAGATGAAAATTTTCCAAAATTTAATAAAAAGGCGGATGTGTTAACAATTAATTAAAAATTCTTGCTGATCTTGAAACTACAGGTAGTGCCATGGCTCCTTGGCTATATATAACCAGCCGCTCCTGACCATGAACATTGTAGATGATTTTTTTAGATTTTGAACGGCCATAACGGCTAAACGAAGAATCTAAATCGAACGCGGTTTTCAAATCTGTGTTCATTGGGTACAAATTGGTCGGATTTAGTTAAAATTGGCGATTTTTAATTTTTGACGGAAATTTGAAAAACTACCCTTCTTACTTTTGCCCAAAAATTGCACTTAAAATGATTTCCTGGAGAAGCTACTGGCTCGATTCGGGGTTTCTATACGTCACCAGAAAGATTCCTTTAAGACGCTTCAGAAAGTACAAAACCACAAATGTCTATTTCAAGCCCTTGACGTATCAGCAAAGAAAACTTGAAAATGGAAAAAATCGAAAAAATCTATTTTTTAATAATCATCATGGACCTTCATGTAATACCTTTTTCATGAGAAGAACGAGCTAAATCTATTGACCGTTAAAACATTTCATCTCGAAAAAAATGCAAAAAAGTTGATAGGTCACCATGAATATTATGGAAAATTTGGTAAAAAGTCGATTTTTTTCAAACTTTGAACGGCCGTAGCGGCTAAACGAATAATCCAAATTGAACGCGGTTTTGAAATCTGTGTTCATTAGGTGCAAATCAATAGGATTCAATTAATTGGCGATTTTTAATTTTTGACTTTACTTTCTCTTAAAAATTGCATTTAAAATGATTTCCTTTCCTGCAGAAACCACTGGTTCGATGTTACTGAAAAGAGCCCTTCAAGACGCTTTAGAAAATGTATCTCCCTAACGACAAATATCAATTTGAAGCCCGTGGCGCGTCAGCAACGAAAACTCGAAAATGGAAAAAATCGAAAAAATCTACTTTTTTAATAAACATCCTAGCACTTTATGTTATACCAATTTTCATCAGAAGAACGAGCTAAATCGATTGGCGTTAAAAAATTTCGTCTAGAAAAAATTGTAAAAATACAAAATACGGGACTACATAATGTTCAAAATTATTTTGTTACGGAGCAGATGTTTTTGAAATATTTTATCATAATCGCATTGCTAAACATCAGTGGCGGCTCATGATGGTAGAGTCACTTATACAATACATCTTTTTTAAAGAAAGAAAGAACAAATTATCTTCTAGGATCAAAGTAATTGGCGAAGAAGTGTTTTAAGAATTAATTTAAAATTCTTACTGAGCTTGAAACTACAGGTAGTGCTATGGCTCCTTGGCTCTATATAACGAGCCGCCCCTGAAACTAGTGCCAGCCCCTTTTCAGATTTTCGTTTTATTTTATAAGTACATACAGGGTGTCTATTTAAAAACGAGCAATGCTCTATAAGTATGGATCTAAAAAAGATATAAAAAAAATCTTAAAACCGTTTCTAGGGTATATGGGTGGAATCAGTATGACCACAAAAATGACCTTCACTATGTAACCCCTGGGGCTGTAGCCACCCCAACTCATTTTTTTTTAATGGCAACACCCCCTTTGTGATACCTTATTGAAAAGCTCTTGAAAACTGTTATTTAACAGTACTAAACAAAATACTTTTTATTAGCCTAATTTTTGAGAAATACGCAAAATAATTTTTATTATTTATTCAAATACAGCCCCAGGGGTTGCTTAGTGAAGGTCATTTTTGTGGTCATACTGATTCCACCCACGTACCCTAGAAACGGTTTTGGGAAATTTTTTATATCTTTTTTAGGTCTATTCTTATACATTTTAAATAGAAATCCTGTATATGTATAGAATTCTTCCTGAAAAAAATATTTATATTCATCGGGGAGATTTCGAGAAACTTACAGAAATCATGTTGAAAATGATCATTTTGCAAAGCAGCGATTACGTTTTTGAAGTCCAGCTATAACCTCTTTCTGAATTCTATTTTATAGCTACATATGAGTAGAATATTTTTTGAAAATTCTCAGAAATTTCAGATTCATTGAACCGGGTATATACGCCAGAAAGTTTAGGAGTAAAAAGTTAGTTTGGCCTCGTTGCCCACCTTTTTCAATTAACTTAGAGCCAAAGACTCCTGTTAATACATAATTAAATACAGTGGCGGATTTAGCACGTGAGAGACTTCAGACGTAATTTAATTTTAAGCCCCCTCTAAATATTTTCAATACCAGTGACGGTTCGCGGGGTTTTTTATGGTACGGCCGATGAACAAGAGGTGGTAATACAGATAGGTAGGGTCAGTTGCAGAGACGGCTGGCTGCGTGACCGCACCTATTTGTATTACCACCTCTTGTTCCTCGGCCATACCAGAAAAAACCCCGCGAACCGTCACTGCTCAATACCCTTACACTCTACAGTGTGCATTCTACGCGCACCTTTTTTTTACTCAGGCACTATACCGGTGGTCTAAAAAGAGTAAGACCTAGGGACATTGAAAATAAACCAATATAAAATTATACCTAAGTGTATTTAAAAGGTTGCTGATGTTCAGATTGTATTATTATGAAAATTTAAACTTATTGGTACAAGAATGATTAAGTTTCAATAGGTTAAAGTGTTCAATAAAAAAAATCTAGTAATTCATGATATAAAAAAGAATTCATTTTTAATTTAAATTCACCAAGTTGAATTTTATTAAAAATAATTTTATTTTTAGCAAACATTAATATCGATACAAATTTATCGATTTTTTTGAAAAACTAATACCATTTTTAAGAAACTTATTCCTTATAAGTTCAGACTAAGAAATTAGTTTAATCAAATAGTATTTTCCAGGTTAGGTTTAGGTGGAAACGAAGGGTGGTGGGTGGTCCCTATGCCACCCTCCAATCCTTAGAACATAAACGAGATTTTTTAATAGATAAGAAAATAATCTAACGGTCTTCTGATCCTTTGACAAAAGTTTTCATTTGTAGAAACTCTGGAGCGTGTTCAAAAGGTTGGAGGATGGGAAAGGGCCCACCCACCACCCTCTTTTTCATTTAAATTGTTATCATAAACGCTCTTTCTTTATGCTTTTGAAACTATTACATCTCTCGTGATCTGACTAAGAAATTAGTTTCATCAAACAATGTTTTCTAGGTTTGGTTTAAGTGAAAATGAAGGGCAGTAGGTGGGCCCTACACTACCCTCCAATCCCTAGAACACAAACAAGGGTTTTGCAAGTGTAAATTATTTGATAAGAAATAATCTAACGGTTTTTTGGGCCTTTGACAAACTTTTTTATTTATGGAAACTCTGGGGTATCTTCAAAGGGCTTTAGGATATGATAAAGCCCACCCACCACTTTCTGTTTCGTTTAAATTTTTATCACAAACGCTCTTTCTTTATGCTATTGACACTATTACATCTCTTGTGATCTGCCTAAGAAATTAGATTCATCAAACAGTGTTTTCTAGGTTAGGTTTAAGTAGAAATGAAGGGCGGTGGGTGGTCCCTATGCTACCCTCCAATTCTTAGAATACAAACGAGGGTATTGTAAGTGTAGATTATTTAATAAGAAAATAAACTAACGGTTTTTTTTGGGCCTTTAACAAACTTTTTCATTTGTAGAAACTCTCGGGCATCTTCAAAGGGCTTTAGGGTATGATAGAGCCCACCCACCACCTTCTGTTTCATTTAACTTTTTCCCACAAACGCTCGTTCTTTATGCTTTTGACACTATCACATCTCTCGTGATCTGACTAAGAAATTAGATTCATCAAACAGTGTAGGTTAGGTTTAAGTGGAAATGAAGGGTGGTAGGTAGGCCCTATACTACCCTCCAATCCTTAGAACACAAACGAGGGTATTGTAAGTGTAGATTATTTAATAAAAAAATAAGCTAACGATTTTTTTTGGGCCTTTGACAAACTTTTTCATTTATGGAAACTCTAAGACGCGTTCAAAGGGCTGTAGGATAGGATAGAGCCCACCCACCACTCTCTGTTTCATTTAAATTTTTCTCACAAACGCTCTTTTTTATGCGTTTGAAACTATTACATCTCTCGTGATCTGACTAAAACAAATAGTTTCATCAAATAGTGTTTTTTAGGTTAGGTTTAAGTACACATGGGCGGTGGGTGCGCCCTTTTCTACTCTCCAATCCTCAGAACACAAACGAGGGTATTGCAAGTGTAAATTATTTAACAAGAAAATAATCTAACGGTTTTTTTGGAGCCTTTGATAATTCTTTTCATTTATAGAAACTCTGGGGCGTGTTCAAAAAGCTGTAGGGTAGGAAAGAACCCACCCACCTCCCGTTGTTTCATTTAATTTTTTCCACAAACGTCCTTTCTTTATGCTTTTGAAACTATTACATCTCTCGGGATTTGACTAACAAATGTATTTCATCAAACAGTATTTTCTGGGTAGGTTTAAATGGAAATAAAGGGCGATGGGTGGGCCCTATCCTACCCTCAATTCTTAGAACACAAACGAGGGTATTGCAAGTTTAAATTATTTGATAAGAAATAATCTAACGGTTTTTTGGGCCTTAGACAAACTTTTTAATTTATGGAAACTCTGGAGAGTGTTCAGAGAGCTGTAGAGTAGGATAGGGCCCACCCACCGCCATCTGTATTATTTAAATTTTTCTTACAAACGCTCTTTCTTTGTGCTTTTGAAACTATTACACCTCTCGTGATCGGACTAAGAAATTAGTTTCAACAAACAGTGTTTTCTAGGTTAGGTTTGAGTGCAAATTAAGGGCGGTGTGTGGTCCCTATCCCACGCTTCAATCCTAAGAACACAAACGAGGGTTTTACAAGTGTAAATGAATTGATAAGAAAATAATCTAATGATTATCTGATCCTTTAACAAACATTTTCATTTATGGAAACTCCGGGCGTGTTCAAAAGATTGGAGGGTGGGAAAGGGCCCACCCACTGCCCTCTGTTTCATTTAAATTTTTCCCACAAACACTCTTTCTTTATGCTTTTGAAACTGTTACATCTTTCGTGATCTGACTAAGAAATTAGTTTCATCAAACAGTCAAACAATGTTTTTTAGGTAAGGTTTAGGTGGAAATGAAGGGCGATGGGTGGCCCTATCTCACCCTCCAATCCTAAGAACATAAACGAGGGTTTTATAAGTGTAAATTAATCGATAAGAAAATAATCTAATAGTTCTTTTGATCGTTTGACGAACGTTTTCTTTTATAGAAACTCTGAGGCGTGTTCAAGAGGTTGGAGGGTGGGATAGGACCCACCCACCATTTAAATTTTACCCACAAACGTTTTTTGTATGCTTTTAAAACTATTAAATCTCTCGTGATCTGACTAAGAAATTAGTTACATCAAACAGTGTTTTCTAGGTTAGGTTTGAGTGCGAATTAAGGGCGGTGGATGGTCCCTATCCCACGCTTCAATCCTAAGAACACAAACGAGGGTTTTACAAGTGTAAATGAATTGATAAGAAAATAATCTAATGGTTTTCTGAGCCTTTGACAAACGTTTTTATTTATAGAAACTCTGGGGCGTATTCAAGAGGTTGGAGGGTGAGATAGGACCCACCCACTATTTCAATTTTACTCGAAAACGATTTTTTTATGCTTTTAAAACTATTAAATCTCTCGTGATCTGACTAAGAAATTAGTTTTATCAAACAGTGTTTTCTAGGTTAGGTTTAAGTGTGAATAAAGGGTGGTGGGTGGTCCGTATTCAACACTCTAATCTTTAGAACACACGCGAGGGTTTTGCGCGTATAAATTAATTCATAAGGAAATAATCTAACGGTTTTCTTGGACCTTTGGTAAACGTTATTATTTATAGAAACTCTGGGGCACGTTCTAAGAATTGGATAGGTTTATATCAATTTGATGTAACTATTATCATTTCATAAGTATAGACCAGAAAAGTCAGTTTTGTTTCGTATTTTTTTCTCGAAAATCAAAAACTTTATGAAATTTTCTTTATAATCTTTTTTATTAAAAATATATCGGATAAAAACAAAATATCGCTTGGAGTAAACGTTCACTTCCGGTATTCAAAATTTTACGGAACGCTTTTCAGTTCTTAATTTATTAATTAATTTTTGAGATAATGGACGCAAACACGCATTTTTCAAAATTGGTCGCAATTGCTTTAGTGGACCTTAAAATTTCCGTTGAATCTTTACTTACCCGACGAGTAGGAGACGTTATCGTACGAATTTCCAAAATCTGGCCATGCCTTTAAGAGCTATCATAAAACAAACTAAAACAATTTCAAATTTTTCACCCGATCCACATAAATTCAATTATTGCAATCCTTTGATGGAAGAATTTTCAAAATGGGGTGGAGCTGCCCATAGTAAACGTAATTTAAATTATAACAACACCTAAATGTTTGCCAATTTTGTTCACAATTTATAAGGGTAAAAAGCGAAAAATAAATAATCATCTTATTTTTATTATGAATAAAAAATTTAACTAACAAGATATTTTTTATCATTTGAAGAGCTTCATTTTGAGACCCCCGGAATTTATGAGGCCCGAGGTACGTAAATCCGGCATTGATCATGATATATTCTATTTTAGTTATTTCCTTATGTAATAGTTGATAAACCGTAAATAAATTATTATTATTATTATTATTATTATTATTATTATTAAATATGTTAATTTATTAATTAATAAAATTTCTTTGATTTCTTTTATAACAATGAGAGACAATCCTAAGCGATTATTTAAAATCAAATTCAGCACTGTGCCGTCCTCAAGAATGCAAACCAAACTGGCCTTGTTTGCGCCAAAAACGGCTTGAAATATTCATAATACTCGAACAAAAATGTTTTCATATTAATATGCACGAATGCATAGTTCCAGAGGCAGCATATGTATGCGTGATGTAGCACATCGTAATTTAATTCGGTTCATGCATGCAGGAATTATTACAGTGAAGTCATCACCAACCATAAATACATAAAATATAGACTATAACGTGCATGTTCACTTTCTATGCAAACATGCATAATACCGCAACGCGCTTGTAAGTTACGGTTCGAGAATTAATATTTCAATTAAATTTGCTACCATGAAATATGCCAACCTTTGGAATCCCTGAGGATCTTCAATCTTCAATATAACGATTTGGTTTGTTCTCGGGGAGTTATTTTAAAATCTAGTCGAAAAGCATTAAAGATTTTTGCAGAATCGTCAAGTTTCAAGTACGTGATATATATTTTTTAAAGGAAGGACGTGGATGAAGCTGCGGGTTAGGGAGAGTGAATCTGCCACAGCCGTTGTTTTGTAGATATGAGCCGTTTATTTTGAAAGTGGGGCAAGTCCATTTTTTGTTATTGCGAGGTATTTAAAGGTTTGCATTTTAATAAATTTAAAAATATTGGTAAGCACAAATGGACATATTTTTTTGTATTTTGTGGTATTAGATAATGTAAGTTTATTATCCAATAGTGTTTATAGTGTTGGCTAAAATAATAAAGGTTTTATTATACCTAAATTGACTTGCCTCACTCTCAAAATGATTGAATTATTGCAATCGTTCATTAAAGTGAAAATATTTACTTAGGATTTAACATTTTTAAATATTCATGATGAACAGGAGGTAAATGTAGTAATAAATATTCATGTCCTTATATCTGTCAGATGTAATAAATCTACTTTTCTTCATATACAGAAGATAATTTTATTTTTATTCCTCGTTGTGGTGATAAATCACTATGTTTTCAACAATATAATAATCCTGGGGGATATACAAGGAATTGGTTTTTCAGACGACCATTTCTACCGCACCAAAATTGCGATCGTTTGGTAAGAATATATGTCCTGACAATAAAAAATTGTGGTCGATGATATTTACTTCATTGTCACTGTACTGAATAATTTTCATCTACATTAAGGCCAAATTAATGTTTCTATTTTGGCCAATCCACATATCACTATAAGCTATAATGTGCTTTTGGGTCACATTAAGTGATTCAAATGGCAAGATGCTACTTTTTCTGATCCTTTGGATGCTATAGTTTCATCCCAAACACACATATTAACTTGATCAGTATGAAAATTGTAAAAGCCTTTATTTAATATATACATATTGCGTTTATAATATGCGATTGATACTGTTAGTTTAGGATAAGATAGTGTTTTTTGTAAATCAAAGTAGAATGCAAAATATTTTTCCGGATTATTTAAAGGCAAATATTTGTCTTCCTGCAAATATTTTCTAGCCAGTTCGGCATTTATTATGTGAATTTCATGTTATTTTGTCCGATTCTATATTTGTCCACTATTTCGATGGACCTTTCTTATTGTTTTTAGTCATTAGTAACCTTGTTTTCTTTGTAGTGTTGTGTCATCAGATGAGAATGATGCTACAGAGGATGTAGCATCATTCTCATCTGATGACGAACTTAATATTTCAACTATTCTTCTTTTTCTAGATTTTTTTTTTAAATTTTGGAACGATTGTCTTCATATTCAGATCCTGATTCCAAGATTCTTCTTTTATTAGCGATTCTCAAGGGTTTTATTTTTCCAAACATAATAAAAATAATAAACTTACTTGCAAATGAGGACTTTATTGGAGTGTCGTTATAACTTAGAAAAGTATTTTCATTACATTTTAGTTACCTACCAAATTCACTTTCAGATGCATCAAGTTGAAATCGTTCTAAACCATTTTTGTTTTTATAAAATATACCGCAATTCGTTATTGATTTTTAAAATAAGAGTGAAACTGTAAAGGCGTTTGATGCACCTGACCTAAAACAGCACGATGCCGAATATTAAACAATTTACAATTTTTCGCAGTGTTGCCAATATTACTAAAATTTACCAGTAAACATATTATCTAAACACTGAAGTTATGAAATACTAAATTATTATTCTAAATTTGGCCGTAATATATTCGGTTAAAAATAAATTCAATCTAAGATGGACTTGCACCACTTTCAAAATAAACATATTTACAATAGTGTTAACATCTAAAACTTCCACCTCACAAATATTGGGAAATCTTATTTCTTATTACCATAAATTGTTCACAGATAAAAAGATTACACTAAGTTTTATATATAATTATCATTATCTCCATTTTTTTCAAAAATGGACTTGCCTCACTTTCAAAATAAACGGCTCATATATTAGAAATGAAATGAACAATGAAAGACAAATTACAACGACCACGCTCCGGAGCGAATATTCCGCAGCCCTGAAATCTTTCGCCCTGGCTGGGATTCGAACCCCCCCTTTTTACTTTCTCCGTTACGAAGTACGAGAAAGTATTGTGATCGTGATTTTTTTTTCAAAATTTTTTTTTTACAGAAATATCCGTTTTGGGGTCCCTACATGCCATTTCAACAATTTCTGGAAAAAAAAATTTTGTGTCTGTGTGTGTGTGTGTCTGTGTGTGTGTGTGTCTGTGTGTGTGTGTGTGTGTGTCTGTGTGTGTGTGTGTGTGTGTGTGTGTGTGTGTCTGTCTGTGTGCGCTGTATCTCAAAAACCAATAGAGCAATTGATATGAAACTTTGAACATAAGTCTTATTTGATAATCCGAAGAACTGAAAAGCTTTTGGTAAAATTTCGTACACCGGAAGTGGGTGTTTACCTTAACTGTTTTTTGTTTTTTGTCAATATATTCTTAGATATAAAAAATATCACAAAAACATTTAAACAAACATCGAAGAAAACAAAGAAATGAATAGCTTTTGCTTGAAAATATTTTTCATAAAATCATTGCTATTCGAGAAAAAAATTTATTATTACTGTCTCCGTTACGAAGTACGAGAAAGTATTGTGATCGTGATTTTTTTTTCAAAAATTTTTTTTGCGAAAATATCCGTTTTGGGGTCCCTAGATACCATTTCAACAATTTCTGGAAAAAAAATTTTTGTATCTGTGTGTGTGTGTGTGTGTGTGTGTGTGTGTGTGTGTGTGTGTGTGTGTCTGTCTGTGTGTGTGTGTGTGTGTGTGTGTGTGTGTGTGTCTGTCTGTGTGCGCTGTATCTCAAAAACTAAAAGTGCAATTGATATGAAACTTTGAACATACGTCTTATTTGATAATCTGAAGAACTGAAAAGCTCTTGGTAAAATTTCGTACACCGGAAGTGGGTGTTTACCTCAACTGTTTTTTGTTTTTTGCCAATATTTTCTTAAATATAAAAAATATCACAAAAACATTTAAACAAACATTAAAGACAACAAAGAAATGAACATCTTTTGCTTAAAAATATTTTTCATAAAATCATTGCTATTCAAGAAAAAAAATTATTAATTTTTTTTTAATTTTTGCTGTATAATTATGAAACGATAATAGTCACAGCAAATTTATATGAATAATAATTGTAGAGAATGCCAAAATGAACAATTTCTAAAGAATAAGTTTTTTTCGAAATCTCATTAGTTTTTGAGTAAACCGAATTTTTGAATTTGAAGCATAATTTTCCCATCTTTCATAATTTTGACGTTTTAAACGTCAGTTTCATCCGAGTCTACGAAACATTCGATGTACATTTAAAATATGATTTTAATTGAAAATAAACCACGAAAGCGTAAATATAAATGATACCATCAAGTCGGAGAAAGTAACATGATGGCCACATCACCATTTTTTTTTTAATTTTTGGTTTATAATTATGAAACGATAATAGTTACAGCAATTTTATGTGAATAATAATTGTAGAGAATGCCAAAATGACCAACTTCTAAAGAATAAGTTTTTTTCGAAATCTTGTTAGTTTTCGAGTAAACCTAGTTTTTGAATTTGAAGTATAATTTTTCCATCTTTCATGATTTTGACGTTTTAAACGTCAGTTTCATCCGAGTTTACGCAACGCTCGATGTACATTTAAAATATGATTTCAATTGAAAATAAACCCATGAAAACGTAAATATAAAGTTGGAGAAAGTAACATGATGGCCACATCACCATTTTTTCAGTTCAAGGAATTTTTGTTTCGTGGTATTATTTCAAAATTTATATAAAGGGATGGTTAGGTATTTGCACTGAATCTTAAAGCAAAATTATTGTTTTCTTTAGTAAATTTGGGAAGTTTCGTATTTCTAGTAATTGTTTTTATTTTATTGTTCAGTTCGTGAAAATCGTAATTTTGAACATGAGCATAAGAGCATTCTCTTGCGATTCCTTAAAATCTAGAGCAACATGGAAGTATAAACTAATGAATATAAAAAAAATAATATTTAGGAATGCTATATATGTATAGAAATATTGTCTTCTTACAATCATCAGTCACAATTTAAGTAGAAATCACTGTTTACGTAAGAGTCACAGTTTAATTAACAATCACTGTTTAATAATAATAATAATAATAATAATATATATTTCGTGCTAAATACAAATAGCATATTTTCAAGTAGAAATCAAAGACAATACATTTTTTTGAGTTGGTACTATTTTTACAGCTGTCACTTTCCCCAAAAACCCAGCAATCGCCTTTTATTTCCCATTCAAAGTCGATGGTTTGCGAGGGGTTAATTTTCTAGCGAAACCTGCGCCCCGTAGCGTACACATCTTTAAGCAGGAAATTGTAGATAATGGAATTGTCTTTCAGTTGACATCATTTTGACAGCTTACCTTCAAATCGAGCAATTACTTGTTCTCCTCTCGGAATAGAATGTTTAATTTAAGATTTTCTAGATAAATTCCACTTTGTTGCGAAAATTATAGATAATTCAACTATCCTTTAATTGACACTATTTTGACAGCTGATACTTGCCTCAAAATGCAACAATCGCCTGTTGTTTCCACTCGAAATTAACGGTTTGCTTAATTTTTTATTTTTTTAGCGTAATCACCTTGCCGTAAACATTTGCCAATAATGCAATAGTCTTTCAGTAAACATCATCTTGACAGCTGTCACTTGCCGTAAAACCGAGCAATCGCCTGTTCTTTTCCACTCGAAATCAACAGGTTGCAGAAATTTTCAATTTTCTAGCGTAATCGCCCTGAAGCGTAAACATTTTTCATCAAAAATTATAAACAATGCAATTGTCTTTCAGTAAATATAATTTTGACAGCTGTCACTTGTCCCAAAATCGAGCAATTGCCTGTTTTTCTTTTTCAGTTAGCAGAAATTTTCTAGCGTAATCTCCGCCACACAGCGCAAATATTTTCAAGTAGAAATTGTAGATAATGTCATTATTTTTCGTTGGTGTTGTAATCCATGATTACTGGGTAATATGTAATTGGTGTAATAAAATGACGTACGTCCCAGTATTTAGTTAAAATTGTATTTTTCTATAGGCTAGAAAACTAAAATTTAAAATACTGGGACGTACGTCATTTTATTACACCAATTAATTATTTTTCAGTTGATACTATTTTGACAGCTGTCACTTATCCCAAAACCGATCAATTTCCTGTTGCTTTCCACTCAACTCAACCATTTACGTAAATTTTCAATTTGAATGATGAAATTTTTATTGACACCATTTTGACAGATGTCACTTGCCTTCCAACCAAGCAATCGCTTGTTTTTCTCTCGGGCTCTATCCTACAATCCAACCATAAAACAATCTTTACTCACGTAAATTAGTTTACAAAATGCAAACAAAAACAATATTAATTTTCTTCTTTTGTTGATTACTTTACTTCTGTAAATTTCTTTGTTTATGTTCTACTCTTTGGATGGTGGGATAGGGACCACCGACCACCCTTAATTTCCAACTTTCATACATGGACGTCACGTTTTTCGGATTCATCGAACACAACGCGGAACGCACTTTTTGTTATAATTTTTCATTTTGATGTGATTGTTATACATTTAGTGACTACATACAAGTTTAGCATATAAAATATTACTTTAATTTAATAAATTCATACATCTTCCAGGGAGGGGCAGCTGCCCCCTCTTGCCCCCCTTGTGGACGCCCTTGACAACAGTATTATCTACAGAAAAAGAAGAAGAACTTTCGAAACTAAAATCTTCTTCAGCTATGGACGATTTAAAAAATAAAAGGCAAGAAAAGTAACCACTACAAAATATTCTCTATTATTTGTGTTAAATTTTTTAATACGCATTGTTGGTTTCCTTATTTTTAAATATATTTTTATGCGTTTTAGTGTTTTATTTTTTAATTTCCGAAAAAGTCCCCCCTCTGACAGTTTGATACAGGGCTAGCTACGCTACTGGTGCGTTTCCTTTTTTTAAGTACCCCCGAGCGATAATTATGAAACAATTGACATTCGAGATCAGTGAGTATTGTACCTCGAATTATTTGGTCATGGGAAAGTGAACGTAAGTTAGCCAAGGTAATGAAAGATGCGTTTGTTGAATAAATATATGCATGATACGGTTCGTTGCTAATCACCATCACCGACAGATGTCGAACATCTTTTCTAAAGCGACCGTTCATAATCGCAATATCAACACATACTACCGTGGACAAAAAAAATGACACCCCTAATTTTATTAATGAAAATATGACTTTTCATTTGACAAACCGGCAAATGTCAATCTTGTCAGATATGTGTTAATCATATAGATATACAGAGTGTGTAAAAAGTCCCGGATCAGTCAATTATTTCAGAAATTGTGCACCATACAAAAAAGCTTCCAACATAAAAGTTGTAGGACTTGAAGCAATCTATCAAGCTAGAACTCTTGCAATTATACAGGGTGTCCCAAAAAGTCGTGGTAAACAAAACTTCCGTTTTTTTAAATAGAATGACCCTTTTTAAATCGCATTTCCTGATTCCGCTAAACATTATAAACAACAATTATTTAACATATCATATGGCTAAACCGATCAGTTTCAGAAATAATTTGAATTGAAAGACATAAAGCTATGTGTTTAGTGCCGATTGGCGATAAACGATATTATTTACATTTTGCATTTTGACAAGCTGGTACCAGAATGTTTTGCGTCACTGTCAAATTAGAGAAGTCTGAAAATGTCTCTTAGCGAAAGGGAACGTATAACTTTATTAATGATGAGAGGTTTTGGAGACCGACAAAGAACAGTTAGCGAAACAAAGGAATTATTTAATACTACTTTTCCAAACCGACGGCCCATATCAAAATCTACAGTTGTGAGGACAGTTCAAAGATTTCAGGAAACTGGGTCTTGCAGTGATAAAGTTCGTTCAGGAAGACCAAAGTCGGCAACAACTGATGAAAAAAAATTGGATACATTACTACATTTTGTTCAGGATCCACATTTATCACTGAGGAAAGCTGCTACCCAAGTTGATTTTCACCCATATAAAATAAATCTTGTCCAGGAATTAACAGAAGATGATTTCGATCGTAGATTGGAGTTTTGCGAAGTAATGATGCAAAAACATGAAGAAAACAACAATTTTTTAAATCAAATAGTTTTTTCGGATGAGGCAACTTTTATGTTGAACGGGACTTTGAATAGACATAATTGTCGTTACTGGGCTGATCAGAATCCACATTGGATGAGTGAAACACATACTCAACACCCCCAGAAAGTAAATGTCTGGGCTGGCATTATTGGCAACAGATTAGTGGGACCTTTCTTCATAGAGGGGAATTTGAATGCCGAAATGTATCTTCACATGCTGCAAAATGAAATTGTACGGGCAATAACGAATGCTGTAGGACCACTATTACGCCATACGTGGTTTCAGCAGGATGGAGCTCCTCCTCATTTTGGGCAAGTTGTTAGAGTTTATTTAAACAACACTTTTCCTAACCGGTGGATAGGGCGAAGCGGCCCCATAGAATGGCCCGCTAGGTCGCCAGACTTAACGCCCCTTGATTATTTTCTTTGGGGACACCTGAAAAATAAAGTGTTTTCGACAAAACCTGCAGATCTGAACGAATTGAGAAGAATTATTGACGAATGTGCATCTATCAACCAGGAAATGTTACAAAACGTCATCGACAAATTTTATTATAACCTAGCCCATTGTCAAACTGTAGGAGGAGGACATTTTCATCATTTAATTAAATAACCTCATACACTCAATTTTTTATTATCGGTTATTCTTATTAATTTTTACTGCTGTTTTAAAGTTATGGTTAATTTTAATGTAAATATTTAATAATTTAGTTGAATAATTCTTGAGTGAGGTGCATTTAACACAGATTCAATGTTTTTTTAAGGTATAACATGGAACATTTTGATTCGACTGGAAACAATGCAAAATGTTGGTAATATCATTCCTATAGCATTCGTGCTATGAAATATGTTTTATTTCTGAAACTAATGAGTTTAGCCATATGATATGTTAAATAATTGTTGTTTATAATGTTTAGCGGAATCAGGAAATGCGATTTAAAAAGGGTCATTACATTAAAAAAAACGGAAGTTTTGTTTACCACGACTTTTTGGGATACCCTGTATAATTGCAAGAGTTCTAGTTTGATAGATTGCTTCAAGTCCTACAACTTTTATATTGGAAGCTTTTTTCTATTGTGCACAATTTCCGAAATAATTGACTGATCCGGGACTTTTTACACACTCTGTATAAACATAAATTGAATATGCCACACTTAAGTAACACACAGAAAGCACAAATTGCTATGCAGTTCAAATGTGGCAAATATATCAATGATGTAGCAGCTGAATTGAATGTAAGTAGACGTATAGTGCAAAAAAATTCAAAAATGTGGAGGAATGAAAGGCGATTGGAGCAGATTAAAGGTTTGGGCCGCCCGAAAGTTTCAAATAATGAAGAAGATGATGCTGTTATAAACCATTTAATAGAAAATCCGTTTGAAAATGCTACAAATGCCGCACTCATAACAAATTTTCCTGGAAGTTGCCGAACAGCTCGCAGGCGTATAAAGTTAAGTGCGTTATCTTGTCATGCCGCACAGAAAACCTCTATTGACTCAAATTAATAAGGATAGCAGAATTGGTTTTGCACTGGAATATCTTCCGAGGCAAGAAGACTTTTAGAGTTTTGCCTAATCTCAAATCATTCAAGAAATTTGCGATGAAATGACGAGTGCTTAAAATAAAATTTATCCTGCCGAAATTATAACCGCGAGTGGTATTTGTTGAGATCATTTAACGAATAAGAACTATATATATTAGCAATTTATATTAATTAAAAGTACAATGTGCGAAAGAGCATTGTTTATTTATAATAGAATTGGATAAAGCACCAGTCTTCAAAATCGTGTGTGAGTAAAATGAAAATGGTTGAGTGCCACGGGAAAAGCGAAATTCGCACCTGCGCGTTTGCGAGTGGTACAAACACTGAGATCTAGCCGTTAAAATGATTTTTTTAATTATTGCTTTGTATAACTAAATATTATTACTTGCATTTAGTATACATTCCATACATTTCTAGCGTTTCTTATATTATATTATAGGTTATAATTTTCTCCACACACACACACACACACACACACACACACACACACACACACACACACACACACACACACACACTACAAGCGACACAAGTTAGGAGACACACATAAAAGAGAAGACGCCAAGTGCACTAATATAATAATAGTTATTATCGCCTGCCGAAAATGTTAATTGTCATTACGTTCCGTGTTGCTTATTAATTTTTTTCCGCTACCGGAAATATAATACTTAAAAAAGATCAGAAAATATTCTAAAATACGGCTTGTAACGTTTGGGATTCAAATTTTTATAGTCACCTATGCGTCCTATGGCAACCCGGCAACCGAGAAAACAATGTCGAATTTTGTTTGTTTGTGTCAAATCAGTGAAAGTTTTTGTGGGCATGGATGCAAACGAAGCTGCGAATATTGCGTGTTAGAACCTGTTACCGACAAAATCGAAAAAGGTATGTGACCTGTTACGACTCTTTTAAGCAGTGGTTATGTAAAAAGGATACCGATGCTATAGGTATAGATGAAAATATGTTGCTCGCCTATATGTTGGAGCGTTACGTTTCTGTTTATTAATTTCCTAGGTCCGTAAGTAAAAATTAAGTTCCGTCGCTAAGGACAACAAACACCACGAATGTTATTAGCCACTTACGGTACCTGTAACTATGGATGCAATGCTTATTTACGTTGTCGGTAGCGGAAAAAAAATTATTTCATACTATTAGAACATGATAGAACAAGATGGATATTAAATGCTATCAAATTCTGAATTTCACGCATTGTGGCAGCGCTACCGTACACTTGCGACATCTCACGGCACTAGGCCGAAGTACGAAATCTATGTCGGGCTTAAATTGAAAATGTACGTAACTAAATGTGTCTTATTGGTGAATGGACAATACTTACTCAACTTATACATGGATCGGAATGAAAATCAAGAAATAATCTTCACGTGAAAGAGTGTCCGACACGAATTTAAATTATATTTCACCGCAGAGGTATTCAGAACTGACACGAACTGCCAGAGTACAACTGAAGTCAGCTGTTTACCAAAATTGTTAATATAAAGATCGTTGTCATGGTGAAGGTAAATAATTTTTTAAACATTTGCAAATTTTTTTATCCGCCGTTTTAAATGCACCTTTTTATACATGAGTTGAATTATCAGATAGAAAACGTTTCAATCATCCTATAATGGAAGAACGAAAGTATACTAGCCACGAAATGCACGATTCGAAGAATCCTATCTCCACAAACTTCAAAGAAAGTTGTCTGTGAATAAATGGGGATGGATTTCTTCGGCAGGGGTTGATATACTTTTTCGTCTAGACCAGACTTTAAATGGTATGGTGTACAGAGATATTATACTGGGAGACGTTATGATACCTTCGGTATATATTATATTTCCAGAACAAACCTTTATGTTTCAACAGGATAACTGTCCTGCGCATACTTCTGCGATTGTTCGAGAATGGTTCTTGAAGAACCCTATTAATGTATTACCCGGGCCAGCAGTCCAGATTTAAATCAGAAGGAAAATGTGTGGGGGTTTATTACACAACGTATGTACAATGCAAATTTTAGACCGAGAAGTGCGGATGAACTTTGGCACGAAATCAAAGCATGTTGGGAGGCAATACCTTTTTCCTATATTACGAATTTAATAGTTTAATCTATGCCTAGGCGTCTAAATAGTGTTATATATAATAGAGGAAATGTTACAAAATATTAATTTAATAAACATTAAAAAAATTCAATAAAACGAAATATAGCCTGAATATATGAATATTCAACCTGTTCGTAACTCTGCGTAATAACGCAAATTTCTTTTCATATCATTCAATATCCGGCGTGGCACTAGCCAGGGAAGTAGTTGTTTCAATAAGTTATTTGTTTATAGTCTTAGTACGACTTAATTTTGCTTGCAGAGTTACGTACAGGTTGAATATTCATATATTCAGGCTATATTTCGTTTTATTGAATTTATTTAATGCTTTCTGCCACATGTAAGGTTGTTTCTAATTTATTTAATAAACATTATCACGCTCAGATTTACTGTATTGCTAATTATTACTGGCACTGTCAAATATTAAGGTTACATAAGTCAAATTCACAACTCTAAAAAATAAGAAATATTAGACACATGATAAATTAGGGGTGTAATTTTTTTGTCCACGGTAGTATATTAAATAATGCGTGTTTATAAAATAGCACCATGATTCTCTAACAGGCGTATGATGCTTCTTCCGATTAGCATCTGTAAAAAAGTATTGCTTACCGATTAGAAACTCAAGAAGATCGTATATTTCCACAGAGCATTGAGGATAAAGAGGGACAGTTCAATGTTAACTTTTGGAAACGTCATCAGTGCCATCTGCGAGTCATCTGGCCAAACACATTAAGCCAGCGGGAAATTTAAACTTGCGGCTTTGCAATTAATTTTTGCGTGTTTCGAACTTTTTGGTTCTCATCAGTGCGACGCATACAAATAAAAGCGGAAATCACAGACACTTACTTTATAAAGAGCTTAGACTTCATCAAACGCAAAAAGTAAAGCTCGAAATGATGTTGAAGGGGAATCGCTTGAAATTGTTTCTTTTTGGCGCAGATGTTGTATCATGAAATGAACTACATTCTTGAAGGGGTCGTTTTAAAAAGATTTTGCAGGAATTGTACTGGAAGAAGTACTACAAGAAGGTATATTAAGGTATAATAAAAATTCCAATTTAAATACTTTCTACAGGAATTTCTAAAATAAATACTTTAAAAATGGTCCTCACAAATGTGCATAACTTTTGAAAGTGGATTTTTTTTTAGAGTAATACATTCAACGGAATTAACCCATTCATCTCTGCGATTAGGACACTTCGGAAATAATGCAAATAAAGCTTTATTTTTAATATTTGAATCGTGAGTATAAACGTTACTGCAATAAGGTGCCTTACAAGAGTATTTACCCATTGCACACTCTTTTAGGTTTAAGAATATTAATTTAAATTTCAATTATAAATACCTGGCCGAATACCAATTCTTGACGATAATGAGGTTATGTGCGTGTAAAAAGGCCAGCAGGGGGATTCTAAACCTCTCAAACGATACGTGACGTATCGAGTCAGCCATTTTGTCCCTAGATTGCGATTCTAAAAGTATTCGACTCGAAATTTTTGACTCGAATTCGTCGATTTCCAGACGGTACCTAACGCAGTGGCGGTTTCAAAGGGGGGGGGGTAATCGGGTAATTGCCCCCCCCTAAGAATTTTTCGCTTATCAATTTTTATTGTTAAAAATTACCGGTATTCCATATTCCAAACAAATAATATAATACATATTGGATTATTGATTTTATTTCGTGATTTTTTAATTTTTTGCTGATATTTTCGAATTTCTGGTCAGAAACTTATTTTTGGTGGCAAATTATTTTCCTTCTACCTTTCGATTTTTTGGTCTGCTTTTTTATTTTTCGATCAGGATTCTTGATTCCTTGGCCCATATTTGAGATTTCTGCATTTCCAACTTTTTTTTTATTTTCCTTTATTTTGACCAAAATATTCGATTGGTTTGTAGAAATTTTCGATTTCTTTTGTCTGCAATTTTTATCTTTACGCTCGTTTTCGATGTTTTGTTTAAATTTTCACCGTTTTAGGCTATATTGTAGATTTTTTTATTTTTTGGTCTAAATATTCTTTATTTTGATGAAAAAAATCGATTGGTTTGTAGAAATTTTGGATTGTTTGTCTGCATTTTTTATCTTTACGCCAAAATTTTTGTTGTTTAGTCTAAATTTTTACCTTTTTAGGTTTTTTCCTTTTTGGCCTATATTTTGTTTCAATTTTTGATCTTTTGGACGAAATTTTCTTTATTTCGATTCGTTTGTTAAAAATTTGGATTTTTTGGTCTACAGCTTTGATTTTTGGGTACGAATTTTAGATTTTTGGTCTTAATTTTTTATTTTTTATTTTTATATATATATATCTTTATTCACAGAAATAACTTCTAAATACATTATGTTAAAAACTTGAAATCCGCTTTCCGTCGGCTGTGAAAGGGCTATCGATTTTTATTTTTGCAATTATTTTCAAATTTCTCTTTGGAACTTATTTTAAGCTAAAAAGAGTTATTTTGGGGCTAAAAATGACAAATTATTTTTCTTTTGCTTGTATTTTCAATTTTTTGGCGTGCATTTTTATTTTTAAACCAAGTTTTTTGATTTTTTGGCCGATAATTTAGATCTTCGGCTGTTTTGTTCCAAATTTTTGATTTTTTGGCCAAAATTTTCGATTTTTCTAGCAAGATAAATGGTTCTTTGTTTCTTCAAAAAAGGAGGGGGGATATTGTATAAGTGGCTCTACCATCAACATGTTCCACGAGCCGCCACTGATTTTATTTAGTAGAATAGTGTCTTGTCTCAACTTTTAAAGCTAATTAAAGCGAAAATTAAAGAAAAATATTTTCCTATTAAAAAAAATATTGGAAAATGATTTTGAACAATAGAGTGATTTTTGAGACTAATTTAAACCCTTTTCTTAGAATATTCTGCATTTTTTATTATTAAGCCTGTATTCCCGATTTGTTTTTTGGCTAAATTTTTGATCATTTGGTCTAAATATTCTTTATTTTTACCTTAATTTTCGATTTCATTGTTAAAATGTTCGACTATTTGGTCCGCATTTTTATTTCTTCTGACGAATTTTTGGTTTTTAAATTTTTGACCTGTATTTTCGATATTTTTGGTCAAAATATTTTAACTTTTAGCCTAAATATCCCTTATTTAGACCTTTTGAGATTTAATTTTTTAAATTTTCGACTTTTTGGCCCAAATTTTTAGATTTTTGACCTGTATTTTCGATTCTTTTTGGTCTAAATTTTTGATCTGTTGACCTAAATATTCTTTATTGTGACATAAATTTTCGATTTAATTGTTAAAATTTTTGATTTTTTAGTCCGCATTTTTGATTTTTCGGGCCAAATTTTTAATTCTAGTTCCAAAATTTTGAGTTAATTTTGGTTAAAATATCTATAACCTGAATGATTGATTTATATGCGAGATTTCTTTTTATTTTTTTCGGTATTTTCGAGTTTTGTTTGTTGAAATTTTCGATTTTTTAGCCTGCATTTATTATCTTCAGGCCCGAGTTTTCGATATACAGTCTAAATTTTCGACTTTCTGCCCAACATTACAAATATTTATTATTTTTTAAAATCTTTTGACCTAAATTTTTCTTTATTTTGACCTAACTTTTCGATTTTATTGTTAACATTTTTCGGTGTTTTGGCTCCCATTTTTGGTTTTTCGTTTAGTCTGCATTTATTATGTTTAGGTCCGAATTTTCCATGTTTTGTCTAAATTTTCGACTTTTTGACCAACATTGTAGATTTTTTGTTAATCTTTTGCCCTAAATTTTTCTTTATTTATTTTTATTTGTCTGTTCAAATGTTTGTTTCCTTGGTCCACTATTTTTATTTTTTTTTAATTTTTGGTATATTTTGCAGTGGCGGTTTCAAAGGGGGGATAATCGGGTAATTACCCCCCCTAAGAATTTTTCGCTTATCAATTTTTATTGTTAAAAATTACCGGTATTTCATATTTCAAACAAATAATATTACCGGTAAATTTTTCAACGCTTTAAAACGTTGGAAAAGGATAGGGAGATTTCACGGAACAGGTGTGGTATATGAGAGCGGAAGCACCAGTTTATTTATCTTTTTTTTAATTACCCCCCCCCTATACTAGTTGGCTGGAAACGCCCTTGACCTAACGAGGTGTCGAGTAGCATGTCTCTTTGTCAATCTGTATGACTATCTTTCTCTCCGATTGCTCTCGCACAAATAAATCTACTATTATTGGCAGCGTGATTATCTAGTTAAAGTAAATAAATTAATAAACATACAGTTTTATGCTCTTTGGTAATAATAAATAAAAGACAGTCATTTTAGAAAGCTCAATTTTTCATGTTCAAATCTTATTATAATGATTCCATGGGTTACGGCCAGTAGTTATATAATTTTCAATTAGCACTATTCCTGGGATTAAACAATAATTTCATTGTTCCCGTACATGTTACCTCTGGAATAGTGCTCCCTAGTGATAATAGATATGGGCGTTAATCAGGCAAATCATTAAAAAATGTCTTCCATATTTTAATCCCAAGATTTACTGCTAAATATTAATATTAAGAATATCAAATGTATTATAATTGTTTATAAAGACTGCTTCTTATTATAATATACTCCTTATGAATCCCGCATGCGCACTCGACAAAATGCAATATTGTCACGTTGTGTCGAGTTGAAAGATGTTCAGAATCCCGATGTATGCCTTTTTCGAATGAACGTTCGAGCACGAGTCGTCAGTCGATACGTATCGAATGGACTTTTTAGAATCCCCGTGCAGCAATACGATGGGAAATAGATGTTGTCATATCTCACAGAGGACAAAACAATATACATTTGTGAAATCATTCAAAAGTCTATTTTGCTTTAAAATGTATTAAATAGATTTAGACAAACAACTAACTCTAGTGGAATTTGAATATTACCAGATAATTGAATGTTCTTAAATACCTAAAATAAATTTAACCAACAAAAATATGACCACATTGCTTGCTTACAAAGATTTGTACATAGATTTGGCAACGTTGCGTTGAGTTAGTTGGGCCAAATGACTGTGAGATGGCGTGGATATCGCGTTTCCAATTCTCCCTATTCAAATAACCCCCCCTGTAATTTCTAAAACGTAACTTTGTTGTAACCATGAAAACATTATTTTGACTGAAATCGTCATCCAAATTGTCAAAAATCTAAATTTCAGCTTTAGATTAAATAAAAATTAACGATCAAAATTATAGTCCACTGAAATTTGAGCAAAATGTCCATGGAACTGGTTTCTGCACCCAGTCCCCATTACATTCCAGGGTAATACTTCCAAGTTAAACTATTTACTCATTCATTCACCTTTAAAACAACACAGGTATACAGGATTCTGCCCGCAGTATAAGTATCGAGTGGGAAACTCGTATGGATCAACCACACATAAACTCCTATTAGATCCAACAGTTAGTCATGCGGAAAAATTGGTTTTATCTGACCGAACCAAAGACGATTATGAAGTAAGGAGTAGATTATTATGTGATAGATTTCAACAAGTACTGTTATTTTTAGGTAATTCGCCCTGCACAAAAAGCCATCGACGCTGTTAATGCAAGGATTGTCCATGGAGGGGAAATTTTTAAGCATCCTATGATACCGGGATATGAGGGTAATTTTTATCAATGCATTTATCTGTGGTGATGTGATTTTTGGCACTATTAGACCACGTATACTCTGGCCGCGCTGTGAAGGCGTCTGCAGGGTTGGAAGGGCTGCCCTCGTTAGAAGTGATTGGATATTTTGTTACTTTACACTTTACTTGCTAGCTATTGGTGCACAATCGACTTCTGTTCATAAATCAGTGGATCTTATAAGGTTACAGATAACTTTGTAAATAAATATGCATGCAACCCAACATCTCATGTTCGCTTATTAAGAACCTCAGGCATTTGTGACGCATAATGCACCCGCCCAACACGCAAATGAAGTCGGTCCAAGTTGCCTTCATAGCGCGGTCAGACTTTATTATAGCTAACCCAACAAATACAAAAAGCATGACTACTTTATAAACCATATCATATTAAATTAGAAACAACCTTACTTGTTGCAGAAAGCATTAAATAAATTCAGTATAGTAGCTATATTTCGTTTTTTGAATTCATTTATTAGGAATGGTCCCACGTTTGAATGGCTTAGTTGGTCAAAATTACACTGTCCTAGCGACAGAAGCGCTTTCCGAATTTGATAAATTACAAAATGCCGGCGCTAAAGGCATAAACCAATTGATGAGACAAGGAGCTATTCAGGATCGAAAATGGGATCCACGCGAGTTGGAAGATAGACAGGTATTGCGTTTATTTTTTTTTTATCGATAAAACAACGTAGAAGACGCATCGTTGTTTCGCAGCTTACGACGAGCGAATTTTCACTGCCATTGTTAGAAGTGAGGCCGGAATGCGCCGCTATTATGAGGAATCTACCCGTTGAAGAGCCTCCGATTACTCCGCCTATGCATTCACACAGTCCATACTTCATGGAAAATAATCAGCCCGAAAAATATCTTATTAAAGGTGAGTAATGTGTAGCACATTTTTAATTGATACTAGAAATTAGATAAGTTTGAGTGTCTTGAGAAGATGCGCATTTGCGACGGTGCTTCTCACACAATTCAAAACACGAATCAAACTACGTAACATTAATATTGCACTAATAGCATAGTAGTTTTACGGGTGGTCATCCTCTTTTAAAAACAATCTTCCAACACCGTGTATAACTACTACCTTAGTCGTTCATAAACATTTCTTGGGTACGAGTTTTACCTACAGATTTTTACGTTTTAATTCTGGCCACTAAAATCGGTGTCTGTATCGTTTTTTTATTAAATTTGAGTGCTTTGTAGGCGCTGTGTAAAAAATACGAATTTACAACTTCACTAGAATACCGTCACTTTTTCAGAATGCATTATGCTTATACCGTGCTGTCAAAAGTGTTCTTGGGGTAAAATCCCAAATCACGAAATTTGCGATTCCAGTGGCACATAGCCAGTTTCGTTTTATCCACAGAGCATTAAGGATAAAGAGGGACAGTTCAATGTTAACTTTTGGAAACGCCATCAGCGCCGTCTGCGAGTCATCTGGCCAATTCCCGTAGCCAGCGGGAAATTTAAAATTGCGACTTTACAAATCATTTTTCCAAGTGTTTCGAACTTTTTGGTTCTCATCAGTGCGACACATCCAAATAAAAGCGGAAATCACAGACACTTGCTTTATAAAGAGCTTAGACTTCATCAAACGCAAAAAGTAAAGCTCTAAATGATGTTGAAGGGGATTCGCTTGATTTTTTTTCCAAACGAATTCTTTTTGGGGCAGATGTTAAATCATAAAGTGAACTACATTCTTGAAGGGGCCGTTTTAAAAAAAGATTTTGCAGGAATTGTACTGGAAGAAGTACTACAAGAAGGTATATTAAAAATTGTCGGAATTGCATTCCAATTTAAATATTTTCCACAGGAATTAATAAATACTTAAAAAGTGGTCCTCACAAATGTGCATAACTTTTAAAAGTGGAATTTTTTTTTAGAGTAATACATTCAATGGAATTAACCCATTCATCTCCGCGATTAGGACACTTCGGAAATGTAAAGAAAGCTTTATTTTTAATATTTGAATCGCGGGTATAAACGTTACTGCAATAAGGTGCCTTAAGAGTACTTAATTTACCCATTGCACACTCTTAGGTTTAAGAATATTCATTTAAATTTGAATTATAAATATCTGGCCGAATAACAATTCAACTCGTGACGTTAATGAGGTTATGTACGTCTAAAAAGGCCGGCAATATTATGGGAAATAGATGCTGTCATATCTCATTTGTAAAATTATTCAAAAGTCTATTTTGCTTTAAAATTTATCAGACTTAAACAAACAATTAACACTAGTGGACTTTGAATATTAGCAGATATTTGGATGTTCTTAAATACCTAAAATAAATTTAACCAACAAAAATTACCATATTTCTTCTTACAAAGATTTGTACATAGATTTGGCAGCGTTGCATTGCGTTAGTTGGGCCAGATGACTGTGAGATGGCGTGGATGTCGCGTTTCTAATTCTCCCTATTCAAATAACCCCCCCTGGTTTTATCCAACTAGAAACTACTAGGTCGGTCCAAAAGGGGGGGCGGACCTTAACCTCACCCTAATCTAACTAAGCATTAGCGCCAATCGTCAGAATTCTGTGTGTAGGTAAAATGAAACTGTTTGACTGCCGCTGGAATCGCGGGATTCGCGCCTTCGCGTTTGCGAATGGTACATACACTGGGATCTAGCCGATCTTGATCAAGGATGGTCATGAAATAAAAAGGTTTGTCTTCTTAATTCAAAGGTATGTGTTCTGTGATTCACACTGTGAAATTGTTGCTCCATGTCAGGGGTGGTAAACTTGTGATCACTACGTACCCATGTTTTAAATTATAGGCGGGCGGCGGTCTACCAACGTCGAATATGTTAATTGATCATAAGAAAAGTAGTAAGTTAAAGTAAAAAATAACTTTTTTTAAGACAAGCCACGCATTTCTAATGTGTACATAATATGTACTACATATCCAGGGTTGCCAGACGTTCCTATTTGAGAGGGACTTTCCCGAGATCGACAGAAAAATTCCGAGTCCCGAGTTGCTTCCGAAAATCCCGATTTAACAATTTTAAGATGCACAAACCGTAGAAGCTGAATTAATGATCAAACAAAATTTCGATTACAATTGTTATAACTTTAGAAAAATTTTATCGAGCAAAGATGGAAAACATATTTTGAACCAAGCCAAAAGATTGGAAAAATACGTTTAATAAAACTGATTGGATATATTTATCATTTAAATCAAAATGTAATTTCCATAATTGTATTATACAGTGCGCGCCTAAAGTATGGAATATATTCAGTAAAACCGAAATAAAATATTTTTGAAAAAATCCGATCTTCTTTTATAAAAATACACATGTTTGCATAAAAGTCGATTATCAGTCGTCATTTGTTTTTGAGTTATGACGTCGTCCATTTTGTTTTTAAATGGCAACCCCCTATTTTTGTTCTTGATTTTGAGAAATCTTTTCATTGTCAAACTGGCAGTATAAAAATATTGCCATCTTACATAAGAAATTTTTCGAGTTTTTCGGTTTTACTGAATATATTCCATACTTTAGGCGCGCACTGTATGTTCTCTTTTGTATACATATGTATCTGCTTATTTACATATACATATTATAATTGAATTAATATGTTGTATTTTTTCAAAATTTCTTCCTTAATTCTTGAACTTATGTTCGAAGTTATATTTCTTTCGGCGCGTTATGATGATCTAGTGTATAGGCGGCTAGCATACAGCGTACTCGCTAGATGGCGTAGTAAAATGGAGGTTATATTATTTTTGTTTTGCTAGGTTTTTTTTTATTATTGTTTGTGTGTATGTCCCGATCTGTAATATATTACTGTGTGAATACCCAAACCTGTGATTTTGGAAATCTGGCAACCCTGTACATATCAAACAGAGTTACCAAGTCGGCGGAAAATTCGCTAGTTCTGGCGGATTTTGAATCCGAATAGCGGAATAATTTCAAAAACTAAAGTTAGTTTTAAAGGGAGATGTTTTGTGAATATATATAAAAAAAATAGATATAAACAAATTGGGAATAACCTTACTTGTTGCAAAAAGCATTAGATAAATACAATAAAACGAAATATAGCCTGAATAAATTAATATTCAACCTGTTCGTAACTCTGCAAGCAAATTAAGTCTTTACTAAGACTATAAACAAATAACTTATTGAAACAACTACTTCCCTGGCTAGTGCCAGCGTTTTTCTTGAAATTGTCATTATTTACTGAATTAGCAAAAAAAACTGTAGTCACAGAAAGAATGGGCAACGTATAAAACTAGATAATAAATTGATAAACTAATATTAGCAAAGATTTATATTTTTTATTCCGTATTAAATGAGTTGATTGTTTTAAATTTTTTAAAAATCAGGCATCCCATCTTTCACAAAAGGGGGACCTTAAGGGTAGGGTACCCATTAAATTAACCGCTCAAGAAATCTAATATATCTTTGTAAATATAAACTTTTTCGAAAAGTTTATTTTGATAACATATTATATAAAGATCGATTATTATTTCTGTGTTTAAGTTTTGGTTTCATCTTTATTATTAACAAAGTTAGCAACATTTTACTTTAAACAGACAAACTTCAGAACCAGGTAAGTAACAACAGTGAAATTTGACTTGTAGCTAACCAATACATACATCTAGGCAATGATGTAATTTCAAGGCAAAATCATAGTTAATAAGAAAATTATGAACGAATTAGGAAACAAATGAATAATAAAATGATGTTTTTTGTGTCTATTTCCATTAGTATTGGTCAAAACTTGATAAAATTTTCTTACTGTCTAGACAGGAACATAATTGACATATGTGCAAAATTTTAAAATAATCCTGTGGCAACTTTTTAAGATGGTCAATCAGAAAGAAATAAAAAAGTTATGTAGATATTTCTTGCAGCGAGTCTATTGCTCTTGATCCTAGTGCGGGCATTCGGCCACTTGAGCGTGATGGTAGCGTGCGCAGGGATTAGGGGATACGTCATGATAGGGGAGTTTATTTAGCGCGACGTTCAAATCGTTCTTCCGTGCTAGATTTCGTATGCCATATGCATATTCACCTGCACGCCCAATAACATCGCATGTTATTCACATTTCTGCGTCACTCGCGACGGCGGCACTTACTCATATTAGTGTATCGAGTTACAACTGCACTAAAAAAATAAACAAGGAACCGGAGGGCAGGGTACCTGCGACAATGTCGAATTATGACATGTACATACCATAATATATATATATATATATATATATATATATATATATATATATATATATATATATATAACATATATAATATATTATGGTAATGCGTTCAATAAAATTTCCAAATCAATTATGTTTTGTATATTTCTAAATAAATAGAAGTTGTTGATTCCCTCATTATCGAAGAATACAAAATTAACTTGAAAAGTATACAAGCCAATAAGAAGAATAATAATAGGTCGCATAATCGGGGAATTCCAGATATTTATTAGTAAATAATTCAACTCCGATAATTTATACAGTATTAATTGGAATTTTTTTTTTGTTTAGCGTTCGGCTGTTAATTATATATTCCACTATTTTTTTATAAAACAATTTTAGGTCTGATTTTTCAAAAAATATTTACATATGCCACTATATTGTGAACTAAATACCGGTATCACATCTAAAAATCATGGAAACCTCTGTTCTAGACGTATGCGCAAAGGTCCATATTTCTGTTACAGTTTTTGAATATTGAAAATACATCATGAACATTCTAAATTTTAAACAGAATAAAGTACTGTAGTAGTAGCATCACATTCACCGCACAGGGTATTTCGCTCTGACCAAACCACGGGGTTATTAATCGAAATATCAAAAAATGTTTTATACAAAAGTTGTGGACAATAATGAATTGCAATTCCTAAAAATCAAATCAAATTTATACAGCATGGTTCATGGTTCATATCATAATCATAATTAAATATGTTGAATCAAATGTGATATAAAAATCACAATGGAATCATAAAAACTGCTCGGTTGTTAAATTCTGAACGTGTAACGTTTAAATTAATTTGTACGATTCGAACCTTAAATTGGACCAAAGTTTCAAGGCTTGTTCATTTTAGGAAATCTATGGAATATTTAGATATTATAAAACAAAATATCTCCAATCGCATTGCTTAATTATGATTATTTAAATATTAGTTTGTAAATTAATCAATTATACTGGGCAACAAAAAAATACTACCTCTGTTCCATAAAAAGTGAGCCATTTGAGTTTTCTTTCAAACTTATTGACACTTAGTAATTTTTTTTAATTTCTATTTTGATAATATAATGAAAAATAAAAATCAATAATAGTTCACTTATTATGGAACTGAGGTAGTATATATTTCCTGTTGCATGAGATTTTCCAACTGATACTGAGTATTTTGGCAATACTGATTTTAAATCTGAAATCAGTTTTCTTCTGCAAGCTACGCTTATCATGCAATTTGACATTTTAATTCGTCACTATTTATGTATAGTTACTTGTTGAATAACCTCAGAGTAATGGGGTTGGCCTACTCTTTGAGCTAAAAACTTCACAAATAACCTCCCGTTTTTTCGTTTTCTCATATTTTGAACAGGTGCCGAGGAATAACTGCCCAATCACGTTCAGCCAATTTCGACATCTAAAACTGTCCTTTAATTTTTCTGTTTTTTTTTTTATTTAGTTCACCATACTTTTGTAGCAAAAAAACCTCACTAACAACCACGGGGATGAAGCCGAGATACGAATATCGGCAACACGAAAGTATGTGGGCCACCCCACGACAGTGGGGCGAGGGGGAATTTCAAATTTGCCGCTTTTCCAAAGATGGTTCCCTCGATGTTGCCAGATTTATCAAAGATCTTATTATGGGGATTACCGTTTTTAATAAACTTTAAATTTCACTACAAAGTAATAATTTTAACAATTAAAATTATGTTTTAAACATAATTAGACTTATTATCGCTTATATTTGTCATAATAACTCATGAAAGTATAATATTACTGTTTATTAAATATAATCATGTGCATTGTATATTTTATACTTCGATGTATATGCGGCAACGCTTAATGAGTCTCACTATTTTTATTAACTAACCTCAATAGTGCTGTGAGTGCTAGTAATTCATGTTTGAAGGTAAGTTATTATATATTCTATCTTTTAAACTCGTCATTTGTATTTATTAATAATAGAAACATCAAATGGCCGTATTAAATATTCTTGTAAATATCCAAAATGTCAAAATTCTTTCTTTTCCGATATAACTAATGTCGACTACAAAAATAAACATTTCTATAAATTTCCCAAAAATTAAGAATATCTTAAAACATGGAAAACCATTTGTGATATTGAACAGTCTTCATTGTTTAAATTTTCATTCATGTAAAGATCATTTTATTCATAAACATTTTGTTAATAATTTCCGCAAAAAATTGAATTGCAATGCTGTTCCGACACCAAGAAGTAAGACAATATAACTACACTAATTTACTTTTTAACTATTTTAATGTCATGAATCCTGGATACGAGCAAACAACTGACCTGTTACGACGCCTGAAAGAAATATCCTAAGAAGAACGAAGAGACCTGATGGAACTTTGCACCTGGACAAGACCCTAATACCCGATTGTTGTGATATTTTTATATTTGATAATTTTGTTAATAATAATGTATATAATTATTCTGTTAAATATATTTTTTCCATCTAGGCCGATTTTTATTTTTATTTTGTGAAATCCAATCTTTTTTCTTTTACCAAAACCAGTAACTTCTTCATTTATGTACTATCTAAAAGTATAATCAATTATGTGCTCAAAAAACATAATTGATTATATTTTTAGTGTTATTACATTGAAATATATCGTGAGACGAGTATAACATTTTTAAATTTTGGCGCGGAAATCGTAGTAATTTGCCACCGCGACACCAGGCGGCGCCATAAATCGTGTTTCCGAAATTTAACATGCAGGTTTCACTTCTAAAGGTATGTGTTCTGTGCTAACAACCTACCGTTTTCCTTTTGTTGACATTTTGAATAGGTGTCGCACTAACGTGTTCGGGCGCATCATTAGTTGCCGCGTAAATATCCCGAAATTAGTCACCTTCGCCCCGAGAACGCGCCAAAAGAAAAGAAATCATTAGACGTGTGACTTGTGTGTAAACTACGAGCTTCTGGTTACTAGAACGTTGTTGTATTTCCGCGAACTGGGGTGCAACATGAGTATCAAGGTGCATTTCTTGATCACCTTGATAAATTCCCTGAAAACTTTGGGGCTGTAAGTGACGAACTAGGTGAACGCTTCCACCACGACCTGTAGATCATGGAAGAGCTCCATCAAAGGTGGTGGGTTGGGGATATAATGGCGGACTACTGCAGGCAGTGACTGTTCGCGGGTTTTTTTCTGGTAAGAGGTGGTAATACAAATAGGTGCGGTCACGCAGCCGGCCGTCTCTGCAACTGACCCTACCTATCTGTATTACCACCTCTTGTTCCTCGGCCGTACCAGAAAAAACCCCGCGAACCGTCACTGACTGCAGGAGTATAAAACGAGATTGCCCTGAGCAAGTGCACAAACGCAAGAGCTAAAAGAGCAAATTTTTGCGGGAATGGAACATAACTGAACAGTAAAGTATTAATCTTCATTCTCCGCTGTAATGTAAAAAATTTAATATGTATCAATATGCAAATTTCGTAAAATGTTCATTGTTGAATTGCATAAAAATGGTAGCTTAGGGTAAAAAAATGACGTCATATTGAATCCAGCACACCCAAATTAGTCTTAGTGCTTTCATCAATGCAACAAAAATTTGGTTGCCCAGTGTTACTAATAAAAGTTGAATTCAGTTTTATTAAAGTGGAAAAACTATTGAAAATCCAAACTTTAATAGTTCAAGATGCATAACATGTACTGAAACGTATTCTCTGGTTTGAGGATGGGCCTGTTGCATGACAATAAGATAATATTTTAATCCACATAACTAATCCTTAACTTCAACAATAAATAATACATGAAGTTATCATTGAACCAAAAAGAAGACAAAATCCTCAAATTCCTCATCGTTGAACTTGATTGACTTGACATTAAACTCAACATTTTATTGTGTTGCATAAGTGCTGCTAAAAACATATTTTCAAAGATTCCCAATATTATCACTATTGCTGAAATCACCAATGACTATTGATTATGCGATTTACACAAATGAATTTCAGGTTTTGCTGGACACACACCGTTTGGGTATGCTTCATGTGGAAAATCGAATCAACCAATGACAAACAGTGCATTGTGCGATTTCACATCCAATTACCGTAAACGTTTGAGCACGGAATGGGCGCCTGTATCACTTAGCAGACCGGATCCCCCGCTCATCATAGAACCTGCGGTAATATATCCAACACATATGGGCCAGCTACCTAATTATGGAGGTCACGTACCAGGAGAAAAATTCAGGTAATCATTTTGTATTTTTTTCAGTTATTCAAGTATTGTAAAATGTCCAATATTTCATTCCTACCAGATTCAAGCTATGATGTACACAGTGGTGACTGGTGGTGTGACTCATAGTTGAGCCAGATTAGTAGAGGTAGTAATAGACTCATTCACTCAGTACGTGAGTCACATTCTATTGTGTGGTCCTAATCAATCCCTACTTCCGCTGGACTCGCCATTAGTCATGCAACCAGTAGCATATATAAATCCAAATGCATAGTGTAAGAAGTACACCCTTTCATGACAGGACTCGGAAAAGAACACTGCCCTACTTTGATTTACAAACTGAATACAAATGTTTGATAAACTGAATGTTATGAAATAGAACGTTTATTTTGGATTTGATGTACAACCAAACCACAATTGTGTATATATCCGTCTTCCGTCATGAAAGTGTTAAACATCAAATCTGTTTTTTGCAATATAGACTCTCCAAGAAAAATGTTTTTTTTTATAGGTTTGGAAAAACATTTGGAAACGATACAAGGGATGCAAAGAGATGGTTGAGAGGAGATTTCGGGACATAAGTTCACATTTTATTTCATTTCATTTTTATAATACAAAATATATCTGCTTTATCATAATCTGTGTTTCAATTCATCTAAAATGTTTACTTAGATTTCAACTTTTTTAATAGCTCAGCTGCTTGTTGAAGTACTTCATCTTTCTAAAAGGATAAAATTAATAGATTAATACCAAACTGTTCTTTGCTGCCTCTTAATTAATTAAAATGAAATTACAAAATACTAGAAGCAGAACTAAATTTTACTTGTAATAATAATAACACTTACTTTAATGAAACAATATCTGACTAAATTTTCAGCCAATGGTTTATTTTTTTCATTATAAAAGGCTGTTGTTGGAATACCTTGCAAACCCACGTTCTTGGTCATCCATTTGGTAAAGCGATAATCTTTGTATTTATCAATTTCTGTTGTTAAATCAACCTTAGAAGCTGAAATAATATTTTATACATTCATCAACATTGAGTTCAAATATCCATTATTCCACTCATAACTGCTATATTAGTTACTATACCCTTTTGTACAATTTTCATCTCCTATTAGTGCGACACATATTCCCTTTATAAGAAAAGAAAATCCTACCTAATGGGGACCAATCAGCAATCATGAAGTAGCCACCATCTGGAATATTAGGCTTCATTCCAACATCAGTTAAAAACTTTCCCATGAAATCGCGCTTGACCTCAAGTTCGCGTGGCAATGACCTAAAGTAGCACTCGCTTCTTGAGTTGGAGTGGAGCAGGTGTAAACACAGTTCTGGTGAACCATATATAGATTTTGCATCAAATTTGCAGGTCCATAAGCCCATCCAATTTTCCAACCAGTAACACTGAACGTTTTTCCCCCAGAACCAATTGTAATCGTCCTTTCCCACATATCCGGTAAAGTAGCTAATAGAAACCAAGATTTATTTTACTTTTTATGAATAAACATAAGTAGCAATAATAATCTTAGTAGAGTACTTGCCTATTCTTATATGTTGATGTCCTTTATAAACTATCCATTCGTATACTTCATCGGATATACACAAAACGTTCCATTTTTTGCATAGATCCGCAATTAGTTGAAGCTCTTCTAAGGTAAACACCTTTCCCAATGGATTATGTGGAGTATTCAAAATGATTGCTTTTGTTTTGCTATTAAATAAACTCTCTAATTCTGTTTTGTCTAAGATCCAATCTGCCGAAGAAGCTGCACCATCTGGATTTTTAGGTTTCTACGACAGGAGTTATATCGACGATACAAACATCAGACTATTTCAGGTTGGTTAAAATTAATCTAAGTAAATAAATGCATGGTTTAAAAAAACGCAGATTGTGCACTAGATTTAAGAAAGTAGTACAAATAATTTATACACCCTCGTCCAGTTTTAGTTGTCACATTTAATATGTAAGTAGTGAGCCACTGAACTTTGTTGCTGAGATGGCCATGCCATAGCAGTCATGTCTGCGATTAATTTTCTTTTTAATTCAACTGAACTAATCTAGTCTTCTATAACGTGAATTGTCAAATTAAAATCAAAGTGACAAGTAGAGACAATTTTTGTTATTAAATGATGGCTTTAATGAACATGGTGGGCATATAACCCATCTTACAATTTTTCATTTTCTCCAACTAACCCTTTTTTCGAAGATATTAGTTCCAATAGCCTGAATGCTAAAAGTCCTAATTTTGAATATGCGACATTCCCAATTTATCTCACAGCCAACTCTGAATCAAAATCTTGTGGCTCACATGATATTTGTTGTCCCACAATAGTTGTCAAATTTGTCAACAAAAGAACAAAATGAAGTGAAATGATTTTGTCAATAGGTTTAAAACGTAGTAGCCTACTTTGACTTTTTTACCAAACATTTTCTTTTCAATTTCTTTTGTATCATTGAATATCCGGCGTGGCACTAACCAGGGAAGTAGTTGTTTCAATAAGTTATTTGTTTATAGTCTTAGTAAGACTTAATTTTGTTTGCAGAGTTACGAACAGGTTGAATATTCATATATTCAGGCTATATTTCGTTTCGTTTTATTGAATCTAAACATTTAACCGTCAAATCAAATTCAGCGTAAAAATAGTTGCACCAAAAATATACTAATTTGTGACGGAGAGAGTACTAATTTTTACTTACAAATCTCAAAGGGATAAACCTACACACACCTCCCGCAGTTCGCACCATTGGTTCATAACAATCAAAGAAAGGTTCGATGATGATAACTTCTTCGCCAATCTCTACATGACCAATAATGCAGCTAAACAATGCCTCATATGCTCCACTTGTTACGAGTATTTCAGTTTGAGGATTGATTTCTCTCCCCACCATTTTGGAATACAGTTTGGATAAGGCATTTATCAACCGGGGGTGTCCCTGCAATAATATTACAAAGCCACTTTACATTGATTTACAAAAAAATACCTATAATTAAATAACATTATTACACGGACTTGTAACATAAAGAAAACATTGGGTAAAGACGTACAAAGCCTCTTGTGTACTGATGAAGCAGCACATTATCACTTGTCGCTACTTGGGCGAGACTCTTGGTGATATAATCAGGTGCTGCAAAGTCAGGGAATCCTTGACCCAAGTTTAATGGGTTGTATTGATGAGCCAACTGGGCATATTCAATCCTGAAAGCCGTCCATTTAAATTATTATGAAATTCATATAAAAATACAATTTAAAACTAGAATCAACAAGGTATATACAATATTGTCATCTACTCCAAGTGTAGCAAATTCACACTTGAATATACTCAAAATTCAATTACAGATAAATATCTAATCAGAGCCTATCCATCCTTGACATAATAAAACCGAGTGGTTTATTTACAAGTCATCTGTTTAATTCAGTTTGCTATTGCTATTTTACTAATCTTATGTACTTTTTGTACATAAGTAGTGCTAAAATGTAACAATGCGAATTAAAATCATTTTGGCTCTATTGAGAAAAAATAAATGGTTTTCCGGTTATGTCTAATATACTTATTGTTTTGACTGTTCGATGTAAGTGACAATGTAATTATAATTGTTTTTGCATTCATAAGAGAAATATTACGAGTTCATTGACTGTCTAGATCAGCTGGATCTAGTGCCTACTGAAAACACGAGATAAGGGTTACTACACACAAACAACACAATGTAAAATAGTAGATTGAGATATCAACGGAGAGAAATGCGTGATTTTTCCCGAGGTACAAAAAACAGCATTCTCTCCCGAGGTATACAGGGTGTTTCAAAATTCATGCACCAAAAATTTTCTGCGTACTCCTCGTAGATAGAAAGAAAAAAAACCCTTATGACAAATCTCGATTTTCTTCAAAATAAAATGGATTTAACCCCTTCGCTGAAATATTAATGAGACGCCACAGTTCCCTATCAATGAATACGTTCGTTCGCTTGTATAAAAACAAACGGTGTCGATTTTAAGTGTTAACGCATGAATGAATGGTGACCTAATTTAGAGCGCGCAGTTGAAAAAATTTTATCTAAACATAAATAGTCCGGTGCGGGTTGATAAAACCGACGCACTGCGTCAATGTAATCGGCACCGTTTGTTTATCTAATACAAGCTCGAGAGACCCCAGACCAGGCGAGCGCGACATGTACGTGGTGTTCTCGCCTGTTTCTACACGTGAACGTAGTATTCATTGATAGGGAGCAGTGGCGTCTCTTTAATATTTCTGCGAAGGGGTTTAATCCATGTTATTTTGTGGAAAATCAAAATTTGTCATAAGGGATTTTTTTCCTTTTTATCTACGAGGAGTACGCAGAAAACTTTTGGTGCATGAATTTTGAAACACCCTGTATATGCTATTTTTTCACAAACCCGATATTTTAAGAGTAAAACGTTTGTTCCTAGAACCCAATCTAGAAAAAAAAAACGCCGTCAGCCGTGACAATTACAATAAATAATGGAACCCCGTAGGGAGAGAAATGATTACTTCTCTCCCTAGGAAGAGAAATGTTATTTCTCTCACGATTTCGACGGCTGAGAAATAGACTTTCTCTCCTGTTTGTGAAAAAACAATATAAATCACAACTTTATAGTACAGGGTGAGTTTTCTTCGATGTCCTCTATGGGGATCTCGGAAACTATAAGAGATAGAGGAACGGTTAAGTGGGCAAAGAAGTGCAGTTTTACGATCCCAATAAAATAACATTTTCAAAGTTTTCAAAAAAGTGAAGGGTAACTAGAAATTTTGAAAAATGTAAAAAAATTTTCAAATAAATATACCTTAGTTATTATGACAGATAGAAAAAGACTGTAAAGGAGAAAGTTGTAGAAAATTTTACGCAGCTTAATAAAATTAATTTAGAAAAATTTTAACGCCATTCATTACCGAGATATCACTCAAACTTACATTTTTTTTAATGGAAACCATGGTTGTCTTTGACCTCATTAGAAAGACTATTTTTTTCTCTTTAATCTGATTTCACATATGACATAGTTATTTCTAAAAATAAGTGAGTTACAGTCATTTTTAAGTTTTATTATAAATCAAAATCTAGTTAGCCATGAAACAGATGAAAGTAAAACAATTGCACCAGCATTGAAACTATTACATTGGTGTCTTGACCAGGAAGCGGGTGACAACAATGCGTATCATGTAATAAACAGGGCTATGTTTCTTCTGAAGCAGCAAAAGTTTTCCTACAAAAGGAAATAGTGTTTTTTGATAGGAAATCCTCAGTTGTTACCAATGACAAGAGAGTGGTAGAGAACACGAGTTTGTGGCGACTGGGATGCAATGAGAAGAGGTTTCTTCAACAACAGATTCAGATTATTCCTAGTCAACAATACGAAGACTTTTTTTTCAGATACCCCCATGGCTTCGATAGTCAAAGCACGACTGACCATTCAACCTCCAAATTAATAAATGGGGCTTCATCATTGACCAGACGTCATAGCTTTTTTTTTACGGTACCCTCATGACCTTGACGCTCAGGTTAAGACAGACCACTCTAGATCCAAATCAGCGGGTCGAACCAAAAGATGGGAGCGACATCATAATTGGCCATCCGGGCACATAACTCCATGGTTACGACACCCAAGGCGGAACCATTGAGTAAGAAGTAAATGTTATAACCTTCTAATTCGATTTAAAGTAGTTAAAACCATTTAATAACTTGGTAAAATGAACGAAATAAAAATTACTTGTTTTTCTAAACAAAAAAATGATATTGTTCGCAAGCAAAGCGAATTGCCAAGCCGGAGATAATGTGTGCACGTCGTGGTGGTGGTGGTGGTGGTAGGGACTGGTGTTGTGATCTTTGCTAATCATTTCATGCGTATCACGTTGCGATACCGTGGCAGCAGTGTACGACTCGCACCTCTGCACACCTCACCTAGTTTTACACTAGTACACTACGTTGACACTTTGTTTACTTCTTACTCAATGGCGGAACCAACCATTCCACATCCAGATCAATTGGCTGAGCTATCAGACAGAAGGACCGGGTGGAATCGCAAGTAAACCACACTCAAGCAACACCACCGAAAGGACTCTACTTCAAGAAGAGTCAATGATGTTCAAAAACAGGCCTATATACTAGAGATTTGCTGGTTTGAGCAGGCACTAGCACATCATGATACAAATATTTGTCAAAAATTGATAGTTTTAAAATTTCCATTTTATAAAAAACGGGTATTTTAAAAGGGGACGAATATTATGATCCAGGGGGCATATCTAATTATAATTTCTTGCATCCATAACAGAGTAGAATAAATTCTACGATGCATTTTTTCGGGATGATATAGTTCATCGGCTGTCAAGACCAGATTGGTTTTGAAGTGCTTACTCAAACACGAGATAAGGATTACTACACACAACACAATGTAAAGATAACTTAAATTAGAAGTTTATACAACTCCGAGCTTCGAACTATTACAAAATTACAATTCATCTAAAGTCCATTTATTCCTGCTAATCAAAAACGATTGGGCGAAGTTTGAGATACTGCAATTTATATCCGTGTAAAACGAGCATTATATACAGGGTGTCCCACGAGGTAGTAGACAGCCGATATCTCGAAAACGGTTAGTAGTACGAAAATGAAAATTGGTGGCTTTAAATGGTTTGAAATGATGCGCCTTTCTGAATTCATAGATTTCATTTCCGTTTCTCCATTTCCGAGAAAATTACATCAACTTCAGAATTTCAATGGGACACCCTGTATATTTATGGATTTTTGGAAAGGTGATTGAAAGATAAATTCAGCGATACCATATTATTTCAGAGTTTTATTGTAAATTAACAAATTTCACCTTGTACCATGAAAAAAGTAAAAAGAAAGGGGGCAGTGGGAGAAAGGAGGAAGGAAGAGGAAGAGCTAGGACATAATCGGGGTGCTGGGGGGAGTGACAAGACGATGAGGATAGGGGTATGGAATGTGGCGGGGGTAAAGTCGAAAATCAAGGGAGGAAGATGGGAGAAGGAATTGGAGCAATGGGTGGGGGGGAAGGACATAGTGGGGCTAGTAGAAACATGGGCAAAGAAGGAGGAATGGGAGGAGCTAAAAGGGGGGCTGCCAGAAGGGTTTAAGTGGGAAATGAAAGGGGCAGTGAAGGGAGGGGAGAGAGGAAGAGCAAAAGGAGGGATGATAGTGGGGATGAGAGAGAGGAGGAAGGGAGAGGAAATGAAGTGCGAGGAGGGGGGAGAAGGTCTCATGTGGGTAGAATATAAACGGAGAAAGTATAAGGTGGAGGTGGGAGTAGCGTACGTAAATAAGAACTGGGGCGAGGTGAGAAAAGAAATAGAGGAGAGGAAAGAAGAGACAGGAAGACGGATGATAGTGGGGGACTTGAATGCGAGGATAGGGGAAATGGGAGGAGGGGTGGGGGAGAATGGAGTGGAACGAGAAAGAAGATCACAGGATAAAGTGGTGAACGGGGAGGGGAGAAGGATGAGGGAATGGGTGAGAGAGGAGGGATGGGAAATTCTTAACGGATGCACAGAGGGGGATTGGACGGGAAAGAGAACGTATATTGGACCACGAGGCTCATCAGTAATAGACTACGCAATAGTGAAAGGGGTGGCGAGAGAGGAGATAAGAAAAATGGAGGTGGAAGAGATAATGGGGTCGGATCATTTACCGGTGAGTGTAGAGATATGGATAGGCAAGGGGGAAGACGAGGAGAGAGAACAAGAGGAAGAGAGGTTGGAGAGCGGAGTAGGGGCGATAGACAGGTTGAAGAAGAAGTTGAAGGAAGTGAAGTGGAAGGAGATAAGGTCAATGGAGGAGATGGAGAAGGCCATAATAGGATGTGGAAGGAAGGTGAAGGGAACAAAGGGGAAAGGTAGAGAGTGGTTTGATGAAGAATGCAGAGTAGCGAAGGGTGAAGTGAGGAGGGCGGTGAAGGAATGCATAAGGAATGGTGGAGGAGAGAGAAGAGTGGTGGAGGCCAGAAGGAAATATGAGAGGATATGTGAGCGGAAGAAGATTCAGGTGGCGGAACGGGCTGCAGAGGAGATAAGGGGGTGCAGAAATGAGAGAGAGATGTGGGACGTGTTAAGGAGAGGACAGGAGAGGGAGAGGATAGGAGTGTCTTTGGAGGAATGGGTGAGGAAGTGCAAAGAAGGTGGAGGAGAGCCGGAGCAAGTAGGGGAAGAGAGGAGAGGAGTGATAGAGGAGGAGTTCACAGAGGAGGAGGTGGAGAGAGCATTTGAAGAGATTAAACGAGGGAAGGCGCCGGGTAGAGATGGTCTGAGGTCGGAGATGTGGAAGGAGATAGGAGAGGAGGGGAAGAAGAAGTTTAGGGAGCTAATAAATAATATGTGGACGGGGAGTGAGAGGATGCCGGAGACATGGAGGGTGGGCAGGATGTGCCCGGTGCACAAGGGTGGGAAGAGGGAGGAGATAAAGAATTATAGGGGGGTAACAGTTATGAGTACAGGGTATAAAATAATGATGGTGATGGTGAAAAATAGAATGGAAGCAGAGGTGGAGGATAAAGGGTTACTGCCAGAGTCACAAGGAGGATTTAGAAGAGGAAGGGGGACGATGGACCAGGTCTTCACTTTGGCGAGGATGATAGAGAGAGAGATGGAAGGGAAAGGTGGTATGTTTGCGGTGTTCCTGGATCTAAAAGCAGCGTATGATGTGGTGCCAAGGAAGGGGATGATAGAATGTTTGAGGAGGAGAGGGTTGAGTGAGGGGATGATAGGATGGGTGAGAGAGGTGTATGAGGAGACATGGGTGGAGGCGAAAGTGGGGGGGAAGATAACGGAGAAATTTAGGACATGGGTAGGACTGAGGCAGGGGTGCCCGTTGAGTCCGCTATTATTTAACCTGTATATGAGCGAGTTAGAGGGGGTGTTGGAAAAAGGTCAAGAGGGAGGGGTGGTAAGTGGGTCGAGAAAGGTATGGATGTTGGCATATGCGGACGATATGGTTTTGGTGGCGAAGGACTGGATGGGTATGAAAGGAATGATGAGGAGGGTAGAGAAGTATATGGATAAAAGAGGTATGTGTGTGAATGTAGAAAAAACGAAATGGATGAGATTCAGGAACAGAGGGAGAGTGGGAGGAGTGAAAGAATTAGAGTGGAAGGGAGAGTTGATAGAACGGGTGAAGAGTTTTAAGTATTTGGGGTTTGTGTTCAAGGAAACGGGTGGATATGAGGAGCATGTAAGATGGGTGCAAGGCAAAGCGAGGAGAGCATGGGGGATAGCATGGGGGAAATGGGGAAGATGGATAGAGAATAATATGAGAGTGATGTGTAAGGTATGGGATGCGTGTGTGGGATCGGTGATGATGTATGGCGTGGAGGTATGGGGGACGAGGGAGTATGAATGGGTGGAGAGGGAGCAGGGTTGGTTTATAAAATGTATGTTGGGAGTGGAGAGGTCGACACCGAGTTATATACTTAGGCAGGAGACGAACAGGGACAAAATGGTGTGTGAAACGATGAGGAGGGTGGTGAAATACGAAGAGAAATTGTGGGGTTTAGGGGAGGAGAGATTGGTAAAGGCAGTATGGTGGGGGTGTGTGAATGGGGAAGAGGGGAAATGGAGAAGGGAGAGAAGGAGGATGTATGAGAGGGTGGGGTTATCGGAGGCAAAGGTGATGGAGTGGATGGGGAGGGGGGTGAAGGTGGCGGGATGGGTGAAGGAAAAAATGAGAGAGGTGGATATGCAGGAGAGACAGGGGCGGATAGAAAGGAGTGAATATAATGATATGTATGGGAGGTGGCAGGTGTACGGGAGAATACCAGAGTATTGGGGGGAAGAAGGATGGAGTAGGGAGGAGAGGGTGAGGTTGGCGAGGGCGAGATGTGGGTCAGGAGAGAAAGGGAGGAAGAGGTGGATGGGGGAGGATTATATGAGATGTGGGCTGTGCGAGTGGGGGAAGGATACATGGAAGCACTTGGCGGAAGAATGTGAGGGGGTGAAAGAAGAATGGGTAGGAGTGAGAGGGAATAGAAGGGTGACGGAATGGATGAGAGAGGATGGGGCAGGAGTGAAGACGCTGGAGAAGGTGGGATGGGAGAAAGAGGGGAGAGGGAGGGAGGGGAGGGGTGGAAGGGGGGGGTGAGGGATGGAAAGAATTAATTTGTTTTGTTTTGTATATATGGTTATGCCAATAAAGGTTCTTTTTTTTTTTTTTTTTTTTGTAAATTAACGAAGTATTGTTGAAGTAATAATCAAAATACATAATTGCGGTGACATGGATTAACAAAACAAAACGTGAAACAAAAAATTGGAAACACTTCGTATCAAATGCTTGATGTCAAGTTGAGTATATATTCTAATTAAGTGTAAGTAATGCGTCCAATTTTTACGTATAACAAGTATGTCGATATGCTCCTTATCTATGGAGAATCCCGCAAAAACAGACGACTCTCTTGAGTTAAATATCCGAATCGTCTAACATCGAACAATAGTACCTTCGTCAAGTTAGGAGCAAGAAAGATTACGCAGAGGTTCTTTTCTGGTTGGAAAGCGAAAAGGCCAGTTCTAAACGAGAGAGCAAAGATTTGGTGGCAATAGGTTGGTGCAGCCCCTCAGAATTCTCGACGAGTTACTCAGTATATTGATTTCCAAGGACGTTAGATCGGATGAAATGGTACGAAAAATTATCAAGCGCGATAAAATAAAAGAATATAAATATTTAGGTAAATTTTACATCTTATAGCCTGAGTTCCTGCCACTTACAACTTTTATTCACAGGTTTGTTATGTTTGTTCATTGTTTTTATATACATTGTTTTTTTTTTGTTTTTGTAACATTAATATGAAAATAATATAGTATCGCTGTATTTGGTTTTCAATCACCTTTCTAAAAATCCATAAATATACAGGGTGTCCCGTGTTCTGAAGTTGATGTCATTTCTCCGAAAATGGAGAAACGGAAATGAAATCGATGTATTCAGAAAGGGCCATCATTTCAAACCATTTAAAGCCACCTAATTTCATTTTCGTACTACTAACCGTTTTCGAGATATCGCCTGTCTACTACCTCGTGGGACACCCTGTATATTACTATTTATTAAGAATAATAATTAATAATATGAATGTTTGTTTTCCTGCGAGTCACAAATGATTCTGCGAAGTTTGAAATACTCTAAATATGATTGGTTTAAAATCGGCAATTTGAAAAATACAATTTTTTCAAGTCTTGTCAGCAGGACATGTATTGTTTTGAATGTCACTAATTTGAAATTGATCAAGCTTTAGCCTTGTAATGTTTGCTCTTTTGTGGATTCTTTAAAGAACAGTTATTTACAATAATAATTATTTGATTTGGATTATTGTAAGTTTTTTTGTTTGTGTACATTTCAGCAAAATTTTGTCAGTGTGAGTCAAGCTGAAACTAACAGGAAACAGTAAACTGTTCCATATTTATTTTTGGCTCTGTTAGGGTGACAGTTTTGTTGGCCAATGTAAAAAGTCACTAGACTTGAAAAAATGGGTTATTTAAAAAAAAGTTATATTTTATGACAGTGGGCAATGTTGGCATCAAATTGATTGTATCATTGTACAGATAATTGTAATTTTAATTTCATTATGCCGTAGAATCGACGTGTCTTTTTGAAATATTTTATAGAAATTTTTAATTCAAGTTTTCGTATTGTCACCAATGATTTTTGGCATTTTTTAAATAATAAAAAAACCGGCACACTAATATTTAACAAAAAAATAAAATATTGTATACACCACGAGAGATATTCATGTTCTTTACCCTCGGTTGACTTATAAACCTCGAGCTAGAGGCCCTCGGTGTGTAAACCCGTCAACCTCGGGAGAAAAACATTCCATATCTCCCTTAATGCATAAAAAACTATAATATATGAATTAGGTGACGTTAGAAATCTGACATTTAATAATTTTTTCACTGTCAGATCATTTTTGTTGGTGTTCATGTGTAAAACTTTATAAAATGAAACTGCAGCCTTCTTAGTAAAAAATAAAAATGGAACAGAGTATACAACATGTCCACGTAAGTATGCAACATATGGGAATTTTTTTTTATTATTCATTTCTCAGAAAATTTTATTCTTCATAAAAGTTGGTGCTTGATCTTAAACATACAAAAATGACAAAACAAATGATATACGGTTTTAATCAACAAAAAAATTTAATTTTTTTGAAATTAACAACCTTAACGATATTATTAATTCAATAATAATCACTCGATGTGATCACCTTCCCTCTCAATACATAAATTTGTTCTTCTGTCAGAAGAATATTTTACAACATTTCGAATTTCCCAAAACCCCTAAATTTCCAAATAAACTCTGTTTTTTAACCATCCCCATAAAAAGTAATCAAGTGGATTTAGATCGGATGAGCGAGCAGGCCATGAAAGTCTTGAATGTGTTCCAATCAATTTCTCATTAAATTGTTCATTTGAATATTCCATAAGCCAAAGAGAATTTCTTGTGCCAAAGGTAACGTCAAATTTTTTTTTCAATTCCATATTTAGAAATTTTAAATATCTTTCTGAATTAATACTCGAAATGTGTAGGGCCCTATAATTTTTCTGTTCAAAATTCCACACCAAACATTTATTTTTCGAGAATATTGATTTTTGCAGATAATTCGGAATGCTGGATTTTCTGTTGACCACCAAAGACAGTTTTGTGATGAAACTACACCATTTATAGTAAATATAGCTTCATCCATAAACAGTATCTTCTTAGGAAATGTTCTATCAATTTCTATTTCACCTTGTACCATGAAACAAAATTCAGAACGTTTGTCGTAATCATGTTCTTGGAAAGTTTGAACATATCTTGGTTTAAATACTTTAAACTTATTCGCCACTAGTACCTTATGTACTGTTGATTTTTTCAATCCTAAAACTTCTGGCACATTTTCTAACAGATATTTGAGGATTTTCAACCATGCTTTGCAAGATATCCAACGAATTCTCCACATTTCTCACCGGTTTAGTACGTTCTTTTTTAAAATGCAATTCAAATTTTCCGGTCCTTTTAAATTGCTTTTAAATTCTTGACACTTATGAATAACTGATTCTCTTTTCAAGGTGCCTGCCGTTAAAAAATTCTGCTGCTTCTCTGCAGGTTTTATAGTTATCGCCACATATTAGCACCAACTCTGCTGTCTTGTATAGTTAATCGCTCTGCCATAATTAGGCAACAACTCTTAATAAATTACTAATTAATTATTTTTTAGTAATAAATATTAATGACAGAAAAGTCAAAACTGAGAATACTTGATAAAATTCGCATAAAAAGTGGAAAAGCTATAATTTTTTGCATTATCTTGCTAATATAGTATCGAATGTCATTCGTTTTGTCTTTTCTGTATGTTTAAGATCAAGCACTAACTTTTATAAATAATACATTTTTCTGAGAAATTAATAATAAAAAAGTTTCCCATATGTTGCATACTTACGTGGACATGTAGACTATACATGCCGTTTCACTTCTTGTTATTCCTTACATGCAATGTCGCTTTCTGTAATTTCTGTAGATTTATAGCATTATAAAAGAACTCCTAAACGAATTAGGATCCACAAATATATACCCTAGTAGCACAAAATATTTCTTAAATATTAGAAAACACATATTTCTGTGATATTAATTATGACAGATTTTTATATGTTTTAGCAATATTTGTATGAAATGTTAAGGAAATATTACTATGCATATATTTTTGCAATATTTGTAAAAAAATGTTGAGTAAATATCATGATATATGAGGTTGTGGTGCGGATCCCAAAGGCATGTACATTATTACCGAGCACTCAAGATGTGTGGGGGTAAAGTTTGCTTGGAGTGAGAAAGTATTAAGAGAACACGACAACAAATTTCCAGAGCCAATTGACTTTAAGACGGTCACTGCGTAACACGTCTCGAGTGCTTGGTACAACTCTACTTACAGTCAAATATCACACTTTGAAGTTGACACATAAATTATACACTGATTGAGAGAATATACAGGAATATATAACGAAATAGCCACTAGCGCAGACATCTGCGTGTAAAACAGTTCAAACCGTGGCAGAATTGACAGAGACAGTTCAGTGTTGCCTTTTTCTGTCATCCATATATTTCTTTGGATATATTTATAAAATGTTACTTACTAAATATAAGGATTGAAATATATAGAATATGTTTATAAAATAATTTTATTTCAATATTTCCATAGACATAATATATAAATATTTACTTTGGCCTTTTAATATTTCCGAAACGTAAAAATGTAAAATCAATATTTGGAAAATATTTCTGACACATATTGTGCTACTAGGGTACAGAGAAACAGAAAATATGGATATTGAATTGACACCCGATACCTGCAAATTTCCAATATATTTCACAATTAGAACCAAAAGGAATATACCCGAAAACTACCTGTTTGAAACATAAGAGATTAATGGCTTCATGAGTTAAGGCCTATGAGAATGCATGAGTAGTTTCTTACAACATGATAAGCATAAGTTGTCTATACATGACACTTTAAACTCATTTTTATATCATGTATAGTGAAAATTAAATCATACACTTGTTCCATTATTGTATTAATTTAGGTTCAAAGCACATCAACAACAAAGGTCATTCGCACCGTCCCATTATTATTGGAATTAGACCATGATGATATATCTACAATTAATTAAAATCTTAATCCCTGATTGATTGAAAACTATTTAATACAAGGATCTATAATTCATGTACTTACCAAACACTTTTCTCGCTGCCAGCATACCGAGCAGGCAAAGCAAATTTATCCATCTTATCACTTGCGGACATTGTTGGAATGGTTTTGGAGAAGCTTCGAAAGTATGGTGTCACGAATCTCTTACTTAAATTATAATTAACACATATAATTACAGCCCCGACATTCATTGGTGATTTGATTGCAAATAGAGGTTATGTAACACTGACATGGGAAGTTTTTACAAAATCACATGAAATTAATTATCTTTAGATATAATAAGTAATGAACAATATATACAACATCTTTACCTTTCACTCGTTATTAAAGTTATGAAAAATCTGGAACAGGGTATCATTGTATCAGTGCTTAGATAAGATAGATAAGTGAATTAAAAATACATGTGTCATCTTGGCTGATTAAGTATTCTTCTTAATCTGGAATATGTAGAATTCTATGCTTTATCTATGACTAGTCAATAATATGGAACAGATGTAACTTTACTTGGCAGGTGATGTTCGATGTTCAAATTCACAACAATATAAACGTACGATTATATTTATATTGTGTACATTAACATTTATTAAGAATACAAATTAATATGAATGTAACATTTTCAGTTATTTATTTGATTTTTCATACCAATATGAAATTTCATTTAGTTGTGTTTTAGAAAGAATAGAATTATTTATTCCGTTTTCCCAATCCAATCCACTGCTTTATACTCAGTCATTCAATTATTAAAATATGCTTTATCATGTTATCTGAATATGAACTGTAAATAAGACTTCTCTGATTTATGAAGTGGCTTATCCACATAATTTACAGGTACCAGGTGACAAGGATGCGCACATTGCATGCTCTCTAAATAGTGAAACATTTGGATAATGTTCGGCGATCATTGCATTGCTACTTCAATACCACACTGTATCAATAAAGTAATGCAATGGCAGTTTGACTTTTTAAGTCGGGCAGCAAGACCAAAGTTCATTCAAATAAAAATTTAAAATAAAGTGTACTCAACTTACGTATATAAACTAAAAATAAAGATTGTTATACAGTATGTTTTTTTTTTATCTTGGGCCATAGGATTTTACATGCTAAAAATTATACCTTGTGTTAATGAATATTTTATTATAAAATTTTAAACGAAATTTTAGTTGGTAATAAATCAATTATTTTTCTACATGATGCGCTGCATTAGAATAACATAAACATGTTTTATTCCATTAAAAAATGAAATTATTTAATATAAATAACTGAGCAAAAATAATCAAAGCTCCTTGAATTTACGAAATGTCAGATTGATTAGTGAGGCAAGTAATCAAACGGATTTTATTCTGGAAAATATCCATTTATACTATTGAAGAACGGGTGGAATTTGTAACGGCATTTATAAGAGGTTTGTCCAGCAGAGAAATAGTTGTATTTTTCTACAAGAAGTCAGGGAATTTTTATTTTAGGGAAATAGTTGACAACTTTTCTGCGGCGTATCCCGATCGTCGGACTCCGAGCAAAAGCACTTTCTAATGGAATAAAACATGTTTAAATTATTCTAATTAAGCGCATCATGTAGAAAAATAATTGATTTATATTACTAACTAAAATTTGCTTCAAAATTATATGATAAAATATACATTAACACAAGGTATAATTTTTAGCATGTAAAATCCTATGGCCCACGATAAAAAAAACATACTGTAGACACAGTGAGCCAAAAATACCAGTACAAATTGGAAATATTCATATTTTCAATAATAACTTATGCATTAATTATTACTTTAAAAAATAAAATGTTTTCACTTAGATTACAAAAATGATTGTCAATTGCCATGTTGTGTTTGTAGGTATCAAAATGAGTGGGCCATAATTTGTTTTTGTTTTCAAATGAATCTCAACATTAGCTATCACTTCTAACAGTCATTTTAGTTTTTGTGACAAATGGTTCGCCTAAGCAAAGAAGATAATTCACTAAACATTTGTTCCAGTATGACAACTTATCTGCATGAAATATTGTGAACAAGTAACTACAAAAGGGTTGGTCGGCAGGGGGCTCGTGGATTTCTGTAGGGGAGGCAAAGACAAAGATGAAACACGTGCTGCACTATTTACTCTTATAGAGGCGATCATCCATGAGCAGCCGCTGTTGGTCGGTTACAAGTATGCAGTGATTAATAACTAAACTCAGAAGTTACGGTAACATTAAGTGAAAGACCACGTACAGTATGTATTCCTGAAAGGATAAAAGTCCATGCATTAATTTGTAGTCATTTGTGTTCCGGACACAAGTTTAAGTACTATTTCTTTAGAGCAAAGGTATTTCATTTTATTCATAAAAATTGGGCTTTTCACTGAGATAATATTATTTAAAAGTATAAATAACTCATGAAGATACGACAGTACAAAACTACTTGTACCGTTTTTTTTGGTCCACTGTGTATATACTTTTTAAGTGATGTGAAGTATGGTCAGAACAACGCATTTCTACCACACTAATCGAATTTGACTCACTAAGTCAATGCCATCTTTATTGTCCTCTACTACCTGGGCCCCACAAAAAGCCACATCATCGGCCAACACTATCTAGTCATTACTCAGTTAATTTTAATTGGATAACCATGTTAACATTTAATCGTGATAGATAAAACTATATAATTGTGAGACTCAATAATAGAATTGCAAAACTCCAAGAACAAAATAACACACATTTAAGAGGATGCGAAAGCTTATACAAGAAAAGAAGATGAGTGCAAAAAATTCTAAATCAAATGACATTATCATTATAAAATTCCAGATAACATTGTATCTGGTTTCTGTAAAAATGGGCTAATTCAATTCAAAATTAAATGTAATGAGGGTTAAATGAGAAGAACAGTTAAACGATTAAATTTATTTATTCACTGTATATATTGTGCATCACATTTAAGCACAATTTAAAATCATTTTTTATAAGAATTCATTATCATAAAAAAACAGAACGATATTCCATGACGAAAACATACTAAAGTACTTATCGTTTCTAAATAGTATACACACACTCAATCACAACCATCAACCCGAGCTGGTAACAAAATCAACTCAGACAAGAGATATATAAATGCTATTGTCCACTTGGTAACTGTAAAAATAATATCGTTACCTATAGATGTTGTACCGCGACTTTAATTTTTCAAATTTTAATTATTTACAATTAAGCATTTCATTAAGTGTATCGATTGCAAAAGGCAGACGTATTAAATCACTTTTGAAACTAAAACAAGAAAGAAAGAAACAAATATTTCATTACATTACTTGATGGGGCTGACGTTTTTTTTTTCCATTAATCAAGATATCAAGATAATTAATCACCGGCTAACTGATCGTCTCTAGAAAGAGGAGGAAAAAGCCCACGGAAAGAAAACCTATGTTCTAGTGATATAATTCATCGTTATTTTAAATTGTGGTGCCGGAAGCACAAAACAAGAAGTTGTTTGATGGTCCGAAATTGACTGGGGTTTTTGGGCTGGCGCACGCGTAATAAAACTCGTCCGACTGCAGTTGCGTTCTGTTCATGTTGGGCTCGGAGGCGGACCTGTGAATTTTCGGAAGGTTCCTCAAGAGGGCCTCCAGGGAGTCATGAATATCTTTGAAGAGCGGCCTCTCCTCCCTCTTGAGTTTGATGCAGTTTTGCACTAGCTCCTTTAAGGGTTTTGAGGTGTCTGGTCGTAACTTGTTGAGGTCAGGCTTTAACAGGCCTCTGCCGACCATGTACAGAATTTGATCTTTGTTGTTTATGTGGTTGTAGGGTAACTGCATCGCCAGCATCTCAAACATCACTATGCCGAACGCGTACACGTCCGATTGGAAACTGTAAGGGTTGTCCTCTTGCATTCGTATTACTTCGGGTGCCATCCACAAGATTGATCCAGTGGGCTGGTGGAACTGGTGGGTGCCAGACCATCGCGTTTTCGCGGTGGCCAGGCCGAAATCGCCGATCTTCACCGTCAAGTCCTCGTGCAAAAATATATTGTTGGATTTCATATCACGATGAATAATATTCTTGGCATGAAGGTAATCCATCCCTTGTGCCGTTTGCCTACCTATTTCTATTAACGTGAACAACTCAAATTTTGATTCAAACACATGCAAATGCTTGTACAAGCTGTAACTGTCACACCATTGAGTTACTATAGCCAATTTTGGTTTACTGACACACCCCATAAATAGCAGTATATTTACGTGCCTCGTCTTTCTAAGAACAGCGACTTCGTTCTTAAAAGCCTGAAGCTGAGCCGCTGTGGGGATTTTTACCTTGAGGGTCTTCACGGCCACGGGGCCGTGCCAGTGGGCTTTGTACACCGTCCCGAAACTTCCCGAACCCACCCTATGTCCGACTATTATCTCGTCCGCCGGGATTTCCCAATCTTCGATACTCTCTCGAGGTGCCAATAGCGGTTTGCTTTCGTCCGCCGATCGAGCCCTGGGCCGCCGGGGTTGCAGTGATCCCGTGGGTGATGCTTGGGTGCTACGGCAATGCGGCGATGATTCTCCGTCGGTTGCTCCGGCTCGATTCAGCGATAGGGACCGAGGGCAATCATCCGCACCACCGCGCACGCTGTTTATGCAGACGTTGGGCGCCGAGCTGGACCTGTCGTGGTGACCTAGGGTGCCCGGTTGGCGGTTTTGTCGGTGTGTCAGGCCCAATCCGGCTTGTCCTGGATGAAGTATGCCTGCGCTGGAATCGGTCGGCCTCGCTAGTAACGCTCTGTAATAAGCGTCCGTCATTCGTACCTGTAACATTTAAAACTCGTTTTAGTGATTTATTAAATTCAAACCAACGTTTTTAGTGAAGATTATTGATAGGAGAGACAGTATTGCTCAGTATCTTTCTTGAAACGTTTTACTAATTTATAATTTCTATATTACCACATTTACCGACACCTAGTTACCGGACCAAATCTACCGATCCAGTGATCATGGCAATCGCAATTTAACACTTCTCGTGCTATTGCTGGAGTACCATCATGCTGATACCTGATAGCTGCGGCTCGTGGATGTTCGGCGAGGAGGCTACTGAAGAAAATTTGACCAATACAACAGCAGGTAGTGTAAGATGAGCTGCATCTCTGTCTTAGCCTCCTCTACGAAGATCCCCCAACCGCCGCTGACTTGCATATTAAATCAAATTCGGAAGCTCATCTTGCAAGGAGACGAGACATTGTAGGAATGAAATTGACAAAAAAGAGAAATATCACCCGAGTACTCGCGAGAGTTGTCGTCGCTAGTACTGCAATTTCATATTCGCCCCAGTGACAGTTGCTCTGCAGTTTTTTTAGGTTTTACCATTCCTTCAGAAGTAAATTGTTTGACAGCATGGAAAAAAGTGGCACAAGAGTGTGGCTTGTTAGGAAAGCACTGAGCATAAAGAATAACAGCATCTTCAAAATTTCTGCTAGACTCGCCATGAATAAAAATATTTCAATTTTCTCTTGAACAGATAAATAATTATGGTTGATGGTGGAGCCATTACCATAAATAAAAAACGCGTGTGATACCAACAAAGTGCATTTTATTGAAAAGTTCCAGATAAATAATTCATAATTTATCTGCTCTTGGCTTGAAACAAAATACATCTGTAATAAACAAAATCAAAATAATCCGACATGAGCGAATGGAGAGTTTTAGTTTATCGTTTCAGGTTGTATTACAGTGAGAATATAACTGATTAGAAATAATACAACGCAAATCTGGGACGCAGATTGGCTGGCACTGAAAATATAACTCAAATCTGGCACGCTGATTGGCTGGCACTGAAAATACAACTGATCCTTGAAAATACAACTCGAATGTATGGCCAATACAAACTAGACAGTGACATTGGCTGTCAAACGGTGCATTCATTACATGAATTACAATTATAAAAGAAGTGAAAAATTACGTTCAAAACATACAAAACCAAAACAAATTTTATATGTAATTCGTTATATTCTCTAACTGAACATAAACAGAAGGCAATTAAAACCATTGCAATTTTATTTTGAAATACACTCGTTATAATCTCGGATGAAAATGCAACGACTGCGAATTGAAAAAAAATTGCAATGGTATAATCTCCCCACTTGTTATATTATAACTGATAATGCTAATCGCCTTTTAAAAGAATTTTTGAATATTTGAAACTTTACTCCGAAACTGATTTTTCACTTTCAGTTTAATATTTCTCAAATATTCCCTTATGACGTTGTCCTTAATGACATATATTTGTCACTTATATCGTATGTTCATTAAAAAAAAACTCAAGTGTGCCATGATTTTTTATTTTTAAAAATTTAAGTTGGCACTTGTTAGGAATTGACATACAAAACGTCAGATCGATCTAAAAGTCACAATTATTCCTTGGTCACAAAGGTTTACGCAATCAGCAAAAACGTTTCTAGTTGAAAGTTATTTCCGAAATGCAACTAAAGTGGACGGAAATTGGGTGTATTCATTCGACGCACCTTTGGCAGAGTTTCAGGAAGAATTTCCTAACGTTCACATTTTCATTAAACGGGTAGTATTCTCCGTATACCAGGAAGTGGTAGACCAGTCAAACGTAGTTACGGTGCTTTTAACACAGCCCAAGGAATTTTGGAAGATGAACCTACGTCTTCTCTACGTCGTTTATCACACCAAATTAATTTATCGGTAGGAACATAAGTAACATAAACTCAATATGTGTTACCAACATAAATTTGAAAAAATAAAAAATCATGGCACACTTGAGGTTTTTCTTTAATGAACATACTTTACCATGAGCAGTCAAAGGTATGTCGAATATTTTTGCAGTGGTAACTTGAATGTCTATTGCGCTGGGCTAAGATTAGGACGAGTGCGTCAGCACATTTATAAAAATTGAAAAGTATGTCGGGAAAAAGGTCCTCACCTCGCCCATTCACAAAAAAAGGGCAACTTTTTCAAAATCAAAAATGTTTCCCCTGAAAAAAGTTTGATGAGCCACAAAAAGCAAACAATTGTAGTGACTACAATTGAGCTACATATGTCCACAGAAGCCACATGACTCCGTGACTCACTTCAAGAAGTTACCTCTTTGAGTCGACTCGCTCATGAGTTACCCACCTCTACTTGAGAGCCTCTGGAATCGTGTTGAGGACTTATATTATAATTTAGCCTTTTTTGAAATGCTTATTTCTCTAGACATTTGGCAGTCTTAAGTTAAATGAAACACCTTGCATACTGGAATGTTGAAACTTTAAGTTATAATTGAAATGGAGGGTGGCGGGTGGGCCCTATCCCACCCACCAAACAGTTAAACGTGTGGAAAATCACGGGTGAAAAATTGAAATATTGACTGCTGTTTTTTCTCTCTGATAAATTAGTGCATACGTAGAATCCCTGGGTGCTATTCAACTGGTTGGATTGTCGGATAGAGCCCACCCACCACCCTCCGTATCCAATTTAACTTCACCTATAAATCTTTGTGTTATTCAACGTTGTTTTTTTATAAATTCATTTCTAATGTTGGAAGTTTAACAATCACGGAAAGCAGGGTTTCTACTTTACTTTAAGTTATAAGTGAAACGGAGGGTGCAGGTGAGCGCTATATCACCCACCAAACAGTAAAACATAAACGAAGGTTTTACATGTGGAAAACAATGGATAAAACTTTGAAACCATGCCATGTGTTTTTACTCTTTGATAAATTAGTATTTACGTAGAAATCCTGGGCGCTATTCAACTGGTTGGATTGTAGAATAGAGTCCACCCACCACCCTTTCAGTGGCGGTTTCAAAGGGCTGGTAATCAGGTAATTACCCCCCCTAACAATTTTTCGCTTAACAATTTTTATTGTTAAAAATTACCGATATTCCTTATTCCAAACAAATAATATAACCGGTAAATTTTTCCAACGCTTTAAAACGTTGGAAAATTATAGGGAGATTTCACGGAACAGGTGTATGAGAGCGGAAGCACCAGTTTATTTATCTTTTTTTTTAATTACCCCCTAGACTTGTTGGTTGGAAACGCCCTTGCACCCTTTGTATCAACTTTAACTATAAAGCTTTGTTTGAATTGTTTTGTAAATTCATTTCTAACGTTGGAAGTTTAACAATCACGGAAAGCAGGGTTTGTACTTTAAGTTATAATTGAAACGGAGGGTGCGGGTAGAGCCCTATCCCACCCACCAAACAGTAAAACATAAACGAGGGTTTTACATGTCAAAAACAATGGATGAAACATTGAAACAATGCCATATATTTTTACTCTTTGATAAATTAGTGTTTACTTGAAAATCCTGGAGCTTTTCAACTGGTTAGATTGTAGGATAAAGGCCACCCACCACCCTCTGTATCCACTTTAACCACCTATAAATCTTTGTGTTATTTAATGAAATTGTTTTGTAAATACATTTCTAATGTTGGAAGTTTAACAATTACGGAAAACAGGGTTTGTACTCAACTTATAATTGAAACGGCATTAGCAAGGGTTTTACATGTGGAAACAATAAATCATACATTGAAATCTTGTCTTTAGTTTTTGCTCTTTGATAAATTAGTGTATACATAGAAACCCTGGGCGCTAATCAAAAGGTTGGATTTTAGGATAGTGCCCATCCACCAACCTCCCTATCCACTTTAACTTCTCCTATAAATCTTTGTGTTATTCAACGAAATTTCTTTGTAATTCATATCAAATGTTGGAAGTTTAACAATCACAGAAAACAGGGTTGGTACTTGAGTTATAATTGAAATGAAGGGTGGCGGGTGGGCCCTATCCCACCCTCCAAACAGCAAAACATTAGCAAGGGTTTTACACGTGGAAAACAATGTTCGAAGCATTGAAATCTTATCTTCTGTTTTTGCTCTTTGATAAATTAGAGCATACCTAGAAACCCTGGGCGATATTCAACTGATTGGATTGTATGATAGAGCCCACCCACCACCCTTCGTATCCACTTTAACTTAACCTATAAAACTCTCTGTTATTCAACAAAATTTCTTTGTAAATTTATTCCTAATGTTGGAAATTTAACAATCACGGAAAACAGGTTTTGTACTTTAAGTTATAATTGAAACGGAGGGTGGTGGGTTGGTCCCATTCCACTCTCCAAGCACCAAAAAATTAGCAAGGGTTTTACATGTAGAAAACAATGGATAAAGCATTGAAATCTTGCCTTATGTTTTTGCTCTTTGATAAATTAGTGCATACGCAGAAATCCTGGGAACTAATTCAACTGGTTGGATTGTAGGATAGGGCCCACCAACCACCCTTATTGTAGGATAGGGCCCAGCCACTAACCTTCAACTGGTTGGATTGTAGGATAGGGCCCACCCACCACGGGTAGGGCCCACCCACCACCACCCCACCACGGATAGGGCCCACCCACCACCCTAGGGCCCACCCACCACCCTTTACATCCGCTTTAACTTCACCTATAAATTTTTGTTGTTCAACGAAATTTTTTGTGTAACCTCATTAACAATCACGGAAAACAGGGTTTGTACGTTAAGTTATAAATGAAACAGAGGGTGGCAGGTGGGAACTGTCCCACCCTCCAAACAGTAAAACATTAGCGAGGGTTTAGGTGAAAAACAATGGATGAAACATTGCCCTTTGTTTTTGATCTTTTATAAAGGTCGGAAAATTTTGCTTGAATAGAAAAGAAATTGAAATAGTAAAAGAATTGAAATACCTAGGGATAGTGTTCACACAAAACGGGAAATGGGAAGAGCATGTGAAATATTTCTCGAAGAAAATAAAAGTAGCGACGGGAAATCTAGAGAGAATAGGGGAGAAGAATGAGAGACTCAAAGTCATTTGCGCACAATATGGAAAGTTTACTTGAAGAGAAGTATAGGCTTATCTCAGAACTTAAAAGTTAGTTGAAAGTTACCTAACTGGAAGACCTATCTTTGTCCACTAAAATGGGTACTCATCAAATACAATTATCTCAACAACAGGTGTTCCCCAGGGGTCAAACTCAGGGTCCTAAGATTGACCTTGTTTTTCATATTCACAAATGACTTATCATTAAGTTTAACTTGCTCCCATCTTCTTTTCACCGATAACTTGTAGTTTTACATAAAGGTAGACAGTGAAATGGACTCTATATTACTGGATATTATTATACAAAAACAAAATAGACTGCATCTAAAAGTATCTAAATATAAAGTTGTTATTTACACCAGAAAGAAGGTGGTTTTGATTTATCCTCACCAATTTAATAATATTGAACTTTGATCAAGGTTTTAATTTCAATATTCATGTAGAACAAGTAACAAAATCGGCACATAGTATGAGGGATTTTATTATCAGAAACTGTCGAGGCTTCAAGGATAGTCAATACAACAAGGTTTTGAAAATGGAATACTGCTGTCTCATTTGGTATCCTATATACACGGTTCATATCAATACACTAGAAAACATAAAGCAAAAGTTTTTTTTAAGTTGAAGGTGTATAGAGTCTGATCAATGGATCTTTGCGTGCACGTCATAGATAGCCGAACCTAGTTCCGACAAGATTTTCATGTGTTTACTCGCTCTATGATAAGTTAAATTAGAGGCAATAATATGTGTACGTATGTAGTCCAAGGCGAAGACGTACGGCACTTGGCAAAACCATGCATTGAACAAAGACAAAAGCTTGGTCCGTAAGTCATTTCGTGATTCGTAACTGCATTGGCGGCACTATAAGCAGTATTTTCTGTTTTGTTTTCATTTTTGTATATTTGTTCGATTTTGCAACTTGTACAGTACATTTTTAGTCGAAACGTAAACACGTCGTGATAAACATTTCTTCATGATATACAGAAAATAGTTCTTTTTAGAACTTTTATAATAATAAGTGAGATCGCTTGGCCTAACCTGAAAATGCCAGGTAAACGTCAAAATTCTCAGTCGCGGAATCTCGTGGTCAATTTTATGGCCTATTTTACAGCAGAAAAGGAAAACAATGGTCCCGTAATTTCGCTGAATGCTGTCCAAGAGGTAATTTCTTTCTTTGTTGTCCAATTACCTGATTATTAATATTACATTGTTTCAAAGAGAGTTGCTGATGCTTTAAAAATAAGTTTACGGACTATCTCCGGTATTAAAACTGCGAGTGGGAGAAATCAGTCGCTTTCTACCCTTGGAAATCTAGACCCCCGAAGAAATCAAAAACTCAAAAATAGATGAGGGTGCCAAAAAGGGAACCAAAAGTTAAATGATATGATTCGCATGTTAACATGCACAACTAATAACTAATTTACGGTAACGGGAAAGAAAAGCTTGATACATTTTAGTTACTATTCCCGGGTTGTTATAAGATCATCACGTTGTAGCTTACGCTTCTCGCTACAACTCCGTTGAGATCTATTACTCTTCGCGCGCAGACCGAAATTTACTGACGTTTAAAACGTCAAAATTATGAAGGAATGTTGGGCTCATATAGAATTTGTTTTGTTTACCTTCCGGCTAAATGCGGCCCGACAGACCAAGCGTTTCGTATTCGGTCACTACAAAGGCATATTCGCGTATACGCGTATACATCTCATACTGCTGTTTTAATGGTTTACGTCGTGGGCTCTAATACTAATTTCAGCTTGTTTATTTGTCCGATGCGCAATTTGTTTAGACTTCGCCACTGGTGGAATCCCTAGCGTTGATTATACCGGACAACTGTGAGTAATGACGTGCACGCAAAGATCCATTGATCCAAGTATATCTGCCCCAACGATATGATCACTCTACTCTGTAGATTCGATATTATCCCTTTAGTAAATAGAAGAATGATCATATTCACAATATTTTTATTCAAGTTGATCTACAACAATAGTATATTACGTACCGAGTCGGGATAAACATCATTACAGCCGAGGGCATAGATTGCAAACCGAGGCGCGAAGCGCCAAGGTTTGCAATTGCGCGAGGCTGGAATTGTGTTCCCGCGAGGTATGTATACTATTTTATTCACAATCACGAAATGTAATGATAAAAGTAAAATTGTTTGATTTTGGTACACATATTTATTTCAATGTCGGACATATTTAATTTGTAAAAAAATTGACGTATGGGTGTCACTTAAACCTCAGTACCACACTTTTTATAATTGTGGTAAGTAGTGTATTACATAATACAGCTAGATTACGTGGAGAACCCGAGCCACCAGCAGATAATGATGTAATTCAATACGACTTACGGCAATTGACATAAAATGGGGTAAACGTGCATTTCACGTAACGGACAAATGTAAACGCAACAACTTCCGGGAACCAAAAGTTAAATGATTCGCATGTTGACATAACTAATAACTAATTTCGGGTAACGGGAACGAGAAGCTTGCTATATTTTCGCCTCCGTTCCCGTCCTCGTTACTGTCCGCGGGTTGTTGTGAAGGCGCATTTATTATGAGGTTACGGTTTTGACACTTGATGGGTTGTTGGGATGTTGCCAACCTGAGATATGCATAAATCCGTTTCGTGTAAGAGCACAAATCATTAATATCCACTTATAAATAAGAAGTACTTAATGAAGAGGATGGTTGCGACCGTTATGACGTGGTAATCCATAATTAAACAGAATTGTAAAATTCACTTCAGAGTAGATTCGTTGGAGAACCGAGCGCATGATTGATGTCAATTTGACGTTTATATAAACTGACAATTGACTGTTTCTGTATTTCGAAATAGAGGTTCGCAAAATGTTTCTGTACCTCGAAATAGACGTTAGTAATAGAATATTACCCATCTCGAAGAGGGAATCGCTAATATCCCAACTTTTTCGAGGTTAAAAATATGCATATTATTATAGTGATTGTGAATAAAATTCATTGTACACTTCTGTGCAATAAAATTAAGCACACAAAATATGTTATAGTTTAAAGCGGGCTTCCTGGTTACAAAAATATGTAAATTTATCAATTTCCTTAATGTCAAAATGACGCGTCATAGAAGATGGATTGGGTCTTAGTTTTGGCTTTTTCATAAAAGTGTTATTTTCAAGTTATGGTGTTTTATTATTTATTGAAAATGTTGCAGACCCAAATTATACAACTAGAATATTATAAAAAAATACTCATAAGACTTGTGCTTAATTTTATTGCACAGAAGTGTACATTCTTGCTGCAGTGTCTCAATTTTGTTGTACCAAGACTTCATAGTAGAAATATTTCAACTTTCTATTGTCAATTAGCACGAACAAACGCACTGATGAGGTCACCAATCAACATAATGTGTCGTAACTTTAATCAAATCTCATCGATTCGTGATGTCAACTTCACCTCCCAATATGAGATGATTTATTGGAATGCTAAGTTTAGATATAATTTAAAAGTCCATGTCTAAATAATCTATTATTATCATTATTAAGCGAAAGTTTATATATAGAATAAAACACTTTTTTTACTTTGTTTGTATAACACTTATTTATTTATTTTGTTTGACTGCAGTTTTGGCAACTTAGCTTGCCATTATCAAAACTTAAGTCACTTAAACTTAAGTTAAGACTTAAGTTTTGATAATGGCAAGCTGAGTTGCCGAAACTGCAGTCAAACAAAATAAATAAATAAGTGTTATACAAACAAAGTAAAAAAAGTGTTTTATTCTATATAAAAAGCATGTATAACGAAGTAGAAGCTTCCTACATAACAAATATTGAAAGTTTATATATTAATAGTATATTGTAGAACGAGCATATAATGATGGCTATTAATCACGAGAACGATGTTTGCGGAACGAGCCGTAGGCGTGTGAAGCAAATCGTTCAAGTGATAATAGCCATTATATGCGAGTTGTACACTATACTTTGATCACGAAAATTAAAATCAAAATTAAAATCAAAATAAAAAAAAAAAAAAAAAATCAAAATCAAAATAAAAAAAAAATCAAAATCAAAATTAAAATTAAAATCGAAATTAAAGTTGTAATTAAAATTACAATTGAAAAAACTTTGTGTTTAATGAAATTGAGTGTTAAATGTACCCCATTAATGCTGCCCATAGAATTAAATAATGTGCACATTATAACATTTTCGTGAACAAAATATGTTAATTTAGTTAAGTTGTCCATTAAATGGATTCTGTATGCTAATAATACTAATAATAATGTATGGGGTCTTAGCATGAAAGAGAGTATGGAAGGAAGACTTGGTGCATGAAGAGAATGTCAGGTGTTGAAAGGAGTACGCCAAGGAAATGGATGCAGTGGCAATTGAGCAAATTATGAGAGAAAAGTAAGAATGCGGGGGATGCAAGATATTGTGGGATAAAAAGGATATTGATTACACCCAGTGGAGAGGAGAGGAAAGATATGTATAGAAAAGTGGGATGGTCCATCGAATTTGTTAAGAAAATGGTAGTGCCTCTCTCTAGAGGATGGAGAATATAGTTAAGTCTCTAAACGATGTGGATAAATAGGGAAGGTGGGAGAAAATTTAAAAGAGCAGGTACCTGATTGTAAGAGGAGAATGGGAAGAGAAAGTGTCATCGGCAAGATATAGATGTGGTAGTAAGAATCATGGGAACCGATTCTGGATATCAGAAGAGAGAAAGTGTAGACTATGTGGAAAGAAGTTGAGGGAACATTAGAGAGATGATTATGAGGAGAGTAGGGGCACATGAAGACAGCAGTATGGTTAGGGGAGAGTGGATGAAGTTATTGAAGGGAAGAATGGGGGCTATGTAGGTATAGAGAAGAGAGTAGAGAAACATAAGTTGTAAACATTACGGTTTATTGTTCATTATTGATTTTGGTTGTTTAAGGATTATTGATTAATTAAGTAATCATTCGAATTTAATCTAATAAGTTTTCTCTCCTGAATAGTGGTTTCTTATTGCTTTCTTGCCATATCCACTATTTTCTTGAAATCACTGCACCAACAAAGTTTTTAAACAACATGTAAACTCACCACTTGACATTTAAAGAAATACATTTGATATTAATTTTATGATACCTGTACTCAGTTTATTTTTTATTGGCCAACCAGATTTGGGATTTATTTTTCTTTTCGTTCTTCGATTATTTAGGTGTCCCTACTGTTTATCATGTAATTGACATTGATATAAGAGTGCCATGTAACAATTGATTAATTATTTGACAGAAAAGTGGTAATAAAATGCCGAAAGTAATATCCAATACTGTAAACAAATATATTAGAAATGCATACAAGAATCTTATATCTAACAAAATTCAATCTTCAATGGCTTTGATCAGGTCAGGTTAGGTTTGGGTCAGGTGAGGAAGTGGCCAACTGTCACAAATGTATAAAAGTAGATTTGCAGGCAAACGCTTCGCCATCGATCATTATCACTTAAGAAGCTTACTATACCTCATTTAATAACCAGGCGGACTAACGCCGAGAGTCACATTTACACTATAAAAAATAACCAGAAATGTTTTGGCGGTAAAATTCAAATTATTTAAAATTCGTTTACCCATAACATTCATTCAATAATTTTAACAATACATAAATAAATTTAAGGCAAATTTTCTTTCTAATTTTGCGAAACACCGTACTGCTAGCCTGTCCTAAATATTATACATGTTTATGATTTGATTACTTGCACTACCCTTACCTAATGAATCGACAATTTTGTGTACAACTACAGTAGATTTTAAAGCCTCTTGTATTAAAAGTTTATATACGTTAATTTTGGATTGTTTTTAAACAAGCGTGAATGCTCTCAAATCCAACCTTTTCCGTTTCTTGGGGGTAGAAAATGACTCCGAACTAGTGCTAGGCATCTATCCATAGTTAAAAATGAAATAGCTATTTCCTAGAAGATCGCAGGATGAGTTTTTGATAGAACCGATTCTTACACTTTCAACGGGAGGAATAACCGGTTAAAAACACAAAAACTGACGAGAAATACGTGGAACCGGTGGGACACAAGTAAACGATAACAGATCAGCTGATCATAACAGCGGCCATTGCCGTTTTAGTAATTTTGGCCTGTGTAAAAACGGCGCCTGTTTAGCCAATCACAACAACGTATTTTCACGGCTATAATTTGATTTAGTCCACCTGGTTATTAAATGAGGTATAACTTAAATGTCTATTTTAAGGGTGAAGCGTTGTAAGTTACCAGATATTAAAATTCATGTTATTGGAATCCAAAGCTGAAAATATTTTAATTTTAAATACATACTACTCAAATCCTAATATTACATCATTGTAAGTTCGAAAAACGTAAGCTCGTATAAAACTGAATACGTCTTCCAAGCAAACCAATTCTCAAGTGGGCACCAGAGGGCACATTCTTATATCTGTCATTGCGGCTACAGCTTTTTACCATGTCTTTCGCATGCATGAACAATTAAATTCATTGTGAACATTGAAGTGAAAGTTGACGTACATGGCTGCTAAAGAAACTGAAATTGAATTTTTCGGCTTGAAACACATTTCCGCATAATATTTTTTTTAAAGTAATTGGATAAAAACATGTCTAAAGCCCTAAAAAAAATATTTTTCCAAAGAACCCACAGAACCATAAAACGCAATCACTCCTACTTAGGAATACCGTGAGATCAAAAAGTCGAAAATAGTATTAGATTTCCATCAAATCCGGAACTTCGCAAATTATGGGTTGATGCTTTGCTTGTAAAGAACAGGCAGGAAAGTGGACCCGAGTTGCCGAAATATGATCGCATTTGCATTCTCCACGTTGCTGATGAATACATCGAGAAATATTTTTTTTGCTTTCCAGTTTTAAATTACGATCCATTTTCGGCTCCGGGGCGGGACTTATATCGGGCTCCAGCTCGTGGACAACTTTTGGAGAAATGCAGGGGGAATAGCAGTGCATTAGTATATAGTCAAAATCCAATGCAGTGCAGTTTACATTTTGTCAACTTTGACATCATGTGGTTTTTTAAGGTTTAATAGTATATTATGCAATGACCACATTATGACACTTATTAATGCACGAATACGAAATACTAGTTGGTCGGGGGGGGGGGGGGGGGGCTTAACCCTAATATAAGCGTAAGTACCAATCGTCAAAATTGTGTGTGCGGGCTAAAACTAAGCTGGTTGAGTGCCGCGAGATACGCACCTGTGCATTTGCGGGTGGCACAGACACTGGGATATAGCCATTATTTGAATTAATTTTAATCACATTTATGTTCATTCTTAAATGATGTATGTAACAAAATTTTCATGTTTTAAAAATATACTGGATGTTCGATAAAAAACTGTTATTTATTGACCGATTTGAATGAACTAAAAACCAAAGTCAATGGTGTTTTAAATAATAACAAATGACATCAATATTGATTTTTTTCAATAATAACTTGCCAAATAATAGTCAACTTAAAATGATTAAATGGTTGCCTATAATGGTTTATTTTATTACATTAGACATTATTTTTCAGAATCCAATAATGCCCAATATGTTGTTTTTCGTTCAATATTTTGGTCAAAAAAAATTTAAATAAATCTTCCATTTAAAATTATATTTTTCAAAAATTATAATTAGCGTGCCTTGGAAAAAAAGTGACAAATGTCATTTGTGGTGAGGTTATGTCAAACATGAATAATAAGGACCCAATAAATAAGTACCTATGTTACAACTCAATGTAGAATAGAATAAATTAGTGGTGCAAGTATTAATTCACTTGCGATTTAGGTGTTCTATGATTATTATAAACATTAAGTAGAATGTCTAACACTGCAAGTCCATGAAATTGTCGATCCACTCTCTTCGGCTTTTTAAAGGCTCCATATCGTCTCAATGGTTAACATTACTTATACAATAAATGTCAATTCAATGTTTTTTCAAGGCACACTACATTTATTACCAAAAAAATCATGTAGACAAGATTTATTATTATCTTCTTCTGGCATAATTGAATTCAGAAAAATGTCTACTATTATAAAGTTAGAAAAGTATATGCAAAGTTGACTATCATTTGGCAATGAAGTTGATTTTGAAAAAATATATAATTTCCGTCATTTTATAGTATTTAAACAGCAATTGACTTTCTTTTTTAATTCATGCAAATCGGTCAATAAATAACAGAGTTATGGCTTTGGGCGTTTTTTATCGAACACACGGTATGTAAAACTTTACTTACTATTTATTATATCTATAAGTTTTGATGTAATTCCACCCATTTCAGCAGCCAGTGCCGGATAATAGCATAGACAAATGTCTAGTCTAGGGCCCAGTTTTTTGAGAGGCCTGGTCAAACCGTTTTGTTTTTATCCTTTTCCTAAAATTTTGGAATAAAACTAAAATTCTTATTTTGTATTGAAAATTTTATTCTTCTAATTCAGAAATACTGTGTACTCTGCCAGAAATTAGGGACCCCACCAATACAATATTTGATGCAACCAATACCAAAGCCGCCATCATCTCAAGTTAAAAATTTCCCAGTCGCTGAATATGTAAATATGTATATCAATTTCTGAGCGCATAGGAAGTGCTGGAACTTTTATTTCAAATTGTCCTAAAGGAACAATAAATGTATATTATAACCCCATTTGATTTAATCTGAGATATAAGTATTGATTCCTTTAATTACCTCTAATTACTGTGCTTTTTGACAAGTTTCCTGGAAAAAAGTGTTTCCCGGTGTAGTAAACCAGGAAACATTGTTTTCTGGGTATGCATAGGGTGCGTAAAAAATTGCACTGGGCATTGAGTTCAAAAAATATATTTACAGGTTTTAAAAAATAAAACGTAGAGCTTTTTCATTATTTACATTGCTCTATGAAAGACAGCAAGGACAAAGGGCAAACATTGTTGGGTTGCATGTTTACCCTTTAGCGATCTCTGGTCTATACCACTCTGCAACACGGTACATTTTATTTTTTATCTACCCTTAAAAAGGTTCGTTTGACCATCCCGATCATAAAACGGGTCAAGGATGCTTGTATCTATAATGACTCCCCAAAAACACGATATTTTACAAAAGTATGCGAATGCAGTACAGACCTATCTCTGTTTTTCGGTGTTTTCTGTTCGGGCAGTGTTTAAATTCTGAGGTGTGATTATTTTAAACACGAAAATATTTCCCAAAGACAAACCTCAAGGATGATAAGAAACTGGCAATGGGTCAGAGTTACTTCGCGGTGAGCTCTGAAATTTCTATCACGAAATGGAAGGACAGCGGTACTAAGGCAGTAACTCTTTGCGGCAATATCCATAATGCTGGCAGTACTGGTCAAGTTTTTCGAACAGCCAAAACTGGGGTTCGAGAAAATGTTGTATGTCCACAAGCAATTGTGGATTACAACAAATACTTGGGTGATCAACGTATGGAGGCTTACAATGTTTCATTGAAATCAAGAAGATGGTGGATGAAAATATTTTATTATTTCTTGGATGCAGCCATTGTGAACGCATACATTATATACAAAGAAACAATGAAGAAAGATAATCCCAGAACCTATGTCGCATCTAGAGATCAATTAATTTTTGACTTTTCCGCACAAAAGAAAACTGGTACACATCTTCCGTAAAGAACATCATTGCGACGGTGCAAGGAATGCAGCAATCAAGGAATACAAAAAAGGAGTGAACTAATGTGCGTTGCATGTGAGGTGCCGTTATGCATCGACTGTTTTGTTCCCTATCATAAACAATAAACTTATATTTTCTTTTTATGTTTAGATACTGTTCTTACACAATGTAGTTTATAATTCATACATTTATTATTGTTATTATTCATTTTTATATCATGCCTAAGAATTTTTTTTAAATAATTGGTCGTTCTTGATTTATTTTAAATTTTTATTATTGCATTTAGGAAAGCAAATTATAAGTACAAAAATGTTTTTATTGAATATTATTGTTAAAAGTTTGAATTGTGCTTTATTTACCCTAAAAAATGAATTTTAAAGTGCTGGTATAACATTTATACCAGTGACCAATTGTAACATATTTTGTCGTAAATGATCACTGGTAAAATGGTTTATAGTATATTTCAAGCTCTAGTGCTGAGCAATAAAAAATTATCTCGAGTACCCGCAATAAAAATACAATTGCTTTAAAACATTGTAAATTTGTAACTAACTACTGCGCACAGTGTGTGATTTATGGGTATCGCCCAAGAAAAATTTTCTACCTGCGGCTGTGCATCGAATATTGGAAACAACGATCTTCTTAGAATACAGCACGGCGCGGCGCACAGCAAAAACTGTACTTAGGTAGGCTTGATGCTTGTACTAATGTGGAAATCCCTGTAATTAGAGATCTAGTTCGCCTTGCCTCGCGAGCAAATTGTCACTTTATCAACAGTTGCCTTAGTGTATACTTCGCTAGTGTTTTTCTTTTTGGTACTTTTTTGTTTATGACAACTTCGATACTCTCACGGACTTTGATTTTTAATACTGAATTTGGGATTTTTTTGTATATAACGACCTTGCTTCTACTACGGATTTTGATTTGTGATCTGTGATCTGTGATTTTTAATATGATGAACTTCTTACGACGTCTTCGCTAAATGTACGGATTTTGATTTGTGAATTGTGTGATAACTACAGCTCTGTTTTTTTTACGGTGACTTCGCTCCTACTACGGCTTCTGATTAGAAATTTGTGTGATATTGCAGTGACTTTTAATTTGTGACTTGGGTGATATTAAAGTGTTTAAGTAAATAGTTCTGTGATACTACGGAGTTGGACGTTTGAGATACTAGGATATACTACAGACTTTATAGATTAATCAGAAAAAAATGTGGCAGCCTTGGGACCTAAACCAACACCCAAACCAACATATTGATGAGCAAATTAATGCAGTCAATATTACAAAGAAAATTTCAGTAAAAAACCAAGGTAAGTTTTTCCTACAAAAATGTATTCACATTATTCACATTCACATTAGTCATTCGGGGTGTGATACACCCCACGCCTTTGAACAAAAAACAAAAAATAACAATCTGGGATACATTTTGAACCTCTAGTTACAAGAATATGTGAATAGTTTTCGAAACCTGCAACTTTACATGTGAAAAAAAATGTTGCAAAAAAAATTCCGCAAAATATGATTTTTCTTGCAAAAAATACGGTAGTAATTTCAATTTTCAGCTAAAAAATAAAATAGTTTGAACCTGAAAACCTGAAATAGTATCATTCCAAGTGGAATTAATAAATTTTGCGACCTTTCTAAAAAGTATATTTATTTTCATGATCGAAGGTGGGATTTCTTACGAAAAAATTATATTAGTATTTTTCTAATATAAAGTCAATTTAATGTTAAATATGAATATGAAAATATTTTTAAAACTATTATTATGAAGAAAAAAGGCTATTATAATGTAAAAGACAATTATTCGATCCCAAAAGAGCATTCGACGCACATATGAATATGTACAATGTATGTCGCACATCGACCTCTCATAACTGCGACATAGCATGTGCGACTTTTTGTCGCTTCTTCTGGAACAAATATCGTAGCGCTATTGATTCGGCAATCTCGGAATAATCCACAGAGAAGAAAATGCTCAGAATTTTTTTTCTGGCACAATGATCACACGGGGTATTATCGTACACCCCACAATTTTTCACGAATTGACTCAAACAGGTACCACATTAACACTGACGCTTGAGCTCAAATAATACCTATTGGGGTCCACAATAGAAGGTTTAAACTATCTGTAGATGGAGTAACATGTCCCGTTTACTTTCAATTTCAGGGCCTTATTCAATGTCGAAAAAAGGCTGGGGTGTATCACACCCCTAGTGACTATTAAAGGTTAAAGTAATAAACATGTAATATATGTGCGAGAAACAGTTTAACCACTTGTCAAACAACTTGTTTTTGTATAAATATATTGTTATAGCAATTACTATGAATAAAACAATCAAATATTAGCTAGGTGATGTGTCCATCATAGTAGTTTCTCATTTAACTTTTTTTTTAATACAACTTGATCACAAAACTAACTTTTTCGCACAGATTGCCGTGCGTGAAACTAATGATTTTCTAACATGATTTGCTTCACCGGGATGCGTGAAGCAAATCATGATAGAAAATCAAATCAGAAACGCCTGTTTTCAGCACTATTTCAGACTGACATATACGATGCATTCTTCTAAATTCTAATTAAATTACAGTTACACAAAAAATAATGTTTATATTAAACGCACTTTATATACAAAATTATTATTTCATATTTTCTGTATTTCAGAATATATCTTTAAAAAACTGAAAATGCAGAGATTATATCTCGAATAGTGAGTATTGGACGGCAAAAAGTCATAGAATATGAAATATGTATTTTTTATTTCTAACAACTTATATTTGAAAGATATTTTTATACGACCAATATATCACGCAAAAAATGCTAAGAATAAACTTCGTCTTAACGACTTAAGATTTTGACCAAAACAAAAGCTGTTCAGTGCCCACACATGTTGTAAAACCTTAAATATAACTTTAATTAACCTTAGATTGTTAATAACAAACTGGAAAAATTGAAATTTTTAATATATGCAACTGGAACCTTCAAGAATAGCTCCAAGAAGTCAAACAAATTTGAGGTTTTTAGTTGAACAATTATGCGGGTTTTTATATAAATTGGGTGGGCAAGACAGTAATTATGTGGAGGGGGAAATTTCTACTAATGAAGATAAAATTAAATTTAATTAAAAGCTATTCAAATACTTAATTCTTAATTGTAGATTAATTATACATTTTATCTTATTACTTTTTAGAATTAACTATACGCTGTGCGAAAATGTTTGCTTTTTGATCAAGTTGTAGACAAATAAATTTAGATAGCACAAAAAACATTTAATATAATTACTTTTACTTTAGTTATAGAATTACCTACTTGCCGTCCTCTTCGATGGAACAACGGAGTAAAACGTCAAATATTTACGTCTGATGGTAAACAAATAATAAAAGACGTATATCGAGGTGTTAAAGACATACTCGGAGTTGCCAATTTTTTGGAGGTGACATCAGCTTTAACTAATACATCCACGAGATCAATTAGCAAGATAGTTAAAGAAACTATCGGCAAGAGAAAAAGTCGCAAGGATAAAGGTGTAAAAAAAATTACACCAAACATTTTTCATAAAATAAGAAAAATAACGTATGAATCTATTAAACAACAAAAGGCTCCTACACTAGCAACTATCAATAATATTTTAAAGGAGAGAGAGATCATATCATGCAGTCCAACAACGTTGTGGAGATCACTAAAATGCAATGGTTTCAAGTTCACTCTTATCGATAAAAGGAAACATCTAATGGAGAAAGAAGAAGTAAGGAAATGGCGGTAAGAATATTTAAAGAAGATTCAAGATTACAGAAACTCTGGAAGAAGTATTTATTATTTGGACGAAACGTGGTTCGATACCCACGATACATCGAAAAAAATGTGGTCTGACCAGACAGAAAACTGCGTGATGAAAGTTCCCCCATCAAGGGGGAAAAGAATAACCATATTACACTGCGGGAATGAAAATGGTTGGGTAAACGATTGTTTACTGCTATCGGGGAAACAAATCTCAAAATGTCATCTTGACTATCATGATGACATGACAGCATCATTATTTGAAAATTGGTTCATAAATAATTTAATACCAAACTTAGCTGCAAAATCAGTAATAGTTTTAGATAACGCTTCTTATCATAGTCGCCAAATTGACAAAGCACCCACAGCGGCAAATAAAAAAGATGAAATGGCTACATATTTATATGAAAATAATTTGTTTTTGAAGAACATTATACCAAATCCCAATTGATTGAAGTTCTAAATAGTCGTAGTAAAAAAACAAAAACATATTATATCGATCAATTGGCAGTAGAACACGGACATACAGTGGTACGTTTACCTGCGTACCACTGTATTTTTATTCCAATTGAGTTAATATGGGCTCAATTAAAAGGAAATGTGCGGAAGAATAATGTAACTCCGAATTTAAATAAATCAGTAATAGATTTAGTCAAACAAGAAATAAAAAATATATCTGCCGACCAGTGGTCAAGATGTGTTAAACATACAATACGTATTGAAAAAGAGTATAATACGTTTGATTCAAATTATCAATTTATTATAAATACACAAGTGATGGCTCAGATATAGATATAGACAATTAAAATATTAATATACACAATTTTTAAAAATGTTATAAGACAACGTTGTAGACAATAATAAAGTAATGTTTTTCGTTATTTGGCATATAATATTTTTTAACCCTTTGTCTCTGTGATCTAGTTATTTTATTTAAATTTAAAATGAGATGAACTAAAAAGCATTGCAAAGAAGTTACGCGTAAACATCCTTGAATAGCTAATTGTAAAGATGAATTTACTTATTAAATATTAGGGAAAATGCATTTTTCGCAGGTAGAAACCCTCTGAAACCAACCCCCTATAAATCATGCCTAGTGCAGTAGGGGCTACAATTTTAAAGAGGCATTATATTTTTTATTGGCGGTACCCGAGATTATTTTTTATTGCTCAGCACTAGAGCTTGAAATATACTATACCACCAGTTTGTTAATTTTAGAGATAAAATTTTTGGGTAAACAAGATATTTTCTTGTTACTTACGTTCTATATTACATATTAAACAAAAAAAAAGTTTAAATTTTCCAGACAATACTTTTGCCCGTTAAAGGGTTAAAAAAACAATATTCAAAATAATAAATTAGGCGTAGAGGTCACAGCAAGCAAGAAAAGACGATCGCGATTATTTTTCATCATTGAAATTTGCACTCAGATTTAGAAAATTAATTTACGAATACAATTAGCAGAATACAAATGGACAAGATTAAACACAAGCAAGCACACATGAGGATATCGCTAAAAATGGAGTATGTTCTATTTGACTCGACAGAATTTGCTGTATGAATACAGGCAATTTAAATTGAAATAAATTCATTGAATATTGCTTTATTGATTGGAGGTAAATCTAAAAATGGAGTCTTACGAAGACTGCCATAAACAAATTATTTACTGAAACAATTACTTTCCAGGCTAATCCCACGATGATACAACAAATCTTTAATATGTTCAAAATATCAAAGTTATCATCATAAATTAACTATATGGAATAAAATACTTTTTACTTTGTTTTTACACTTTGATTTATTCGTTTGACTGCAGTTTCGGTAACTCGGCAAGCTGTTATAAAAAATAAATATAAAAGCATGTATAACGAAATAGAAGCTTTCTACATGACAAATATAAATTAACTAATTTGTAATGTAAAACATGTTTTATATGTTTAGTAGTAGTCTCGATTCATTTGAAGTTATTGAATCTTTTTTGAATTCAGAATTCGATTGTTTTCTTCAAAAACTAAGAAAAGGTTTAAAATAGACAAAAATGAAATGAAAATAAGTATAAAAAATAAATCTTACTTGATGGCAAAGTGAAGGAACCCCATTGGCACATCTCTGATGAAACTTATATCCACAAGTCCGACAATGAAAGCCTTGAAAGAGCAGTCTACGGCAGCACTCACAAAACACCAAAGAGAAAAAAGTCTTGCGCACAAAATTATGTGAAATACTGGTGGGAATCGGGAATTTATCTAAAATTTTAACGGTAATTTCCTCACAGTCTAACGTACTAATATCTACGTCCCAATTGATAGGCTGATTAGAATCTCCAAGGTAAACGCAGCACATTTCACAAAAAAGATTCCGAAGTTTCATTGCTTTGGCTAAGGCTTCCCGCAACGTCTGACCCTCGCGCACTGGAACACTAGTCCGTTGCTGGTTGGGCAGGTGGGCTCGCAGGAATTTAGGCCGTGTCGAGGCATCCCAGTGTTGCGGCTTGTGGGACTCGTATTTCACGTAGGATTCGCACTGTTCGGGGCTCTCCCGTCCGTTGCTGAGCTGCTCCTGCAGCCTCTGTTCCTGGGCTTCCAATTCGTGCAGTTTGGACGTCAGGTCGTCGTATTCCTTCAAGTACATGGATGGAGGGTGTGTGAAATCAGCAAATTTTTTGTTTAGTGCTTCAATGTGAACGCGGGTTAAACTAATTACGTTTTTAATGTTCCTAAGTTCTTGTTGGATATCCATATCTTCACTGTCGGTCGACATTTTATCACAATTAATGTTTCCTAAAAAATATTAACATTCGGCTATTTTATTCCTATTTACACTGTCAGTCTTTAAAACTAGCCATAGCACTTCTTCCGCCTGTCATTTTGACGTTTAACACTTTGCGGTTGGTGCAACTTCTGCAGTCATACCAATCTAACACATCGTGTGCTCTTCAAGCGAAATTACCTAGCAATACTAGGCAATAGCGAGAAAATTTAAAAAAAATGTCTACCACTACAAAATAGTTGGCAGCACATTTTCTGAAAATAGGGATAATCTCAGGGATAATAATTCACATAATATTATGTTGGCTGCCTGGATCAGTGCAGTACGTAAGAATTTTGTCTATTTTGACCACAGAACACTTACCTTTAGAAATGAAACCTTCATGTTAAATTTCGGAAACACTATTTTTGGCGCCGCCTGGTGTCAGGGTGGCAAATTATTACGATTTCCGCCAAAATTTAAAAATGTTATACTTGTCTGCACGATATATTTCGATTTAATAACACTAAAAATATAATCAATTATGTATTTTGAGCACATAATTGATTATACTTTTAGATAGTACATAAATGAAGAAGTTACTGGTTTTGGTAAAAGAAAAAAGATTGGATTTCACTAAATAAAAATAAAAATAGGCCTACTTGGAAAAAATATATTTAACAGAATATACATGAAGTATAAAATATACAATGCACATGATTATATTTAATAAACAGTAATATTATACTTTCATAAGTTATTATTACAAATATAAGCGATAATGAGTCTAATTATGTTTAAAACATAATTTTAATTGTTAAAATTATTACTTTATAGTAAAATTTTAAGTTTATTAAAAACGGTAATCCTCATAATAAGATCTTTGATAAATCTGGCAACATCGAGCCATAACCATCTTTAAAAAGCGGCAGATTTGAAATTCCCCCTCGCCCCACTGTTCTGGGGTGACAGACCTTTTTGTTGTTGCCGATATTCGTATCTCGGCTTCATACCCGTGATTTTGACTTCTTGTGGTATTTGAGGTTACTTGTTTTAAAGATACTTTTTAAAACAAGTAACGTCAAAAATGTCAAGTCCTCAAAATAAATAAAATGCACATGCACTGCACTGAAATAATCCAGGCAGCCAATATCAGATTACTTAAATTATTATAGGGATTTTCAGAAAATGAGCTGCCAACTAATTTCGACTTTCTGATCTCACTGTATGTGACTAAAGTTTCGATTATACAGTAGTCATCTTCAAACAAAGTTTCAAGTGTTTTATTTCGAAATTATATCAAGAAGTTAAAAAAATGTGTATATGTGGATTATAAATAATAATCTATAATTTCACTAATTGAATGTTTCTTTAAAGTCATTAATGATATCTGCTCTTGGCTATAATTAGTTTGCTTCAGGTTTATTCCACTTATTTTCACTGAACTAAATGTTTGTCATTATTGTTTTTGTACCCTATGCTAATTCATTACACATTCCTTTCAGAACATTTTATGCATGGCAAATGAATTATAAAAAATAGTACTAGTGACAAAAATATTGCAATGGTCGTTTCTCCAAAATAAAAAAATCAAGTAACTTTTTAAAAGCCTGGCTCAATAAATAGTATACATTTTGATACCGACCAGGCCCTATGAGAAACAACTTTCTACAACGTGTGGTAATTATTTCTTTCTGATTAAGAATGAATTCTAAAAGAAACAAAAGATATTGTTGTTATCAAGATGGCAAAGTTGAAAGGCCACATGAAAGAAGGCTTTTAAAATTCAGTAAACAAAGAGGAAAAGCAAAGTAGATTTTGTGAATGTTCAATATAAGTTTGTTTATTAAAAGTAAAATCTACAACAGTTTTTATTTCGTATTATAAATGTTATAAATGAAATTATCGATCTTCAAGTTTTCCCGATATGCAGAGTTTATTGCAGATGGATGTAGAACCCATAACTAATTCCTTCTTTAATTTTTCAACTAATGGCTCGATGATTTCATCAGATTTTGAAGGTCCGGAGCTAGGAGATTTAACTAATGAAATCTCTTCCACAAGGGCTTTAAATAGTTCCTGTTTTAGGAGAAAAGAAGTTATAAACCTAGTGGGTAACAATAAAGATACAATAGATGTATACTGTGTGAGTCTGAGAGAACGGGTAATAGTGAATTGACTTGAAGTGCAAAATGCGATTGACGAAGCTGAAGATACATGCTTTAGAGAAGTCGATCGCCATTCAGAGCATTGGGTGCTTTGGCGAGTAGTTGGAGAAGTTGATTGCCATTGGCATCACCTGCACAACACTAATTGGAGTGGGAATTTACTACGCGTAGTGGGACTTGATCTTTCTTTCTAACAGTCGCTTTTCCTCGCTATCGTTATTGGTCTACCTGTTTTCTCAGACTCATACGGTATCTAAGCAAGGATTTAATTTATTTATAATGCAATCAAGATAATATAAATAATTGTGAAATATAAGTAAGAACACTTACATCGGCTCCATTATAGTCTCTCACACCTATACAACTAATGGGCAGAAATTTCAAAGCTAAAGCTCCAATCTTTCTGCGCTTTAAAGCAAACACGTAAGGAATGTTTGAATTATTTGCCAATTCTATTATATCTTTAATTACATGATCTATAGGATCTAAAAAGTAAATAATTAGTCATGTCATTATCACCAATAACTTCAGTGATCTATTTCTCTCGTTGCTACAATAGACAAATGATAATATACAGGGTGCTTCCAAATTCATGCGGGCGATTTTAGGTCTTTCATATAATTTTTTGTTCAAAACCCCTTCCTCTCCAAGTTACAGACCTCTAAAGTTAAGGGAAAAAATTGTTTGTGTTTCATATATCCACTATGGAAGAATTTAGAAGAATGAAATTTGGCAGATAAATGTTCCTAATAAAATGGCATTTTTTTGAAGATCTTTGTAACCCTAAAATTTTAAAATTGTATAATATATTTTAATTTTTTTTGAGATCAAACTAACAATTTTAGAAGAAAATTCCAAGAGACAAAAAAATTGCAGATTGAATCCCTCCATTTGAATCAAGTTTTGAAATAGAAAAATGTAGACACATTAAAAAGTTCTGATGCAAAATATTACATGGGTTGATTTTTTCACCTCTTTGTAATAACATTTTAAAGTTACAAAATCGTCAAAAAATGCCACTTTATTATTAACAGTTATCTACCAAATTTTATTTTTCTAGATTCTTCCATAGTGGATATAAACGTTTTTTCCCTTAACTTTAGAGAGGAAGGGGTTTTGAACAAAAAAATATATGAAAGACCTGCTTTAATTTTTGATAACAAATCACCCTTTAAAATCTTTCACATCAATTTAGAAACACCCTGTATATTACAAATTTGGGATAAAATTACATTAGTATTTTTTAAACATTAATTGTAAAAAAAATATTTATTTGCGTTTACAAATTAATCACAAAAAGCATTTCTTGGAAAATGGTTACCATTTGCTTCTGGAATCTTCAAGTCCTTGGCGATAATCAAGACTTTCAACTTCTTCACTGTCAAATACTTTTTGACCTCATGAAATCCAACAAAGTATCGCCTCTTAATGTCACCCTTCATGGGATCACGTTTATATAGCTTTTCTTGTAACTCCACAATTTTACTAATGAAAATTTGACAATGCTTTTCTAAATTTTCAGTTATAATATTATCACAGTAATTATATTCTTCTTTATTACAGTCAGAATTTCCACGAGACAAAATCTGTAAATAATAAAATTTAATTGGTTAATTTTCTTTTATTTCATCCCGAAAATAAATAAATACAAATTTTACAAACCGTTTTTTTGTTACATAATAATTCTATCGTTCAAGAATTGACATTTAACGTTTAATGGAAATATACAAATTTTGGATACATTGTACTTTTATGCCCACTTAACTTTCAATGGTTAGTATCGCTTAGTATATAATACATAATAACATATTGATCAAAGAGATATATTTGGGATATCTTACAAATTTATAACACTTTTATATTCCCGAATTTTGACTTAATCAGACACTTATCATGATTAATTTTTTAACCATGATTAAGCACCTGCGGTGCAAGTACCTTAATCTAAAATTATTTAGCTATAATTAACGACAACAATACTTAAAACAACTCTCTCAGGCAAAAATATTGAAGGAGTGATTGTTGGGCCTAGCACATGGTTCCATTCCTTGAACCATAAAGTTAAAAAAATCAGTATAATGGCATTAATGTGTTTCCTATAAAAGGGATAACAAACAAAATCTCCTACTTATCAAAATTAGTAAAATATTAAATATTATATTAATTGATAACACTATTGAATTTCACACGTCATAATCAGCTATGTATACGCTTTTATATAATTTGCTATTAAGTTCGAAACTGTTAATATAATTACCAATTCTCTTTTCACTCGGCCAAGTTTTTTAGCTTTCCGAATTTCGTTGTGCTTTCCTGTGTGTCTAACCGGTTGTGATGAATCTAATCGATTACCACCTATCACCACCTCATCTTTCCGTTTATGCTTCTGGTCGGCATTTTCAATAATTACAGTTTTTCCCGATCCACTTGAAATTTTCTCGTCCATATCCAGAAGAATGGGGTGCTTCTTTGTCAATTTGTTCTCTTCTGGATTTTCCAGTTTTCTCCTATACTCCTCAACAAACGTTGGAGAAACAATGGCAACATTATTATCGTTCTGACTTTTTTTACAAACTTCATTTTTTAGTTTATCGGCCCTTTTATTCTCTTTTTTAATCTTGTTCCTGATCCTCCTCTCTTCTCTCAATTTTACCCTGTACAATGGACATTCCTCCTGCATTGTCAAAGCCCTTTCAGAAAGCGTACTTCAGCAAAACTACTGTCCAGGACATAACCTCACTAATTGTCAACTGGTCGCGTTACGATAATATTATGGCTGGGAAAACGTTGTTTAAATACTCCCTGATTAGTGGGTTGAGTATAGGTAGTTTTCTCGCTGGATCACTGTTTGAAAGGAACAGAAGTTGTGCGGGTTTCAAGAATTACCCTGCATTGCCTCTATACGGAACCGTATCTGCAGCTGCTCCGGTGAGCACAACAGGAATGCCTGGTGGGCCTAGTCGAATATCGCAGATAATGAAGTTTGGATTCCCTGGAATGGATCATATCAGGTCGTTTGATGATTATGTACTGAGTTATGATCGGAAGACGAGGGTTGCTCACTGGGTCTTCGAGCACCTGACCCCCGAGAATGTTAAAAAGAACAATTCTGTTGATAGGATGTTGTGTGATTTTAAACCTGATGAAAGTATACATGTATATTTTAGGTATGTTGTATTTAAACCATTGTCACAAACTGTTATATATTGTATACAATTAGATCTCAGAATATGGATTACAAAAAATCAGGATACGATAGAGGGCACTTGGCAGCAGCTGGAAACCACAAAGCAGACCAGAAACATATGGAACAAACATTTTTCTTATCAAATATGGCACCACAAGTGGGAGAAGGTTTCAATCGTGATTCTTGGAACAGGCTGGAAAGATATGTTCGGAAGCTAACTAAAACATATCCGAACGTATACTGTTGTACAGGACCACTTTATCTACCTAGGTAAAATATAATTCTTGTTTAACTATTAAAAATATTATTTTTATTTTAAGTATTTATGAAGCATATTTTAGGAAAGAGAGTGATGGTAAAAATTATGTAAAATATGAAGTCATAGGTTCCAATAATGTAGCAGTGCCGACACATTTCTTTAAAGTTCTTGTCGCCGAGAAAACTGATGGTCAATTGGAAATGGAGGCTTATGTAATGCCAAATTCGGTTATTGAAAACGATGTTCCGTTATCAAATTTCCAGGTATGAGAAACTAGAATCTATTAGAAACACTAGAAAAGCTGAATTAATTCAAATATAGTCATACCTGTTCTAATAGATTATATAACCACATATTAATGCAAAATTGCTATTTGCAATTTTTAACATCCAGAATATTTCTTGTGAAATTTTATCTTGGCATTTGCTAGAAAAATAGTTGTTTTATTCAATAATTTTCTATTAGTATGATGTAACCGTTTTAGGTGCCTCCAGAAAGTATTGAAAGGGCAGCCGGACTATTATTCTTCGATAATGTATCTAGGAGTAAAATTAGCAAAATTAATGGAAGGAAACATTAATCTAGTCAAGATTTTAATATATTGTAAATAGATTTTTAAATAAATTTGGTGTAATAGTAAGAGTAATTTATTAAATGTATATGGTAATATATATATACAGGGTGTAGAATTGGTTCACGCACCATAGGGATTTCCATGTTAAATTCTTAATGTTCAAATATTGGCTCCCCAAATTATTTTAGAGAAAAAGTGTAAATATGTTTCTTGTAGAGAAAAAAATACTCTACACAACCGCCTCCTTACTTATTTTTTTACTTTCCATGCAGAGGGAAATCGAGGAAATTAAAACTACTATTTTAGCAAAAATATGTGGTGCCTTGGAATTATTGGAACAAAAATCCGTTGAACGTTTCGAAATTTGTGGACCATTCTGTTAACAGTAGTGTGGTTTACTGCTCGTGTGCTATTAGCAGAATTGTTCGATTTTACGAGTAGGATCTTTTCATTCAACAAATCCATAATATTAACTCAGAATTTCTTAAAATACGCCCAAATTTGTGATTAAAACATTAACGTGACAGCTAACTTTCAACGGCTTATTGTTTCAGCAATTCCAAGGCACCACCTATTTTCGCTAAAATAGTAGTTTTAATTTCCTCGATTTCCCCTTTGTATAGAAAGTAAAAAAATAAGTAAGGAGACGGTTATGTAGAGTATTTTTTTCCCTACAAGAAACATATTTACACTTTTTCTCTAACATCATTTGGGGAGCCAATATTTGAACATTAAGTATTTAACATGGAAATCTCTATAGTGTGTAAACCAATTCTACACCCTGTATATGTAAGTACTTAAAAATAATAAACAATATACACACATATAATTATTAACAATTAAGTGTATAAAATCACTAATCTAAAATGAAGTATATAAAATATAACAACTGTTGCTAATTTTGCAATTTATATCACATATAACTAAATATAGAAATCTTAAAAGCTACGAAAACATATATACATATCATTACAGGTTTAATACTTTCTGCTTCAACAGTCTTTTTAAATGAGTTAGGGTTTTGCTTTCTTTTCGTCCTTTACTCGTTGAATTTACGTATGTGATCATAGTTTTATGATGATGCTGCATTCTTGCTTCCAGTAGCTTTGAAGAAGTCAATGTGTTGCATGAAAGAGTTTCTTAGTCAAACATTTCGTTTCTGAAAAAGCTGGAGGAACTAGCACTATTTTGACGGCACCACTCGATTCATGACCATTTCTTTAATTTAAGTTCAGCGTTTTCAGTTATATTTTATTACAAAGTAAGCAATTACTGTCATAATCATGATTAAAGTAATTATTGTAGTCTTTTTAAGACTATTAGATTATAGAAGACAAAAGCATCGAATTTCTCATTTTAATAAGTATGATTACTTGTAATTACTGTTTTCAGCGATGGCTTGTAGATTTCCATAGGGAGGGCTAAGACAAAGATGTCGCTTGTGCCACACTACTTATTCTTATAGAGGAAGCAAATATTTCTGTATCGGTCCGATACTTCCGTTGCCTCCACCGCCGAACATCCACGAGCCGCCGCTGTATTTGGTTACTACTTAATCATAACTACTTAGTAATATTACTTGCTGGGGGGCTTCTATAAATGGTCACAGGTTTTTCGTAAAATTTAAACATGTCACAAGGTGTCACACCATGCCAAATCTCCCATCACCCTGTATGTCATGTCGAAGAACCAAAATGATTTATTATAAGTCAACAATTGAACTATTAAAACCAAGGTAAATTGTTTTATTAAAAATTTCAGTTAATAAAAATACATGGGCTTCATTATGAATAAATTCGTGGTCACATTTTTTTGTGTTAGATCCGCAGGCTTCCCACAGATGGTGCTTATCTATTCGTATTTATCCACATGCCTTGTCGCTTCCAGTTATTCTGTGATCTAGGGCTATCCAACACGAGGCCGTTGGTGTTCCCTATCTGATGTCACTTACTCAGTTGCTTCGTTTGTCAACAACAAATATTAATGTTAATATTGATGCACTGCTAAGTGAAAACCAACATCCCCAAACTTCCCACTACGTTTTTTGTATATTGTTTTTTTTAAAAATAAATAAATATAATTAAACAAACAGGTTTTTAGCTTTTACAAATCACTGATAAAGTTGCATACTTACAGTGACCCTCAGGCCACTCGGAGTTGGATAGCCCTGTTCTATACTAAATATACAAAATTGAACGGTTATACATATGTAGGTAGGTCCACCGTGTCTAACCTTTTGGAGTTTCAGACGTTTGCTATTGATACGCTTTCAAGTCGAGGTCAATTAGACTCTATCTATACAGACTTTTCAAAGGCGTTTGACAGGGTGGACCATACCATCTTGATTAAAAAGCTGGAGGCTTTAAATTTCAATGATAGTATCGTTCAATGGATTAGAAGTTACTTATCGGATAGATCTCAATGCGTCAAAGTTGATAATTGTATATCTCGTGATATTCTTGTAACATCTGGCGTGCCTCAAGGCTCCCATATCGGTCCAATTCTCTTCAACTTCTTCATTAACGATATCTCTAGAGCTGTTCAACATAGCCAGTTTCTTTTATATGCCGACGACTTGAAGTTGTTTACTCCAGTTAAAACTATTTCTGATTGTAATAAGCTTCAAGAAGATTTGGACAGGGTGTGTATCTGGTGTGTTAATTCGAACCTGCATCTCAACACATCTAAATGCAAAGTTGTTTCTTTTTGTAAAGTTAGGAATACAATTACATACGATTATAAATTGAACCTCATCGATCTGACCAGATCAGGTGAGATTAAAGATCTGGGAGTTGTTTTCGATACATCTCTCTCTTTCAAGAGTCATGTCCTAACTAACACTCTAAATGCCTCTAAATTATTAGGATTTATTAACAGAAACTCCAAAGAGTTGTCGTTAAACTCATATAAAACCCTATACTGCACTCTGGTTAGACCAAATTTAGAATACGCTTCCCAAATCTGGTGGCCTTATCAAGGTTATCTAATTAACAAACTTGAGTCGGTTGAGAAATGCTTTTTAAGAACCTTAGCTTATAGATCTGGCCTTGTCAATCGTACCTCTCAAGATCTCGCAGCTCTGAGATGCTCCTATAATATTCCGCCCCTACATATTAGAAGTTGCGTTACGGACCTGTGCACACTCTACAAAATTGTATCCAGTCAATTCGATTGCCCTTTTCTGTTATCACAACTTAATTTATGGTTTCAGCCGCATGGTGCTGTTACTAGACAGATGAAACTGTTCAGATTGAACTTTCATGATTCTGTCTACGCCTACAGTAGCCCACTTCCTAGATTTATGCGATTTGCTAATCAATTGCAAAGTTTTCCTGATTTTGATCTCTTTGCATCAAACATTTCAAAGTTTAAAAAACATCTACTGCGCATTAACCTCGAAAGTGTGCTAGGGTAGGGGTTTATCGATTTTGACGTTTTCTACCAACTTGTTGCGTTTTTACGATACATTTTGAACAACTTGGTTGATGGTTAGATAACCGTCACATGTTTAATTTTTGCAGTATTTTTAATTTTGTGTGTACATACGTACACGTTTTAAATTTAAGGTAGTTTTAGATTATATTTAAGTTTATACCATGTTACTAATTGGAGATATTCCGTTTTTTTGAAATAAATAAATAAATAAATAAATATAGTTCAACCAAGCTTACAAACACCCTGAGGGGGCGTGTCTGGGGTAGGGTTGCCAGGTGTCCCTATTAATCGGGATTATCCCGATTTTCATTCTCGAATCCCGGTGTTCTGACGAGATCTTTCGGGACGGTTAAATGTCCCGGTTTATCGCTTTTTCGATTGTTACCAATGTTTGGCGTTGCAGTTACTTAAAATAAAATTATTAAATGAATCACGTACTGACGTAGTGCGAGCGGCCCTCGCTCACCTCTACTCGGGTAGACTTTAGAAGAGAAGAAAGTTATTGCGGCAGAATTGTGTTTTACATACCAGTTAAAAAACGTCAATCTTTTGCCTCCACAGACTGCCTTCATAAGATAATTCCAAAAATATTCGATTCAATAATTGGCACAAAATATGCCTCAGCAAGAACAAAAACAAACATGTTTGATTAATCAAATTATTGCACCTCATTCGCTTGATGTCATTTGCAATGAACTTCAAAGTTGCTCATTTAATAGCATTAGTACCAAGCAACCACAAAAATGAAAAAATATTTCCACTTCAATTTTATTCCAAGACAGGAATTAATATAAAATTGTTGAAATTGGGGAATTTAAGAGGAGAGACTCCAGATATTGCGTACAAGTGTTAAATGATTTAAACATTGATATAAAGAAATGGATTTGATTTGAAGGTGACAATGCTAATGTTAATTTTGGTGGAAGAGAGAGAAATGGCACTAATAATGTATACAACAAATTAAAAATGGAGCAGATATTAAAGCAATTGGATGCCCGGCACACATATTACATAATATATTACAAACAGCGGCTGACCAATTATGGTGTCACATCGATCAAATAATTTAAAAAAATATTTAATTTTTTTTTTATATACAGTAGGGTGGGAAAGGTTAAAAGATTTTTGTAAACGTAGAATATAAAAAATTATTCTCATATTCCAAAAGATGGTTATCTTTATTACCATCTATAGAACGAACCATAACATTATTTGATGCTTTAAATTATTTTTTTTCTCGGAAGAAAAGCACCAAAAATTCGTCTAGCTTCAACAATCCTCTCAGTGAAGCTTACCTTTGGTTTCTGCATAGCCAATTTTCATTTTCAAATATTGAAAACTAAAGAAAGAAAAAAGGCAATTATAGAAGTTTTAATGTGATAAAGTCGACTGAGAATGCAGCAATCGAAAAGTTGAAGATTAAATTTGTACCCTAAGAAGTTAAATTAATTTTGAATAAATACCAAGAAAATGGAACAATTAAAAAAAAAACAAATTGATGAATTTCAAGAAGAAATTGGAAAATTTTATGAAACAATGACTAACTATTTGAAAATGTGGACGGTACCATTAGAATCAATTTCGGTGTTTTCTTGGATGACTTTGGAAAAACTTGTGCACCTGAATGTACTTTCCAAGCACACAGCTGCCCCAGATAGGGTTGCCAGATTTCTTAGTTGTCAAACCGGGACATTCTCAGTTTTATTGGTCGTCAAACCGGGACAATCATCAGCTAAAAACAGCAAAAAAGAGAACAAAGTATTTAAGCAAGCAAACATCGGATTAAAGCATAATTTCATAGAAGATATTTATTAATAAACAAACACATAAATAAAACAAAAATATCAAATAATTTCACAAATCTTATAAATCAAAAATCACATTTTCTGTTTCAGTTTTTGAATTTTTCAGTTGATTGTACCTATTTTAATAGAGCCTTATTATTTAAAACGTAATCTTACATTTCGCAACAATTTGAACTATATTAGACACTGAAAAATACTTTCAACAGTATTGATTAAAAGTTTATTTCTCTCGTCCGTCCATTGTAATTTCCATCAAAGAAAATATTACCTCTATATTGGCTTTGTGACCTGGTATCGAAAAAATATATTCGCACATGCAATATAAATTTTTATATTGTTCGGGAAATTCCGTTTTTAATTTGCAAAATGCCACCCATTTATAAGAAGCTATTTTCTTTTTATAGTCAGGAGATTGTACTTCACATCCTAAAATGTTTTTCATTTCAATAATTTGCTTTAATAAAAACGGATCATTTATGCTAATATTTTTCGCTCTTAAATATTGAATAGATTTTTCGACGTCCTGCCATTCGGGAATTTTTTCCAAAGTCCTCCAAGACATCGAAAATTTTTCCAATGGTACCGTCCACATTTGCAAATAGTAAGTCATTGTTTCATAAATTTTTCAAATTTCTTCTTGAATCTTCATCAATTTTTTTTTTAATTGCACCATTTTATTGGTATTTATTTAAAATTAATTTAACTTCTTCTCTCAATCAACTTTATCACATTTAAAACTTCTATAATTGCCTCTTTTCTTCCTTCAATTTTTAATATTTGATAATGAAAGTGCTACATTGACTATGAAGAAACCAAATATAAACTTCACTAAGAGGATTGTTGAAAAAAAAGCTAGAAGAATCTTAGGTGCTTTTTCTTCCGACAAAAAAAAGATTTTAAAGTATCAAATAATGTTATAGTTCGTTCTATAGATGGTAATAAAGACAACCATCTTGTTTTGGAATGTGACAGTATTTTTTTATATTCTACGTTTACAAAATCACAAAAATCTTTTAACCTTTCCGTCCTTACTGTAATAAACAATTAAATAATTTTTGGATTATTTGATCAATGTCGCACGATAATTGGTCAGCTGGTGTTTGCAAAGTATTATGTAAGATGTGTGCAGGTCATCCAATTCCTTCAATATCTATTTAATTTTGAAGTTCATCACAAATGAGGTGCAATAACTTGATTAATCAAACATGTTGTTTTTGTTTTAGCTGAGGCATATTTTGTAGCAATTATTGAATCGTTGAAAATTTTTGGGATCAAGAGTAGCTTTATATTTTACTCCCACAATCATTTATTATTTGCATGAGAGCATCATCACAAATGATTTCAGTGGAGAAGAAGAAACAGCATAGAAGAGATATTATTACCAACAAGCAGAAAGAAACGGATAATCACTATTTTTCAGATATCTACAAGAAACCAAAAAAAAAGGAGAAGTAAAACATGGTGTAATAATAAAAATAATTTATGAAAAATAAATGTAGATTTCCTAAACAATAGAACTAGTAGCCCATTGGGACACCTCTGTAGGAACTCCGTGATATCTTTTAACAGCTTCCATAATCTGCTGTGGTGTTAGAATCACCTTAAACAGCTGATATTCTTTTTGCAGCTTTCCAGACATCCCAGAAATCAACTGAATTAATTCCATGCTCTAAAACAATTAATTAAATAAGTTTATATCATAGATTGTAGTGATATCGAAGATAATACCTTTAAATGTTCAAACGCTTTCATGACAATTGGCCGCCTAACCGAATGAACATTATTTGATGTGGAATTACAAAATTTCACATAGCGAGTATAAATCATTTCAAAATTCATTGGTTGACTATCGAAGATCTCCATATGGTGCTTCATCGAGATCAATAAAGATAGCTCCAAAATACTCAAATCCTGCAGCACTTCTACAATATCATCTTTTTCAAACTTCTTCATTTGCTCTTCAAAATCCTCATACCGTAAAAATTCCTTTTGATCGTTTAACCCCACCAAAACCGATACCTAAAATAACAAAACCACCAAGTACTCGATAACACGTACACATTTAAACTTACCATTATATTTTTAAGGGTAACATCGCTAACATCCAAATGCATCAACCTCTCCATTAAAGTCCGAAAACGTTTATCCTTAGTTAACCGTTTCACACTACCATTCCATTCGTCCAAAAATCCACCAGAGATTTCTTTATGTTTAGTTAAACTAAGCGTATTTTCAATACTATCTATTCGATCCTCCAATTCTTTACCACCACCATCATCATTCCCTGGAAAAATGAAGTACTGCCGATGGGAAAATCTGGATTTAACACGCTTTTCTAACAACTCGATAACATCTAACCTACAGGTTATCCCAAGTACACAAATAGGAGCTTGTGCCGATTGTGAAATATCGAACAGATTGTATAGTAGTGTTTGGTTGTGATGGGAGCAGAATAGGTCGAATTCTTCAATGATGAAAAGTACAGATTTGGAAGCGCTTTTGTTTCCTTCACGTAAACAGGCTAGTAGGAATGAGAGATTTTCCGCGAAACTTCCAAAGACTTTTCCGTCTACAGTGTTGTCAAGTTCCATTTGTGCCGTGGTGCTTTTTAACGCTAAACGGTCATCAGTGTGTATGAGACCGTTGAGGTGAACCACCACGGCGTTAGCGTTGAAATTTTTTCCTTTTTTGAGTTTACTCAGGACATTGTTGATCAACTGTAATAAAAAGAAATTTAATAATAATAATAATTTTGGAAAACGGCGAATTTTATTTTGCAAGAAAGGACAAAGAAAAGTAAATAAATAGTTATATAATTTTCTGTTAACTAGTGATAGGGGTGCCAACTTTAATTTTGCCCCCATCTATTGCCCACTTGCACTGCACCACAGCCGATTAAATTTAATCAGTGGTTAGTAACGGTTTATACTTTTTTAAAATACAACAATTTTATTCACAAATTGTTATTGATATTGATCAAAGAGACATATTTGGGATATCTTACAAATTTATAACACTTTTAAATTCCCGAATTTTGACTTAATCATACATTTAATCGTGATTAACTTTTTAACCACAATTAAGTACCTGCGGTGCAAGTGGGCCTATATCAAGCTTTTGTCTAACTTCGACACATTTTATTTATATGCTTCAATTAGTTTTATCCATAAAAAATATAAAATAAAATACTAATACATAGTAAGAAGTGAGCTTTATGTACTCTTCTATCCAATAAAAAAGAATTCAAGTACTCAACACAATTTCAACAGTATTTTTCTAATGTAATTCAGGCTTTTTTGTTGTTGTACCGTTGACAGTGACAAATAGGTTTATAAAATTAGAAACCTTTTAGCATAGCAACCACGTGAGTTATAATCCACATGTACAATGTAAACCTGTAAGTGTACGCTCTTTTATTGAATAGAACAGTACTTTAGTCATTTAGTTGTTTATTTGTTCTGTGACAATGTTTCATATTTCTGCTCATTATAGAAAAGAAAAAAAACAACTGAAATAATTCCCAAACGAGCCTAACATATTATAACGGGTGCTCGCTAATTATATTCTGCACCAGGCTGAAAACAAATTTCTTAGAAACTCATCATTAGATTAAGTAAATAAATATAAGTTAAATACAATACAATACATACAGTGGTTTTTCCAACACCTCGGGGGCCAATTAGAAGGGCTGAATTAGATTCGCCTCCATCTACAGTTTGCTTCAACAGATTGTACATCTGTGCCCTGATCGTTTCATGACGGTCTTCGCCCACTTTTCCGTTTATAATTTTATCTAATAAGAGAATTCTGGCACTTTTCACGTTATCGTCCCGCATTTTCAAATATTTTAGGTTAGATTAGTGTTTTGTTTTTGATTGACGTGAGAAATTACAATAAATTCAAAGTTTGAATAAAAACGGTATTAGCCTAATATTACAACATTAGTTGCGGTAAACTCTAAATTCCTAATTTAATTTTTATAGTAATTATAAAAGTATATGTAAGAATTTTAGTAGATCGCGCAACAATGCAAATATCACCTAATATAACCTAAAAATCTTGAGCGTAAATAAACATTCTCTTATAAATATTAATTCGATTAGCGTGTGAAGCCTCGAATTTTTAGCGAATCCAGCGACATGGCTGACGGGGGCTCAGGAACGTGTACGTTTATGTTCAAAAAACGAACGATTAAACAGAAAGGGGCGAGGAAACGGCAGAAAGCCTCATCAGGTGAAGAAGGTAAGGACTTTTATAATACAAAAACCCTATGTTTTACAATGTTTATCCATGCAGATAAGAGTAACAGCGAGCCTGAAACCTTAGTGGTGAAGCCTGTCTCGCAACGAAAGAAAAAAATTAACCCTAATGTACAGACGTCGAGCACAAGGAAAAATAACGAGGCAAAATCATCAGATGAATCTTCGGATGGGGAGAGCACTGTAATGGTATCTTATAAATCACAGAGATCTGCAATGTCGGCAGGGCCGTCAGATCAAGGAGCAACTGCAACACTGGTAAGTATTGTTAGCGAAAATATAGTCAACCCTTTCGCTGCGAAAGCCGCATAATTACGCAAGAAATATCCCACTGTTATGTGCGGGACCCACATATAAATGCAAGCAGTTGTATGCTTCTACTGTGAGATCAAAGAGTCAAAAATAGTTGGCAGTCCTTAAAACATAACGTAACCAACAGAAGTTCAGTGGCGTCACTAAGAATGAGTATTATGGCATGGAAAACTTGAAATTTAAATAAAACAGCTAAATAATGAATCCTAAATGTATTATTAATAGTGATGATCAGTTCTAGAAATAACTGCCAATGTTTAAAATAGGCAGATAAAAACACAAAACTATTTTTTTTTATTATTATTTTTTTTTAAGGGAGTTGGCCTCCCTAGGAAGGCTCAAGTGGCTCTCTTGAATAATATGATCGCGTGTGCCTCCTTCAGATCTTAAACAACAGTTTAAGATCTGGTATTGGAGACTTCAGTTAGTTTTATATTCAGATTTGTATGTTTTTTCTATTCCGTAATTTGTTAATTTTCCCTTTCCATTATAATAACTTCACCTTTTCCTTTTCCAGGACCTGAATTTTATATGGTATTAGTTACTTGTTCCTTCTGTTACCATTTGCCTTACATGCATTAATTACTATTCGTCAATATGTATCGTTTGCATTGCTGCTTAAACGTTTTCAAATCTTTAATACTACGTAGATGTTGGGGTAGAGCGTTGTATTCCTTAACTCCATATCCGCTAGAATGCTTTGAGTTAAAGCATTTGTATGATTTATCCTTACGTGAATATTACTTCTCCGTCTTGTGAGATAGTCATGTTTTTGTTTATTTTTTTTCCCAATATTATGTTAGTCTTCCCTTGTCCTAGTAATATCTTATGGATGTGAGATATCCTATCCATTTAGATTTTCTGTTTGATTGTTAGTTCGTCCACTAGTTGATATAGAATATGTGTTGGTGTAGTGTATGGTAAATTATGTATGATTTTTAAGCATTTATTTTGGTGTCTCTGTAGCATATTTACATTTTGTGCTGTAGTCCCGCCCCATATACCACATAGATAATTCAATTTTGATGCAAACAATGTGTTGTATATAGATTTTTTTGAGATATTAGATATATTATTTTGTGCCCTATAAAGTGCTCCTATTGCTGAGCTACACTTGGCTGATACGTGTGTTATATGTTTGTTCCATTTTAAATCATCTGTAATGATTAAACCAAGATATTTGGTTTCCGATGTTCTTTCAACTGAAGTGTCCTTTATAGTTATGTCTATATTTTCTGCTTGTTTGTTTTTCTGTGTTATTATCATGTATGTTGTTTTACTCTCATTTATTGTAAGAGTATTGTTGCCGAACCAGTCCTCCAGAATATGCATATCTTGATTGATTATATTTTCCAGCTCTCGCGCGTTTTTTCCACTATAGATGATGCATGTGTCATCCGCGTAGACATATAAGTTGCCATTTAATTTTAACTCGAAAATGTCATTAATATACAGTATGTATAATGTTGGTGGTAAAACACCACCATATTCTGGTACTTCAGCAGTGCTGTAGGCGCCATTTACTCTTGTTCGTTGTTGTCGTCCAGTCATGTAACTTTCCAGTAGCATAAACTCTTTGTCCCTGAATCCTAGTTTTTCTAACTTTCCAAGCAGTATTATTTTGGAGACTGTGTCAAAAGCTTTCTTCATGTCTATGAAAACGGAGACTACACAGTTATGCTCAACCAATTGTGTTTGTATATTGCAAATAATATCTGTACATGCTGAACTAGTGCCTGAGAGTTTCTGATATGCATGTTGCTGTGGTTGGATGATGTTATTGTTATTTATATGTCTTTGCATTCGGGTTAGAATAATCCTCTCAAGTATTTTTGAGAAGCACGAAGATAGTGCAATTGGTCTATAATTTTCTGCCTTCTTTACATTTCCTTTCTTAAAGATAGGTACAACTGTCGTTCTTTTTAATACATCTGGGAATGTTGAATTTTCAAGAGCTCTATTTATTAGTCGTGTTAGTATTGGTGCAATATCACTAACAAGTTCCTTGAGTAGCTGGTTTGTAATACCGTTGTCTCCAGGCGCGGAGAAATTTTTAAGATTTTTGATAATTTCGGTTATTTCTTTATCATCTGTCATTTCAAATTTTGCATTAGAGTTAACGTAGCTGCAAGAGTTATTATGCAATGTATTCTTTTGCACTTTGGCAAGTTTTGCTATCGTTGCTTAATATGTGTTAATTTCATTTGCAATTTCTACGTTATTTGTCGTTGTTCTCCCTGTTTTAGTTTCTATTTGGTTGATGTAATTCCGGCTTATCTTTTGTCTCTTGTTTAAGATATTGTTTATTTCAAACCAAGTTTTCTTTATATTTCCTTCGGCTGCTTTCAGTTTATTCGAGTAGTACTGTTTTTTTCGGTTTTCTATTATTTTTCGTGTATCTTTCTTTTGATCCATATATATTTGCTTTATATATGTCGTTATGTGGGTTATTTTTATATCTTTTATAACATTTTCCTCTTTTTTCTATACTATTTATGATTTCTTGATTTACCCAATTATTGTTCTCTCTCCTTTTATACGAAGTTGTTTTAGTTTCTTCCTTTAGAATTGTAGATAATGTTTGTATAAGTTGGTCGAAAGTCATTATTTTTGATTTGTCTACATTGTGGAATTTCCGTTTTACTTGATTAAAATTGATCTTGGTTTTAGTTACATGTTCATAATTTAGGTGACGTTTTTGCGGTTCTCTCCAGGTTGTAATAACAGCATTATGATCAGAAAAATGTATTATGTCGATAGCCGTTTGTATTAAATTATTGCTATTGGTGATCACATGGTCAATGATGGCATTTTCCCGGGTGGTGTTTCTATCGTTGATTACATTGGCAAAGGAGTATCCTTGTTCGTGTATTAGATTTGTGTACGAGCGGGTTATTTTATTTTCCTGTAGGATGTTTATGTTCATGTCTCCCATAACTGTATGATCTTGTTTATCTCTTAGAATTTTTTCTTCTAACAGAGAGAATAAGGAGGTGTTCTCTACATGTGGTGGTTTATATAATAGGGTTATGAATGAGTTAGAGTCTGATAATTTTATTGTAATTACCTCGTTATTATCAAAAACTGTATTAAGGATTATTTGGAACTTCATGTTGTCTTTTATAAATAGAGCAATTCCCCCACTCTTTGTTTCTCGATAGTTAAATATTCCTTTGTACCCATTCAGTTGGAAATATTCTACTTCGTTGCAATGCAACCATTAAAACAAGTAACTTTAAAAAATCATAAGATGTCAAAATTAACAAAATGTACACTGCACTGTAGAGATGGGCAGACAGTTCAGGAACCGGTTCTTAGCTAAGAGAGCTCAGGAATCGATTCAGTCAAAAGGAACCGCGGTTCCTCTGCTCTTTAATATGTACTTGGCCTTTTCTTCAAGAGTGAAAACCGCATGAAGTCACGGAAACTTCATATAAACAGACATTTTCTAGTATAAATTCGTTTGAATACTTGCCTCACTAATCGATCTGACATTTCAGAATTTCAAGGTACTTTGATTATTTTTTCTCAGTTATTTATATTAAATAATTTCATTTTTGAATGCAATAAAACATGTTTAAGTTATTCTAATGCAGCGCATCATGTAGAACAGTGGTTCCCAAACTCTTTTATCGTACCGCCCCCTTTCCAGAAAAAATATTACTTAGCTACTTATTATTTTGACAGTTTGCGTTTACTAAATATACCCGTAGAAAGGCACTACACAAATAAAATTTAAAAATCGCACCCCATTTTGGTAGATGCGTCGGGAAATCTTTGACTGAAATTTTTGTGGCCAACTTCTCATCGGTAAAATATATTTCAGTTGTGGCCATACTATGTATAGCCATATTATATATTTTTTAATCAATTGGAATCCTGGAACTCATTTCTGACAATTTGGGATATAACTGTAGAAAAGAACTGTGAACCGCTCCAAGGAACTGGTTCACTCCGGTGAGTGAACCGGTTCGGAATTTTCAGAAAATGTGCTGCCAACTATTTTCTACTTTTTGATTTCATGGTATATGCAGGTTTTAATTCTAGAGCATACTACTTAGCCTTTTGAAAATCATACACCACTGTGAAAGAACCAGATATAAGCATCAAATAAGGATATTTTTAAAAACCAACTATCCACCACAACTTAATAGTAATAAGTAAATAGTAATACAAAATAGCAGTTTAAGTTAACTTTAACGAAGGTTTAGATTATAAATATTTCTTCTTCTTTAAGCATAATTAATGGCCTTGGGTGATATACTCTGTTAACCAGTCTAAATAAATAAATGGAAGTATAATGTATGTATACTTTTCAACATATTTTAACCCTACTTTTTACTTAGGAAATAGAAACAGAAAAGGATAGGGACGCACAAGCGATATTTGAAAAACGGCTGGAAATAAACAAGGAATTGGAAGGGCAGGCCGATGATAAGGTTTACAGGGGGTTGAATAATTACACTCAATATTTTAAACCCAAAGACACCGCAGCTGGTAATGCAAGTTCTGGTAAGTGATCTTTAACTAGCAAACATAATAATTTAATAATGGTTGCTCTAAATTCTATTGGTTAGTGATGATGAGGTTGGGGGTATGCCAATAGTGGATGATGCTGGTTTGCACAACTTAAGTGTTGACACTCTATAGCCCGTGTGCACCGTACACTCTGAGAGCTAGCTATTGAACTAGATTTCTTTTAACTAATTTGACAAAGACTATTAAGAAATAATGCTCGGTTTATAAGACTTTTAACTTTTAAGGTTTAGTACTTAGTACGGATTTCAAAAATCAACGTTTAGTGTTTAGGAGTTCACTACTTTATACTTTTCCTTAAAATCTAAATAAAACATAAATGGATGTGCTCATCATAGTTTTTTGCGCTGACAATCAGCTGTAATACCAGGTGACTGTGATTGGTTCAGACTTTTTTTAAGGCATTGGCAATAGGGCTCGACGTTTACTCCGTTTTTTGTTTAAACGTTTAAACGTTTAAACGTGTAAACGTTTACCGTTTATTTGTATCGAATAAAACACGTTTAGCTTAATAAACGTTTACAACATGTTTAATCCGAATAAACGTTTACACGTTTAGCTTAATAAACGTTTACACGTTTAGCTTAATAAACGTTTACAACACGTTTAGCCTAATAAACGTTAACAACACGTTTAGCTTAATAAACGTTTACCACCCGTAAACTAGAAACGATTTCTCATATTTTTATAGTCCATTTGGGGGTCTAAAAGTCATATCTCGGCGTTTCGTAAGATTCCGAATATTTTTACACATTCGATTCAAACAGGAACGACTTGGTCTATAGGAGGTTGAAACCTTCAAACTTCGGACGGTTTTCGAGAAACTATTTACTTATTAAGGTGTCCCAAATAATAAATATTTATTAATTTTTTTTTTCGCTACCGGAAATATTGTAAAACACGGCGAACGAACTTCGAAACAGATATTTGCAGGGTGGGTTATACGCTTATATATTAAACGATTTTCGTCAACACGTTTAAACGAAGAAAACACGCTTAAACGCAAAAATCCGTTTAAACGTTTACACGTGTAAACGTGAATATTCGTTTAAACGTTTAAAAACCACTTGCTAACTAAGAACACGTTTATCCGTGTACACGTGTATCCGTATGTTAACGAGCCCTAATTGGCAATGCTTTCGAATACTTTGGTAACACTTATTTTTTTGTTCATTAGTGTAGATACAAAAGTAAAGGAGATATAATAAATGTCACTTTGACAATCATTTATTAAGTGTGTGCATACAATTCCATCCCAAAATGGTTTGCAGTCTTGAAAAAGTCATATTTACACCTATTAGTATATACTACGTACTATGTATAGAACACTTACGCAGTAGTGAGGGCACTATGATAAGGACGAAATAACCCAGCCGTGTGCTCGCTTCCTTGGCGCTTGCTTCGATTAAGATCACTGACCAATAAGAAATTTTGCATCTATGCCGTGTGTTCAATAAAAAACGCCCAAAGCCATAACTCGGTTATTTATTGACCGATTTGAATGAACTAAAAAATAAAGTCAATGGCTGTTTAAATACTATAAAAGTACGGTAACTATATATTTTTTCAAAATTAACTTCATTGCCAAATGATAGTCAACTTGAAATTTTTAAATGGCTGCATATACTTGTTTTTCTGAATCCAATTATGCCCGTTATGTTGGTTTTAAGTTAATATTTATGCCAGAAAAAGATAATAATAAATCTTGTTCGCATGATTTTTTTGGTAATAAATGTAGTGTGCCTTGAAAAAAATGCGAATCGACAAATGTCATTTATTGTATAAGTAATGTCAACCATTTGTTATTAGTGTGTGTTTCAGACATAATTATGAATAATAGCGAATTAACAGACATGTTACAAATTTATTTTCTATGTAATTGAAAACGAAGAACTGCGGCACGAATTTATCATCTACGGTTTCCAGAGCGGCGAATACCAGAACCTGAATTTAGAAGGTTAGAAGGAAATTTGAGACGATATGGAGCCTTCAAAAAGTCGAAGAGAGTGGATCGATAATTTCGTGGACTTGCAGAGTTAGACGTTCTACTTAGTGTTTTACAATAATTATAGAACATCTAAATCACGAGTGAATTAATACTTGCACTACTTATTTATTCTATTCTACATTGATTTGTAACATAGGTACTTATTTATTGTGTCCTTATTATTCATGTTTGACATAACCTTAAAACAAATGGCATTTGTCACTTTTTTCCAAGCACACTAATTATAATTTTTGAAAAATATAATTTTAAATGGAAAATTTATTTTAATTTTTTTCGACCAAAATATTAAACGAAAAACAACATATTGGGCATTATTGGATTCAGAAAAATGATGTCAAATGTAAAAAAAATAAAACATTATATGCTGCCATTTGAAAATTTTAAGTTGGCTATCATTTGACAATAAAGTTATTGTTGAAAAAAATCAATATTTATGTCATTTATTAGTATTTAAACCACCATTGACTTTGGTTTTTCGTTCATTCATATCGGTCAATAAATAACAGAGTTATGGCGTTGGGCGTTTTTTATCGAACACACGGTATAAGCAACTGTAAGTTTTGAAATGGTAAGTTTCCTGTGCACTATCATGTAGCCGCGACATCGGCAGCAGATAAAGGTTTGGTGCAACGTTTGGCGGTCAACATTGACACCAATTCCATCAATTTCCCTAGCTATCCCTTTTTATGGATTTTGTCATGCAGAATTAGAATCCGTGGCCCATAACGTATAATTTACTATTGCAGAGTTATTAACACAAAAAAATTGCCATTTTAGCACTTTCAGAATAAAATATCTCCAAATCCTAACGTGATGGCCAATTGGCCAATTTGGATTAAGGATTCGGTTTCAGAGCATCATAATCCTTTGGGAATAGATGATCTAGTTCCTGTGTCTGAAATGTGCAGGCCTGTGTTATTGGAATCACTTGTAAAACATTATTTTTCGGAAATTTCCGATTAAATATTTGACAAAAACCACATGCAAATGCCGCATCTCCTAAGATTCTTAATGCTTTTGTATTTTCTTAAAACATTAAATACCAAACACTAAACGTTAAAATTCTTATAAACTCGGCTTTAGTTAGTCTTGCCTCGAAGAAAATGGATATATGAGGTAATATCAATTTTCAGAAAACAACTATTTCCATGTAACAGATACTTTATCTTTAAAAATAACAAAATCATCCATATAACCTCCAAGAAACAGGGATGCTTTGAAAACCGAATTAACCCTTTCAGAACGGGTCACATCAATAAGCGTTTTAACATAACTTCTGCGAATAACGCTCATCATTGACGTTGCAGATATGTTTTTAGTTTCAGAGCAAAATCCAACACTAGAAATCGATGTTTGAAAAATGGACACTTTTTACGTCCGTCGGGTGTGATATTGCCAGATATTTCGTACCGAAAGGGTTAAAGAAGATTTTCTTTATTTTTCACTCTTGGTTTTTGGTTTATTTTTATATTAATCACAAAATACAAAAGTGTACTTACAAAATAAACCACTTTTATATGAAATAATGAACATTAATATGAATTAATTACAACTGTTTTGATAAATCTTTCACCAATTGTTGAATCAATCCACCTTTCATAATTGTGTTATTACATCAGGATTAGTAAGAAGGGGTCCGATAAGAGCACCCGCAAATCTGCGCGCAACCGTCCGATGGGATTATCAACCCGACATTTGCAAGGATTACAAAGAAACTGGTTTCTGCGGTTTTGGAGATAGTTGTAAATTTCTGCACGACCGCAGCGATTATAAACACGGCTGGCAAATAGAAAGAGAGTGGGCTTCGGGGGAATACACCCAAGACAACGACGAGGATGACAAACAGTACGAAATCGATTCGGACGGCGAGGACCTACCCTTCAAGTGTGTCATCTGCAGGGACAGTTTTAAAAGCCCCATTGTTACCAAGTAAGTACCGTGAGATCAAAAAGTCGAAAATAGTTGGCAGCCCTTGAAACGTAACCTAACTAACAGAAGTTCAGTGGCGTCACTAAGAATGGGAATTTTGGCATGGAAAACCCTGAAATTTAATTAAAATAGCTAGATTATGAATCCTAAATGTATTATTAATAGTGATGATTAGTTCTAGAAATAACTGCCAATATTTAAGAAAGGCAAAATCGGCAGATAAAAACAAGTAACAAAAATATGTAAATTTATTATTATTTTCCTGACAGACCTTAAAAATATTGACAACCGATTTCTTGTCATGCCTCGCACGACGTCGTTTTGGTGGAGATAGGGCCATTTCAATTAAACAAGCGGAAAGGTACTAGATCCCGAACAGTTGCTAAGAACTGACACTACAATGAGGCAATCAGCTGACGATCGCGTCAACCATTTGCATTTTTACTGCGTGATTCTTCGAATCGGCCAGTAAGAATGATGCATTGGCAATGTGGACACTCTATCTGTGGAATGAATAGACTATAGAAAGCATTATTTACACCAACACAGTAATAATATTATTTTGACATCACAATTTGAGGTTATTTTTTTTAAATCTAGTAATAAGAAATTAATGATTTCATCCTAGAACATAGCTTAGGCCAGGTTCGATCTGGTGTGTAAAATAACGATATTTGGGTAATTGTGAATCAAATAAACAAAGACAAATTTTGACAATTACAAAACATATTTGATCAATCATTTTCTTTGCCTGTTAACCATGTTTTTTTTTCTATCATGTCTTATTGGTTGCTAGCAATACAACTGGCCGCGAAAAATATATTCTTACATTTAATTGACTACAATATATTCTAATCTAATTAACTCAAAAATCTCATTACAACCACTTAAAAAATTAAAGCTACACCTAATAGCTGATTATTTAATCTAGCACAGATATGCACTTTCTTCCAACACATTTTACTAGAGCATTCCGTTGAAAAAAAATGTAGAAAGTAACTATTCCCGCGTATAAGTAGTATTTGGTGGATTATTTTTTAATGGCGTATATTTGTTTTTCAGGTGTAAACATTATTTTTGTGAAGTGTGTGCTTTAACACAATACAAGAAAACGACAAGATGTTTTATATGCAACACTCAGACGAACGGTGTCTTCAATCCGGCGAAGAATTTAATCCAGAAACTGAAGAGTATGGAGGATGAAGAAAATAAGAAGAAACGTGATGAAAGTTCGGATTCTGATTAAAGTAGTTTTAAGTATTAACACTAAGGCATGTTTTTATAGAAATTGTGAGTATAAATTATTATTAATATCCCAACTATACTCTACAGTTATTATTTGTTCCGTGATATCTGAAGTTAATCTGCTACAGAAATCAAGAAAGTACAGCCCCTGTCCTCGATTCCTGAACATTAATTATAACAACTACGATGGTTAAGATAAAAATGGACACATATTTCTCATTTTCTGTGTGGAATTTTTACATCTATTTGTATTCCAGCATAACCACATACCTCTATGTATGACAGTATACATCAAGCAATCGAGCAGTAAGTATGAATTTTCAAAACCATATAGTGGCGAGAAATATTGTTAACTAAAAAAAAAATATATAATTATACGAGTAGTAGTAAGTACGTCGATAATTTTATATACTTTATATATTGGGTTAGTAAATAAGTTCGTTTGGTTTTTTAAAGTGGAAATAATCACAATTCTTTGATACACAAGATACATTTAAATCAATTATATATTGGCCATTTTTATCGATGACCTCTCCATCTTTTCACCAACTTCATTATACCGCATTTGTAAAACGTCTGGGGCTTATTGGTGAAAAACCAATCCACGTGGTTTTTAACAGCCTTTTCATTCTGGATGTTTTCTCGTTCATAGTTTTGCAATTACCGCAATAAATGATAATCGGAAGGAGCAAAATCTGGTGAATTCGAATGATGAGGCAAAACATCCCAGCCAGGCCTAAGCAATTTGTTCCGAGTTTACCAATTTTTTTCCACTGTGTGGCGAAACATTTGTCGCAGTGTTCGACATTAAAATTTGTGAAAATTCTCAAACACACGTGTTTTACTTACCACATCAATTTTATTAATTGCAAACAGTTGAATCAATCGTTTAGCCTGACAGTAACAGTTCGTATTGATGACATCCTTGAAATAGCACCCTCCAGAACAGAATTTGTCATTTTTGTTCTGTTAAGACATCATCTCCATTTACATAGCATAGCTTCTTATGAGCATCCGCAGCCTTTTTTAAAATAAGAGAGCAAAATGTGAGGATAATGCAAGTTATTTATTCCCATATTCACAGCTGTGCCGCACACACACAATACTGATATTAGCCAAACCAATCAACCTTTCAAATGTGTATTCGATTTGCACAATGGCGCTGTGAAAAGAAAGAGGAATCCGATTTAAACTTACACAAAAACGGAACAAATTTTTATTGGGGAAATTGGCAGTAAGATGTGTGTGAGCTGTTTATAATGTGTACCTGCAAAACCTGTTACAAACATGGATGATCTTGCAACAGAAATTAAATTATATAAATTTTAATCATAATTATGGCATTATAAGTTATATATATATATATATATATATATATATACAGGGTGTTTCAGAGCTCTGGGAACGGTCAATCACGTGCTTATTTGTCAAAATTTCGAAAACTGTTTTAGACAAAACTTGAGCAGAACAATGAGATGCACGTATTAAAAATATTTAAAATTATACTTATGTTTTTTAAATGGAACACCCTGTATATTTTAGCATTTTTGGATTCCTTGTTACCTGGGGTTTAAAATCACCTAGGTTGTGGGGATTGAAACCATGCCATTTTCGTGTTATTTGGTTCAAAGTGCTCCACTGCAACTAATAAAGTTAATTAATTCTAACTTAGTGATGCCGGGGTACATTCTGTTACAGGAGACGAACAGGGAGAGATTGGCATGTGAGGCGGTAGAGAGAATGGTGAAGTATGTGGGTTAGGAGAGGAGAGATTGGTGAGAACGGTGTGGTATGAATGTAGAAGGGGGGAGGTGGAGTGGAGAGAGAAAGAGAATGTGTGAAAGGGGAGGACTGGCTGAGGTGAAGGTGCAAGAATGGTTTGGTAGAGGTGTGAAAGTGGCAGCATGGATGAAAGAGAAGATGAAGGAAGTGGAAGCACAGGAGGGGCAGGGATGAATAGATAAGAGCGAGTATAATTATATGTTTGAAAGATGGCAAGTGTATGGGGGGTACCAAGATACATGAGTGAGGGTGGGTGGAGCAGGGAGGAAAGGATGATAATGTCGAGGGCTAGGTGTGGGTCTGGAGAGAGGGGGAGGAGTATATGAGATGTAGGTTATGTGAATGGGGGAAGGATACGTGGACACACCTGGCGGAAGAATGTGAGGAATGGGTGGGAGTGAAAGGAAACAGAAGGGTGATGGAATGGATAAGGGAGGGGTAAAGACACTGGAGAAAGTGGGACAAGAGTATTTGTATATAGAAGAATATATGGATTAGTTTTAATTATGGCAATAAAGGTTGTTTTTTTTTTTTATGTGGTAAAGTTTAGTTGAACTTTAGTCTTTAAAATTACTTTATCATCCAAAACATAACTCAGCGTATTATGTAGGGTGATAGTCAGTTGCAAACGACACAATTTCTTCATTTTTTCAAATGGAACATACTACAGTGTGTCCATGGATTGAGTGCATATAAGGTGTAAATGACAATTTTTTTTAGAGTTGGATCTGCATGCTCTGAAGATCGCTCCTGCTTAGTCTAAAACAAAGATATTGAAAAAATGAGGGGGTTTTTGGCCGAATTCTAAAAATTAGTCAAGAGTAAACTGTCTTTATTTTAGCAGATATAACAAAAATGTATTAGAAAAAGTTGTTTAGAATTAAAAGTTATGGAAGGCTTTCCATTTTTATACAAATCAGTCTACTTTGATGTTTTCCTCAGCATTCAATACTTTTGAATTCGTGTTTCTAACAAAAATCAAAGCAGGCTGATTTGTATGAAAATTGAAAGTCTTTCATATCTGTCAAGCTATGTCTAAGACGTGATTTACTGATTTCAAAATGTGAAGAACAAAACAAAACGTTTAAAGCTAAGTTTATACATACTTTAGAAGAAAATGATGAGGCAAAACGATTAGATTTTTGTTTGTGGTACGGTGATAAGTATCTTAAAAATCAAAATTTTGGCAGAAATATAATTTTCTCTGACGAATCCACTTTCACTACTAATGGGGTGGTAATTTCGCAAAATTTACGGTATTGGTCTACCGATAATCCGGTATTTCGAGTTCAGTGTAGAAGACAATGCCATAGAAAAGTAAATGTGTGGCGTGGTATCTCTTACAATGGGATAATTGGCCCATATTTTTTTAAACGAAATATGAACCAGTACAGCTTCTGGAAATAATGGAAAGTATTCTTCAAGATCATTTGGATAGCATGCCACTAAACTATAGACAGACATCATACTTTCAACAAGACGGTCACCCATCACATGGGACACAAATCGTTCGAGAATGGTTAGATCGTCAATTTCCTGAGCGGTGGATTGGACAGTATGGTCCGATACCTTGGCCTCCCATAAATTGAAAGCGTTCCATAACTCTTAATTCTAAACAACTTTTTCTAATACATTTTTGTTATATCTGCTAAAATAAAGATAGTTTACTTTTGACTAATCTTTAGAATTCGACCAAAAAAACACCCTGTATATTAATTGATTTGGTTCATTTTTTCAATAGCTTAGTTTGAGACTAAGCAGGAGTGATCTTCAGAACATGAAGATCCAATTCTAAAAAAAAATGTTATTTACACCTTACATGCACTCAATCCGTGGACACACTGTATATACCGAGTGTCTGGGATAAGGGGCGAACATAGGGATTTCACATGTAAAATTAAATATGTGTAATTATTAGCTCCCCTATTCATTTTAGAGAAAAATCGTAAAGGAATATTTTTTAGAGAATTAAAAATTTTAAATGAATCATCGATTTAATTTACGTTTGTACTAGAATTCACCTCTGAAATAATAAAAATAAGTTGAACAATGTACCATTAAAAAAAACACCCTTGCCATGAGTTTGACAAATGTCATATTATGGTGAGAATAATTTTTCTATATAGTCAGATATCAATTCACGCATTGTAATTACTATGAACAATAACGTTGGGCTCGCTGTAAAGCGTGAACTAGCATTCTTCGGTAAAACAGACAGACTCAAAATATTAAGCTTAGTTTTTAGTTAGTTTATTAATTCGGAGCAAATATTGCTATTTTAAATATGTAAATGCATATTAATGTAAGTATGTTGTTCTCTTTAAATGAACTATGGCAAGTCTCCAATCTAATTTTATTAAAAATTAATCTTAATATTCTTTTCTGGGCTATGAATATCCTTTGAATATGACTTCTTTTCTACGCTTGTATATTATACAAGAGAGATAAGGATATACATATGAGTAGTAGAGTGTTATGATTGGCTCTGGTGGTAAAATTGGTTTTAGTTTAAGAACTGCATAGTAAGCAGTATTTAATTTACTGCACACATAATCAACATGCTGACACCAGATGAGTTGCTCGTCCCAATCCCAAGAAATTTGGTGCTCTGATTTAAATTAACGACTGGTGTCTTTCTATTAAAAAACTGAATGTTTACTGTTTATTGTTATATGGAATTAGCATTCATTATAGTCTGTATTTGATCGATCCTTCATTATTTCGCAGAATACACGCCTCCTTTCTTCATCCGCCAACAGTATCTCCTGATGGCATTGATGTTTTTAAGAATAATAAACCATGCTTCTTCAAAATTTTCTGTACAGAGAATTTAGACACGTTGCACTCATGAGCAATGCATCGTATGCTAGTTGTTGGTTCAGCATTTATCAAACCCAAAACTGTTTCTTCCAATTGATCGTTGTTTCTTCTGTTCCGTTTGCATGTAATGTCACGAACTCTGAGTAAACTGACGCCACTGCAAAATGTTTTGATAATGAATACGCTCTCTTCATTGGAATAACTCAGATTATTGTTCATAGTAATTACAATGCGTGAATTGATATTTGACTAGCAAAATTATTCTCACCATAACATGACATTTGTCAAAGTCATGGCAAGGGTTTTTATTAAATGGTAAATGGTTAAACTTATTATTTCTGAGGTGGATTCTGATATAAACGTAAATTAAATGGATGATACAATTTTTAATTCTCTAAAAAATACTCTGCGATTTTTCTCTAAAATGAATGGGGGAGCTAATAATTACACATATTTAATTTTACATGTTAAATCCCTATGTTCGCCCCTTATCCCAGACACTCGGTATATATTATTTCATTAAGTAAGCTGTGATGTAAGGTTTCGTGTATCTGAAGTTGATGGTTACTCTAAGATTTCAAAATTTGTTGGTAATTTGCATGTTTTTATTATTAGTTTTAAAATCTAGGTACCAATCATTTCAAATAAACAAACAAAAAGAGACAAATGAAAATCATTATTACATTAGTCTCAAAAATAGATTGAACCATTTAAGTTGTGATCGCAGTTCATAATTATGAATTTTACCAAGAGGAATTGGTTGACATAATTTTTATTCTTGGGGAATGTTGCAAAAATTGTCTATTTTCTTCACCAGTGTATGGACAGCGGTATCCTGAGAGGCCGTATCTATAACAAGACGTGATTTGATGCTACAGTTAATTATTCAAAGCCTGTGCAATTCAAATCTGTAATTAGCGAAGGCAACGAATTCCTGGTTTTGGAATTCATCATTTAAAACCCTAAATTACGTTTATCTGAAAATACTCAGTTGCATATTAGTCGGCCCTCAGCACATAGACTTTTGAAAAAACATAAATTTCACTCTTACCACATCCACTTACAACAGCTTGAGGAAGCTGATTTTTGTGCTAGAAAATTCTGTCACTGGGCCCTTAATACGCATTTTTGATTTTGTGTTTACTGCTGAGGCTATATTTCACAACAATGGCAAGATAAACAAATATAATCATTATTATTCGGACCACAATTCTCAATTACAAGGACACTAAGTAATCAAAAATGATGGAGCCTGAATGTACGGGGTGCTATTCTAGGAATTCGCGATTTCTTTGAAAGCAGCCTGAATGGGGAAATGTTTAAACAACTTCTTAGGAATCGTTTAGATGAGTATCTACTTGATGTACTACTCAACGTAATAAGAGATATGTGGATCCAGTTGGATGGTGCACCACCACATTTTGCTGGCAGTGTACGAGAATTTTCGCTAAATTTTATTTTTTTCTATGGGGCTGTATTAAGGACATGGTATTCCGCATACTATCGACTACAGCAGAAGATTTGCGTATTCGAATAAGGAAGGCTTTTTCTGCAGTAACGCCGCAATTTTTAGTTACTGTTCACAAATCATTTGTTGCACGTCTTAGAATTTGGATAAATCAGAATGGCCGAAATTTTGAAAGCATGCTGTAATAGTAATTTACGTAACAAGTTCCGAAAGTGATATTTTACGGGATGAGTAGTCCTGCGAGTCCCGTAAAATCACTTTTGGAACGAGTTACATACAATATTTTTTCTGCAGCCGTTTTTTCTTGTTACAAAAACCAAAAACACACGCATGTTCTGACAAGCGCTTTCATAATTAAAGCAAGTCAAGGCCGCCTACATATATACGCAAAATCGTCCCGAAAGTAACAAAAAGTGTCCCGAAAGTATAGAAATGGTTCCAAAAGTGAAACAAAATCGTCCCGAAAATAATTACTTTCAGTACGATTTATGTAAAGTGGTACTTTCGATTTAATAAATCATACCGAAAGTTTTATTTTCGGGACGGCTGCAGAAAAACTTCTTTTACATTACTCGAGAATTTAAAAATTTTTCAAACTTTTCTCTCGTAATGTAAAAACCTTCATAACGTTACTTGTATCGTAAATTACTATAAATGGTTCTTTCTCTTTTTATATACTTTATACGTTCATAAGTTTTTACTGTAGTTCTCTCTTTGTATTGAAAAATAATTATGTAACTTACTTGGAATAATGCATTTAGGTTTTGTTTAAAATATGGTAGAATACAAATGTTGATTACATGTTTTAAAAACATAAAGTAAATTACAACACACAATATAATCACTATAATCTTTAGATATACAAAACCTAACATAAAATGAAAGCTTACTTAATGGACTTTGAAATCATGAAATAATATATAGGGTGTTCCATTTGAAAAACTGAAGAAATTGTGCAGTTTACGGATGGCTATCACCCAGTAAAATTCGCCGAGTTACGATTTGGATGATAAAGTAATTTTGAAGCCTAAAGATCAACTTTACCACTAAATTAAAATTAATTATCTCTGTTAGTTCCAGGGTAGCACTTTAACAATTTTCTTTAAATTTTTGTATAAACAACTGAATAACACAAAAACAGCACGGTTTCAATCGCCACAACTTAGATCATTTTAAACTTCATCTAACAAGGAATATAAAAATGCTAAAATATACAGGGTGTTCCATTAAAAAAAAACATAAGTTTGGTCTATAACTTGTTATGAAACACCCTGTACAAATTTAAATATTTTTAATATGTGCAGCTCACTATTCTGCACAACTTTTGTATAAAACATTTTTCGAAATATGTACAAATAAGCACGTGAATGATCGTTTCCAGAGCTCTGAAACACCCTCTATATAAGAAATTTTTATTATCAGTTGCATATAGTACATTTTTATTCCTACAGTTAGAATTTTTATTTTTATTGTTTTGCTTTCCTGATAAGGGCTATCGACGTTAGGTCTTTCTGCTTATTATATTTATGTTTGTTATGCAATTTATATAATTGAAAAAATTACAAGCATCGTTTGTGATATCCTTTACAAAATTGGCAATGAGTTTTTTTACCCAACTGACATATATTTGACAGTGCTGTTGGCACTAATAAGTTAAAAATATTTTAGATTGTATCTCAATAATTTGGGGTGGTGAAACAACAGGATAGTAAGTATAGGGTAACTTTGGTTTGAAATTAGAAATATATTTCTGCCCAGAGCCATGGACTAAATGGGAAGTCTAAAAACCAAGAAGGTTCAAATGTTTCAATTAGTTGCAAAAATTTATATTTAATTTAAGAAGATGGATGAAATCGGTGAGTCACACATCTGATCCTCCCCTTGTGAGAGCGATATATTTCAGTCGTGATAAAGATATTCTCTTCTTGTTTATAAGAAGTGTGTAGCCCAATATACGCTTTAATATCCAAAATAATATTTTAATGTGCCGGTAAACCGGCCGGTAAATTTATTATATGGTCCGCAGAGCAAAAAATAGTAGTAAAGCCGGATTCTCCGGCCCAAAGGGTTATCTAAAGAAAACATTGTTATATGTCAAAAACACTGATCTTGGCGTCACTATTTCTTTGTATTCGTATAAAATATGCTAAACATTGAAAAATTATAGGCTTTGTCAAGAAAATAGATGACAAAATATTGTCCTCTTACTCTCTTAGGTGTGAAAATTAAGTGATGAGACTGATTTTTTAAATTAGTTTTATTCGAATAGAATTACAATTGAATGTTGTCTCCTTTAAAGTAGTTCCCTTGGGAAGTTAGACAGATTTCTGTAACTCGGATACTGGGATAGCCTTCAGCTGGTCGGTTACAGCCGTTTGAATGTTTTCGAGTGTCCTAAAATGAAGTCCCTTCAGATGAATTTTCAATTTAGGGAAGAGGAAAAAGTCATCAGGACCAATTCATGTGAGTAAAGAGGCTGAGGAGCCACAGGAATGTTTTTATCGGCCAAAAACTCTTTTATTGAAATCGCTGTGTGACATGATGCAGGATCCAATTGTCCTTGATGTTTGGTCTCACACGAATAACCCTTTTTCAGAGTATTTCAATAACCTCGCTGTAAAAGTGTTGATTTATTGTTTGGCCTTGAGGCACAATCTCTATGTGGATGATACCCTGGCTACCAAATAAACAAATCAACATGCACTTGATCTTTAGATTTGCTCCTTCTTGCTTTTTTGGGCCTTGGAGAGCCTGGCGCCATTCCATGCTCTGGTGTTTTATTTACGGGTCATATTCAAACATCCAATTCTCGTCACCAGTGATGATATGTTCCAAAAAATGGGGATCATTTTCAATCAATTTTAAAAAGTCAAGGCATCTCTCCTGATGTTCTTTTATTCCTGCGAAAGGTTTTTTGGAACCATTTTCTCATCCCCAATTAATTGGTCAAAACCTGACGAACGGTGGTGTGACTTAAATACAACTGTTCCCCGATAATTCTGATCATCATCCGACGATCTGAACGCACAAGTTCCCGGATTCTGTCGACATTTTCATCAGTTCTTGCTGTTGAAAGCCTTCCGTTGCGAGATCCATCTTCCATCGACTCTCTTCCTTCTGAAAATAGCTTAAACCACTGAAAAACCTGGGCTCTTGACAAAACACTGTTTCCGCAGGCCTGCTGAAGTTTTGCAAAAGTTTCTGTTGCGCTGAGCCCAAGTCTGAAGCAAAACCTGATGGCACACCATTGCTCGAAATTAATATCACTCATTTTTAGAACACACTAAATAATACGGTTTCACGATAACAATGACCATGCCAGATTATCTATGCACCAAGATTCAGAAATCGATAATATGATCAGAGACGAGGCTAGCGGATTATTAAATAATTTGAAGCAGTTCAAATTTATATGCTCTGTTGTGATCTGGTACAAAATTTTGAGTCATATTAACCCCATCAGCAAACTTTTGCAAACTGTAAATTTTGATATGTCACAAGCTATTGATATGCTTAGCAACTGCAAACTCTTCTTTGAAAACCTGAGATCAGATGAAACTTTTGAAAGCATCATTTTAGAAGCAACCGAGCTTGCTTCAGAGATTGACGTGGAAGCTAATTTCGAAACCACCACACCACGTCATCGTGTCAGATGCAAAACAAGAACGTTTTTGTACGAGGGCCCGGATGAACCCGTTCAAGACCTCAAACAAAAATATAAAATAGATTTTTTTTCACACTATAGATCAAGCAATAAATGCCTTGGAAACCAGATATAATTTGCTAAATACTCAGCTTTTTGTATAATATTTTTGGTCTAAAAGACATGCCCAAAAATGAGCTACTGGCTCATTGCAAAGATTTGGAAGTAGTTTTAACTGATGGAAATTCAAGCGATCTTAACGCCCTGGAACTAGCCGATGAAATAAGCATTGTTTCGTTATTATTAACAAAAAAGGAAACCCCTGTTGAAGTTCTCAAGTTTATCGCTACACTTAAATTCGCACCAAACCTCAGCATACTATTAAGAATCCTACTTACATTGCCAGTCACTGTGGCTTCAGGGAAAAGAAGCTTTTCAAAACAAAAAATAATAAAAAATTATCTCAGAACGATGCAGACGCAAAATCGTCTCAATGGATTGGCAATGATAGCTATAGAACACGAAATTAGTGACAAATTAGACTTGGAATCACTGGTTCGTGAGTTTGCCGAAAGAAAAGTTAGAAAACGGGCATTTTAATTACTTTGGTTAGTTAGAATTTATTTATAATATGGGATATTAGTTTAGTTAGCATTACTACATTTTAATTTTTGTTATTTTGCCTTAAGTTCTAAATTGCTTATCTTGTTATCTGATGATTGAGTTTTTAATAAAACGTTTTTAAAAATTTTTTTTTTTCAAAGTTTTCTTGACTTTCTGATATAGTCGCATGAGATTTACTTAAAAAACCTTAAACTAAGGTTTTGCCCGGAGGGCCGTCCCTGCTTAGGTTTGGTTGAGATATCCATAACAATTTTATTAATTCATTCTCCCGTTCCCTCGCCCTCCTCGGAGCCTCATATGGGGCGCGCAAGCACAAACTGCCGCAACGCCAAGAGATACTGGGAGAATATAGTCGCCCCATTCCAGACCAATACTCAGATTAAGAGTGCCTTCCGATCCGAAACGGCCCACCCCATTGCTTGCATCACGAGGACGCATGTTAAGCCGATTGATCCACACTGGGTTAGGTGGGACTTCCCGTCTAAAGTGAGCGAGGAGCCAAAGAGGTGTATTGCTGGGATATGCTCAGGATTGGAAGTCGAGATCCAGCCGCCGAGATATTCAAACGCTCTGCTTGCACCTCCGAATTTCTACGCGCTCCTCGATTAACGACAAATCGCCGTTTTCACGGCGTATTTTGCTTCGCAAATTTTTCCATTCTTTCATCCGCGCTGGGACGAATTCCTTCGAACGAATTTATTCCTGGCCCACCACGGCTTACCAGGATTAAACTCGCAACACCCTTACCTGCAGCACGTCTAGTCGTGTTCGGTGACAGGGGGAGTAATTAATCACCTCCCACTGCCCGCAACTCGGCAAAAACTTGCCCAGTGTTAAGGTGCCGTCATAACATATTTAATTCTGTTCATATACATTTGTATATTTTTCAATGAGGCGAACGTCTCCGTAGCTAGGGCGAGTTTTAACTGCTCTGGCCGCGGAGGGCGAAACGAGATACGTCTCTCGACTCGTGTAGGGTTACCTGCACGTGACCTGAGGCGTGTGCACGCTCGCTAAAACAGTGACTCTTGCTTTGCCATCGGCCTCCTCGGCGCTCACCTCCTCCAGGTGGGAACGCCGGGATCAAAAGTTAGCTGAGGTTACAGCCCAGCTAAAGAAGGTCACTGCAATAATGACTGCCCTCCAGGTAGAAAATGCCAAGCAGTCGGAGGAGATCCGTGTGCTAACGCACAGACTCCTAGATATCCTCCCCACCGCTTTCGAAAAGCGCATCCCCTCGCAGGAAAGCGAGAAGGTGATCGCGCCGGCCCCTCCAGGTCCGACAAACTCCTGCCTCGACATGCCCGTCCTCTCACAGGAATGCAAGATGGACGTGCAGGCCATCTCGGCCACTGATGACGACGGTTTTATCGAAATTCCGAGTAATGGTGAATTAAGACGCCAAAGAAAGGCGCAACGCGAGGCGGATATCGCCTCCGCAAAAGAATTCGGCGCAAAAATCGCGCGCGAAAAAGAATCACGCAAAGTTTGAGAACCACCGCGTTCTTGCTCGGGCAAACGCCCAGCATCATCCGATACGGCTGCCGAACCGGCAAAAAAATCGACCACCACCTCCGGTGCAGGTGGAAAGCCCGACCGATTTCCGAAATGCGACTCGTTACTTTGACGAGCGTAATGCTCCCCACCACACCTACCAGCTCGACGAGGACAAAATCCTCAAGGTGGTTCTCCGCACCGTCCCCGTCGAGATCTCTGCAGAGGAGGTGGAAGCCTCCCTCAGAGAGAAAAACATCCTCGTTCATTCTGTGACCAGAATGACCAACCGTCAGGGCCCAATCCCCTTGGTATACGTCCAAGTGACCAAGAATGACGAGGGGAAATTTTTTTCCAAATCAGAACCGTTGCTGGACTCTCGATCAGAGTGGAGTCCAAGCATAAATCCGGGGGCAATCAATGCCACCGATGCCAGCGAGTCGGCCACTCTCAGGCCCTCTGCCGAGCCGGCAGCCATCCATCTGCGGAGTGCTCGGACTCGAGCGACTCGCAACCTCGCTGTACAAACTGCGACGGCCCACATGTGGCCAGTTTTCGAGGCTGCCTGGCCTTTACTCGACACCAGAGGCAAAGACCTCCCTCTGGGCCACCATCTGCGCCGACGAGGCAATCCCTCAGAGTGCCCGGCACCTCGTACGCGACTGCCGCCACTCAGAGCGCTGCTCCTCCACCTCAGAGGGCGGCTCCCGCCCCTTAGGCTCCCGCCCCTCAGGCTCCCGCCCCTCAGGCACCCGCCCCTCAGGCACCCGCCCAGAGCACGTCGGTGCCGCCGTACGACATGAGTCGTCTACCAAAGAACAGAAACCCAAAATTAGCCACCGCGCTACGGGAGCTTCTGATCACGGCCACCAGCCAGGAAGAGCGCGACCTTTTCGTAGCGTCGTTCGCTCGCTTCTTTCACGTCGCCTAGGCGCTTCCCACTCCCTCATCATCCGAACATGAACAACACAAACAATACTGACTCCCATAGATTTCGTCCGCATTGCTTTTTGGAATGCGAACGGGTTACGCGACAAGATTGTAACGAGTTTTAGTGCTCAGCGTGGTAAGTAAATCACAAAGTTATTTGTAAAATTAATCACGCTATGCACTGCACTCTTTCAAAACCGCGTTTAAAAAAATTTTAGAAAACCTGATAAATGTTAAACAGCGAGCGAACACATGGACTGCCAAAAAACTCGTCGCGCCGGCGAACAATGTGTCCAACGTCCTTGCGGGGATTCCGGCGGAGCCGCGGCAGACGATTTCTGTCTAGACGATTCGGGAAAATGCGTACATTACCGAGGAGGAAACTGCGTACGCCATCACTCCTACCATCGCTCCCCACCAATTTTGGCAGTTGGAAATGGAAAAGACGCGCGCTAATTTCCCGTTTTTAATTAATTTTGAGGGTATAAAAGACAGGTGGAGGACCGGGTAAAATCAGAGTATCTCCTCGAGCTCTGCTAGTCCACAAGCGCTCTCTTGGATGATCCTCCTAATTGTACCTGCTATTCCACAAGCGGTTCAATTAGCTCAGCGATACCGACGCGCCCCATGGTGCCTGCTAGTCTATAAGCGGCTACACTGGGTAGCGTCCCGACGACCGTGACCGACGCTCTATCGCGTACCGACGCGCCCCATGGTGCCTGCTAGTCTATAAGCGGCTACACTGGGTAGCGTCCCGACGACCGTAACCGACCCCTTAACCGTGTACCGACGCGCCCCATGGTGCCTGCTAGTCTATAAGCGGCTACACTGGGTAGCGTCCCGACGACCGTGACCGACGCCCTATCGCGTACCGACGCGCCCCATGGTGCCTGCTAGTCTATAAGCGGCTACACTGGGTAGCGTCCCGACGACCGTAACCGACCCCTTAACCGTGTACCGACGCGCCCCATGGTGCCTGCTAGTCTATAAGCGGCTACACTGGGTAGCATCCCGACGACCGTGACCGACGCTCTATCGCGTACCGACGCGCCCCATGGTGCCTGCTAGTCTATAAGCGGCTACACTGGGTAGCGTCCCGACGACCGTAACCGACCCCTTAACCGTGTACCGACGCGCCCCATGGTGCCTGCTAGTCTATAAGCGGCTACACTGGGTAGCGTCCCGACGACCGTGACCGACGCCCTATCGCGTACCGACGCGCCCCATGGTGCCTGCTAGTCTATAAGCGGCTACACTGGGTAGCGTCCCGACGACCGTGACCGACGCTCTATCGCGTACCGACGCGCCCCATGGTGCCTGCTAGTCTATAAGCGGCTACACTGGGTAGCGTCCCGACGACCGTGACCGACGCCCTATCGCGTACCGACGCGCCCCATGGTGCCTGCTAGTCTATAAGCGGCTACACTGGGTAGCGTCCCGACGACCGTGACCGACGCCCTATCGCGTACCGACGCGCCCCATGGTGCCTGCTAGTCTATAAGCGGCTACACTGGGTAGCGTCCCGACGACCGTGACCGACGCTCTATCGCGTACCGACGCGCCCCATGGTGCCTGCTAGTCTATAAGCGGCTACACTGGGTAGCGTCCCGACGACCGTGACCGACGCCCTATCGCGTACCGACGCGCCCCATGGTGCCTGCTAGTCTATAAGCGGCTACACTGGGTAGCGTCCCTACGACCGTGACCGACCCCGTAACCGCGTACCGACGCGCCCCATGGTGCCTGCTAGTCTATAAGCGGCTACACTGGGTAGCGTCCCGACGACCGTGACCGACGCCCTATCGCGTACCGACGCGCCCCATGGTGCCTGCTAGTCTATAAGCGGCTACACTGGGTAGCGTCCCGACGACCGTGACCGACCCCTTAACCGGGTACTGACGCGAATTAGGCACTGAAGAATTCAATCATCAATTAATCATTTGTTATTAAATTTCTAATTTCTTCTGTTCTTTACAAAGGCGTATTTACAAAGAAGAAGTGTGGAGAGCCAGTTACGAAAAGTCGCCGCAACCCCTAAACCCGAGGAAGGAGCCAGAGTGGACCAGAATCATTATATTTTATTAAGAATTTCATTATGATTTTATTGTACATATTATTTTAAAATATACTCTTTTAAACTTATTGTTTGAATAATTATTGGACTATCGGTGAAAAGTAAAGAGAAATAAAAATAACAAATAAACTAAACGAACTCCGGACCAGCCCGAGGTATACTGGAAGCAGTCTAAACTATTAAAATATTTCTCCTTCAAACGAGAAGTGTTTTAAACCGTTACAAGATACTCGAGCTAGAGCACTTCGTCCACCAGCACAAGATTCATCTCGTGCTTGTGAGCGAAACTCGTCTCAGTGCAAGTCAAGTTCCTAAGATCAATGGGTATCAGATTCCCTTCCTGACCAGAACCGACACCGAGCGTGGTACTGCTATCTACGTCAAAAGGGGACTCGACCATTCACATCTTCCTATAGACGACTTGACCAACCTCGAAGCCACTGCTTTGGTACTCAACACTATAGACGGTCCGCTCAAAATCATCTCGGGGTATCAATCCCTCAGCAAGACGCTTCTTGATGCCGATCTCGACATCATCTTCAACGATGTCATGCCTACCATCTTGGCAGGAGATCTAAACAGCAAAAGCGCTGCTTGGAAGAGTAGAATTACTAACAGACGCGGTAGAACTCTTCAAGCCTACATCGACAGATCGCCTCACGAGATAGTCGTCGTGGCCCCAGATGGCCCTACATACTTCGATAACCGCGGCCTCCGGCCCGATATTCTTGATATTGCTCTTCTAAGTAACGTCAACGCAGAGCATGATATCTGGGTCGAGAATGACTTAGATTCCGACCATAATCCTGTAGTAATGCACGTCGCATTGGGTATCAACAACACACCCCATTATATCAAGAATACGGATGGAAGCTGTTTAGGCAAAAGGTCGAAAAACTACTCTCTCCTCTTCCAGGCATAAAGTCAACAGCGGACCTAGACAGCGCAGTCGCCAGTCTTACCACTTACGGCCGCTGAAGAGTCCTCGAGTACGAGAATCTCGACAAGTCCCGAGCCTCTCAATATCTCGCCGGAAATCCTCGATTTGATCCGAAAGAGCAAGGCGGCTCGCCGCAGGTGGCATAGCACGCACTTGCCTGAGCACAGGGTGGAGGCCTACTCCCTTGCAGCTCACGTCAAAGACAATCTTCGCGCCCTGCGCAACGAGCGTTGGGAACGAAAAATCGACGACGTCAATTCTTGCTCCAAAACCTTCTGAGGGCTAACTAAAGTGTTAAGACGCAAACCACCTGGTCGGACTGCGATCCATGGTGAGAGAGGTCTCGCCTACTCAGATACTGAGAAGGCTGAAGCATTCGCCGACTCCCTCGAACATCAATGTATGCTAAACCCTAGCGAGGATCTCGACTTTGAGGATGATATAACATCCGCTGTTAATTCATATTTAACAGCAGACAATGGCCAGTGGACCATAGTTCCCGCCACTAAAACCGAAGTCAATGACCTAATCAAATGTCTCCCGCTGAAGAAGGCCCCGGGCCCCGACGGTATCAGCACCGCCATGGTCCGTAAACTCGGCAGAAAAGGTAGAGTCGCTATCTTAAACATCGCGAACGCGTCAATTAGGATATTTCCCGACCTCCTGGAGGCTGGCTAACGTAACCAGCATCTTGAAGGAAGGGAAGTCTCCTACCCTCCCGGACAGCTATAGACCAATCAGTCTTCTCAGTACTCTGTGCAAACTTGTCGAGAAAGTAATTCTCAAACGCTTCCGCGACTTCACGGAGGACAATAAGATCATCCCGGACTATCAGTTTGGTTTCCGAACAGGTCTCTCCACCACTCATCAACTGGTGAGAGTCACTGAATACATCGCCAACAGGTTCGCCCATAGGAAGGAAACGGCTGCGGTCTTCTTTGACGTTGCCAAGGCTTTTGACAAGGTCTGGCCAGACGGTCTAATCCAGAAAATGATCCTTCTTGAGTACCCTGAGTACTTAATACGACTCATTCACTCCTTCATGAGTCAGCGACGGTACAGCTGCAAAGTAAACAAGGCTCTCTCCACAGTGAGACAGGTAGAAGCCGGGGTTCCTCAGGGGTCATGCCTCTCCCCGACGCTCTACAACATCTATGTGAGCGACATGCCGGATTTCTCTCCATGCATGGTCGCCCAATACACCGACGACACGGCGCTTCTGTACCAAGGTCGCACCTTCACTCATAAGCATCGCAACGTCATGGAAAGTAAACTTCAATCGGCTATCCACGGCCTCGAGGAATGGGCTGAAAATGGCGCATTGCGATAAATCCCTCAAAAAGCGTGGCCGTGCATTTCAGACGGAAACGCAACAAACCCCCGATCCCTCCTCTCGAATTTACAATCGGCGAGTCCCCGATAGCCCTCAAAGACCACACCCGGTACCTGGGATGCATTCTTGACCAGGACCTTAGCTGGACCAAGCACATAAATGCCGCTATCGCCAAAGCGAATTATACCCTACGTGAGCTGTTTCCTATCATAAGACCAAAGTTCAGGTTATCCACCAAGAACCATAAGCCTATATAAACTCATCCTGAGACCACAGATGCTCTACGCATCTCAAGCCTTCGCTTACTGCTCTAAGACAAAGATCAATAGGATCCAAAACCGGCAAAACGTCCTGCTGAGAAAGGTGCTAGGAGCACCCACTTACATGCGCAACTCACAGTTGCACAGAGACACTAAAACGCCCAGTGTCCTGGATCACATCAAAGAGCTCTCAAGTAAATTCTTTGAAAGGCTGGACAATGACCCACTATCGGGAATCACATTCCCACAGTATGACAGACCGTCTAGGTGCAAAAACAACAAATATCACACCCCCAGAGACATTCAAAGGTAAAACTTAGAAATCCCTAAAACCCTCGTTAATATAAAATTAATTTGTTTCGCCACCATAGCGTTACACCCTCTGTCCCCCCACTGCCCTCACAGTCCTCGAGGGTGGCTGGGATCGGACCGCCGGTAGCTACTCGCTTCTAAGAGATCAACCATCTCGTCAAGCTAGAATAGGCCTCTGGTCAGACTAGCCCTAGCACCGAGCATATGAGGAGAGGTTTTAGTTGGTAGGCGCGATCCCGGCGAATCCAACACTACCCCACTATAGGGGTGTCTTATGAAGATCTCCTCTCCTCACGTCAAAAAAAAAATAAAAAAAGCTCAGGATTGCCAATGCTCAACCTCCAGGATCTCCGTTCCCCTCGCACGGGCCGCAGTGCATGGCAAACGCACCGCTGAGAAAAGCTTACAGAGAAAGATGTTCTTATAACAATTTGATTTGAATTGATTTTCCCTTTAGTTTTGAGTTTGATTTAATTTTAATTAATAAGTCAGTTTGGAAAAATCTAACAAATAGGACGAGGCAGCTTTTATAAATGTTGTCGCAGGTTTAGGGGGGTCAGCACAATTGACCTAAATCTAAATTCAAAGGTGCATGGTGTGACATGGGGGAGGGCGGATAAGATTGAACGAAAAACCATTTATGGAAACCGCCTTGCTACTACTACAAATACGTTTAAACCTGTCATTATGAATTAAAATGGTCTTTCTATTAAAATCCAAGAATACATTTAATAACTAACTTTACTATTTGCAGTCAATTGCAAGCAGTGCATTTAATTTCAGATTATTACCAAACTGATCGCAGATTGGTTCAAAATATGAGTTCGTAGGGAAATCCCTTAATAAAAGAAACAATCGATGACTCATCCGAAGAACTGTCGCCGCTTCCTCCTTGAGATTTCCTATAGAGGCGGCCGCAACAGTAAATGCGTTGAGGTGAAAGGATTATTGGAGCCGCGCAGACCGGTCAAGTCCGCGCACCATCGTCTCATTTCAACGCACAACCGAAAGACCGCAAGAACCGCAAGACGTACTATCGCTTCACTGACCGAAAGTACCGGTTTCGCGCGGAACCCGTCAAATAAAAGTTAACCAGTCCGAAGAGAACGCCCGACCGGTGAAGAACACAAAGGCAAGATGCAGAAATACGTTTGCAGTGCGGTCGTCTTTTGTTTCCTAGCCATCTTCCTCGAAGGAATCCTATCGGAAATAACAGGTGATTAACTAGCCTCATTTAAAATTCCAGATGGTACACGGAGCGCGATCCCGCCGCGACAGTGTGTGACGTGAATGGAAACGACCGTTGAAATGCGAAGGTTTCACTTGTGCATAATTTTTAAGAAAAAAACAAATTAATAAGGTCGCCGTTTCTTTTTCATACACAAGAACCTTGTTAATATTCATGAAACAAATGAGTTGGGCAAATATGGTTTCCCGAATGTTTGCAAATTAACGACGAAAACTAAATGTGAAGTGTTAATCACCAGTGAAAGTTTTGATATAAATTAACTTTATGTATGACAGTTTCTATATTCTGTGTGATTTATAACTCAAACAGCTGTCGACCATTAGGTACTAAATTCATGCGATTTTTAGATGTGTTTGTTACTAAACGAACGTCTCTTTATATATGATATGATGATTAATCATTTCAAGGATTATGTTCGAAATATCAACCAACGTCGAAACAAATATTTCCTTAAACTTGAAAAACATTACCTTTTTAAAATAAACTTTTCCGTGTATCTTTTGAAATGATTTCTTGAATTTTGCCTTTTTGGCGAATTAATAGGGTGGCAATTTTTTCTACGGTGTAATCCGTGGCATTGAGCCCATCAGCGAGGGAGTTACATTTTAGTAATTAATTAAAAAATACACTCACAGTGGATTTCACAAACATTTTTTCAAGCCAGGTTTTTTGTAAGCCGGTATTATATTTTCAGCTATGTAAACGTTCTTTGTATGCCATTATTGTCACTGTTTACTGTTTAAATTAGAAATGGAGCCTAGGAAGTCGGAAGAGCGTTTAAGGTAAAAAATACATCAAAATAGAAAATTATTTGTTAATAAATATTGTGAAAGAGTAAATATTAATCAATGTAATGCAATCGCAGAACCTAGCCTCACATTATGTATTCCGTCTACCATTAGAAAGATCGTTTACACAGCCAAAAATATAATACCAGTGTTTATTTAATTAATATTATTTAAGCCAGAGATATATTTATTACCACCTTTGTGAAATCCACTGTTAATGAATCAAATACAATATTTTGGTTTAATTTAAATGATCCTTTTTACTTTCTCCGTTACGAAGTACGAGAAAGTATTGTGATCGTGATTTTTTTTAAAAAATTTTTTTACGGAAATATCCGTTTTGGGGTCCCTAGATGCCATTTCAACAATTTCTGTAATTTTTTTTTGTGTCTGTGTGTGTGTGTGTCTGTCTGTGTGTCTGTCTCTGTGCGCTGTATCTCAAAAACCAATAGAGCAATTGATATGAAACTTTCAACATAGGTCTTATTTGATAATCCGAAGAACTGAAAAGCTTTTGGGAAAGTTTCGTAAACCGGAAGTGGGTGTTTACCTTAACAATTTTTTTGTTTTTTGCCAATATTTTATTAAATATAAAAAATATCACAAAAACATTTAAACAAACATCGAAGACAACAAAGACATGAATAGCTTTTGCTTGAAAATATTTTTCATAAAATCATTGCTATTCGAGAAAAAAAAATTATTAGTTTTTTTTTTTAATATTTGGTTTATAATTATGAAACGATAATAGTTACAGCAATTTTATGTGAATAATAATTGTATAAAATGCCAAAATGAACAACTTCTAAAGAATAAGTTTTTTTCGAAATCTCGTTAGTTTTCGAGTAAACCTAGTTTTTGAATTTGAAGTATAATTTTTCCATCTTTCATGATTTGGCGTTTTAAACGTCAGTTTCATCCGAGTTTACGCAACGCTCGATGTACATTTAAAATATGATTTCAATTGAAAATAAACCATGAAAACGTAAATATAAATGGCTATGATACCATCACGTCGGAGAAAGTAACATGATGGCCACATCATCATTTAGGTTTCGAGTTTGGGAGAAAAGTCGAAAAACAATATGAAATGTCTATTTAAAAAATGCACAAAAATTAAATAAAACACAGAAAATGCCTTTATTTCAAGTCAAGTTTAGTTTTTGAAAATCCGACAATTTTTATAAGAGTTATGAATTTTTGAAAAATTTTGGTTTCGTGTCGAGAATAAAAATTAAAAAGAAATATGAAACGTTTATAAAAAAATTCACAAAAATTAAACTGAACTGTCAAAATGCGGATTTATCGAAACAAGTTTAGTTTGTAAAAATCCGACAATTTTTACAAGAGTTATGAATCTTTGAAAATTTTTGGTTTCTAGTTTAGGAGAAAAAAATCGAAAAAAAATATTAAACGTCTATAAAAAAATCACAAAAATTAAATTCAATTGTAAAAACGCGTTTGTGAAAATTCGACATTTTTTACAAGAGTTATGAATTAAAAAAAAAAATAGTTTCTAGTTTAGAAGAAAAATCGAAAAAAAAAATATTAAACGTTCATAAAAAAATTCACAAAAATTAATCTGAACTGGCAAAATGCGTATTTATCAAAATAATTTCAACTCATTCTTTCAGTCCATATTTAGTTTGTTGAAATGTTACAGTTTTTAAAAGAGTTACGACTAAAAAGAAAAAGAAAACTGGTGTCGCATGGGTGATAATTATGAAACGATAATAGTTACAGTAAATTTATGTTAATAGTAATTGTAGTGAATGCCAAAATGAACAACTAATAAAGAATAAGTTTTTTTTTCAAAATCTCTTTAGTTTTTGAATTTGAAGTATAATTTTTCCATCTTTCGTAATTTTGACGTTTTAAACGTCAGTTTCATCCGCTTGTTGTACAATACGATTTAAATTGAAAATCAACGATTAAAGCGTAAATATAAATGATACCATCAAGTCGGAGAAAGTAACATGATGGCCACATCACACATCACCATTTTTACTTTCTCCGTTACGAAGTACGAGAAAGTATTGTGATCGTGATTTTTTTTTCAAAAATTTTTTTTACGGAAATATCCGTTTTAGGGTCCCTAGATGCCATTTCAACAATTTCTGGAAAAAAAAAATTTGTGTCTGTGTGTGTGTGTGTCTGTGTGTGTGTCTGTGTGTGTGTCTGTGTGTGTGTCTGTGTGTGTGTGTGTGTGTGTGTGTGTGTGTGTGTGTGTGTGTGTGTCTGTCTGTCTGTGTGCGCTGTATCTCAAAAACCAATAGAGCAATTGATATGAAACTTTGAACATACGTCTTATTTGATAATCTGAAGAACCGAAAAGCTTTTGGTAAAGTTTCGTACACCGGAAGTGGGCGTTTACCTTAACTGTTTTTTGTTTTTTGCCAATATTTTCTTAAATATAAAAAATATCACAAAAATATTTAAACAAACATCGAAGACAACAAAGAAATTAATAGCTTTTGCTTGAAAATATTTTTCATAAAATCATTGCTATTCGAGAAAAAAATTTATTAATTTTTTTAAATTTTTGGTTTATAATTATGGAACGATAATAGTTACAGCAATTTTATGTGATTAATAATTGTAGAGAATGCCAAAATGAACAACTTATAAAGAATAAGTTTTTTTCGAAATCTCGTTAGTTTTCGAGTAAACCTAGTTTTTGAATTTGAAGTATAATTTTTCCATCTTTCATGATTTTGACGTTTTAAACGTCAGTTTGATCCGAGTTTACCCAACGCTCGATGTACATTTAAAATATGATTTAAATTGAAAATAAACCCATGAAAACGTAAATATAAAGTCGGAGAAAGTAACATGATGGCCACATCACCATTTTTTAAGGTTAGTCGCAGTGTCATATTTGTTGTTTGAAGTATTGCACCCGAAATTGCACTATATTTTGTTTCTATTAGTTTTATTAATTTCATGAGTACATTTATGAATTATAAATTGTGGACTATACCTATATGTAGCCCAAAATCCTGGTCAAATATTTGACCAGGATAGTAAAATAGTCAAAAATTTCAGGCGAGAAGCAAATAAAGGGCTTTCTAATAAGAATGATATAACTAGAAATGAAATGGCAACTATGCTTAAAATGTTATCTCTGTCACTAGTCGTTATCAGGGCCGATCCTGTACCCTTGGCCGCCCGCGTGTAAATATCGAGTTGGCCGCCCCCTCAAGTGCATATCTTGCAGGGTTGCGTGTTTACTATTTTAGTAATAAGACACCAAAATTTCAATTACATATAATACGAAACTTTTTGCTACAAAACGAAATATTCGCGATTTTTTGCATTTACGGTTTTTTTAAATATTGTTTCAATTCAATCATTTGTGCAACGTTAGGACAATAGAAGTCGCCCTAATGGTGTATCTAAAGTCGCCCTAATGGTGTATCTATTATGAATACTTGGGGTTACAACTCCATAGTGAAAAACCATTGCTCTGTCAGCGTCTATATTGACCTGATGAGGTCTAATAAGATTGAAACTGGTGCTCGGTTGTCGCACGGGGAAACAATATTTCAATGTTTATCAATGATATTATTATAATTGTCACTAGTTTATGGTTTCTTATTTTCTGTGGATTTCTCCACTCAGTCAAGGAAATTGTCCAATGTTAAGATAATAGATGTTGCCCTGATGGTGTATCTAGCTATTACGGTTTTAAATTTTAATTATTTACATTCAAGTTGACACAATGCCACCGGAACATGTTGATGGTAGAGCCACTTATACAATATACCCTCCCCCCCATCATTTTTTGAAGAAAGAAAGAACGATTTATCTTCCTAGACCAAAATAACTGGCGAAAAAGTGCTTTAAGAGTTAATTAAAAATTCTTGCTAAGTTTGAAACTGCAGGTTCTTCTTGGCTCTATATAACGAGCCGCCCCTGTCCTCAGCACTAAACTTATTGATAATTGAATAGTTTTGTGGCTGATAATTGTTGATAAATTCATTATATTTAACGATGGGTGATATTTCACGTACCTGTGATTTTTCCCTGATAGTAAAAAATCACAGGTCGTTACTGAATTTCACCGTGACTGTGATTGCGACTGTTAGCCAAGCTGTGACTGCTAATTAAACAGTGATTGCTACTTCAAACGTGATTGCTCCGTAAAATTGTAATTGATACCCAAATTGTGATTGTTAGCGAAAATCCTAATTTTTTGACATTTTTCACCAATTTTATAGAAACTTTTCTTAACTATTTTTCAAAGCCCGTAAATTTTGGCACATTTTGGTTTTCAAATAATTGAGATCACCTGACACGTTTGGGTATTATAAACCTTTAAAAAGTCACTTAATATGCGTTTCTAAACTTCTGGACTCAGAAACCTTGTTTTTGGACATTTTTTTACACATTTTACAAACAAGTTTCTTAACAATTTTTTGAGGATATTTTAGTCAATCAATTGAGATCATCCAACACGTTTGCAAGTTATAAACCTCGAAAAAATCACCGGCAAAAACTATCTAATAACAAAAAATGCAAAAATCATTTATATTTTTTTGAAGGGATTTTTACATTTTAAAGCTTGTATTATTAAAATGATCCAAGTGCTATTTTCACAAATCGACAAACACCTTTTGCAAAAATTTAACACACAAATGTCTCGATTTTGACTTTTCAATGATCAAAAGAAATTCTCTAAAACGAGAAAAAACAAGATTTGCAGTGTTTAAGACATTTGGTCGCTATACGTTTTAAAAAACCAAACATTGAGGATTCGATTTTTAAAACGTATAACAACCACACTTGAAAATCTTGATTTTCTAATCTTTTCTTTTTAGAGAATTTTTTTTTTTAATCGTAAATTTGGCACTATTCTGCTTATGAATGATCATAATCAAGATTTTATAGGTATTTTATTACCTTTTCTATTTTTTTTTTCGATTTGAAATCGTATGATCAAAATCAAGATTTTATTATCTTTTGATTAATTTATTCATTGGTGAAAAACTAGGTGCGTGGGCAACAAGATATGGCCCACTCATCACGTAAAATAGCACCCACCCACCATCCACTCTACCAACTTTATTCTAACCTAAAATTATGTATGGTTGAAGAAATTTGAAGAAATGAAAGTTTAAAAATAATGCGAAACGTATTTTGTAAATCTAAAACGCTTTATTAATTACTTTGTACTCCATTTTTCTCTGGTCTCATGTTCAAATTACTATTTTCATGAACTGAAAAAATAGAAATAAAAACAAATACTAAACTTACCAAACGTACTCAAAATTCATTTAACTTTAATATTCGGTGCGAACAACTAGACATTCCTTTATTATAATTTTTGAAATAATACCACTAAACCAGCACTATAACAATTTTCTAATTACAAATTTCACGAACTAAAAAAATATAATAATTCTCTCAAAACTCAAAATATACTGGACGATTCGACGTTAATCATTTCATTTAAAAATAATCCCTCGAGAACAGAGCAAATCATCATTCTAAATATGCGCTTTTTCAGAGGCAAAACACAAATTTAAAAAAAAAACGATTATCAAGTATTAGAATTGAAACTTTACAAAATAACTAAAAAGTCATTAGATTTTACGATTCTGCAAAAATCCTTCGTCTAGATTTTAAAACAACTCCCCGAGAACACAGCAAATCGTTATTTTGAAGATGAGCTTTTTCAGAGACATAGAAAAACATTTGCAACACACTTTACTCAAAATACATTCCACTTTACGTTTCCGCAACAGTCTAGAAATGCTTCTTCACTAATTTTGAAATAATCACAATTTCAAAAGGTGTTACCATATTTTCTAACCGTGATCACTGTTTAAAATCACTGATATTAAAAAGTAGCAATCACAGGTAGCAACGTGATTCAAAAGTAGCAGTTTTGCCCATCTCTAATTATATTTAAAAGTGTTATCGTGTATTAATTTATTTCTATACATAATCATTTGTGTAATTTCGATTATATTTCACCGTCGACAATAACTGAGGACCGATTTGGACCTACATTAGCCTCACATCAGCACACTACGATCGTCGTTGGCGGAGAAACAGAATTCGACTATGCCCTTATAGACCAATCAAGTAACCGCTAGGATGTAAAAACAATTAGGGCGACATCTATCGCCAAAAATGTTACTACGTTCTAAAATTATAATATATCGGCGATAGATGTCGCCCTAATTGTTTTTACATCCTAGCGGTTACTTGATTGGTTTATAATTGATATATTTAAAAAATATATAAAGAATAAATAAAATAGAAACAACCTTACTTATTGCAGAAAGTATTAAATAAATTCAAAAAAAAAAAACGAACGAAATATAGCCTGAATATATAAATATTCAACCTGTTCGTAACTCTGCAAGCAAAATTAAGTCTTACTAAGACTATAGTCTTATAGTTTTTTTTTTTTTTTTTAATTTAATATATAAAGAAATATTTACATGCAGGTAGTGCCATGGCTCCTTGGCTCTATATAACGAGCCTCCCCTACATACGGTGCAGGATTTATTCTTCGACTTATCTTTAGATTTTTCAATTTTATTTAAATGATCTGACAATAGGGGGTCAAATTTAGTTAGCATTTCTGCTGCCTTTAAAAAATCGTTATTTCTCCTATAGAGATTGGAACTACTTCGTCTAAAAGCAAGACATTGACTTGTTAAAAAGTGCGCAATAGCAATCATTCTTTCTACAATAGCCCTCCATCGGTTTTTTTTTCGAATTCAAATTGTTGCTCTTTGTCTATGATTTTTATTTATTTAAACGGATTTTTAACTCCCACCATTTTTGGAGTCACTTAATATACTTTGCACTGTTCTCATGTTTTACAAATTCGTCAGTACAATGGCGTAAGCCTTTAAAACCCGTAGTTATAATTTTAATATATCCTTTTCCAAATAATTTACATAGGAAACAAAATCCGCAGCTTTGTCTTACGTTTCGCCGCCCCTCTAATCGCCGGCCACGTGCCATGCACGCTCTAGCCCTCCGGTAGGATCGGCCCTGGTCGTTATTTGTGTTTAGTATACTCTGACATTTTAAGGCTAATTATTTTGTATTTGTGAGTTATGTGAAGTTGCGTAATAAAATAATTAAACACAGTTATATTTCTTACTTCACTCGTTTATTTATAACACTAAATGTACATTTCGAACACGATGTGTTCATTTTCAATAGTTAACTGATGGGTTTACATTGGTCGGTTAAATACATATACAAAGGCTGTATGACACGATTAATAAACGTAATAATAGGAACGGAATACTTAAGGTAAGTTGGGAATTACGGGAAAGACCGAGAAGTAATAAACAACAAATTGCTTTAAGGCTCTTGGAGCGTACCTCTAAATTCATTTAAAACATTATTCACAAACGGATAAAGACTTCAAAGTGAAATTTTGAATTCACCTCTATAAATATATTCTAAAGAGTAGCACGGATTTATTTTTTTTATAATAATGTTTATAAACAATTTTAATACTAATATTGCTGTAATTTAGAAAAAAAAATCCGTCGTACCCTGGGGTAATTTATTTAAAATTTATTATTTACATAATATTTTTTCATATTTTCGAAACTGTATCCGAAATTTGAATAATAAGTTATTCATTTTAATACTCTGTCGTGGTGCGCCCTCTGCGGCTTTCTTGTTTAACAGGCTGTGTATATGAGAGGAGGCGTTCCCAAGGCGGTTTCAGGCTGTAACTTAGCCGCGTTATCTAAATTACACAGTGGTGTTACTAAACATATACCTCTTTCGTGACAAGAGGGATTAACAACCCATACAAAAACAGTTGTGTGGAATTATTATATAAGATGTATTTATGATTAAAATTTCTTCTCTTTGGTCCTGACAACCGGCTATCTACCCGACGGTTTTTCGTCGATTTCTAGGTATTTCATTAAAATATTTTAGATGAGCCTGTAATGTACTACAAAATTAAAAAATGAAATTAATACTTTGTATCTCGTGCAATAATGCAAAAAATATGTTTAGATTATGGCGGTGACGGACGGATTGAGTCAATTAGATTATGATACTTTCATGGGCCTACTGTAGCGGGTCATGTTTTCACTGAAAACCCGACAATTAACAAATGTGCTAACAAGGTTAATTAAAAATTAAAAATTAAAAATTAAAAATTAAAAATTAAAAATTAAAAATTAAAAATTAAAAATTAAAAATTAAAAATTAAAAATTAAAAATTAAAAATTAAAAATTAAAAATTTCAATATATTTTGTAGGAACGTTTGTACACATCTATTTTAGTTTTCAAGAAAATTAATTATTTCTGAAATTCTGTCCTCAAAAGGGCAACTTTAAATCTGCCTGTAACTTCTTTGACAGTTTCCAATTATATTGCTCATAGAGGTATCCTCTAGGTATAATCAGAGATATACATCAAATTTCTATCTTATTCTTACGAGAAGTTTCAGGCAGATTTCAAGATACATTTTCGAGGTTTAAAATTAAAAAAAATTAAAAGAGATAAGTGTACAAAAGTTCCCATAAAATATGTTGCAATTTAAACGAGGAATCCAAAATTATAATTATATATAGGGTGTTCCATTTAAAATAACAAATTTGGTGCCAGAGAGTTGAAAATATTTCACATGAGGAGAACTGATTTAATCTTGTCTTGAGCAAAAATCCCGTAAACTTTTAAGAAACGGTTTAGCGTAGACACCTTGATATACAATCTACTATTATTGTTCACTTTGAAAAGTAGGCCATGATGGTATCACATGTAGACGCCAATAATGCAGAATACTTTAATTGTTTTCAAATTTATAGGTGGGAATAGAGTAAATTTTTCAAAACATAGGCAATACGAAACACGATGTAAAGCAGCAGCAATGTTTCGTTTTCAGAACAAACGATGATACAATGAAATTAAATAGGAATAATCATTACTACCAAAATCAGGGACAGCTTAATATAACAGGAAGGGTGATCTTGTTATTTTATTATTCATACTTATCAAGGAATTTTCGTAGAAAATTAATTTAAAATGAATTTTTTTTTATTATAGAATGCCAGAGATACAAAAATATGAAGTAACAAAATGGTAAAACTTTTAAAATACTTTTTCCTTAGTCACATGTCACTGGAATGAATAGACTCTAGAAAAGCTAGAAATCACGGATTAGATAAATCAATTGGCCTAACTTCTCTTCTGAAATACAAATTAAATATGTTCTTTTTTTATTTAAAAAACGAACAAATTTAAGAAAAATCACTTGATTAAATTATTAATTCCGACTACTTTCGGCTGCAAGCCATTTTCAAGAAATGTACATATCAAGTTATTTTTCTTACATTTAATCGTTTTTTAAATATCAAATCATGTTTTGTCAAGTGATCAATGAGAATCAAGTTTAAAACTAAATATGGTTATTTTTTAAGTAAAGAAGAGTAAGGTATACCGTCATTAACGCACTCATATGGGTTCGTTAATGGCTCGCCGAGTGCTTTAATAATTTATTTTTTCAAGGTTGGCACCGTTGAAATTCAGAGCCATCAACCTGTGCTAAATTTTCAGAGAGATAGTTTTGAGGGTATGTGATGTGTGGAAATCGCAAAATAATTTCAAATTGAAATGCCAATTATTAGTGCTACCAACCACCATACAATTTTCTAAATATTTATGGTCGATTTTTTAATTTAGAAATGGAATAAAAGGGGCAAAATAGGAAAATACTGCAAAAAACTTGTTCATAAGGCCTTTTTTGCACTTATCGAACTCGTTATTTAGGTATTGAAAAAAATATGAGGCCACCATCATTACTTTCTCCGATTTATCTATAGTATTGTTTTTTCGAGATATTTTTCATATTTATCGATTTTATATAAAAACTGGTGAGATTTCGTAAAATACTAATTACTCATAAATCGTTAATTTTGGCGTTTTCTAAAATTGTTTATTAAAATTTCATGCAACAATTTCATAATTGTACCAAAACAATATGTTATATTTTTTTTTTATTCGGAAATTAAGGATTTAATTAAAATATCTATTAATTTGTTCATTTTTATTTTGTGTTCAACTTTTGTTAAAATATTTTTGTAATATTTTTCATATTTAGAAAAATATTGTAAATAACAAAAAACTTCCTTAAAAAAATTGTACGTCAATTTTGCAAAAAATAAGAATAGTGAATTCATCATCGAAGCCAACACTACGGAAATACTCGGAACAAGCGCGCTTGGAGCTGAGATTTTTCGATAATGAATTTACACAAATCTCTTGTCACTTCAGATAAGTCGGTCCCTCCCTTTTACAAACATACACAAGATTCTAATAGTCAGTCAAGTCAAATAAGTATAATAGTGCTGAGCGCCAAAATTTCATTCAAGTGGTTGGTCCACTCTTGACGACCACATCCTTGTCTCGCTACATTAATATCACATATGGTGCTCTTCTAGGGGTATCGCGGGTTAGATGCAAGAGCAAGGGGTTGGTTTGTTTACATTTCTATTTCTTCGTCGGTATCCAATGCCGGAGATTTCCCGGATTAGTATTAACTGGGAAGGGAATTAAATCTAACAATGTGTTATTTAAGGGGGAAAGATCAAAATTAAGAAGGTTATACATGTTTTTTTTCATTTCTATTGCCTCTAATAAATTTAGATTATAGGAGTTGGAGTATTTTAATAATTTTACATTTTCGATATTATATTTGTGTCCTGTTTTTAAAATGTGATGTGCGAACGCCGACTTATCTGGGTTCATATTCTTAATATGATAACAATGTTCTTTAAACCTAATATTTACATTTCTTTGGGTTTGCCCGATATAAATTTTTTCGCAATTCGAACATTTTAACGAATAAATGCCAGAGTTAAGTAATTTATTTTGATTTGTAAAGGTGTTGCCTAAAAATTTTGTGACTTCTGTGTTCGAGTAGTATGCAGGCGTAAGGTTAAAATCTTTGAGGATTTTATTGATATGTGGGTTGGCTTCAGGCATGTGGATGATTTTTACGTATGTGGGTTTATCTGATGAATTAGAGATTGGTTCTAGTGTTGTATTAGATTGTATGTAATATTTTTTCATGTGTCTGTTAATAAGCTTATCTATAGTTTTTGGATTATATTTTAAAGAAACAGCTATTTCGCGTACAAGGTTAAATTCAAACTCTCGGTTTTCTTTAGTGATAGGAAGATTGATGGCTCTGTATATCATACTGTTGAATGCCGAAAGTTTATGTTTAAATGGAGAATGTGAGCTTGAATGAATATAATTAAATGTGTGAGTGGATTTTCGGTAAATATTGAACTCTAGTTTTCTATTTTTTCTAATAACTAGTAGGTCTAGAAATGGAAGTTGGTTGTTGGCTTCAACCTCATACGTGAATTTGATACTAGGGTAAAAGCTATTCAATTGAGTAATGAAATCTGTAATGTTGTAATCGTTTTTTGTGATGGCAAAAATGTCATCCACATACCTGATCCAAGTTTTCGGGAAGTTGTTCAGTTCATTTTTGACTTTATTTTCGAAATTATTCAAAAAAATGTTAGCCAGGAAAGGTGAAAGAGGGTTGCCCATGGCCGTGCCAAGGGTCTGTTTGTAATATTTTCCATCAAATTCGAAAGTGTTTAAATCCATAACTAATTTAGTAAGGTTTATGTATAAGTTTAATTTGTCAGTAGGTGTGTTGTTTTTAATTAAAATGTTTTTTAAAATATTTAAGGTGTCGTCAATTGGAATGCTGGGAAACAGCGATTCTACATCAAATGACACAAGTTGTTCATCTTGTGATAACTTGATATTTTCTAGTTTTTTAGTGAATTCGTATGAATTTTGGACCGAGAAGTTATTATCTATTTTAAGTATCTGAAATTCTTGAACTAACCATTTTGCTATTTTGTAGGTTGGGGAGTTTATGTTTGAAACAATCGGTCTGAGTTTATTTCCGGGTTTATGTATTTTTGGAAGGCAATATAATTTCGGTATTTTGGGGTTCTTTATCTTGAAAGAGTACGCTGTTTTTTTGTCTATTAAATTGGTGGATTTTTTTAACAAATCGTTGATTTTACTATTAAAGGAGGTTAATGGATTCTTTGTTTGTACTATGTAAGGGCCTGATTCTAACATTTCTCTGACATTTCGAAAATAGTCTGTTTTGTTTACAATAACTGTGGCATTACCTTATCAGATTTTAAAAAGAACACATTTTTACTTTTCAGTTTTTTCGCGGTCACTATTTCATTCATGCACTTTCGATTTTCTTTCTTCTTTTTCATCACTTTTTGGAGACTTTGTTTTACGGAGGCTCGTAATGCGGTGGCCTTGTCCTCTTCCAATTTCGATGCGGCGAACTCCAGGTCATTCAAGATGTTTTCTACTGGGAAATGATGTGGTGCCAATGAGTGTTTTAAACCTTTCTGTAAGAGGTTTATTTCTTCGTCTGAGAAGGTTTCGTCTGACTGATTTATAACTGTAGATGATGGATGTGGGAGATGAACTTCTGTATTCTTCGTTGTTGTACGTTGTTGATATGTGAGATTCTTCAACTTCTTGTGTAATCTTATGGATTTCTTCTTCACTTTTGTTTCGATGACGTTGAACATTTTTTGTAAGGATTCATCCCATATATGTGGGGAACACAGGCTTGCCAGTTTTAGGTGGAGGCCGTAAGCACTAGTTTGTAGCATGGATCGTTTTTTGTGGAGTGCACTCAATTCTGATTTTAAGATTTTTACTTTGAACACTTGGATTAGTTTACTTTGATCACTGTTGCACGTGTGTACTTTCATTCTGGTGAATGTCGGGAACAAATGTTTTGTTATGCACTGTTTTAAGAAGTATATGTCCGCACTGATTAATTTGATTTTGGTTTGAGTTTGAAAAAGTTTGTTGAACTCGGTTGACCAGGTAGCCATGATATAATTGTTATGTATTTGTGAGTTATGTGAAGTTGCGTAATAAAATAATTAAGCACAGTTATATTCCTTACTTCACTCGTTTATTTATAACACTAAATGTACATTTCGAACACGATGTGTTCATTTTCAATAGTTAACTGATGGGTTTACAAATTGGCCGGTTAAATATATATACGAAGGCGGTATGACGCGATTAATAAACATAATAATAGGAACGGAATTGTAGTTTATTACTTCTCGGTATTTCCCGTAATTCCCAACTTACCTTAAGTATTTCGTTCCTATTATTACGTTTATTAATCGTGTCATACCGCCTTTATATATATACAGGGTGCCCGTTTTGGAGCGGCATCATGGGGATTTCAGTTATCGTAAGAGATACAAGGTTGGTTAAATTAGGGCAAAGTTGTGTATTATATTGATTAATAATCTGTTGAGAAATTGGAGTTACCTTTTTTTTGTTTTCAAAAAATCGCGAAAAAATAAAAAATTTCAATTGTAATTTTTACTTTTTTATTCGAAAACTATTACTATTGCGCATTTTACACTAAGACATTATTAGAGCCCTTTTTAATGGAGGATCTAAATATGTTATTAGATTTATTGTAACTTTCAAGATCGCGGAGAAACAATAGACAACTTTTGTTTTTCTTATGGCCGCCATATTGGATACCTACATTTTCTAATGCAAGATTTTTTTCTGTTTACTGATATATCACACATTATGTTTTAATTTTACATTTGAGCCAAAATTTTAAATTTATTATTTTTGTAAAGAGTGCCATGTAAACAAAATCAACACTTTTGTTCAAAACAAAATGTGACAGTTCCATTTAAACTTAATTCTTGAAATTTACTTTACTGCTAACTTTATCGTAAAAATAAAATTTTCAAGTGAAGAATAACGCGATATGTTACAAATTCCCATAAAAATGTGCAAGTCTCAAAGGAGGTGTATCTTCAGAAATGTCCGAGAAATTTATCCCTATTGGATTACTTTTAATGGGGAACTTTGAAAAATAAATATATCAAAGCGTTCCAGCCAATATTAATGAACTGCGTAGAAGTATAGTTGATTCTATAAATAATATTAGAAGAGATATTAGTAGTAAATGAATGCATATTCCCTTGCTTGATTGTAGATGAATTAAATAATAAAATAAAATGCGACAGTTTGTTTTATAGGCTTTGTAATACTCCTTGTTGTAGAAAAGTGTAATGTTTGCATGGCACTCTTTACAAAAATAATACATTTCAAATTTTGGCTCAGATGTAAAAATAAAATATAATGTGTGATATATCATCGTAAACAGAAAAAAAATTTGCATTAGAAAATGTAAAAATCCAATATGGCGCCCATAAGAAAAACAAAAGTTGTCTATTGTTTCTCCGCCATCTTGAAAGCTACAATAAATCTAATAACATATTTAGATCCTCCATTAAAAAGTGCTTTAATAATGTCTGAGTGCAAAATGCGTAATAGTAATAGTTTTCGATAAAAAAAAAAAAAATTTTCTACGCGATTTTTTTAAAACAAAAAAAGGTAACTCAAATTTCTCAACAGATTATTAATCTACGTTATAATACACAAGTTTGCCCTAATTTAACCAACCTTGTATCTCTTAAGATAAATGAAATCCCCATGGTGCCGCTCGAAAAACGGGCACCCTGTATATTTAACCGACCAATTTGTAAACTATTGAAAATGAACACTTCATGTTCGAAATGTACATGTGTTGTGAATAAACGAGTGAAGTAAGTATTATAACTCTGTTTAATTAATTTTAAGGCTAAATAGACACCTGAAGAACGTTTATCTGTTATCTAAAAATGATATAAAATTTGACGTTCTTTTGTGAACAACTCCTCAAAGTGCACTTCGCGAAAACTGTGGTCCACATAGTCGTCCTTCTATGCCATTCGTCATATCGTTGAATCTGAAAGGAATTTTACTCTTGATGCGAAAACAACAAGAAACGTTGAAATGCAAGAAGTCTAGAACGCTGCTGTAAGAAAATTATTGATTCCCCGCCATACCCAAGAATCGAAGACATGGTCAATTAAAAAAAATCAAAAGTTAATATTTGACCTAATTTAGAAATGATTTTTTTGGCCACAAATGACTTTAAAGTCCTATTAACACTATTAAACAATAATTAGACGACCGTTTTTCTTCCATTTTGTTTAAACATATTTTCCTGAAACGCATAATATTCGAATACATGGACAATTTATAGAAATCAAAAGGTATTGCTTAACCTCATTCAAAAATTATTTTAATATCCACACTTGTTCTTCATGGTCTTATTTACAATATTAAACAATTAGTAAAGGACCGTTTTTCTCTCATTTCGTTTAAATATTTTTTTACTGAGACGCATTATATTCGAAGACATGGTCAATTAAAAAAAAAATCAAAAGTTAGTGTTTGACCTAATTTAGAAATGATTTTTATGGCCACAAATGTTCCTTAAAGTTTTGTTAACAATATTAAACAATAATTAGACGACCGTTTTCTTCCATTTTGTTTAAACATATTTTTCTGAAACGCATAATATTTGAATATATGGACAATTTATACAAATCAAAAGTTACTGTTTGACCTCATTTAGAAATCATACTAATAGCCACAAATGTTCTTCATGCTCTTATTTACAATCTTAAAGAGTAATTAAAGGACGGTTTTTCTTCCATTTCGTTTAAATATTTTTTTACTGAGACGCATAATATCCTAACTTAAAAAAAATCAAAAGTTAGCGTCTAACCTCATATAGAAATTATTTTAATAGCCACAAATGTTCTTCATAGTCTTATTTATAATATTAAATAATAAGTAAAGTATCGTTTTCCTTCCATTTCGTTTAAATATTTTTTCACTCACATGAGACGCATCAACTCGAGACATGATCAACTCATAAAACTCAAAAGTTACTGTTTGACATCATTTAGAAATGGTTTTATTACCCACAAAAGTTCTTCATAGTCTTTTTAATAAATCAAACAATAATTTGAGGGCTTCTTTCCTTTTTGCCTAAACATTTTTTCCTGAAACGAATGTCCGAAGATATCGGTCAATTTGAAAATATCAAAAGTTAATGTTTGACCTCATTTAGAAATTATTTTAATAGCCACAAATGTACTTCATAGTCTTATTTATAATATTAACTAATAAGTAAAGGACCGTTTTCCTTCCATTTCGTTTAAATATTTTATCCCTGACATGAGACGCATCAACTCGAGACATGATCAACTCATAAAACTCAAAAGTTACTGTTTGGCATCATTTAGAAATGGTTTTATTATCCACAAAAGTTCTTCATAGTCTTTTTAACAAATCAAACAATAATTAGAGGGCTTCTTTCCTTTTTGCCTAAACATTTTTTCCTGAAACGAATATCCGAAGACATCGGCCAATTTGAAAATATCAAAAGTTAGTGTTTGTCCTCATTTAGAAATTATTTTTAAATAATATAATATAATAATAATAATAATAGGTATTTATTTTTTCAATGGACACTACAAATTTACAGGTAAATAATGTACATGAAAAAAAATAGTCAGTAAACGATACGTATAATCAAAAAAAAAGATATGATTTGACTAGGTAATCTTATTATAGGATTCTATCTGTAATTGTAATATTCGTCCATTGAGTAAGGTTCTAAGGTACACAAGTAATTAAACAGTTCTCTCTTTCTGGCGTATAGACTTTCAACCTGTTTGATTGATTTGGGAAGATAATTAATTATTTTAATGCATGTGTAGTAAGCACCTTTTTCATATTTATGTAGTCTATGGAAAGGAAGTGTGAACTGTTGACCATGTCTGGTATTGTATGAACTTGAAAATAAAGCTGCACTAAATTTGTCCTTTTGATTCCAGACAAACTTAGTACATTCGTAAATATATATACCAAAACAGGTTAAAAGGTTGTTCGCTTTAAATACACCCCGACAACTATCGTGATATTTTAGTTTGTGTAGTATTCGTATTGCCTTTTTTTGTGCAAGCAAAACCTTATTGGCGTCAACACCTGCACCCCAGAAAATAATGCCATATCTAAGGTGTGAATATATGTTGGCATAGTAAAAGTGTCTTGCAATCATGTAGTTACTTGCATTGATTAGTATCCGCAAACCGTAGCAGCCTTTACTAACTTTAGTGCACACCACATTTATTTGCGGAGAGAAACTCAGAGTTTCGTCAATAACGATTCCCAAGAAATTTGCTGATTTTATAAATGAGTAGCAATTATTATTTAGGATGATGCTTTCCGGTGTTGTTAAGTTTTGGTTAATTTTGAAAAAAATGCAATTGGTCTTGTCTGTATTCAATTTTAGCCTGTTGAGTTTGAACCAATTTTCTATAGATGATATGGTGCAACTACCGTTTTTAACTAAGTCTGGAACAGTTTCACCTTTAATTAGTACAGTTGTATCGTCTGCGTAATTTAATAAACAAACGTCTTTTGGCGTGGTAAACGGAAGATCATTTATAAATATTATAAATAGTAATGGGCCTAGAATACTACCCTGTGGAATTCCCCTCGACGTGTCCAAGGCCTCTGAGATCACATCGGTTCCATTAACTGTGTCAACTAATTTTGTTGAATGGCTTCTACCATGTAGATAAGAGCTTATTAAATTTAGGGCAACCCCGCGTATACCATACTGGTATAATTTCTGAAGTAATAAAGAAAAATTGATAGTATCAAAAGCCTTGGATAAGTCGAGGAATACTCCACAGGTGACATCCCGTTCCTCAAATGCAAGCAATATAGCATTAGTAAGATCGAACAATGCAGTTTCGGTATTTCGCCCACTCAGGAACCCATGTTGACTATTTGAAAATAGATTGTATTTGAGGAAAAATTTAATAATTCTTTTACAAATGACTAATTCCGAGATCTTTGAAAACGTACTTAAAATTGTGATAGGACGATAATCTTCAATATTATCACTGTCCCCTTTTTTGAAAACCGGTGTGATAATTCCGTGCTTTAGTTGATCTGGAAAAACACCATCTTCCATACACTTATTTAATACATCACACATGGACTTAGATATAGTACCCGCGCAGTGTTTTAAGACACACACTGGTACTCCATCATACCCTGCACTCCTTGTATTTTGCATATTTGTTAGTATGCTAATTAACTCCTGTTCAGTTATAGGTTCAAAAAATAATGAAATTGGATTTAGTGGTATTTTATTCACGCTATTTATATTAATATTTTGGGGGAGTTCATTTAAGATTTCATTGAAATAATTATTGAAATTGTTTGCTAATTTAATAAAATCGTTACTGCATGGTAAATTGTGTCCATCTTTCTTTTTTGACGTAACCATAGTTGATATAATATTCCATGTAGTGCGAGATTTGTTTTTGGATTTATTTATTTGAGACTCAATCTGTTTATTTTTTTCTTGAGCTAGTAGTGAGGAGTATTTCTTTTGAGTTTCTTTAAAAATAGGTGTATATTCAGGTTGATATCTTGATATGGTTTGGTAAAGTAGCATTTGATTTTTATAATATAATAATTCAGGGGTTTGATATATTTTACGCTTTTTGGTGATGTGATTTTTTTGTCGAAAATGTTTATTAAAATAAATTAGGAATGTATTTATGAAAGCTGAGTATTTATCATTTACATTTTCAGATGTATAGACGTATTGGAAATTTTCATTACTAATGTCTGTAACAAAGTTATAAATGCATTCGTCGGAAAATATTCTGATCTTCTTGGTACTTTTTTTTAGATTGACATCAACAGTGTACTCGAGGAGTTGTGCAGAGTAGTCAGAAATAGCCGCATGTATCACAGACGCTGCAATACCTGTTTTAACATTGGTTATAATGTTGTCAATACATGATTCAGAATTTTCTGAGATGCGTGTGTGTTCATTTATGATAAAATTTAGATCGAACGAAACTAAAATATCCTTAAAGTCGTTAGTCGTTTTACATATAGATACAAAATTAATATTAAAATCACCGATTATGAAAAATGCAGTGTCACAATTTATCAATTTTAATGTTAAAGTTTCAAATAGTTCAAAGAATGTTGTAATATCACCTGAAGGGGGTCTGTAGACGACAACCACGATAAATTTCGTTGTGTCAATACTAAACACTGCACCCGCGCATTCAAATACGCGATCACGTGTTGTTGTAGTTAAGTTTAATGCTTTGGCAGAAATATGTCCATCACTATAGAGCGCTACACCACCATGTTGTCGTTCTTCTCTGCAGTAACTTGATACTAGACGGAAGTTTTTTATTTTTATGGTATTCAGCTTTTCTGTCGTTTGCCAGTGTTCAGAGATACCTAATATATTACAACCATTAATATCCTCCATAAGAGCTTCGAGATTGTTGATAGAATTGTTTATACTTTGGATATTTTGATGTAGAATCTTTAGAGGACGTTTTTTGAATCCAGTTACATGTTCAGGATTCTTTGGGGACTGGAGCGAAAATTTTGATTGCTAGGTTGTCTTTTAAAGAAGAATCTATTTATGAATGTTTTATCTGGCCAGAAATTTTCGTGGATAATGACATCCGAAACCTCCGCCGGTACTCCAATTTTAAACGAAGAATAATTCGCATCTTCTTGCCTTGGTTTCAATTTTTCAATAACGTACGGTGCATCTCCAGCGTTCGATGTTAGGAATTCTCGTACGGCGTCTGGGTTGACATCTTTATGTAAACGAGAGACAAAAATCCATTTACGGGGCTGTATGTTTGCGACTGGTAGACCGGCTGAATTTCCTGCTCCTGTAAATTTGTAGGATTTTGTGTGTTTACGTTTTTTAACTTCTGTCCATTCATCTGAATTTGGGTTTTTTACAACATTGGATTCATTGGCATTTGTGCGATCCTCTGTATGTTTATTGTTTTTATTTAGAACTCCGTTTTCTGGTTTTTGCAGTGTATCCACTTTGCCGTTTTTAGTTTCGCGTGTCTTTTCCACTGCAGCACAGAAATTTAGATCAGGTCCCTCTGTAGGTGATGTTCTTAATTTCGATTGAGTATTTATTACTGGTGTAAAATTCTGCGTACGTACTGTAGCGTCACATGTTCTTCATAGTCTTATTTATAATATTAAACAATAAGTAAAGGACCGTTTTTCTTCCATTTCGTTTAAATATTTTTTCACTGACATGAGACGCATCAACTCGAGACATGATCAACTCATAAAACTCAAAAGTTACTGTTTGACATCATTTAGAAATGGTTTTATTACAGACAAACAATCTTCATAGTCTTTTTAACAAATCAAACAATAATTAGAGGGCTTCTTTCCTTTTTGCCTAAACATTTTTTCCTGAAACGAATATCCGAAGACATCGGTCAATTTGAAAATATCAAAAGTTAGTGTTTGACCTCATTTAGAAATTATCTTAATAGCCACAAATGTTCTTCATAGTCTTATTAACAATATTAAACAATAATTAGAAGACCGTTTTTCTTCCATTTTGTTCAAACGCTAACTTTTGGCATTTTTAAGTTGAATATGTCTTCGAATATAATGCATCTCAGTAAAAAAAAAATATTTAAACGAAATTTAAGAAAAACGGTCCTTTACTTATTGTTTAATATTGTAAATAAGACCATGAAGAACAAGTTATGCGTTTCAGGAAAAAATAAATCCCGAAGTTTTGATTGTAGCGTTATTTAGTGCCAGTGTGGGTGAACGGTCTCTCATTTTGTGAAGTGGAATTAACGGGTGTGAAGTTAGCAATAGATTTTAAAATTCATTTTTTTGCCATAATATTGTGAAATCTTCAAAACCTTCTAAAAGTAGTGTGGGGTTACTACTAAAGAATAGACATGACCTTCCCCCACCCCAAATTTCAACTGCCTAATAATGTTTCATACTACATAAAACAAAAATCTACTTTTTCGCAAACGTCGATGACCGATAAGAAAATGATAAAAATATGTAATCAATCTACATACATAGACCTACTAACACAAACAATAAAAAAAACGTTCCTCCCTTTAGATCACTTTAAAAAAATGGTGATGTGACCATCATGTTACTTTCTCCGACTTGACGGTATCATAGCCATTTATATTTACGTTTTCATGGTTTGTTTTCAATTGAAATGATATTTTAAATGCACATCGACCTTTGTGTAAACTCGGATGAAACTGACGTTTAAAACGTCAAAATTATGAAATATGGAAAATTCAAAAACTCCCCTAAAGGGATTTCGATGTTTTTGTGATATTTTTCATATTTAAGAAAATATTGACAAAAAACAAAAAAACAGTTAAGGTAAACACCCACTTCCGGTATACGAAATTTTACCAAAAGCTTTTCAGTTCTTCAGATTATCAAATAAGACGTGTATTTAAAGTTTAATATTAATTGCTCTTTTAGTTTTTGAGATACAGCGCACACAGACAGACGTAAAAAAACATTTTGAAAAAAAAATCACGATCACAATACTTTCTCGTACTTCGTAACGGAGAAAGTAAAAATAAAAAAGTTGTCCGCCCCATGCACCGTGAGGAGGTGCGCGGCCACACTTACTAAAGTTTTGTACAATATTCGATGTCCGTTTCAACATAAACAATCTAGATATAGGCATAGGTCTACCAACACCAGAAATAAAAAAAAAAACGTGGTGGGCACTGGATCACTTAAAAAAAATCGCCACACTCTGAAAATTTATGCGCCGTCACATTAACTGAAGTTTTTCAAAGTTCGTTGCCCGCCATAAAAAAGTTAAAAACATATAAACAGTCTAGATCAGGGGTCGCCAAACTTTTTTGATCATCGACCCCTATATAATTTTTCGAAATTTCCATCGACCCCCACAAAAGTAATTTTCAGTTAATTAAAATAAAATTATCTATTACGTTAGGTACTGTGTTTGTACATTTATTTTATGATTTTAAATATTTATTAAAGTAATAGTACATTGTGTAACAATAGTTTTATGAAAAATATGTTGAAATTTAAATACCTTAATATTTATTAAATAATAAGTAATTATAAATAAGGAAAAATAATAAGTAAAGTAACTACAGATTTATTGCTTCTTAATCAATGAGATGGGTGCACCTGGTGTTTCTTTGCAAGGTTCGCTATATTTGGTTCAAAATTGGTCAATTTTAATTTTAATTCCCCTGGAAACTCTACATTTAATTTATTTCTGTACTTACAAGGCAACTAAAGTGTTCCTCTCCGATTTTAATGAAATTGGGTGGATTTGTAGAGGGGTCAAAATATTCGATACGTATTTTTTGTGAACTCGCCCCTCGAAAATCAGCCATATTTTTGTCTTTTGGCTATAACTTCTGAACAAATCTTGATAGCGTAATTTCGTAAATGTACTAAATTTCAAAGGCTATCCACTGGTGTAAAAAAATGTGTGTATTAACTACTTTGGGACTGTAAAAAGAATGATTGATATTTATGGCTTGTATTTTCTGTAATAATGATATTCGTTAAAAAAATTATACATAAATGACGATGACCTTAAATAACTTAATTATTTTTTCCAAACACGGGATCCAAATATATCGGGTGTGTATAAACTGGCGGATAATTTACACGTGGCGATGTTCTTCCTAAAATTCTGAATAGAAAATGTCGATGAAAAAATGTTCTATCATGCCTCATAGGCCATCAGGAGCCATTTAAAAGAAATGTACATTTGGCAACATAGCATTCACGAGCTGCCCTGTTTATCAATAATCTCATTGTTCAGAGTAGAAGGTAATAGATAGATAGAGCGGGGTTTATTTACAGATGTATATGCAAGATAAAACAGATTATGAGTAAATAGTAAAATCCATTGTAATTGAACAAAACAAAACGAAAATAACACAAAAACACAAATACACTGAAACGCGGGCACTAATACAAACTTATAAAAATGAGAAAAGCAGAATTGGCACAAATTTGGAACTAGCAAGTTTGAATGAATTATTTGTGTCAAAGTGACATAAGCGGGTGTCCCTTTGCCGAACGTATTTTTTTTTATAAAAATAAGCTAATTAAGAAGTGTTAAAAATACATGTTTGAGATAGAAAGATAGCACACACTGACAAATAATTTTCAAACTATCATTCTATCGAAATTGCAGGGTTTTCTGTAAATTAATAATGAATAATAACGCATATTTAACGACTGGATGTTGAAACTTTAAGGACCTCGTGAAGGCTCAGGAAGCATGGTACAACATTTTATAATTAGGATAAGCTGCATAGAATTTTTGAAAGAATATCTTCACGTGTAGATTATCCGCCAATTTATACACACCCGATATATTCATACATTTCCTCTAAATAAAACCTTTCCACTAAAAAAGGTTTCATGTTCACTAGCGGAAAATATGAAAATTGAGATTTATATCTCCTTACATTTTTTCAATTTTTTTACACTTGTTTTTCCTTCGACCCCCAATCGACCCTCCGATTCGGATCGCCCCCCATTAGACCCCCTGGCTTAGATCGACCCCTACTTTTGTTAAATAGACCCCCGGGGGTCTATATAGACCACTTTGGCGACCTCTGATCTAGATACATAGGCCTAACAATACAATCAATAAAAGAAACGTGCCGGTCCCTGAATTACTTCGAAAAAAAAATAATTCGCCACTCTCCGAAAATGGATGCGCCGTCACATTAACTGAAGTTTTTTTCAAAGTTCGGTCCCCACCATACAAAAAATTAAAAATATATAAACAATCTAGATATACAGGCCTAACAATACGATAAATAAAAAAAAACGTGCCGGGCCCTAGATCACTTCTAAAAAAATAAATTATCCGCCACACTCTCCGAAAGTGGATGCGCCGTCACATTAACTGATTTTTTTTTTCAAAATTCGGTGGCCCGCCATAAAAAAAAATATTTATAAACAATATAGATAAATAGGCCTAACAATTTGAGAAATAAAAAAAAGACGTGCCGGGTCTTGGATTGCTTCGAAAAAAAATAAATTATCCACTACACTCTCCGAAAATAGATTCGCTGTCACATTAACTGGTTTTTTCACAAAGTTGGGTGACAAAAATTAAAAATATGTAAACAATATAGATATATGTATAGGCCTAACAATACGATAAATAAAAAGAAAGTACCGGGCCCTGGATCACTTAAAAAAAATTATCCCCCACACTCTCCGAAAATGAAGTGGATTTATACTTGACAACTTGTGGTATCAACCAGTGACGGTTCACGGGGTTTTTTCTGGTACGGCCGAGGAACAAGAGGTGGTAATACAGATAGGTAGGGTCAGTTGCAGAGAGGGCTGGCTGCGTGACCGCACCTATCTGTATTACCACCTCTTGTTCCTCGGCCGTACCAGAAAAAACCCCACGAACCGTCACTGATATCAACAATTCATCAGTGGTGTAACTAGGCAACCCGCAACTGCGGGTTGCATCGTCTTTAGGGGTGCCGAAGAAATTCAACAAGTAAGGTTTTTGCAACTAAGTAGTAAATTATGGACAGATAAGAGGACTAGAATTATTGTGCACGATTGAATAAAAAACTGTAACAATAAATATCATGAGTGTCTTGATGTTAAATTGTTGAGCTTTTTTGATTTCGCGGGATGGGCAGAACCTGAAGTTCCGCCACTGCAATCCATTAATTGTTTTATGTAATGTATCACCATTATCATCGGAAAATTGTATTATGTATGCAGATGGGTTAAAATAATTAGGTTCAGGTTTAACAGATCAAAACAAAAAAAACATTATATAATAAGAGGGTAGCGTCGACCCTTGCGGTACCACTAAGCAGGGGCGGCTCGTCTTATAGAGCCAAGGAGCCATGGCACTACCTCTACTTTCGAACTCTGCAAGAATTTTAAATTAAACGTAAAAACAAAATTTCATCATTTTAAATGTTAAAACAATACCTGCGAAAGTTGAATGAGTAGATGTAGAGAAAAATATCATGCATTTGTGGTCCAACGCAACGCCGCGCGCGCGATTGATGGTGCCATCTTACTTCTGGCTAGAATATAGGCAGCGGCACGGTGGTGCGCGGTTGGGGGGAGGAGTTATGTACGTACATTTGGAGCCAAATAAATTCTAGCTCATCTCTGCGTGCGATGACGACGGACACTTGTTAGTTGTATTTTCTGCGCCATACATTATTAATAAGCCTTTTTGCTCAAGTACTATCGTCGCAATAAATTAAACAATTAGGTAGGCTGTCTGATTTAATCATCGCACAAAAAGACTGTGACAATAGCTTCCAACTTTAGTGCATCGATTTCGAATAATCTTAAATACGAACGAGAAAGTTTAATCGAGATATACACTTACAAAAACAATTGGCTTCGACGGTGTAAGGAAGAAAACGTATTTTTGTTTTCCATGTGTTTTGTTTGGGGGTGAGGTTACGTGGACGAAGAACCAGTGCACATCTGGGACAAAATTAAAATACACGACAAATCGAAAGTACTTATAAATAATATTTGCATTATTTCTTTCTTCAAAAATGAGACGTGGGGAGGAGGGGATATATTAATTGCTAAGTGGCTCTACCATCAAAATATTCCACGAGCCGCCACCTAAGCATTATACAAATAAGAGTTCACAACTTTAGTTTGCAATATCCTTTTATTTAAAAACTGTTTTATTATCTGAAGTAAATATTTAACTTATGAATTTTAGACAATACACCATTCTTTGGTTATGTCTTATCACAGACATAAGAGCCGTTATTTTGTTTGTTTGTTTGATGATACTATATCTACATTTCGATGTGTTTGAGAACACTTTTTAATAATCATTTCAAAGAATTTTCCAAGAGTTGTCGATATTAGATTTAGGAAAGCAAATAATGAGGTCAAAGTTTAATAATAAATTGATGAATGTCCAGATTTACTTTTTTTTACTTTCTTAGTTATGTTTTGGTACGAGAAAGTATTGTGATCGTGAATATGTTTTCAATTTTTTTTTACGGAAATATCCGTTTTGGGGTCCCTTTCAACAATTTCTGGAAAAAAAAATTGTGTCTGTGTGTATGTGTGTGTTGCAATTGATATGAAACTTCGAACATAAGTCTTATTTGATAATCCGGAGAACTGAAAAGCTTTTGGTAAAATTTCGTACACCGGAAGTGGGTGTTTACCTTAACTGTTTTTTGTTTTTTTTTTCCAAAAATATCACAAAAACATTTAAACAAATATTGAAGACAACAAAGAAATGAACATCTTTTATTTGAAAATATTTTTCATAAAATCATTGTTTCGAGAAAAAAAATATTTTTTTTTCATTTTTGGTTTATAATTATGAAACGATAAGAGTTATAGCAAATTTGTTTTAATAATAATTATAGAAAATGCCAAAATGAACAACTTATAAAAATATTAGTTTTTTCGAAATCGCTTTAGTTTTTGAGTAAACTGACCATTTAATTTAAAGTATAATTTGTCATTTTCATCTTTCATAAATTTGACGTTTTAAACGTCAGTTTCATCCGATTCTACAAAACGCTGTATGTACATTTAAAACAATAAACCATGAAAGCGTAAATATAAATGATACCATCAAGTCGGAGAAAGTAACATGATGGCCACATCACAATTTTTTTATGATGATACTATTTTTACGTTCAATGCGTCATCAAGCAGGAGATATTTCTGTCTTTTTTAATTTTTGTTTCTTGTTGAGGACAGGAAGTATAGTTAGTATTTCGTTTAGAGGTGTAACAAAACTTTTGATCGTAGGATTTTTCTGCTAGTAAAGTTAATACTTATTTAAAAACGAATTACGCAAAAATACGCAATTTGTTTCAATTTAGTCCGTATAAAAGAAATCTGGAAACACTCTTGTGAGTCGATGAAGAAGTATTAATTATGCTCCACAAAATGTTTAATAATTACAAATTATTATGTAACGGGTTTTTATTGCACTTGCTTTCCAATTTTGATTAATTTTGATTTCTTCCATTTAACATAATCACATTTTAACGGATTAATGTTAATAGCCAGGAAATAAGTTGGTCATTTCCTTTTTCCTTAATTCGATCTGTTCTCGAATGATTGGACAATTAAAGCCAGTGAGCTATTAAAAGTGCACGAAGTGTCGCGCTTTCTCGACCAACCGAGGCGCATCACGTCGTCCTCAATGGTGCGAAGAAGGAATGATAAGAAAAAATGTTTTCCGATTTGCTTTCATTTTATACGCGGACATTCTCGGGCCTAATTAAACCATTAGTCCTGCGATTCGTCATCCGGTGGTCTAGCCGGTTTTTATTTTTCACGAATCTAAACGCTCGACTGGCCGAATCTTTCGCGTCCTCCCGTGAAGAATGGCAAGTGCTCTCGGTCGATTGAAAATAATTAATTAGCGAATTGCGTTACGTTCTAAAAATTCAATTGGTTAAACCCTCTGGCTAGTAAGATTCTGCCAAGGTCTTGTAAACATGAAAAAACACTTTGTTTGTATCACGTAATGTTGATTTACAAAATGGATTGTGTTTACACATATTGCACAATTTTTGAATAATAATAATAATTGCAGGTCCAACACACGGAAAGGTTGTGGTGTGCTACATCGGAACTTGGGCTGTTTACAGGCCTGGCAGAGGATCGTTCGCCATAGAACACATCGACCCTAATGTTTGCACCCACCTGGTGTATTCATTTTCAGGCCTCAACACCACCCACGACGCCATCAAATCATTAGGTAAGAAAAATATAACTCTAAATTTTCTGTACACCAAATTATTATTTAATATATGATTTAAATTTATTTAATTAAGTCCATATACCTTTAATGTACCATCTCGGTGGGACACCCTGTACATAAAATTGGTATTCCATTTGTGCGCGTTATTGTAGGAAAACCACTGAAACGATCAGTGACGGCTGGCGTCGTAACTCATCGCACGGCCAGCGGAACTAGAAATTGGTCAAAACTTAGAGATGGGCGAAGTGACTCTTTTTTGTGAGACGACTCATGGAAAAGAATCTTGATTTTTCGACTCATTTCCAAGACTCACTCATGAGTTACCCATCTCTAATCGTGACTGGTCATCTTACACTAGGTGATCCACCGTTTTCGATTCAAATATTGTAGGTGATGCCAATAAGACATTCTGAAAGTTATAGCCCCTACCTTTGCGTAAAAAAAAATTGCAATATGACAACCGCACGATGTAGGATGTCCTACCCAGACCTAGAACCGGTCGAATATTTCATTAACAATGCATTAAAAAAAAGTGTTTCAGACAAAAGTTTTACGGTTTGATTTAGTTGCTATATTTGGGTCACCGTGGAAAGCGTTAGCAATGTTAGACCAAGATCAACTTTTTTTTATAGAAACTGCAATTTTTATTGCACTATCTTCTTGTGCTAATTAATTTAAATAACTGTTATCTGAAACAGAATATTTATTGGTGACAACAACTACATTAGAGTCTTTCACAAGTCAACTGTTATTACAGTATACTTAAAACATTGTTCTTAAATTTAAAAATATAACTATAATATTTAACCATCGGACAATTTTACAATAAGACATACTAGGATATCACAATTTCGATAAAAATAACAGTGAAAAAGTATCACAATGCAAATCTAGCAAGAAAAATATAACGATATATCACAGTTTCAATGTTTACAATAATTTGAAATGCACTACTGAATATATTTAGAGAATGTTGTTTCGTTTATTGTATCGTTTAGATACTCCGCAATAGAGTAGTAGGCTTTACCTATGAAATAGGATTTTATGGCGATTTTATATTTATTATCCGGCAGCGCTCTTATTTTAGCTGGTAATTTATTATATAATTTTATTCCAATGAAATTAATATACTTTTGAGATAGCGATAAACTCAATTTAGGCATTTTTAGGTTCTGTTTCTCTCTAGTATCATGGTCGTGTGTTATATCTGTTTTAAATTGATTATTACGTTTAATAAATAACAATGTCTCTAAACCATATAAAGCAGGTAGGGTTAATATACCTAATGATATGAACGCATCTTTACAGTCATTTCTGTATGGTATGTTTGCTAGGATTCTAATTGCCTTTCTTTGTATTCTGAATATTCTTTGCGCTTGACTTGTGTTACCCCAGACACATACCGGGTGATCCAGGGATCTGTAAAAGCCCCATAACTTGTTTGCTATTTCAGATATCAACTTCTAGTTTTCTTGAACTGGTACCCACACTTATTCTACGTATTTTAAAAATATGTATGTTTTTGTACAGGGTGTCCCAATATACATAACAGAACAAAGTTATGTTTTTTTAAATGGAACACCCTATATTTTTTACTTTATTTTCAACCCTCTTGAGAAGCTGATAAAAATAGTATAAGATAGTGTGGGTCTATTATGGACGGTTGGTTAGTTATGGACAAATTTGTGGCAAAAACATGTACACATTGAAAACATTGCAGAAGCGTTCCTAGCAAAGATAGCGTCATTATTTATACACTAGACAATTTCCCATATCATAAAGAATAATACACATCGGCTTTGGTTCTTTTTTATTCATAGTGATATACAGGGTGTCAACATACGCAAAACAATGGATAACTATTTTTTTTCAAATGGAACACCCTATATAAGTTGCGACCAATACATGGCATTTTTGATAAGCTTTCCAATGATATACAGTTTGTATAATGAAATATTAAGGACTCTTGAGATTTATCAATAAAAACATATTTCTTTTACCACCTTCCGCTGATTTTTGGATTTTCAGCCAAAACTAAGCATTTTCAGGAAAAATTATAAGAGACCAAAGTTGTAGAACGAAAAATTTTCAATCGATGTGGTTCTTTCAACTTTTAAGTTAATGCGTGCATTGCCCGCCACAGCGCGCAAAATCGTGACCGTATATGCATTTTAGCGTTTTCTATTCAAATTTTTTATTAATAAATTGCACTACTTTATTTTCCGCACCCTCTAGCGGAAAAACGGGTAATTATAGAGAAATTAAAATAGCCCATATCGATTGAAAATGTTCCGCTCTATAACTCTTAAAAGAAGCAATTTTTGCCAAAAATGCATAGTTTTCCCTAAAAATGCAAATTGAAAATGTATGTATCAATTTTTGCGTTTTCAATGGTTTTTTGTATTTTTAGCGAAAACTATGCATTTTGGGCAAAAATTGCTTCTTTTAAGAGTTGTAGAGCGGAATATTTTCAATCGATGTAAGTCATTTGAATAATTCTATAATTACCCGTTTTTCTGCTAGAGGACGTGGAAAATAAAGTATAGTGCAATTAATTAACAAAAAAATGAGATAAACGCTAAAATGCATATACGGTCACTATTTTGCGCATTCTGGCGGGCAATGCACGCATTATTGGAAAAGTCGAAAGGCCTATGTCGATCGAAAATTTTCCGCTCTACAACTTTGGTCTCTTATTATTTTTTCAGAAAATGCATTGTTTTGGCTGAAAATCCAAAAATGAGCAGGAGGTGACAAAAGAAAAATGTTTTTATGGATAAATCTCAAGAATTCTTAATATTTTATTATACAAATTGTACATCATTGGAAAGATTATTAAAAATTCCATGCATTGGTGGCAAGATATATAGGGTGTTCCATTTGAAAAAAAAATAGTTATCCAATATTTTGCGTATGTTGACACCCTGTATAGCAGTATGAACAAAAAAGAACCAAAGCCGATTTTTGTTATTCTTCATGATGTGAAAAATTCTCTAGTGAATAAAAAATGACGTTAGCTTTGCTAGGAGCGCTTCTGCAATTTTTTCATGTGTCCTTATTTTTGCCACAAATTTGCCCATAACTTATCAATCGTCCATAATAGACCCATACTATCTTATACTATTTTTATCAGCTTCTCAAGAGGGTTGAAAATAAAGTATGAAATATAGGGTGTTCCATTTAAAAAAAAACATTACTTTGTTCTGTTACGTATATTGGGACACCCTGTACAAAAACATACATATTTTTAAAATATGTAGAATAAGTGTGGCTACCAGTTCAAGAAAACTAGAAGTCGATATCTCAAATAGCAAATAAGTTATGGGGCTTTTACAGATCCCTGGGTCACCCGGTATAGCATAAGCGATAATAGAATGAAAGTGTGCAAAGTACGTCATTTTCAGAGCATCCGCATTTACCATTCCATATATACTCCTCAGGGCAAAGATACAACTATTTAGTTCATTTGCTATGTAGTCACAATGTGCATTAAAATTTAACTTTGGATCAATAATTACTCCCAAAAATTTAACTTTTTCTGGATTTTGTACTGGTATGTGCTTAGTCGAAAATGACATGACCACTGTTTTTTCTCGATTCAAGGAGAGGCTATTTGAAGCATACCATTCCTCCGCTTTATCAAGTGCATTACTGGTTAACTCAGTTTGTCTGTCCCACGTATTTTCAGTGCATATCAATGTTGAATCGTCTGCATATAATACGGCATTAACTAAGGGGATGTACTCAAAAATATCATTAATGTATATTATAAATAACACAGGGCCCAAAATTGACCCCTGAGGAATGCCCATAGATATGGTGTTTTTGTTTGAGTAGATATTATTGTAAAATACCTGCTGTTCACGATCTTTAAGATATGATTGTATTATTGAAACTATTGAGCCATCAAAGCCATAAACTTCCAATTTTTTTTATCAAAGTAGCATGCTCCACGCAATCAAATGCTTTAGATAAATCACAGAAAATGACTTGCGCGTAGTTTCCACTTTCGAAACAGTTCATTAACTTGGTGCATAAGTTATATATGGCATCAACTGTAGATAGACCTTTTCTAAATCCGAACTGGTTGGTATTAAAAAAAATATTATTATTCATGTGGTCTACCAAATGGGTCTTAATTTTCCATTCATAAATTTTGGAGCATATTGGTATAATAGAAATGGGGCGGTGGTGGTTTAATTCGTTTGCATTTCCCTTTTTATGAACCGGCAAAACTTTAGTTAGTTTTAATGCCATAGGGTATATCTTTTGTCTTATACACGAGTTAATTAGTAGTGTTATGGGTTCTATTATAATATTTTTTATAGCTCGAATCAATTTGATATTTATTCCGTAAATGTCTTTAGAATTTGAATTTTTCAACCTGTTAATAATATCACGAACCTCAATAAATGAAATTTCTCCAAATGTATCTGCTTTTACTTGTATGATATCAAGATTAAAGAGTATATCTTTGGGGTTTCTGATACTATTTTTTACTTCTAGAGGCACATTAATAAAAAAGTTATTAAATTGATCTGCATTAAAATTAGTTTCTGTTTTCTTAGTTATTTTTCCTATACTCCTATTTATAATATTCCACGTAACTTTAATTTTATTTGAGGCCTTTTCTAGTAGTGTATCATTATATTTTCTTTTTGCAGTTTTGATCTTATTTTTTAACAATTTCTTTTGGACTCTAATCTGATGTTTTAAATTTTCACTAGGATGTTGCTTATTAAATTCATGTAAGAATGTGAGGTCATCTCTAATATGTCTGATTTCACCATTAAACCATGGATTTTTGTGATTGTTAGTGTTATTGTGTACAGTTTTTTTGGGAAAACTTACATCATAAATATTACGCAGAATGTTTTGAAATTTATCAAACATCAAATTTGCATCGCAGTTTTTATCGCCGCAGAAATTCCAGTCAGTGGACTGCGCCATATTGTACAATTTATTTAAGCCATATTCCGTGATTGGTCTGATTATTACAGTGGGCTTTTCAATTCCCTTTCTCGAACTAGTCCCCACTACCAAATTTTATGTTATAATCTCCTGCAATGAACACTTCTTTTTTACATTTATGGAATTTTGTTAGTACCGTATTTTTTTACAGAACTAATAACTTGAGGAATTAATTTGAAAGTTTCCAAATCCATTCAGAAATATTGTATTTCTAATTTCTTATCAAAACAATTGACATCGAAACCAGAAACAAAACCACAACGCTTTAAACTTAAATTGGGGAAAACGAAAATTGCGTTCAACGATTAGAAAATTTGTGCAGAACTAATAAATTAATGAATTAACTTGAGAGTTTCTAAATCCATTCAGAAATATTGTATTTCTAATTTTTCATCAAAACAATTGTCATATCGAAACCAGAAAAAAACCACAACGCCTTAAACTTTAACTGGAAAAAACGAAAATTGCATTCACCTATTAGAAAATTTTTGCAGAATCAATAAATTGAGGAATTAACTTGACAGTCTCTAAATCCATTCAGAAATATTGTATTTCTAATGTCTCATCAAAATAATTGACATATCGAAACCAGAAACAAAACCACAACGCTTAAAACTTAAACTGGCAAAAACGAAAATTGCATTCAACGATTTGAAAATTTATGCAGAACTAATAAATTGAGGAATTAACTTGAAAGTCTCTAAATCCATTGAGAAATATTGTTTTTCTAATTTCTCATGAAAATAATTGACATATCGAAACCAGAAACAAAACCACAACGCTTAAAACTTAAACTGGCAAAAACGAAAATTGCACTCAACAATTAGAAAATTTATACAGAACTTATAAATTGAGGAATGAACTTGAAAGTCTCCAAATCCATTCAGAAATATTGTATTTCTAATGTCTCATCAAAATAATTGACATATCGAAACCAGAAACAAAACCACAACGCTTAAAACTTAAACTGGCAAAAACGAAAATTGCATTCAACGATTTGAAAATTTATGCAGAACTAATAAATTGAGGAATTAACTTGAAAGTCTCTAAATCCATTGAGAAATATTGTTTTTCTAATTTCTCATGAAAATAATTGACATATCGAAACCAGAAACAAAACCACAACGCTTAAAACTTAAACTGGCAAAAACGAAAATTGCACTCAACAATTAGAAAATTTATACAGAACTTATAAATTGAGGAATGAACTTGAAAGTCTCCAAATCCATTCAGAAATATTGTATTTCTAATGTCTCATCAAAATAATTGACATATCGAAACCAGAAACAAAACCACAACGCTTAAAACTTAAACTGGCAAAAACGAAAATTGCACTCAACAATTAGAAAATTTATACAGAACTTATAAATTGAGGAATGAACTTGAAAGTCTCCAAATCCATTCAGAAATATTGTATTTCTAATGTCTCATCAAAATAATTGACATATCGAAACCAGAAACAAAACCACAACGCTTAAAACTTAAACTGGAAAAAACGAAAATTGCATTCAACGATTAGAAAATTTGTGCAGAACTTATAAATTGAGGAATTAACTTGAAAGTCTCTAAATCCATTCAGAAATATTGTTCTTCTAATTTACCATGAAAATAATTGACATATCGAAACCAGAAACAAAACCACAACGCCTTAAACTTTAACTGGAAAAAACGAAAATTGCATTCAACGATTAGGAAATTTGTGCAGAATTAATAACTTGAGAGTTTCTAAATCCATTAAGAAATATTGTGTTTCTAATGTCTCATCTAAATAATTGACATATCGAAACCAGAAACAAAACCACAACGCTTAAAACTTAAACTGGTAAAAACGAAAATTCCACTCAACGATTAGAAAATTTATGCAGAACTAATAAATTGAGGAAAATTAACTTGAAAGTCTCTAAATCTATTCAGAAATATTGTATTTCTAATGTCTCATCAAAATAATTGACATATCGAAACCAGAAACAAAACCACAACAAAACTTAAACTGGCAAAAACGAAAATTGCACTCAACGATTAGAAAATGTATACAGAACTAATAAATGAAGGAATTAACTTGAAAGTCTCTAAATCCATTCAGAAATATTGTATTTCTAATGTCTTATCAAAATAATTGATATATCGAAACCAGAAACAAAACCACAACGCTTTAAACTTAAACTGGCAAAAACGAAATTGCACTCAAAGATTAGAAAATTTATGCAGAACTAATAAATTGAGGAATTAACTTGACAGTCTCTAAATCCATTCAGAAATATTGTATTTCTAATGTCTCATCGAAATAATTGACATATCGAAACCAGAAACAAAACCACAACGCTTAAAACTTAAACTGGCAAAAACGAAAATTGCATTCAACGATTAGAAAATTTATGCAGAACTAATAAATTGAGGAATTAACATGAAAGTTTCCAACTCCATTCAGAAATATTGTATTTCTAATTTCTCATCAAAACAATTGACATATCTAAGCTAGAAACAAAAAAAACAACACCTTAAACTTAAACTGTAAAAAACGAAAATTGCATTCAACGATTAGAAAATTTATGCAGAACTAATAAATTAAGGAATTAACTTGAAAGTTTCTAAATCTATTCAGAAATATTGTATTTCTAATGTCTCATCAAAATAATTGACATATCGAAACCAGAAACAAAACCACAACAAAACTTAAACTGGCAAAAACGAAAATTGCACTCAACGATTAGAAAATGTATACAGAACTAATAAATGAAGGAATTAACTTGAAAGTCTCTAAATCCATTCAGAAATATTGTATTTCTAATGTCTTATCAAAATAATTGATATATCGAAACCAGAAACAAAACCACAACGCTTTAAACTTAAACTGGCAAAAACGAAATTGCACTCAAAGATTAGAAAATTTATGCAGAACTAATAAATTGAGGAATTAACTTGACAGTCTCTAAATCCATTCAGAAATATTGTATTTCTAATGTCTCATCGAAATAATTGACATATCGAAACCAGAAACAAAACCACAACGCTTAAAACTTAAACTGGCAAAAACGAAAATTGCATTCAACGATTAGAAAATTTATGCAGAACTAATAAATTGAGGAATTAACATGAAAGTTTCCAACTCCATTCAGAAATATTGTATTTCTAATTTCTCATCAAAACAATTGACATATCTAAGCTAGAAACAAAAAAAACAACACCTTAAACTTAAACTGTAAAAAACGAAAATTGCATTCAACGATTAGAAAATTTATGCAGAACTAATAAATTAAGGAATTAACTTGAAAGTTTCTAAATCCATTCAGAAATATTGTATTTCTAATTTCTCAACAAAACAATTGATATATCTAAACTAGAAACAAAACTACAACACCTTAAACTTAAACTGGAGAAAACGAAAGATACATTCAATGATTAAAATTTTTTTGCAGAATTAATAACTTGAGAGTTTCTAAATCCATTCAGAAATATTGTATTTTCAATTTCTTACCAAAACAATTGATATATCGAAACCAGAAACAAAACCACAACACTTTAAACTTAAACTAGAGAAAACGAAAATTGCATTCAACGATTAGAAAATTTCTCAAATAAAGTGTAAACATCTGTGAGTGTAAAGTAAGAAAATATCCAATCACTTCTGACGCTTCGTTAATCACCTCAGACGCCTTCATAGCACGGCCGGAGTATACAAATGCTTTTTTCTTTTTGGCTTGGGATGCACGTTCATGTGGCTAGCTCTAGGCTATTTGCAAAAGGACAGTGACTCCACATTATTGGGTCTGTCATAATGACGAGTAATAACGAGGTTATGGGAAATAGAAATGTTAAATGCAATGTTCGTCACTTACTGCCTTTCTCAATTTATCGTCCAAAAAAATATTATTTCCCATCAGAACGCCTACGGACCGGTTTCGACCTTTCAGGACCCATCAGCACAGTTAGAATCTGAAAATATAAATATTTCAATCGGAATTAAAACAAGTAGTGAAATAAACTTTCAATTTTGTTAACTGTAATAAATTGCGGAATTAATCATATCGTCATTTTTTTAACGCAAAGGTAGGGGCTATAACTTTCATCAGAATGTCCTATTGGCATCACTTAAAATATTTCTACATAGAGCTTGAATCGAAAACGGTGAATCACCTGAGGACTTTCCCTTGTGAGTGAATGAGCCAACCGACCCGAACCCATCTTTATTGCCAGTGAACATTGATTAATGCCTATCTACTCTCAGAGGTGTTAGGCTCTTATTTACAGTATTATGTAGATTTATTTATCCTACATTTTTAGTTCCATTTCCTCCGATTTTTAGGTAGTTAGTTAGTTGTTTGATTTCTTTCAATACTATTCCCTCTTTTCCCTGCATCTCTTCTGATTGAATCATTTCATGTTTTGCTTGGTCTTCTCTTATTTGACTTCCCTGATCCTTGTATTTCGTATATTCTTTTTGTGTCTATCATGTCCTGACCACCTTAGCTGTTTTATCCTTTACAGTCTCAATCTGTAAGTTTAATGTTTCATCCTTTCTTGCCTTGTTCTCGATTTCCGATAGGAATCTCATTTCCATTGCGTTTATTCCTATTTTGTGTTTCTCTGACATGGTTCACGTTTCACTACAGCATACGTTCTCAATCTGTGGTACGCGTACCGGTACCAGTACGCGAATGTTGAACTACTGGTACGCGTAGTGCCCCCCCCCCCTCTCTCGCCCTTATTGCGCAGCCGAAATTTGCTGTACATCGGTCTCTCAATGGTTGACTGCAAGGGACACATAAGTCATGCCTTTTGCCGTCCCTATGATTTGGCGAGAGCTTACAAATCATGCAAATGATTGTTATTTTTGTATGACCGCAATCAAAGGTTTCACTACACGCAAAATAAGAAGAAAATAGTGTATCCGAACCTCAGACGTATTCTTCGGACAGTTCGGAGAAAGAAGCCCATTCTGCAAGTATCTCGTCACAACCTGGAACCAGGCAACAAATGCAGATTTCAGGTGATTACAGCCCAACCGAAACACAGTCACAGCTCATCAATCACTGCCGATTGAATGATCTTATTAGTGATTTAGACCTCCCAATTGCTTGGATCCAGACAACAATGGAATCTCTCGAAAGGTGTGAAGATATTTTTCTTTAGAAATCGCGAGTCAGAGGCAAAGAAAGAGGATATTGTGCTTTGCCGCAACGTATTCAATCTATTCACAAAACTAAATCTCCCTACCAATCCAGAGGATTAGAGGTTATTCTTCGACAGCTCAAAATTCAGTTTAAAAGGAGTGATCCTTTACAATGGTAACCAATATCCGTCCATGTTGCCCATTCAGTTCACATAAGAGAAACCTACGAAAACATGAGAATACTGCTTCAGAAAATTAAGTGTAGATGGAGCATTTGTGCAGATCTGAAAGTTTTTTAATTTTTTTTTTTTTTTAATACTTTATTGGTGCTTTAGTTTTACACTTTACACCGGTCAATCATTAAATTGCAAATCGAATTAACATGTTAAAATAGAACATATTAAAAGAAACATAATACAATCAAACATATTAAAATAAAACATAATAAAATCAGACATATTAAAATAAAAGTTATTAAGATAAAACATAATAAAATCAAATGAAACATATTAAAATAAAACATACTAAGATAAGACATAATAAAATCAAACATATTAAAATACAACATATTAAGATGAAACGTATTAAATTAAAACTTATTAATACATTAAAATAGAACAGACACAATTAAAATGATGGTGTATTGAAATAAAAATTTAAAATTTAGTTTAGATGACTTCTGCATTAGACAGGAAGTCTTCTAAACTGTAAGGAGCAAGGCCAATAAGAAATGTCTTGACTGTGGTCTTGAATTTATTAAATTCCAGCGTTCGTGAACCTAGGGATAATTTATTGAAAAACAATGGCCCATAATAGTTCGGTCCCGTTTGAGATCTGGTTAGCCTAATCTGTGGTATATTTATGTCATTTCGGTTTCTAGTTGTATATCCATGGTGTTCGTGGGTAGCATATATATTCAAATTTTGTTTAACGTAGCACAAGCACTCCAGAATAAATAGTGCAGGTAAAGTAAGTATATTAAGCTGTTTGAATTTATACTTGCAGTCGTCCCGGTAGCTAAGTCCACTTATGATACGTACAGCTTTACGCTCTAAAGAGCCTATGACGAGACGCAGAATGACCCCACACTAATATTCCATATTGAAGATGACTGTGGCAGCACTCATAGTAAACAGTTTTTAATATCCAACTAGAAACCGAATTTTTTAGGCTAACAATTTTTTAGTTGTAACAATGCTCACTGGACTCCAAGGTGGTTACAGCTAAGTTTTGCTGCTTTTTATGTAAGTGGGTTAGCACAAAACGAGAAGACCACTACATAGGCCAAAAGAACATTGCCAAACCCTCTTTGGTGCAAAAAAAAACAAAGTCCTACTCCCACTCCTCTATATGTATAAAATTAGGTCTTATGAAGAACTTTGTTAAAGCAATGCGCAAGGAATGAGGTTTCTTGTACTTAAAACAAAAATTTCATGAATTGAGCGATGCTTTTCGTCGGTCCTCAAATCCGAACTGTTTTCAAGGAACATACACTCGTGGACAAAAAATTCCGGACGCCGAAGTTAGTGTTATCATAAGAAAAACTTTCTTTGTTTTTTTTAAACAAGACACAAAACATTACCCGAAATTTTTGTATGTTCCTCTACCAATTTTTAGGGACAAAATTTGAATTCAAAACTATGTAGTTTCGAGTTCAAATTCAGTCTCAAAAAATTGGTACAAAATTTTAGTAGATTATGTAAATATACATATATTCAGGCTACATTTCGTTTTCTTGTATTTATCTAATGCTTTCTGCAACAAGTAAAGTTGTTTCTAATTTGTTTAGTAGATTATGTTTTATGTCTTGTGGAAGAAACAAAAAAAGAAGTTTTTCTTATAACATTAAATTCGGAGTCCGGAGTAGTAGTTTCGAGTCTAAATTTAATCCCAAAAAATTGGTACAAAATTTTATTAGATAATGTTTTATGTCTGGTGCAAAAAACCAAAAACCCCATTAACATGGGAGTCCAAAATATTTTGTCCACGAGAGTAGTTTCCAATCCAAATTTAGTCCAAAAAATTGGTACAAAATGTTATTAGTAATGTTTTAAGTCTTGTGGAAAAAACTAAAAAAAGTTTTTCTTATGATAACATTAACTTAGGAGTCCGGAATTTTTTGTCCACGAGTGTATGTTCAGTCATATTTTGATGCTTGAGTTATCAAAATTACCAACCTTCCAAACTATGAATAGCCGGCTCTAGTTACAATCGTCGACTTTAGTCATGACTGCCGACTAAGATTGAAAATTGTACCCAGAGCGGGCATAAAGTTTTGTGAGGCCGTGAGTACTAAAACTTACGCTTCAGGTGAACGCTCTGCTGATGTTTATCAACATCGACTAAAGCCTTAGCAAGCTTTGCGTTTTAAATAATTTAAATAAAAATTGTGTTTGGGGTTAATATTAAAATATTCGAGGAACCTCTTTCAACACGATCTTAAAAACCATGTGTTCAGTCCAGTGACGGTTCGCGGCGTTTTTTCTGGTACAGCCGAGGAACAAGAGGTGGTAATACAGATAGGTGCGGTCACGCAGCCAGCCGTCTCTACAACTGACGCTACCTATCTGTATTGCCACCCTTGTTACCTCGGCCGTACCAGAAAAAAACCCGCGAACCGTCACTGGTTCAGTCATATTTTTTTAATGTTTGAGTTATCAAATTTGTTCAAGCACTATGTCGACACTCTAAGTCATTCTTGAAATTTTGTGGCAATAAAATTAAGTAGATAATCCATTAATTAATTTATTTGAATAGATCCGTGGCAAGATCTAACAGAAAACTATGGCAAAGGAGGATATGAGAGGCTGGTGAAGTTGAAGGAAAGCTATCCCCATCTGAAGGTGACTTTGGCGATTGGTGGCTGGAACGAGGGCTCCACCAACTATTCTCAATTGACCGCCGACCCAGCACGAAGGGGAAGATTCGTGGCCAACGCTGTCGAATTCATCAGGTAATGCTAATAATCATAATCAAAACATGACCTGACATTGGGTGGATAAGATAAGATCATAGTGGGATGTAAATATAGTAAAAATGAAATATAACCTGAATATTTGAATATTTAACAACAACTAAGAATTTATAATGTTGTTTTTACTGAAGGCTTCTACTTCGTTATACATTTTATACAACACTGTAAATTTGATAATGGCACTTTAAAGTTGCCAAAACTATAATCACGGAAATAATACATTTTCCTACGACACCATAGCAAACTTGTCAATAGCGCACAATTAAGTGAGCTAGAAACATGACAATATCATTCATCTGTCAAAAATCCCATATCGTCACTTGTGTGATATCATTTCGTAAGAGGATTTATCAAGCGTGCATACGAACCATCAAATGTTGACAGTTTCTGTCAGTCAGAATCGTTGTTTGTAATTATATATATTTTCAGGTAAGTTAATGAAAACTTTTGCTATTAGCTTAATTGTAATTTATTTGCAAATAGTTACCGATTCACCAACAAGCGATCTTGTAACAAATCAGACTGCACCCACACAAACTAACATTGCACAGCAGATAATGACACCCAATCTCAATTCACTCAGTACACTCACACATCCTATTTCCTTTACAAATTGCACTTATAATCATTTTACATTTAATATTTACAATTCGAATTCATATCCCATAAATTCCGACACATCCCATTAGTTTCTCTATTTTTATTATTTTAATGTTTACGTTAAGGTTAATGATGTTATACTTAGCTATACTTAGTTTTAGCTATGCCACTGATTGGATAAAACAAAATAAAAACAAAAAACACAAAAAAAAACACATCCCATGGCCATTTTTACTTTCATACTTATATCTTTTGTATACAGTAATCTAAGATTGTATTAAATTTTACAGAAAATACAACTTCGATGGCTTAGACTTGGACTGGGAATTCCCTGCTAAGCGCGGTGGTAATCCAAATGACAAAAGAAACTTTTTGTTGTTTGCAAAGGTATGGACTCGTTAAACATAATTTGATATTAATGCAACTTCCAAAAATGATGTCACTGGCTTACGGGGTAGGGGTCAGCGGAATTGTTACAGTCTTTTTTTCTAAAACTACATTGAAAAGTGTAACACATTTTGGCGTAGAGGGAACGGTTGTGGAGCAGCGGCGGCTCTTGAATGTTTGGCGAGGAGGCTACGGAAAAAAAATTGACCAAAACAGCAGCGAAATATTTGCTCCCTCCATAAGAGAAAGTACTATAGCACGAATGGCATCTCTGTCTTAAAGAAATCCACGTGCAGCCGCTGGTCTAGAGGGATCAAATTTAACAAAAAACCTGTGACATTACTTATAGGAGAAGCCTAAACTCTATCCATTTCCAAGTGGCAGTGGAAATAAACAAACCCGGCTGCGTGATAGCCACGTGCGTACTTCAATAGACGCTTGCGATTGGTCGTTCCGTGGTACGTGCTCGTGCCCGGATTCAGTTTGTATTCTGAGCCCGTCGTCGATTGCCGTGCGTTTAAAAAGTGTAAAGTAAAATGAAATTTATTTGTGGGCGCGCTAGGGTACGGCGCGGCGCGTCCGACCCTGAGTATTCTCGCCGTTCACGTGATTGCGTTTACACGCGCTGCCGCTTGGAAATGGATATAGTATAAGTACAAACAGAAAATTGCATATTTTGTTACAGGAACTGCGTTCTGCTTTCAACAAATTCAACTTGATCCTCACAGCCGCTTTCGGCGCCGGTAAAGACACAATCGATGTTGCTTACGACGTTGCCGGCCTCACAGTCTATCTAGATTATATCCATATGATGTGCTACGATTATCACGGTGCCTGGGATTTGAAAACCGGCGCGAATGCCCCATTAAAAAGTTCTGATGTTTTGAACGTGGTAAGTAACATTTCACGTTTCCATCACTGTATTTAGAGCAGGTCTGTGGCAGTTGGCGCGTAGAATTAATGGATGTTGGTATTGAGGAACCGCTCAAATAAACCGGCTAAGACGGTTTAAAGAAAAAGAACCGCAATTCATCGACTGAGTAATACGGTTGGATTCAGAGTAAACTTGACGGGAAAAGGCGTGAAGTTTCCGTCGTAAACTTCACGGGGTTCATGATTCTTGTTCTTAAAATTAATTGTAAGGAAAAGTTGTGGCAATCAGTGACGGTTCGCGGGGTTTTGTCTGTTACGGCCGAGGAATAAGAGGTGGTACAGATAGGTGCGGTCACGCATCCACCCGTCTCTGTAACCAACCTACCTACCTGTATTACCACCTCTTGTTCCTCGGCCGTACCAGAAAAAAACCCGCGAACCATCACTGGTGGCAATGATAATGTTTAGAATGAAACTTGTATATTTGCATGTAAACATAACGGTAAACAATTGCCGGCAATTTGTTTGTGACTTATAGTCGCCATTTTGTTTACGGTAAAGATAACAAGGTTTTGTTTGCCTAGGTTGCAAAATTATTCGTCCATGAAAGTATTATGAAAGTTAGAAGTGCGACGCGAAAATGGTAAACAATTGCCAGTAATTTTTTTGTGACTTAAAGTCGCCATTTTGTTTACGGTAAAGATAGCAACATTCTGCTTTCACGGATTGCAAGATTTTATACTAACGAAGGGATTCTAAAAGTTGGAAGTTCGATGCGTAAAGGATAAACAATTGCTGGCAACTTTTTTGTGACTTACAGTCGCCATCTTGTTTACGGTAAAGATGACAAGGTTTTGTTTGCCGAGGTTGCAAGATTATTTGTCCATGAAGGTATTCTGAAAGTTGAAAGTTTGTCCGGAAAGGGGTAACAACTTTCGGCAATTTGTTTCTGACTTATAGTCGCCATTTTGTTTATTGTAAATATGACAAGGATTTGTTTGTGTAGGTTACAAAATTATTCGTCCATGAAGGTTTTCTAAAAGTTGGAAGTTCGTCCGGGAAAGGGTAAATAATTGCCGGCAATTTGTTTGTGATTTATAGTCGCCATCTTGTTTACGGTAAAGGTAACAAAGTCTTGTTTGCATAGGTTGCGAGTTTATTCGTCCATGAAGGTATTCTGAAGGTTGTAAGTTTATTCGGAAAAGGGCAAACAATTGCCGGCAATTTGTTTGTAACTTATAGTCGCCATCTTGTTTACGGTAAAGATAATAAGGATTTGTTTGCATAGGTTGCAAAATTATTCGTCCATGGAGGTATTCTGAAAGTTGGAAGTTCGTCCGAAAAAGGGTAAACAATTGCCGGCAATTTTTTTGTGACTTATAGTCGCCATCTTGTTTACGGTAAAGATATTAAAATCTTATTTGCATAGGTTGCAAGATTATTCGTCTATGAAGGTATTCTGAAGGTTGGAAGTTCGTTCGGAAAAGAGTAAACAATTACGGGCAATTTGTTTGTGACTTATAGTCGCCATCTTGTTTACGGTAAATGTAACAAAGTTTAGTTTGCATAGGTTGCAAGACTATTCCTTCATGAAGGTATTCTGAAAGTTGAAAGTTCATCCGGAAAAGGGTAAACAATGGCCGGCAATTTGTTAGTGACTTATAGTCGCCATCTTGTTTACGGTAAAGTTGACGAGGATTTGTTTGCGTAGGTTGCAAAATTATTCGTCCATGAAGGTATTCTGAAATTTTGAAGTTCGTCGGGAAGCGGGTAAACAATTGCCGGCAATTTGTTTGTGACTAATAGTCGCCACCTTGTTTACGGCAAAGATGACAAGGATTTGTTTGCATAGGTTGCAAGATTATTCGTCCATGAAGGTATTCTGCAGGTTCCAAGTGTGTTCGGAAAAAGGTAAACAATTACCGGCAATTTTTTTGTGACTTATAGTCGCCATCTTGTTTACGGTAAAGATAACAAAGTTTAGTTTGCATAGGTTGCAAGACTATTCCTCCATGAAGGTATTCTGAAAGTTGGAAGTTCGTCCGGGAAAGGGTAATCAATTGCCGGCAATTTGTTTGTGACTTATAGTCGCCATCTTGTTTACGGTAAACATAACAAAATCTTGTTTGCATAGGTTGCAAGATTATTCGTCCATGAAGGTATTCTGAAGGTTCCAAGTTCGTTTGGAAAAGGGTAAACAATTACCAGCAATTTGTTAGTGACCTATAGTCGCCATCTTGTCTACGTTAAAGATAACAAAGTCTTGTTTGCATAGGTTGCAAGATTATTCGTTCATGAAGGTATTCTGAAGGTTCCAAGTTCGTTAGGAAACGGGTAAACAATTACCAGCAATTTGTTAGTGACCTATAGTCGCCATCTTGTTTACGGTAAACATAACAAAATCTTGTTTGCATAGGTTGCAAGATTATTCGTCCATGAAGGTATTCTGAAGGTTCCAAGTTCGTTTGGAAAAGGGTAAACAATTACCAGCAATTTGTTAGTGACCTATAGTCGCCATCTTGTCTACGTTAAAGATAACAAAGTCTTGTTTGCATAGGTTGCAAGATTATTCGTTATGAAGGTATTCTGAAGGTTCCAAGTTTGTTCGGAAAAGGGTAAACAATTACCGGCAATTTGTTAGTGACTTATAGTCGCCATCTTGTTTACGGTAAAGATAACAAAGTCTTGTTTGCGTAGGTTGCAAAATTATTCATCCATGAAGGTATTCTGAAGGTTGAAAATTCGTTAGGAAACGGGTAAACAATTACCGGCAATTTGTTTGTGACTTATAGTCGCCATCTTGTTTACGGTAAAGATGACAAGGATTTGTTTACGCAGGTTGCAAAATTATTCGTCCATAAAGGTTTTTTGAAAGTTGGAAGTTCGTGCGGGAAAGGGTAAACAATTGCCGGCAATTTTTTTGTGACTTATAGTCGCCATCTTATTTACGGTAAAGATGACAAGGATTTGTTTACGCAGGTTGCAAAATTATTCGTCCATAAAGGTTTTTTGAAAGTTGGAAGTTCGTCCGGGAAAGGGTAAACAATTGCCAGCAATTTGTTTGTGACTCATAGTCGCCATCTTGTTTACGGTAAAGATGTCAAGGATTTGTTTACGCAGGTTGCAAAATTATTCGTCCATAAAGGTTTTTTGAAAGTTGGAAGTTCGTCCGGGAAAGGGTAAACAATTGCCGGCAATTTGTTTGTCACTTATAGTCGCCATCTTGTTTACGGTAAAGATGACAAGGATTTGTTTACGCAGGTTGCAAAATTATTCGTCCATAAAGGTTTTTTGAAAGTTGGAAGTTCGTCCGGGAAAGGGTAAACAATTGCCGGCAATTTGTTTGTCACTTATAGTCGCCATCTTGTTTACGGTAAAGATGACAAGGATTTGTTTATGCAGGTTGCAAAATTATTCGCCCATAAAGGTTTTTTAAAAGTTGGAAGTTCGTCCGGGAAAGGGTAAACAATTGCCGGCAATTTGTTTGTGACTTATAGTCGCCATCTTGTTTACGGTAAACATAACAGTCTTGTTTGCATAGGTTGCAAGATTATTCGTCCATGAGGGTATTCTGACGGTTCTAAGTTTGTTCGGAAAAGGGTAAACAATTACCCGCAATTTGTTAGTGACTTATAGTCGCCATCTTGTTTACGATAAAGATGACAAGGATTTGTTTGCGTAGGTTGCGATATTATTTGTCCATGAAGGTATTCTGAAAGTTGGAAGTTCGTCCGGAAAAAGGGTAAACAATTCCCGGCAATTTGTTTGTGACTTAGAGTCGCCATCTTGTTTACGGTAAAGATGACAAGGATTTGTTAACGTAGGTTGCAAAATTATTCGTCCATGAAGATATTCTGAAGGTTGGAAGTTCGTTCGGAAAAGGGTAAACAATTGCCGGCAATTTTTTTGTGACTTATAGTCGCCATCTTGTTTACGTTAAAGACGACAAGGATTTGTTTGCGTAGGTTGCAAAATTATTCGTTCATGAAGGTATTCTGAAGGTTGGAAGTTTGTTCGGAAAAGAGTAAACAATTACCGGCAATTTGTTTGTGACTTATAGTCGCCATCTTGTTTACGGTAAAGATAACAAAGTTTTGTTTGCATGGATCGGTGGTTGCGACCATTCTTACCTGCGAGTGGCAATCAGTTAGGATTGTTTAGCCTTGATATTTGTAAAACTGGTACCCTTGTTTCGTCAGCTGGAGTTTAGGAAAAAAACAAAATAATTATTTACCATTTAATGTTTTTTGTTTTTTTTTAATGTCGAAACTTTTAAAAATGTATAATTTTTAGCAATGGAATCTGAGTAACCACATAGCTTTGTGAAATATTTTGGATCAGAGAAATTAAAAAATAAAATTCGATTTGTTGGCATCACACGCAAATTTATATTTTTTTCTGATGGCAGCTTTAAACAAGTATTTTAAATATTAATTGACGACAGGATACTAATGAGTCCCAATAACGTCTAAGTTTGTAAATAACTGAACAAACTGGTTTATAGCTGCCAACCGTGAGGATCAATGATTAATGATGTATGACTGTACTTAAAATAACAAATTAGTGTTCTTTCAATGTATCAACTTTCAAGAATTACTACTGTCTGTGATAAAATTAACAGTACACAGACATAAAGATCGCATGCGTGATAGTCATTTCACCAAAAACGAATACAATATTAACCTCTTCACGCCCAGGTTCGCCACATGTGGCAACAAGCAAAAAATGAATACAAAAACATTGTACAAAAAAAATCAAGCCTGGGATTAAATCAAAGCAGCATGGGCGCGAAGTGGTTAATAGTAGTAATGGTATCCATTAGGAATTTTGCCCACCCGGCTTTCGATTACGAGATCCTTTGGTCATGTTAATTTGTACGTGTGTGACTGAGCTGGCGACTGTAATTAATTTTGTGATGATAATTAATACTTGTTTATAGGAATACTCAATTGATTACATGCTGAAATTAGGCGCAAACCCGAGCAAATTAGTAGTCGGCTTGCCATTATACGGACGCACATTTTTCCTCACTGAAGACGTGTCATCACCAAAGACACCAAAACTGGGACAGGTGGCTAAAAGCGCCGGATTCCAAGGCCCGGTCACCAGGGAAAACGGTTTCATGGGTTACAACGAGGTAATCTACAAATTCCAATCAATGCCAAGTACAACTAATCAATGTTAAATTTTAGATCTGTCTGGTTTTGAAAAACTCGTCATCCGGTTACAAGCAGTACTGGGACGACGAAACCAGCACGCCGTTCGCCGTTAACGAAGATCGCGTCATCACGTACGACGACGAACGTTCCATCAGAGATAAAGTCAACTTTGCCATTAAAAAGGGTTTGGCTGGTGCAATGGTTTGGTCTTTGGACACCGATGATTTTCAGGGTGATTGTGCAGAAGAAGGCGGTCTAAAAGGGCACAGCAATTTCCCCTTGATGCATAGTATTAACGATGCGATCGTGGAAGCTTTGGAGGAAATCAAGAGGGACAAAGAGAATGAAATCCCGCACGGGGATCACGACCAGAAGGAGAATGCAGGTTTTATGAGTCAGGTTTCTGCTGCTTTCATCGTTTTATTGACGTGTTTTACTCAATATCTATAAATTTTAGTTGTGATAATTGTTACAGTGTAAATTTTAAATATAATAATAGTAATGTTTCCTTTTGTTAATTTTTCTTTCAAGTTTTCAATTTGTCCATTTTAATAAACACACTTTTTAAGTTATTTATCTACGATCGCATTAAAAGTAGGCACTTTTTGCATCAATTTTCGTTGCAAAAGTGACTTTTTAAAACACTAGTGCCGGTTTATGTTTTTATGGCACGGAAATGTCGAATTGTTTTTGATGCACAGAAATGTCAAATTTGACAGATAAGAATATTACAGCACAAAATTTCGACGAAAAACTTAAATTTTTATTAAATCATTACAAATAATTATTAAACTCTATAATATGAACGAAATGGCAGATTAAAGAACTCCGAAGATATAATTTAATGCAAGTAGAAGCAATTACAATGCAGCGAAACTTTTGCAAGTATGCGTAAGAGAAGGGGGGTGCGATTCGCAACCTCCTACCTTCATTTCACAACCGCATGATTATTAATATGACCACATATACTTGCAAAAGTTTCGCTCTGTTCTAATTGCTTCTACTTTTAAATTAAACTGTATAATGTTAATTTTGCAGTTTGTGCAATTTTCTATGATAATCCTTGGCGTCATCGAATAAGAAGTTTCAGGAAGAATATTTGAAATATTTAGTTGATTACTTGTAATTTCGCGCCAACTTTGATTGGAAATGATTGAATCTTCTACATATTATCCCGTAGAAGTACTGCTATTGGAGACACCTCTTTACAAAATTTGGTTGGATATGGCTTTTTTGTTATTTATTGACTCTTCTACGTACGATTCAGCTGCAGTGGAACTTTTCCAACCGCCATATCGTTTTATGTTTAAAATGTCTGCTCCAGCATCTGCGAGAAATGTGGCCGAAGATATTCGAAAACAGTGGCCATTGAACTCGTTCGGATTTGCTAACCCAAGATAACTAGCAATTTGGGTTGGAATTTTTCGAACGGTGTTAATTCCAATGGGTTGGACTGAACACTTCCCATTACGGTAATAGACAAATGATCGTTGTTGGGGAGTTTGTGGTGGACGAAGTACAACGTATCTTCTGTAAATGTCAATCTTTTTTAGGTATCATTAGTGTCGCCATCAACAACGAACGCCCGAGATTTATTAGTCTTTGAAGTGGGTATTTTATCAATCAGCATCGAACCAGTATCTTCGACATCCTTGATACTCATCTTATGTAATTCTTCTCTCCTAACAGCACCCGTAATTCCAAAAATTGCCACGACCTACAATTTGGAAACATTATCATTAAATATTCAAACAATTTAGATTAAAAATACCTTCATCGTCAAAAACCAGTCGTCGGGCGCATCGTTTAAAAATTTATATAAATGTTCCTTAATAAATTCGCGAAACTTCCTGCTGTGAAAGCCTTTTGATTGGTTTTTCATAAATGCCGTTAACTTAGAAAACTCTTTAAGGTCAATATTTTTGTTAACTAATACTGACGACTTAACCATAGAATACTCCGACCATAAGCTCGATGGTTTGATCTGTTTGCCTCTTGTTAAAAAGTAGGCTAAGAAGACGTTCTCCGTTAAGTTATGGACATTTTTTGCCCGCAAGTGCTCGTGCGTGAAGATGATATTGATGTAATGTAGAATTTTATGTCGTCCAGAAGAAGGAAAATAATACTTTATGGAAGTGGAAGAAAATACCATATGCTATTAAAATAAGGTAGGTACCATAAATTATCAACTGTAACTTTCCTTAGATTATTTAAACCATATAACTCTTTCATATTTAAATGAAATTATAAATAAATATTTATATTTCAACTTATATACAAAAAGATGCAAAATCGTGTTTTGAAAATTTCACACAAATGTCAGGCAAATACATATTCTGGAATTTTTTTAATGCTTCCTGGATATCGATAGCCTTGCCTCCGTTGCCTCAGATGCAATAAATGTCAGTTGAGGTAAATTGGTTATTAAGGCTTTTACTTAATTTAGGATTTATGATGTGGCGTGAACCACAGAACACATACCTTGGCGTGAACCATGCGGGGATTATGAAAATTGGAATTATAATAAGAACTAGCGCTATCTAGAGTTTTACACCCATTTTTTTATAATATAAACAAGTCCGTAGAGTCCGAACAAAGATATTCTGAACATTCTATTTTAAGTAGATGGCCACGCTTCTAGTTTTATGACATTTTATAGAAGGCCAGCCCGTATCCACTTCAAAACATCAAAACATCACACAGATTAGCAAAAGTTAATAGCTGTTGAATATTGAATGTTCACAATAAGTATGGGTGGAGTCTGTGATTGAACCGCCCCTGCCATAGATTAGACAACGGTGGAATTCGTTATTATTTTATTACCATTTTTCCATGTTAATAATTTGGCTTGTATGGCTACATCCTTGAACTCATTTTTATCGTATCGTAGAAAGCGTAATTTTTATTCTGTTTTAATAGCTATTATTACAACTAGGGAAATATGAATAGTATATTTCCCGAGGTTGGCTAGTTACATCCAGAGGGATGTATAGACCACCAAGGAAAATGTATTCATATTTCCCGTGTTGTAATCAATAGTTTTTTTCTGATTGACAGAATATTGTTCTGTAAATGGGAAAATATTGGATTGTAATTTTTTTAATTTATCGGATTGGTAACGTTGCTAAGGGCCTTGTTTGTAAATATCATGGTTGACTTGTTTTGGTATTTACGTTGTTTCATAAATTGGTGAAATGTCTAACTATGTGTTAACGCAAGCGACGAAAGACCGTGAATGTTTGGTTCCGGTAAAATCCAAAGCTGTAAAATCCATAAAGGATACCTTCCTAAGAAATCGGAGGTGTTGTCCGAGAGCAATTAAAACAATTCTTGCGAGAAGCTCCTAATGACATTGTTCTGATGTTTATATTTTCCTAGGGAAATATGAGCGCTTCATATTTCCCTAGGGAAATATAAGTGTGTTATGACATATCGTAACTAAGGCAATATCACTCGATATTGTTTCAATCAGAAAAAAAGTACATATTCTAATTTATAAAATCAAGAACGCCTGTAAAATAACAGCTACCGTTACAAAACTAACACTTGCAAAACATTTTATAACTTATTTTGTTATTGTTATTTTTAATCAATAAAATCTGAAGTAAAAGGAGATCGCAGAACTGATGAAACCCCACTCTCAACACTGCAGATACTAAAGTACCAGAGCATCAATTTCAAAGTAACAACAGTCCCGTACCTCCGTCAATGTGTGATCGAGTGAAATTTTGAAAGTATATTTATACGTAATTTTCACACCTTAATGTATAGATTACTTTATTTGTTTTCTTTCAAAATTGTGTGATATCTGCCATATAATTAAACTTATTTCTACATAACCATTGTAAAAAATACCACAAATTATTTAAACCATATAACTCTTACATTCTCAAATGAAATTTTAAATAAATAATTATATTCTCTCTCCTGCACAGAAAGCAAATGTGTGAAAATCGTGTTCTGGAAAATCTACACAGATGTCGGGCAAATGCATATTTAAGGAATTTTATAATTCACCCGATATTGATAGCGCAGTCCGTCGCCACAGGATACTATAAATGTCAATTGAAGTAATTAATTAGTTATTTATTGCTTTTTTAGAGGATACCTGAATTCAAATATTAAATTGACCTTGTTTCGTATTTTAAAAATTATGATTCTTTTGGACTCGGCTGAGCGCGGCAATTTAGATTAAAAATACCTTCATCATCAAAAAGCAGTCGTCGGGCGCATCGTTTAAATAAATACGCGAAACTTCCTACTGAGAAAGCCTTTTGATTGGTTTTTCATAAATGCCGTTAACTTAGAAAACTCTTTAAGGTCAATATTTTTGTTAACTAATTCTGATGACTTAACCATACAATACTCTGACCATAAGCTCGATGGTTTGATCTGTTTGCCTCTTGCTGAAAAGTAGGCTAAGAAGACCTCCGTTAAGTTACGGACATTGTTTGACGTACACCATTGATTGAACTTAGTATAAACTAATTCATACTGCTTCCGGGATTTTGCTGGAAGCAAAGTTTTTATTGCCATTGCCGCGGCCTCTTCGACATCGGAAGGGATGTTTTGAATATCACTACTATCACTATCACACATTTTTTTCTGCAATTTGTAACAGTATAACACTCACTAATCACTTTTTTCCACAAATAATAATGGCGACTGACATTTGTGCTATTTATTTACTGGTTGCTAAGTAACGTTTTCGTCAATGCACTCTGGATAAAACGTTATGCATTATTTTATTCATTGAAGAATTTGTAGCAGTTAAAGTGACATTAAAATACAAAATATTACTCATATGAACGTCTTTGAAAATGGTTGCACGATCGAAGATAAAAGTTTGTAAGGCACTCGTGTGAAAAGTGTATTTATTGCACTTCTGACCTGGGTTTTTAGACGCGAGTTCATGCAATAAAGAATCACTTTTTTACACTTGTGCCTTAAATAACTATTATGTAATGATTTTAATCATTCAAAAATCGATTCGATTATAGCGCAACAGAGTTTTTTTTAGAATAATACTAAAAAATGTATAATTTGAATGATACAATGTTGGAACAATGGAAGATTAAAAAAAAGCTCTCAAAGAATTAGAAAATAAATCAGAAGCAAGTGACGCAGGGAAGATGTAGAAATAAAAGAAGGAAATAGCGATTCTAAATCAGAACAAAGTGATTATTCAACAGAAGATGATATTGATGGTAATGTAGAATTTTATGTCGTCCAGAAAAAGGAAAATAATACTTTATGGAAGTGGAAGAAAATACCATATGCTATTAGAATAAGGTAGGTACCATAAATTATCAACTGTAACTTGCCTTAGACAAGCAAAATTAACCGATATATCTATAAAAGCCCGTCAATGTTTTATTGACGCAATAATGTAACTATAGAAAAATACATAGTTTATAGAAAAAGTGTCACATTTAAGGCGAAAAAGAGATGCTAGACCAACAGAGCACTATTTGGGCTTTTGTATCTAGCGGGAATATTAAGTTTACATCGACTAAATACTTGGATTTATGGGATATCACCGAGCATGGTATAGAAAGAAGTATTTGGAAGTACGATGAGCAAAAAGAGGTTTTTATTTCTATTGAAATGCCTTCGATTTGATGATAGTATTTCTAGAATCGACAGAAAAAGTTAGATAGGTTAATAAGTACTAAAACAATTAACATACAATTGTAAGTCAACTTATTACGTTGGAATGCATGTTACCATAGAAAAGAAACTAGAAGGCGTCAGATGCTCAAAGCCCAAAAAAATGTAATTGTGGCGAGGCCTTAGTGATTAACTCTCTTCTCTTGTGGTGCTCGCCTTTACTCTAACCTGTAATTGACATCTGACCAAGCGGGCACCTGCATACATTGTTGCTATATAACCTGTCGAGCGGTTGCCAGATTATATAGCCAAGGGTTCGCCTGACTCGCAATCGTGACTTGGACTTAACAACACTAATAAAATAAGCTTTTAGTCATTACTTACCTTTACTCCTGCTGTCTCAGTTCGGGTTCACTGGCATCTCGGCGTCGACGCAAAATCGTGCACTCGCGATTAACGTTTCGTAGGAGTAACGGGATCGGGATATCAATGAAGTACTATACAAAATGACAACGACGGCAATTGATATGACAAACGTGATATATTAATGAAATAAAGAATTTAACAAACATTACTCTTGACATACATTTAGTGGACAACACAATCGATACATTAAAATCTAATTCAGCAAACATGACAATTATCTGACGTTACATCTTACAAAAGAATAATTACAACACAAGTGAAAATTAATCTTTACACATTATAAATGAATTTAGCCAAAACCTCTCATTGTCACCTTACATTACCTCACCCATTAGGAAAAAGGAGCAACTGTACCGTACGCGGACTAAAACTCAAAGACAACTGTAAAACTCAAAGAACTGACTGAACTGTAAGACTCTCCAAGAACTGACTGAAAATCTACATGTTACTGTCCACGAAACCTCTGTGTCCCCACCGTTTTCTTTAGGAATTTTCCTGCGAAGACAAAGGGAATCCAGAGTTCAATTCGACATCGCTTTTATCTGGTTCAACATTTGCTCCTTTCCCATTTTTATTTAATTTAGGCGTTTACTTCGCCCAAATAATTCTATTATTTATTTAATCAATTACCCAGTGACTTGAGATTGAAAACGAAATTAATTTATAGACATAATCACTTAATTGACTATTTACAGGTGTTGGCTATGAATTCCCATCTTAGCTACTACAGGTAGCTCAGAAAACCGCTTAAATACACATTCTTCGATAGTGCACTAAATACATAATGCGCTGGTGCAATGTAAACACAATGACAATAACAACCCATTATCTCTTTTCTGAAAGACGGGCGCAACTATTAATGGAATTTTATGATAATAAACGAAATTTGATTAGTCGGACATCGCTAATACCTCTCACACGTTGATTAATTACACGTATACTTTTTACACTCCTCACATAACTCCCCACCTTATTTAAGTAATCTAAGTATAAAATAACTTGGATTACTTGTCAGCATTTACTCACACTTTCACCCCATTCAAAAGCAACAAAACCCACAACCCATGCGTGTTAGTAAAAAGGATGATAAATGCGAAATGAAAACCCTTCTATAAAACTTAATTGTTACAGAAACAAAATCCGTTATTATGAAACTGACTGTTTAACAGGCTTAAAAAAAAAAAGGATCAAGAACACATCACAACCATATCAAAAACAAAATTCGTTATTATTAAAAATACAAAATAATACACAAAAAAAAAAACTACATTAGAACAAAATAAAATATGACTAATAGGATAAAATATCGATACAAATTAATTCGCAAAACATATAAACACATGAAAAACAATAGATTAAAATAAAACAAAACAAACAATACTAGCACATAAGAAAATAATTTACGGCGCTACTCCGCCTGCTCCTCCTCCGATTCCTCCGATTCGTAGTCGGAGTCCTCGATTCTCCTTAGGTAGCGCCGGAAGGCCTCTTCTCGCTCGGCGTCTTCTTCCTCTTCGTCCTCCTCTTGTTGATGCCGGTCCCCACAGCCGTTGCAGGGGGTCGACTGCACCGGGTATGGCATCACTGCCATGGGGAGCCCCTCCGGCTGCATGTCCCACCGGTGGAAGGGCTCCTCTTCCGCCTCCACGTCCATCTCGGAGCGAGTGTTTGCAAGTCCCGTCCTGATATAGGAGTCCAGGACGGTCTCCAACCTGGCTGCTCCCGCCAGATACCAGAGGAACACGTTCCTCACCTGATTCCTCTCCCTAGGCTCCAGATTCGGGAACCGGCTGAGCCTGGTCGGGTCCAGAGGGTGGCGTGCCAGCCACAGCACCAACGATGCCCACAATCCCATGAAAGATTCCCATGGAAACATTTTGGATTTGAAACTTCAAAGATGAACTTGACTGAATGATGAATTTACGGTTCATCCCTGGGTTTATAAGGGCGGCTCTTAATGATGTTTTCTACGTCATTGATTGTTAGATCCAAATTACTGTTAACAAATCTCATCAACCTTCCTTCCCCGCCGGCCGCCTCCTGATCTGCCTCTTTTGTTCCTTGACTGTCTGGTTCACCTTTTAAATCGTTTTCTTTAATGTGCACACAGAGTCCCACAATTGTCTATTTACGCGGTACGATTATTTGTTTACGCACACTGTTTTCTTTGTAAACTAACCGCGCACTCTCCTTTCGATCCCTTGAACGATACCTACTTACCCTAACTACATAACAAACACAATTCGATTTACATCTCATAATTACAATATACAATCCAAACTTATCCTAATTACATCGCTCATAATTCAATATACGTTCCACGATTACCAAAAAGATTTCAATAATATTTACAATTTAATTACACAATCAACATTTCATTTACAAGTTTACCCAACAATCATTCCTGCGTATTACAATTTCAATACGATTTTCGTTTTCTCGATAATCACCTCTTAACAGCCTGTTTACCTTAATTATGTATAATGATCTCCCAGTTAATTTAATTCCCAAAATTAGTTAGTGTTAGTTTCATGCAATTCCCAATTATTTAATCTTATTAATACATATAGTCCTTTTTTTTTTTTTTTATTTTTTTTTCCACAAAAATTTTTTTCCATCTTCTACTTTTTCCTTCCCGTGAACAACTTACTAAAACTGCTCGCGCTGCGAGTATTATGTCGGTGCTCGGCTGCACTCGAACTTGCTATTATTTTACCCTCTTTAGTACAATGAAACCTAAACGTTTTATCTTCATTTTCCCCTAAATACTTATCCTCTGCCAATTTTTGAAATTTAAAATTTTCCATCTTCACTCCCTTGGTGGTTTTATCTTCGTGCTCGGTTACTCTAACCCACGTCTTGCCTTTATATTTTTCAAGAAATCCTCGCCGTACCCATGGTTTATTTCCTGCGATCCCGCTATTCCTCTCCAATTTTTCATTATGTCCTTCTGGTTCATCTGACTTTTTCGCACCTTCTCTACTAGTCCCTGGGAAACCTTCCCTGGACTTGTTCACACTCTCGCTGCTCAGTGCTCGATGACACCGTGTCGACGTCAAAACTTCCCCCTCGTCATTGCATTGGAAACTTCGGTTGCCACTTTCATTTACTATCAAAAACCCTCCTGTTATTGGAGTTACCTTGAATTCCTCTGTCTTACAACCTGGTGGCACCTCTTCCTTGTCGTCGCAGAGGTCAAAGTATAATCTGTCCCCGAATTGCGTTAAATACCCGCGCCTAACTCGATTTTCGTCCCTGGGCGTATTACACGTCTGATCTAGCCTTTCTTCGTGGCTCCCTTCTTCAACCGTTCCAACTCCACTTCCATTTTCCTCTGAGCCTTCTCTCTCCGAATTTGTACTGTCACTCGGCGTGTTCGCTCCTTCTTCGCTCACTTCGGACACGTTCAACCCTGTTTCTTCCAAACCGCTTTCGTCGTCATCCTCCTTACCCACATTACCTTCATCTAGGTGCGCCTCGCTCTGCACGCTTTCCTGGGCGGCGATACCATCCTCTGATTCGTTCTCGTTTTCGTTCTCCCGGCTACTCTCTACACCTTTGATGCTTAATACGACCTCCCCTTCGCTCGTGCTCTCCTCATGATCAGATTCCACTGATTCTATCCTGCAACGCTCAGTCGCATCCTCCGCGCTCTCATAACTACCATTACTAGATTCACCTTCGTTTGCTGGTGGAGGTGGTGGCCTTCTCCATACACTGAACAGTATCTCATTATCATCTATTCCCTTATAAGACTCGTGGAAGTCTGGTACTTCCTTTGGCCTCCTCGGTGGATCGAAATTCCTTTTCTCAGGTTCGTCTCTGCACAATCCGTCTTCAACTGGCGTGTAGCACGGTTTAATTCGGTTGACGTGCACTGCTTGAGTCTTTTTGCTGTAGATGTCCTTCACTACGTAATTAACAGGTCCGTTAATTTTTATAATCCGCCATGGTCCGGTCCACTTTGGTTGGAATTTGTGTGCAAGCATCTTCGACGAGTGTGCTTCATTTTTCACGTACACTTTATCACCTAACGCGAATTTGTGCGTTTTCGCCTTCCTGTTAAATTTTGCATTCCGATCCTCTTCCTTCCTCTTGATATTATCCGTCGCTCTTCTGTATGCATCCCCCATTCTGGCCATCATCTCCGTCGCGTAATTTTCGTCTAAGTCGTATTTCATTCTCGTTGGTTTTATCAACGCATCTATGGGCAGTTCCATGTCTCTCATATGCATTAAAAAGAACGGTGTTTCAGACGTCGTCGCATTTACGTTGTTACGCAGCGCCATAGCTACGAATGGTAGCGTTTCATCCCAAGAATTTTCTTGCGCTGACACGTAATGAGAGATCATCGTCTTCATGGTTCCATGCATCCTTTCTATCACTCCGTTTGATTGCGGATGCCATGCACTGGTCTGGATCTTTTCAATTCCTAGTAAACTGCAGATTTCCTTGAACAATTTTGAAATAAACTGGCTACCACAATCTGTTAAAATTTGCCTAGGTGTTCCGTGTCTGCATATAATGTTCGTCACAAATGCTTTTGCAACTGTCTCTGCTGAAATATCGGGTATTGGAATTAGCTCGGGGTACCGTGTCAAAAAATCCATACATGTCAAAATGTATCTGTTCCCGTTTCGAGTTCGATTCAATGGTCCCACTAAGTCGAGTGAAATCCTTCCCCATGCACCTGATTGTACGCTCATATGTTGCATCTCCGCTGGTGGTATATAGTTACTCTTCCTCATCGCACACGACTGGCATTCCTTGCAGTATTGTTTGACATCCTTGTTTAAATTCTTCCAATAGAATTCTCGTTTAATGTTAATCAACATTCGTTTCTCACCTGGATGACAACTAAACGGCGCATCGTGGTACATCTTCAAAACTTGTTTAATTAACTTTCGAGGCAACACCAATCTGTCGTCCCTTTGATTTTCATCTCTTCGTTTGTATAACAATCCCCTACCGTCTTTGAAAAAATCCGTACATTCGCCTAATTTTGTTGATATTTGCCTTACGTACTCATCGGTTTGCTGTGCTTTTACTAATTCATTTAGGTCGTAAATAGAAGTAATTAATAATTTTGGATCATTATCTCCTCCTTCGTTGTTCACAATTTGTCTGACAGCGTAATCCTCAATCCTTTTATCCATCGTATCGCTTCTCAATCTTGTCAAAGCATCTGCGTTGGTGTTAAGACGTCCTGGTCGATATTCAATGGTGAAACTATGTTCCATGAGGCTCAATGACCACTTAGATAACCTGCTGCTTTGATCCTTCAATGAAAACAAATACCTCAAACTGCGGTGGTCCGTATATACTTTAAATGTTACTCCTGTTAGATATTCTCTAAAATGTTTAATCCCCCATACTACCGCCAACGCTTCCTTTTCAATTGTCGAATAATTCTGCTCAGCCTTGTTTAGTGTTCTGCTTGCGTAGCTTACCGGGTGTTCTGTGTCTCCGTATTTTTGACATAAAATACCACCTATCGCCACTCCACTTGCGTCTGTTACTAGAACAAATTCTCTATTGAAATCGGGGTACTTCAAAATTGGAGGTGCTGTTAGTGCTTGTTTCAATTTCTGAAATGCTTCTTCTGTTCTTTCGGTCCATACGAACTTTACATCTTTCTTGGTAAGCTGGGTCAAAGGTCTCGCTATCTCCGAGAAACTAGGTACAAATTTTCTATAAAAACCTGCTAATCCGATGAATGCTCTGATTTCTTTAACTGTTCTTGGTACGGGATACTTTTTTATAACTTCGGTTTTCTGTGGATCTGCTTGACAACCATGTTCTGATATTATGTGTCCTAAATATTTTACCTCTCTTTGTAAGAATTTGCATTTCGTTGGTTTTAGCTTCAAATTATTTTCTCTAAGTCTAATAAAAACATCTCTTAAACGGCTCACATGTTGCACGATGCTTCCATCCGAAAATACGATAATATCATCCAGGTAGACTAGACACGTGACTCCTGTTAGTCCTGATAAAACTGCATACATTAGCCGTTGCCATGTACTTGGCGCATTGGACAGCCCAAACGGCATCTTGGTGAAATGATAATGTCCTGTTGGAGTTGAAAATCCCGTTTTTTCTTGGTCCTCTTCTTCAATCTCGATTTGATGATAACCACTTGTTAGATCCATGGTGGAAAATAATTTAGCTCCTGACAGTTGGTCTATCGTATCCTGAATGTGAGGTAGCGGAAAATAATCTGGTTTCGTAATTGCATTTAACCCTCGGTAATCAATACAAACTCGTAATTCCGGCTTCTCACCTACGTGTGTCTTCTTCTCGACTAAAACTATTGGTGCCGACCACGGGCTCTGAGATTCCACTATTATCCCTTCATCTAACATCTTGTCGATTTGTTGATTTAATTCACCCCGTTTGGAAAAGGGTACACGGTATGGTCTTCTCGCTATCGGGTGTGTATTTCCCTCGGTGATTATTCTGTGTTTGGTACGCGTCGTGTGCGTCAACTTCTGATCCGGCCTCGTAAAAATATCTGCGAATTCCATCAGTACTTCCCTTATCTCGTTAGATCCCGCCTTTGCCGGATTTAATGTTAAAATTTCTTCTGCAATTCTCTCTCTCTCTCTAACTGTTGATCCTCCTTGTCTGCAATCTCCGTCCTGTTGTCTTTCTATCGCCTCATATCCGTTACCTACGTGCGTTTTACTCCTTAATTGCACCTTTTGTCCCGTCGTATTTATCAACCTGATTGGAACCTCTTTGTCTACCTGACAATAAACTCTTGCTACCAGTACGCCCGCTGGTACCTCTCCACTAGGCTCGATCATGAGATCCTCGTTATCCGGTAGCTTCCCCTTGAGGACACCTTGGATTAAAATTTCCGAAAATGGAGGTAATTCCACGTCCGATTTAATCACTACTGGATTTGGCGCCGCCACCCTTAGGTCAGACGAGCACCCTTCTCGTTGAATCGATTTTATCCTGCCGGCACTCTCGCTCTGGTCCAGGATCCTTACACTTGGTTCTCTCATCAAAACCGACATTAACTCTTCCTCGCAGTCACATATTTCTAATTGCTCCTCTCTTACTCCACCTTGGTTCCTTTTTCGGCCTACTCCTTGGTTTACTCCTTTCTGATTGACTCCACCTTCCTTGGTGACCTCTGCCTCGGTCACTCTCCATCCTCCGCACGTGTTACTCTCGTTCTTCACTTGACGCCCTTTTCTTCCTTGGTCCTGACTGATTTTCATTAAATCCTCGCTCCCCTCGCGTTCCGCTTCAACGTACTCTCCACCTGAAAATTCTCTTCTGTGTTCCGATGAACAGAGTTCCACACGTTTGCTTCCACCGGGGCCCTTGGTTTCCGCAACAGGTACTTCGCCACTCATTCGGTTGTTGAAGATGGTCTCCATCGTATCGAGACGTCTACTAAGGTTTTCGAGTTTCTCGACAATTTTTTTGAAATATTCATCGTTCCCTTTGTCCATTCGGTGGACTGCAACTAACGGCTTATCTCCCTCTTCGCAATTTTCCAGTCGCACCTGTGATCCATCGATCCAAATTAATCCCGTTGCCCAATCTATTGCAACACGGTTCGCCACTAAAAAATCCAATCCAAGTAATAAATCTGCTCCAAAATCCGTGTTTTCTGTCACATGACACCGATGCTCGATGTGTTTCAATTGCGATAATTCAATATCTACCCTTACTGCTCCCTGTGTGTGAATTCTCTCGCCGCTAATGCTCCATAATCGGGGTTTCAAACTCTCCTCAATATTATATACAATTCCAGGTCGAATCAATGATGTCGCTGCGCCTGAATCAATTATCGCCCTAAATATCCGATTACCTATCCAAATTTTTATACTATTACTACTCAAATCCTTATAATTAGGGGTGGTGAGGCGGGAATGTCCTCTCGTCGCCGTTACCTGTTGTTCATCTAGTTCTAAGCCGCGGTCCGGCGCTCCGCCGCGACTTCCTTCCCGTTTAAATTCTGCTGTCTACGTGGATTTCTGCATTCTCTTGACATATGTCCTGGTTGATTACAATTATAACAAATTATCTTCCTGCATTGGTTTGCAAAATGTCCTAGTGTTCCACACTTAAAACAATTTAAATTCCTAGCACCTTCGTCCCGATTTCCGGTCTGCCTACCGTTCCCTCGTCCTCGTCCTCGATTATTCCAATCCCTGGTTTGCCTGTCATTTCCTCGTCCTCGTCCTTGACCTCGATTATTCCAATCCCTAGTACTGGAATTTCCGCTGCCGTCCTTACCATAACTAATATCTTCACCACCTGTTGTTCCTGTCACGTTCTCTCTAGCTAAATTCCTGATCCTATTCTTACTGACCAATTCAGCGATTTTCTCTTCATTCTCTGCCATCTCGATAGCATCCTCCAAGTCCATGGGTCGGAGAGACAGAACTCTCTGCTGCAACTCCAATCTCAACCCTAATTTAAAACGCAAAAACAAATCGCTCCGAAATTTATCTGGGTACGCAGCGTGATCCGGGTTCGCTCTGTGCGCCAGCTCCTTCAATCTTGCTGCAAACTCCTGGACTGACTCTCCTACCTCTTGTATGCACCTGTGAAAATTCTCAACTGCCTCACCTAAATTAAGGGAAAGTTTGAAACGACTCTCGAGAGCTGCCCTTAAATCTGCATAATCCGCGACTCTTAGTTGTGGTTCCGCCGACAATAATTGTCGCGCCTTTCCTGTCAATTTAATCCTAGTTATTGTCGCCTTTTCTTCTTCCGTCCAACCTGTTAATGCCGCAATGTCATCTAACAATTCAAAAAAATATTTTACATTCGCTGTTCCGTCGAACGTCGGAACCGAGTTCGACGACGTCAAAATTGCTTGATTCGCTGCCATCCTTAATTATTTCGTAAAATCCAAAATACAAAATCGAAATCAAAATACACAACAAAACACAAACTCAAAACAAATCAAAATACAAAAATACAATTTCGCAATTAAAACACGTCCACAAATACAAATCAAGTTACGAAAAAAATAAATTCAAAATACGAAGACAAAACACAAACACGATTAATAAATATCCAAGTACGATTATATCAGGTGATAAAACGAGTCAGGTGTTGCTATGTTTATGTAAAACAAAATTAAACAAAATGAATAATAAAAAAAAATCTGTAAATCACGGAATATCTAGAACTTTGATCACTACTTAATTTAACCCCACAATTTAAATTGACAAAAAAAAAACAAAACAAAAAAAAAAACGAAACCCTGTTTGGATTTGCTTAGGAACAAACAACATTAAAACAAAATAACTCCTCCTAATTGAATCAACTTGGAGTACTAAAAAATCATTTACATCCAAATTAAAACAATCTCAACAATAATTAATTTATTAAAATTCACAACTACTACGGTGGCAATTAAACATCTCAATTATTTAAACAACCACACCATTATATAACCTAACAATTAAATAACCGTCTACTTTAATTAACCTAATAATGAAGCAACCCCACATTTGAGCAACCTTCTACTTTAATTAACCTCTTAATTAAGCAACCCCACATTTGAGCAACCTTCTACTTTAATTAACCTCTTAATTAAGCAACCCCACACCTGACACCAAAATATATGTGGTGCTCGCCTTTACTCTAACCTGTAATTGACATCTGACCAAGCGGGCACCTGCATACATTGTTGCTATATAACCTGTCGAGCGGTTGCCAGATTATATAGCCAAGGGTTCGCCTGACTCGCAATCGTGACTTGGACTTAACAACACTAATAAAATAAGCTTTTAGTCATTACTTACCTTTACTCCTGCTGTCTCAGTTCGGGTTCACTGGCATCTCGGCGTCGACGCAAAATCGTGCACTCGCGATTAACGTTTCGTAGGAGTAACGGGATCGGGATATCAATGAAGTACTATACAAAATGACAACGACGGCAATTGATATGACAAACGTGATATATTAATGAAATAAAGAATTTAACAAACATTACTCTTGACATACATTTAGTGGACAACACAATCGATACATTAAAATCTAATTCAGCAAACATGACAATTATCTGACGTTACATCTTACAAAAGAATAATTACAACACAAGTGAAAATTAATCTTTACACATTATAAATGAATTTAGCCAAAACCTCTCATTGTCACCTTACATTACCTCACCCATTAGGAAAAAGGAGCAACTGTACCGTACGCGGACTAAAACTCAAAGACAACTGTAAAACTCAAAGAACTGACTGAACTGTAAGACTCTCCAAGAACTGACTGAAAATCTACATGTTACTGTCCACGAAACCTCTGTGTCCCCACCGTTTTCTTTAGGAATTTTCCTGCGAAGACAAAGGGAATCCAGAGTTCAATTCGACATCGCTTTTATCTGGTTCAACATTTGCTCCTTTCCCATTTTTATTTAATTTAGGCGTTTACTTCGCCCAAATAATTCTATTATTTATTTAATCAATTACCCAGTGACTTGAGATTGAAAACGAAATTAATTTATAGACATAATCACTTAATTGACTATTTACAGGTGTTGGCTATGAATTCCCATCTTAGCTACTACAGGTAGCTCAGAAAACCGCTTAAATACACATTCTTCGATAGTGCACTAAATACATAATGCGCTGGTGCAATGTAAACACAATGACAATAACAACCCATTATCTCTTTTCTGAAAGACGGGCGCAACTATTAATGGAATTTTATGATAATAAACGAAATTTGATTAGTCGGACATCGCTAATACCTCTCACACGTTGATTAATTACACGTATACTTTTTACACTCCTCACACTCTCACCAGTTCGTGGATAATTGAATGACTAGCTCTAAAACCAATCCATAAAACTGATTATGGTAAAAATGACAGTGTTTCACGTCTGGTTCGAAATTGCAATCAGCTGGATGTGGATCTACTAAACATTAGCCTTCGCGATTCACATATATTTTTAGATAACCATTAAGATATACTGTTTTAATCTATGTGAGTTTATAATCGTACCTTGTTCTGATTTATTTCAAAATGTCATGTATTTTATTTTTTCTAATTTTGTTTAACAAGTAAATGTTACAAAAAATAATTTATAATTTTGTTAATGTTACGTTTTAATCGATATAAAGTAAAAGGAGATCGCAGAGCTGAAGAAACCCCAATTTCAACGTTGCAGATACGAAAGTACCACAGCGCCAATTTCAAAGTCACAGCAGCCCCGTACCTTCGTCAAAGTGTGGTTTGATAAAAAAATAAAGTGCATTTATACGTAATTTTCAAACCGTAATGTACGGACCAGTTTGATACGTTTGATTTTTAAATAGTATGATATCTGACATAAAATTAAAATTATTATTTCTACACAACTATTATAAAAAATGCCGCAGGTTATTTAAACCATATAACTCTTCATATTTAAATGAAATTATAAATAATTATTTATATTTCAACTTATATCTACTACTCATACAGAAAGATGCAAAATCGTGTTTTGAAAATTTCACACAGATGTCAGGTAAATACATATTCTGGAAATTTTTTAATGCTTCCTGGATATCGATAGCTCAGTCCGTTGCCTCAGGATGCAATAAATGTCAATTGAGGTAAATTGGTTACTTAATGTAGAATTTATGATGTGGCATGAACCATGTGGGAATTATAAAAGTTGGAATTATAAATAAGGACTATAGTACAATCGCGCAAAGGTGATAGTGACTCATCGCTCCATGTTGCCTGAATTAAGTTTCTAGTAAACGTATGTCCATAAAATAAATCGATTCAGTCTAGGCGGGAAATTTAAAAATTTTCGAGCGTGCAAATATTTTCACGACGAAACTTTGCGAGTGCATTTTTCGGCAATCGGTAAAGACAACTGTAAATTTGTCATTAAATTTAACCTTTTTATAAATGAAATGGATACAATCAATTCTGCTCTTAACTAAATCTAAATCGGAGACGGTCAAAACCAGATACAAGCACGTGAATTTTGAGGTTAGAATAAATAGAATAAGAACTGACATACGTTGCACTTAGCCCTTGAATTTACATATCGACATACGTTTCGTATTTCATTTCGTTTTTCTTAAGCATGCGAACGAGTATAGATACTTATCCAGACGCGATAATTAGATCGAAAAAGCATGAGTCACTGTCACCTCTGCCCGATTGTACTATAGCGCTATCTAGAGTTTTACACCCACTTGATTTTATAATATAAACAAGTTCGTAGAGTCCGAACAAAAATATTGTAAACATTCTATTTTAAGTAGATGGCTACGCTTCTAGTTTTATGACATTTTATAGAAGGCCGGCCCTTATCCACTTCAAAACATCAGATAGATTAGCAAAAGTTAATAGCTGTTGAATATTGAATGTTCACACTAAGTATGGGTGGGCTCTGTGGTTGAACCGGCCCTGCCATAGATTAGACAACGGTGGAATTCGTTATTATTTTATTACCATTTTTCCATGTTAATAATTTGGCTTGTATGGCTACATCCTTGAACTCATTTTTATCGTAATGTAGAAAACGTAATTTTTATTCTGTTTTAATAGCTATTATTACAACTAGGGAAATATGAACAGTATATTTCCCGAGGTTGGCTAGTTACATCCCGAGGGATGTATAGACAACCAAGGGAAATGTATTCATATTTCCCGTGTTGTAATCAATAGTTTTTTTCTGATTGAAAGAATATTGTTCTGTAAATGAGAAAATATTGGATTGTAAATTTTTGAATTTATCGGATTGGTAACGTTGCTAAGGGCCTTGTTTGTAAATATCATGGTTGACTTGTTTTGGTATTTACGTTGTTTCATAAATTGGTGAAATGTCTAACTATGTGTTAACGCAAGCGACGAAAGACCGTGAATGTTTGGTTCCAGTAAAATCCAAAGCTGTAAAATCCATAAAGGATACCTTCCTAAGAAATCGGAGGTGTTGTCCCGAGAGCAATTAAAACAATTCTTGCGAGAAGCTCCTAATGACATTTTTGTGATGTCTATATTTCCCTAGGGAAATATGAGCACTTCATATTTCCCTAGGGAAATATAAGTGTGTTATGACATATCGTAACTAAGGCAATATCACTCGATATTGTTTCAATCAGAAAAAAAGTACATATTCTAATTTATAAAATTAAGAACGCCTGTAACATAACAGCTACCGTTACAAAATAAACACTTGCAAAACATTTTATAACTTATTTTGTTATTGTTATTTTTAATCAATAAAATTTGAAGTAAAAGGAGATCGCAGAACTGATGAAACCCCACTCTCAACACTGCAGATACTAAAGCACCAGAGCATCAATTTCAAAGTAACAACAGTCCCGTACCTCCGTCAATGTGTGATTGAGTGAAAGTTTGAAAGTGTATTTATACGTAATTTTCACACCTTAATGTATAGATTACTTTATTTGTTTTCTTTCAAAATTGTGTGATATCTGCCATATAATTAAACTTATTTCTACATAACTATTATAAAAAATACCACAAATTATTTAAACCATATAACTCTTACATTCTCAAATGAAATTTTAAATAAATAATTATATTCTCTCTCCTGCACAGAAAGCAAATGTGTGAAAATCGTGTTCTGGAAAATCTACACAGATGTCGGGCAAATGCATATTTAAGGAACTTTATAATTCACCCGATATTGATAGCGCAGTCCGTCGCCACAGGATACTATAAATGTCAATTGAAGTAATTAATTAGTTATTTATTGCTTTTTTAGAGGATACCTGAATTAAAATATTAAATTGACCTTGTTTCGTATTTTAAAAATTATGATTCTTTTGGACTCGGCTGAACGCGGCAATTTAGATTAAAAATACCTTCATCTTCAAAAAGCAGTCGTCGGGCGCATCGTTTAAATAAATACGCGAAACTTCCTACTGAGAAAGCCTTTTGATTGGTTTTTCATAAATGCCGTTAACTTAGAAAACTCTTTAAGGTCAATATTTTTGTTAACTAATTCTGATGACTTAACCATACAATACTCTGACCATAAGCTCGATGGTTTGATCTGTTTGCCTCTTGCTGAAAAGTAGGCTAAGAAGACGTTCTCCGTTAAGTTACGGACATTGTTTGACGTACACCATTGATTGAACTTAGTATAAACTAATTCATACTGCTTCCGAGATTTTGCTGGAAGCAAAGTTTTTATTGCCATTGCCGCGGCCTCTTCGACATCGGAAGGGATGTTTTGAATATCACTACTATCACTATCACACATTTTTTTCTGCAATTTATAACAGTATAACACTCACAGATAACTCTTTTTCACAAATAATAATGGTGACTGACATTTGTGCAATTTATTTATTGGTTGCTAAGTAACGTTTTCGTATCGTAGAAAGCGTAATTTTTATTCTGTTTTACCGTACATATTCTCATTTATAAAATTAAGAGCGCCTGTAAAAAAAACAGCTACCGTTACAAAATAAACACTTGCAAAACATTTTATAACTTATTTTGTTATTGTTATTTTTAATCAATAAAATTTGAAGTAAAAGGAGATCGCAGAACTGATGAAACCCCACTCTCAACACTGCAGATACTAAAGCACCAGAGCATCAATTTCAAAGTAACAACAGTCCCGTACCTCCGTCAATGTGTGATTGAGTGAAAGTTTGAAAGTGTATTTATACGTAATTTTCACACCTTAATGTATAGATTACTTTATTTGTTTTCTTTCAAAATTGTGTGATATCTGCCATATAATTAAACTTATTTCTACATAACTATTATAAAAAATACCACAAATTATTTAAACCATATAACTCTTACATTCTCAAATGAAATTTTAAATAAATAATTATATTCTCTCTCCTGCACAGAAAGCAGGAAAATCGGGTTCTGGAAAATCCACACAGATGTCGGGCAAATGCATATTTAAGGAATTTTATAATAAAGTACCACAATAATAAATGTTTCTATACGTTCTATAATTCACCCGATATTGATAGCGCAGTCCGTCGCCACAGGATACTATAAATGTCAATTGAAGTAATTAATTAGTTATTTATTACTTTTTTAGAGGATGCCTGAATTAAAATATTAAATTGACCTTGTTTCGTATTTTAGAAGTTATAATTCTTTTGGACTCTGCTGAGCGCGGCAAAATTTAAATGATTAGAGTATACATTTATAAAAATTAATTCAAAACGACATTCTAAGGGCGCCACGTGATCTATACGAATAGTATTGAATCAGTTATTTAAGAAAAGGAACATGTCACAATGACCTTACTTTTCAGGAGACACAAAAAATTGATTTCACAAGATCTTTATTATAAAAGTTATGTTTATTTTTACTCCATTACAATGATTTTATTAGTATACATATTTTACATTGTTTTTTGGGAGTAATAAAAATACCTATTTTGTTTTATAATTATTTTAAAGTCATTGACATGTTCTTTTTCTTACTCAAACGGATAAAGATTAGGAAAAATGAAAACAAATATACTAGAAATTTACTAGGAATTAACTTTATTCGTCTTAATTATTATTATTTTCGTTTTTCTTAGGCCAGTTATTATTATCTACTATGTTAACAAAATACTGCATGTGAGCATGTGAGGGATGTATTGTAAAGTACGTCTTAGATCTTCAAAATTTTTAGCATTAATGGGTATAGGACCATTGTATGCTTGTTCGACCGGTAAAACGGGGATTGGTTTCTTTTAAAATCGAATGTGTTAACTCGTCCACAGTTTTGAATGAATGGACGAGTTACTATGCATCCTTTCTGATCTGCCAAATATTCGAACTCCAAGAAGTGTGACACCAAAAAATGTTGCGTTTGACTTCGTGAAACCTGATGCGATTGTGTTTCGATAGAAATAGTATCTTTTTTGTAAAATTTTGTCCACCAGCCTTTGAAGTCCATAAAATCTTCAGTTTTGACCATCGACACGGTAAACTTTCGTTGTGCATTGCATATGAACTGGCAAATTTCCATCGGTTCATAATACCTGTCTTTTCTCTTTAAAATCTTCTTTACTGTTCCAAAGCTGCGATCGTTGGGCAAAAAAGAATGGCCACGGACAGGCAAGCCATGATAAATCTTATCAAATCGGTCAGTATCGACAAGAACTTGACATAAGCTTATCATGACGTGATTCCTGTTCTGCCCGCCACATCCATCAGTAAAGATATAAAGTTCTCTTACTCTATGAGGCACCTGACCTGTTCCAGTATATAGTTCTATAAAAATGAGCATGTTTCATTGGGGCCCTTTAGTGCAATCCCCTCATGGTATAAGAAAAAGCGACTTTCATCTGTTTTAAGATTTTTAATACAGAAAGGGTGTAAAGAAAGTTGCCTGTAGTAAAACATTTCCTGCACTGGAATACAAGGCAAAGAAATATTCTGCATATAATCGAAACATAATCTCTTGATTTGCTAAACTCTTTTGCGACTTTTAAGCTACTGTAAAATTTTTGTGCTCTTCTTTTATGAACAGCTAATACAGCTTTAGCAGTCATAACAGCTGTCGCATTGAGGTCTGGCGAATGAATCCTGATATTAAGCCTTTCACATTCACAACAGCCATCAACCTGTTTGCCAAAATGTAAATCAAAGTGATCTTTAAGAACCTTCTAATAAAATGATTGTTTTACTGGTGATGTTGAGAATTTCTCCTTGTATAGCTTATACATTGTTTTAATATTTAAATCTGCCGACAGATAAAGGTACTCTTTAGAAGCATAGTGAGATCGCTTAACAGGAAAACTTGAGATGTGTTCCTTGACTTGATGAATGAGATTTCTGATTACCTTGTTTTCCTCTGAGATCGGTAGGAATAGTTCCTGCTACACTTAATCATTGCAGTCGAAATAAGGCATGATTTTTTACGGAGTAGATACTCATAAATGCCTTTTTGCATACCCAAATTTTGGAATCCTCAACTTTCACAGAAAACTTGTAGGATGTTTGTTAAGGTTTCGCTTTTTGTAAATCATTGGTGCGTGGCCGCTTTTGCTTGATCGATATAACAACAAAAGTATGTAAACTAGCGAACGCTTGAAGTCGAGACTCTTCATCGATCTTTTCAAAACATTTTATCGCACAGCCACAAACCTCACCAGGTTTTTTACCAGGAACCAAGACTCCTTTATAATTTTCATAAGGTAGCTCTTTAACACGACTACTTTGATTTTCTCTGCTGATGTTTCGTTTCTTGCACTTTTCCTTTTTCTTTGATATACTTCCACTGTTTCACTTTCGTTATCAGACATTTTTAAACAGGAAATCACTGAGCATCAGGAAATAACTATAAACTCTATTAAAAGTAACCTCAAAAACAGCTGTTGTTCAAAATGACGTTTAAATCAGTGTTCCCAACTGATAAAAAAATGGTTATTTAAAAAACCTAACTGAAACATTTCGTTTCTTCAGTGAAGGTAATTTTTTCGTGTCCTATAAGTTTCAAACGAATGTTTTGACATGTTCCGTTTCTTAACTGTTTCGTTGGCCTTGCCTTTAAGAACCGAACTCCATCGAAATTACAATATGTAAAAAAAGATTACTTGTTCCCTTTCTTAATTAACCAATTCACTTAGTGTTATTTACCTTTGTATCATAGATATTGATCTGGCTACTTTGGTTCTTGTTTGATTACCAGATTGTTCCTTCCAGGTTCGAAGATATCCGAATGTCTACTTATTTTCTATTGTGATGTTCTCTATTGCGAGGTTTATCTGGTTTTTATTCTGTGGGGTCTTTATCAGCGGTGGCTCATGGATGTTCGGTGAGGAGGCTAGGGAAGAAAATTTGACCAAAACAGCAGTAAAATATTTGCTTCCTCCGTAAGAGGAATTCGTGCAGCATCTCCTCTACGAAAATCCACGAGCCGCCGCTGATCTTTATAATTAACATAAGCTAGGTTGTATTAAAATTTATTTTCAAAATGTGGTACATCAATCAATTAATTTGTCTAGAAGGTGTATGTTTCTAAGGCAGCTCTCTAAAAGGATGGTATCATCAACTTATCTTATGTTATTAACAAATTCTCGATTTATAACTTTTTCCATTAAAACAAGCTTCTCTATAAAGATTGCATCCTTGCTTTTTCGTCACAGCAGATGAACATTTCATTAGTTGATTTTCAACTTATTTATTAGCACATCGGCCCGAATAAAGGTTCATGTTATCCCAGTGCAGTGTTATTTATTATTTATCAAAAGCCTTCTCGAAGTCAATATCACATGCATACATTTACACTGCTCAACATTTGAACGGGTACAAATGCAGTAAAAGCAAACAACCATTTTTAGGCATTTGGCATGACTAAATGATCAGGGCTCGGTTTCGGAATGCCAACAAATACCTAATGCTTATACTTAATCAAGTTTTAAAAGAATTTTTGCGAATTTCACGAATGGCTAAATATTCCTCAGCATTATATTCGGGATTTGATTTCCAGCATGCCAAGACGTTTCCAAGAGGTCATAAGAGCTAGAGGAGGTCCCACGCATTATTCATCTTTAAGTGTTTGTTATCATTTCTTTCCAGAGCAAAACTTTTCTGTAATACTAAAATGAAGATTTTGTTATTTTTCTATTAAAACATTTGAAATTCGTAATTTAAGTTTTATTCTTTTAATTCATTGCCCTAAAAGTGTTTTCAGAACCATATACTATCAATTAAGCAAGAAGGTGTTGCTCAAAAAGTAGTAAATTGTTTTTTATATATGTTCTTGTAAGTGTACCGGTTCAAATGTTGAGCAGTGTATATCTAGATAGCATTAGAAAAGAACGTTCATCTCAAAGAGCGTCTTCTGGGTCAGTCCATTAGAAATCATACAGACCACGTTGCTCAACATTTTTGTTTTTTCAATTTTTTTTACCAGTTAGTCCCCAATATTAGGTAAGTTCAAAACTATAGTAAGAAACATTTTTAGGCTCATACTTTTTTTTTGGGGGGACATTTTAAGTGACAATTTTTCGGCCGAAACAATTATTAGTTGAATTTTTAATATTGACTGTCCTCTAATTTTTATAATTTAAAATAAACATTAAAAGCAAATTTCATTATTTTACTGTTGGTGTTGCGCGATCTTTTTCTTAGATGAGTTACTTACCTTTAAAAATGTTTTCTATTGTACTATACCTGCATCAAAGCACAGTGACCGACGATGAAGTTGGTCGAGTTTTGGAATGTATGCACGCTCTTCTCATTCCTTTTTGGATCACTTGTTGGTGTAATTTGCGGAAATTCCTTCCTATGTTGTCTTTCAGTACCTATAATGCCCATCGCTTGTTGCTTTAGGTCAGTGTACTCAACGTGTAATGATATCGCCCCCTGGTGGGCGTTCGACAGTTAAATTGGGTGTTTATCTGGCAACCCACTTTTGGGGGCAATGATCATTTCGCGTGGGCGAATGCATTTTGATACCCGCCCGCAGCAATGGCTCATCCATGGAACATCTTTTGTATATAACCTACACATTTTTTGTTAATAAATATATTTCATAATCTCTTTGATTTTCGAAAGAAAATTACAAATAGAAAAACTATTCAATTATAAGATGATAATTGTTACATCAAATTTAGAAACAAATTTGTTCAATTAAGCAATGTCTTCTATGATAGATTAAAGTTGATGCGGAGGGTAGTGGGTGGACCTTATCATACCCTTTAACCAATTTAACATTAATGAGGTTTTGTGTAGAGATGAGCTAAATGACTTTTTTGTGAATCGACTCGTCCGGAAGAGTAGATTCTTGAAGTGACTAATGACTTTAAAAAAAAGAGGTCCTCGCTTCACTTCACCGACATTTTTTATGTACCTCATACTTCTCATGACTCAAAAAGTGTCGACTCATTTCTAAGAGTCAACTCTTTTAATTGACCGTTTCCCATTTCTAATTAGAACCTATATCTGAAAATGTCTCAAGGCGCTATGGTCCCATGACACTTCAATATTATGTGAAAAAATGTGTTTCTTCGAGTGTTAAAGCATTGTATTTTTCATTTATTTTTGTACATAACAATACTACAGTAACTGTACAAAAGGGTGTCTTGAATGAGGATGCACTCATTTAAACGATGTACATAGTTTCTGCAGACTCGACTAAAAACCTGATATCGCTTTGAACAACATCAAATGCCGCAGTTATTTGTGCAATCAGTTCTTGCTCTGTTTCCACTGGTGTTTCGTAAACCAAAGGCTTTACATATCCCCACAAAAAAAATCTGAATGAAGACCTAGGACCTAGGGGGGCACGAAACTGGGCAACCTCTGCCGATCCAATGTTATCTGAACTGTTGTTTTTTTGTGTTGACTTAGGCATTCGCAATTCAGTCACGAGCTTTAAATAATTGAATTACATAATACCTTATATAGTTGAATTATTATTCACAGTTTAACCTCTTAGATATAGTATTTTAGACAAGGGGATTACTAGAAGGATTAGGTGGTCGATGAAGGCCGTCATGACTCTTAGGTTACTTGTCTGAACTGTTGATCCAACTATTGAGAGACTTGTACAGAAAAGTGTGCCGGCACACCATCATGCTGCAGCCAGATTTACGTCAGACGTTTAGTGGGACATGTTCAAGAAGTTCCGGCAGGCCTTCCTCCAAAAGATGCCTGTAGATAGGTCCCACTAGAAGATCTGCCAGCAGCTATAGGCCAATCAAATGTTCATCAACAATACCGGCCCATATGTTAACAAACCAACATTGCTGATGTTTTCTAGGAACTGTGGCATGTGGATTTTCCTCCGCCCAAACATGGCTATTCCTACTGTTAAATATGCTATCTCTTGTGAAATTGTTGCTCATGTAATACATACTATTGCTACTGTTAATTCTTTCTACACCAGTATTGCATGTTAGTTTTAAACGTACCAGTCTCGGTTCCATGGAAGTGGGTGACTTGAAATCGGCAGGGTTAGTTGAAATGGAGGTGCGACATGTAACAAATAAATGTGTTGATCTCTACTAGTTAGTGGAAGAAATACATAAAACATGGTAAGTAGCCTACTTTATTAACATAAACCACCTGTAACGTACAAACGCTGCCTACATTACTAACATAAACCACCTATAATGTACAAACGCTGAAATACCGTCCCTGGCATATGAGTAAAAAATTGATAAATTGCAGGTAAGAAAATACCAGTTTATTGCACCTTGTACACTTCTTGTTACGATCATTCAAATTAATATGCTTTTGACCATACATAACTTCGCCTACTTGTTTTTCTACCTTCAATCATTTTTTCCTGATAGTTTTTGGGCGACTTGAAACAGACCGCAACATGCCTAACAAGTATCGAAGAACGAGAAAAAGAAAATATGACTTTTTAAAAGAGGAGTTGGAAAATGCAATCGAAGCCGTCAAATCAAGGACACTGTAATCGAAAGAGGCTACTCAAACTTCTGGTATTTGCAAATCCACTCTCCGTAGAAAAATAAAAAATTGTCATATGAAGCCAATCGGTGATCAAACTGCTTTAAGTAAAATCAAAGATTGCTGAGACAATCTTATATGCTGCAGACTGGGGTTTCCCATTGGAAAAAGAAGACTTAAAGCAGCCGATTCCTAGTTACCCGATATAAGTCCCGCCCCGGAGCCGAAAATGGAGCGTAATTTAAAACCCGGAAAGCAAAAAAAATGTTTCTCGATGTATTCATCAGCAACGTGGAGAATGCAAATGCGAGCATATTTCGGCAACTCGGGTCCACTTTCCTGCCTGTTCTTTACAAGCAAAGCATAAACCCATAATTTGCGAAGTTCCGGATTTGATGGAAATCTAATACAGAATTTTAGGTTATAAGTCAAAAGTCAACCGACGTGTAGAGTACGTTTGAATAGAGAAGAGCCCAAGGTTGCGCGAGATTTCAACGGTCGCTTGTGCCAGTGGCGTGCGCAATTCAAGTAAATATATTTGGGAGGGCAGAAAATAATACGTGAAAATCCCAATATAGGTGCCGCCTTCAAAAGCATCTATATTGCTTCGTATTCCATAAACTCTGTACAGATCATTTCACGAGATTGATAGTGAATTACTTGTGCACGTTTCCCCAACAAACACTTCCTTTCGGTGGCCTTCGGAATGCAGCGATAAATGATTTAATGAAACAACTAATATAAACCACTATCGTACAGTTCAGTAACTAATAAGTTCTAGAAAGAACTGATTTTATAAACACAGGAAAAACGAATCATAGCAAAACAACGAACAATAAAAAGCAGAATGACACTTGGAACTCGGAAGCAACTACGCCAATGAAACACTGCCACACCCTATTCTGCATAATAGACTCGACTTACGGCTAAAAACCAGTTTTCGTTCGTGCGCAAGGTTCTTCTCTATTCAAACGTACTCTACATCAGCTGACGAGTATTATAACCGCGTTGGCATATATACGTGGACGTATTGCAGCCTTTCGCATAGCAATATTTTGACATAGTGTGACTATTTGACAATATAAATGTTTATATATTCAAAGGTGTGAATAAATTGCAGGGTATCACAATATGCAATGCGACCTCATAGAGTCATATCATACACACAAAATAGCTACCAATTTAGTAACATACCGCAACCATTTAGGGTCCCGACGCGCCACCATTGCTTGGAGACACACATGAAGCGGCGCTAGCAGTCCAATAGTATATAGTCAAAGGGATTTACAAACAATACACAATCCCTGAAAATAATAAATCGGACTTCAGAGCTACGGGTTTGGTCCCACTTGATCGTGATGCCTTCTGATTTCATACCAAGACCAACCAAAATTGCTAAGCCTTTAAAAGACATCTTTGAAACAGCGAGATACCCGACGAAGGACAATCCTCAAAGCAAACGGAAAAAATTAAATGTCCCTGCAGGCCAAAGCATAACAGTAGCAAAGTATGAAACCAAAAAAAACGTCAAAATCAAAGACAAACCAATCAAAATAAGACTTTTCTAGTGGTGATGAAGTTGATGATTTAGAATTTGACTTGACTGAAGAAACTGACAAGACTGATGAAGAAATAGAGACGACATACTGTGAAAGACAAAGAGCATTTATTACGAGAAAATGCTTTTGTCATTGTCGAACTTAGATCCCTAAAGGAAAACATAAAATATACGTAGCAACTATCACCTCAAAGGATTCGTTGCAATGTTCCTTTTTGAAAAAATATACAAACATGTCAAATACATTTTTCTTCCCGACAGTACCTGATCGAAGTTATACAGGGTGTCTCGTTTCGAGTGTGCCAAACGAAAACAAGAAGTAGATAATTTTACTGTTATCCAGATAAGGAATCTTGAAGATTTTTTGATCGTAAAAAATCTTACAAAGTTTTAGTATAAATTTATTAGATCGCCGCGAATTTAAATAAAAATAACAAGAACGTATCGTTTCGTTAGACGGCGATTTAATTGTTGCATTAGTGCAATATCGTCATAGATATTTGTATTTAAGTAAATAAAAAATGGAGATGTGGCCATCATGTTACTTTCTCCGACAATATATTTACGTTTTCATGGGTTTATTTTCAATTAAAATCATATTTTAAATGTACATCGAGCGTTGCGTAAACTTGGATGAAACTGACGTTTAAAACGTCAAAATCATGAAATATGGAAAATTATACTTCAAATTCAAAAACTCCGATTACTCAAAAACTAACGAGATTTCGAAAAAAACTTATTCTTTAGAAGTTGTTTATTTTGGCATTCTCTACAATTATTATTCATATACATTTGCTGTAACTATTATCGTTTCATAATTAAACCAAAAATTTAAAAAAATTAATAAATTTTTTTCTCGAATAGCAATGATTTTATGAAAAATATTTTCAAGCAAAAGATGTTCACTTCTTTGTTGTCTTTGATGTTTGTTTAAAGGTTTTTGTGATATTTTTCATATTTAAGAAAATATTGGCAAAAAACAAAAAACAGTTAAGGTAAACACCCACTTCCGGTGTACGAAATTTTACCAAAAGCTTTTCAGTTCTTCGGATTATCAAATAAGACGTATGTTCAAAGTTTCATATCAATTGCTCTATTAGTTTTTGAGATACAGCGCACACAGACAGACACACACACACAATTTTTTTTTACAGAAATTGTTGAAATGGCATCTAGGGACCCCAAAACGGATATTCCGTACAAAAAAATTTTGAAAAAAAAATCACGATCACAATACTTTCTCGTACTTCGTAACGGAGAAAGTAAAAAGATAGTAAATGACTTCTTTTAAATTGTTCATTTGTAAAGTCAATTGCTTATGTTCAACAAGTTGTATTATTGTGGCATTATCTTTTTAGTCATCATAAATTAGAAAATCAAAAATCTATAGGAAGAATCATTATTAAACTCATACCTACAGAACCTCTATTAAGGAGACAAACTATTCTCTTTAGCAAGTTGAGCAGATGAGAAAATATACCCAGGAGCTCGAAGTTAAATTAAACTTATACCTACGGAAGCTATCAACAGACAAAGAGACAAGAGACTCTTTTTGAAAAGTTCGACAGATGACGAGAGAAATCCAAAATCTCAGGGAACAATCATAAACCCATCAGATAAGAAGACTAACCATGATTTCAGACGAGAAGAGAAAGAGTAAACATGAAACTCATACCTACAAAACCTATCAATACCCACAGAGACAAACTACTCTTTGAAGAGAGTAAGAGAAGTATCATGTTTATAAAAAATATGGGAGCATGGGCTAGACACTAGAGATGGGTAACTCGTGAGGCAGTCATCGATGGTTTCCCGAATTTCGGAGTATTAATATAATTAAAAAAATAATAATCGAAGTTGCTCCGTATATAGCAGAATCAAAAGTGTGAACATGCCTCCGACAGGGATCGAACCTGCAACCTCCAGATCTCCGGTCTGGGATGCTATCAGTTGCACCACAGAGGCCACACAGTTTCTCTCCTGCCAGAGTACACATTCACACTTCCAATTCAGCTATTTTTAGATTAGACTCTGGCGGGAGAGAAACTGTGTAGCCTCTGTGGTGCAACTGGTAGCATCCCAGCCCGGAGATCTGGAGGTTGCAGGTTCGATCCCTGTCAGAGGCATGTTCACACTTTTGATTCAGCTATATACGGAGCAACTTCGATTACTATTTATATAATTCAATTAAAAGAGTCGACTCTTAGAAATGAGTGAGGTGCATGAAATTGTAGAAGTGCGATTTTTTGTTTGCTAATAATTTTGCCTTCATGGTAAAATAGAAAATGTTTGAGGCAAGTACCTTTTTTATCAGCTAGTCAATAATAGCCAATTCAAGATCTTTGAACTTTACTGCTGTTAATTCTTTCTCTTTGAATTACTTTTGTTCGTGACCTAATTGATTATTGCATTTGTATAATTAAAACTGTTGTTTATCACTGCTCAGAAAATGGTAAAAATGATAGTAATTTTATTTGGTGTAACTGATAGCAACTAACAGGTTGCTCTGTTATTTTTTCATAAATAACTGTCAAATGAACATTAACCTGCTCAAATTGTTTTTGTTTAAATTCAAGGCAATCACTGAAAGTTTTTACGATTGAAAAAATTTTAAGATCAGTTATCTCGATAACAGTAAGATATCAATCAACATACATATTTCTATTTGAACTTATCTGTTCGGAATAATATTATCCACTTCCTGTTTTCGTTTGGCACACTCGAAACGAGACACCTTGTATAGAGCATGAAGAAGTATTTGCTGTCCTCCCCTGTGAGAAATCAGCTTTATTTTGCCTTATTTTTCTACAAAAATATTCTTTTTACTTTTTTTTTATGTTTCTTTGGTTTCAAGTCACCTATACTACTTATGACAAGCACAAACAATACATTTTAAAGCAGTTTTTCAAGTCTACCAAATAGATGGGTGACTTTAAACACACATTTTGTATTTTTGTTGTTTGTTTATACAGTGTATTATTTTTATCGTGGGCCATAGGATTTTACATGCTAAAAATTATACCTTGTGTTAATGTATATTTTATCATAAAATTTTGAAGGAAATTTTGGTTAGTAATAAATCAATTATTTTTCTACATGATGCGCTTAGTCGGAATAATTTAAACATGTTTTATTCCATTAAAAAATGAAATTATTTAAAATAAATAACTGTGCAAAAATAATCAAAGTACTTTGAATTTCTGAAATGTCAGATTGATTAGTGAATTAATTTCATTTTTTAATAGGATATTTATTTATTTATTTATTTATTTATTTATTAACTTTACATTTCCTGTTACTGTAATATGTGCTAAACAATATATAATTAAAGTTAATCACTCAACAAATTTAGGACACAGGATTTGCAGGCGGAGTTCACAGTGTGTTCTTCCACTCAGACCTATTATTTTCTTCCACATGATGGTGTTCCCGATCAGCTTCAGATTATTACCATTTACGCATTATTTTGGCCATTCCTGGCTTATTTATAGCCATTTAATATGGAACTATTTCATTGCGACATTTTATGTCAGCATGACAGCAAAAAAAAAAAAAAGTAAACTAATTAAGCGCATCATGTGGAAAAGTAATTGATTTATTACTAACAAAAATTTGCTTTAAAATTATATGTTAAAATATACATTAACACAAGGTATCATTTTTAGCATGTAAAATCCTATGGCCCACGATAAAAAAAAACATACTGTATATGCCCTAAACTCTTCAGTTATGGTTTTATCCTATTGCCACGGTTGTTTCGCATATTTCCCATATTTTTATCTTTACATCAATGTGGATAGTTTTTATCTATTGAACAAGAATTTCTAAAATCGTAGGCAAGTCACCCACTTCCACGGTAAGTCATCGATGAATAGCAAACTTTTTGTACCCAGGATGTTGCCTTTGAGGATAGTGTTCTTGATACAGCCGTTCAGCAGATTTTGCAATTTGTTACTCCATATGTTCTTGATTAGTGTAGTTTTCCATAAGGACAGATTACTTTGAAAACATTACAAAATTTGCACAAATGCACTAAACTACTAAAGAATTTCTGTTATCGGTCTTGGCTACGATAAACAATGGCAAAAGTACCTCAGATAAGGCGCGAACCCCCATGGGTTCTTATACTTGTATTATTGCACTGAAGAATGTTTGATCTCATAGTTTTTATTCATCCTTATAGCATTGCACTGCTTATTCTTTAAAATAAAGAAGATATCTTTAGAGTTTTCTGTAATAATTCCCTCCGCTGTTGTAGAACTTCGGGTGACATCATCATTGGGAGATATTAACACATTCGCTGCCACCGTCGCTCTAGTGCGTCCAACTTTATACTTGCGTATGTGCAATCCCAATTGTAGTGGCAGCGAACGTGTTAAATATGTTCCGCTAGTTTTAAATTCAATTAATACAGGAGGGTCTGCATCTTTTTTAAATGTGTAACACATACATCACATTTTATAGTTCTTTTTATTTTAGAAATTACAAAACCACCTATATTTTATATATGTTAAGCAGATAATAACTTCAATTTTCCCATTACTGGCTGATATATTTACATGGGATGAATCGCTAATATTTTTTATGTATGCAATAATAGTTTCGGTTTCTGATTTTAAAAACGAAATGTTATCCTCATTGAGAGGTAATCTATATGAATGTTTACCAAACTTACTCTGGTACTTTAGAATATCAAAGACATTATTAAACATTAAACAAAATTCGCTGGTAGCCAAACAATCCTCAAATGCATCTATTTTTAAATTATTTACATATGTAAGTGGAATTGACAGGTTTTTACTTAAAGTTTGTACAGCTAATTTGACATTCATACGATTATGATAATATTGTATGTGGCCCTTGTTTAATTTATCAGCAGCATGGAGGCCTTCTTTTGTTTGTAACTCATAGAAATCACCTAATGTATTTCGAATTAATTTTATACGACAGGGATAAAAAAAATGTATAATTTTTCATTGGTTACTGCATTTTTAAACCAGGGTTTAAAATTGCCTTTGATGTCAAAATCAGCGTCTAATGATTTACACATAATGAAAGGGTACCTACGGTTAAGATAGTCAAAATGTCCCTATTGTTTAATTTACCTGATAAAAGGGTGTTTTGGGGTGTAAAAATCTCCATGGTCAGTGGGCAGAGAACCCCTTCCGCCCTCTCTAGGGGTTAAAAATTTAATTAAAAATTCTGAAAAAAATCATGAAAACAGTCTACTCAATTACCTATTTTTTCCAAGATCATTAATTTAGACCCTAAAAAAAATCCAAAAGCTTTTGAATCGATTTTTATCCTACAGAGCCCCCTTGTAACTGGTTTTTGATAGTTGCATAATTTTTACGACGTAAAAATTTACAAAAATATGCTTCAAGACATACCGTGTGTTCGATAAAAATACCGTGTGTTCGATAAAAATGCCCAACGCCATAACTTTGTTATTTATTGACCGATTTGAATGAACTGTTTAAATACTATTAAATGACGGTAATTATATATTTTTTCAAAATCAACTTCATTGCCAAATGATAGACAACTTTAAATTTTTAAATGGCTGCATATACTTTTCTAATTTTATAATATTAGACATTGTTTTTCTGAATCCAATAATGCCCGTCATGTTGGTTTTAAGTTAATATTTATGTCAGAAAAAGATAATAATAAATCTTGTTGGCATGATTTTTTTGGTAATAAAGGTAGTGTGCCTAAAAAATTCAAAAACTTTAGTTTTGATAATGGCAAGCTGAGTTGCCGAAACTGCAAACAAAATAAATAAATAAGTGTTATACAAACAAAGTAAAAAAGTGTTTTATTCTATATAAAAAGCATGTATAACGAAGTAGAAGCTTCCTACATAACAAATGTCATTTTGTATAAGTAATGTCAACCATTTGTTATTAGTGTGTGTTTCAGACATAATCATGAACAATAGCGAATTAACAGACATGTTACATATTTATTTTCTATATAATAGAAATCGAAGAGCTGCGGCACGAATTTATCATTACGGTTTCCAGAGCGGCAAATACCAGAACCTAAATTTAGAAGGTTAGAAGGAAATTTGAGATGATATGGAGCCTTTAAAAAGTCGAATAGAACAGATCGACAATTTCGTGGACTTGCAGAGTTAGACGTTTTACTTAGTGTTTACAGTAATCACAGAACATCTAAATCGCAAGTGAATTAATACTTATTTATTCTATTCTGCATTAAGTTTTAACAAAGGTACTTATTTATTGGGTCCTTATTATTCAGGTTTGACATAACCTTATAACAAATGACATTTGTCACTGTTTTTCAAGGCACACTAATTATAATTTTTGAAAAATATAATATTAAATGGAAGATTTATTTTAATTTTTTTTGACCAAAATATTGAATGAAAAACAACATATTGGCCATTATTGGATTCTGGAAAATAATGTCAAATGTAAAAAAATTAAAACATTATATGCTGCCATTTAAAAATTTTAAGTTGGCTATCATTTGACAATGAAGTTATTATTGAAAAAAAAATAATATTGATGTAATTTGTTAGTATTTAACCTACCATTGACTTTGGTTTTTAGTTCATTCATATCGGTCAATAAATAACAAAGTTAAACCGTTGGGCGTTTTTTAACGAACACACGGTATATCAAGCTTGCAACATCTTGAAAAATCGGTTTTTCTACGTTTTCTTGGTTTTTTTTTTGGAGTTGCTCATATACAGTGTCTCACGAAAAAGGCCCCAAGCTCTAACGACTTTATTTTTGACGTAAATTGAAAAAAAAAACAAATATAATATTAAATCGCATTCTTTTTGAGAGCGGCCATCTTGCCATCATGACATCATCGGCCATTTTTTTTAAATTGCACCAAAAAAATTTATTAAAACTTTTTTATAGATAATTTTCTGTGCTATTCAACGATCTGATACATTTTCTTTGAGAAAAACGCAAACCCAAAACAAAAAAGTTGGCCATGGATTTTTTTAATTACTTATTAAAAAGAAAGTCAAATTTAAAACTAAAAAGGTAATTTAATATAAATTGCACAATCACAAAAAGTGTTCGAACTGTGAACCATTGTGACCGATGCAAAGTTGGCATCGTTTTGAAACATGAATTAGTGTCCTACCCACATAGCACACTTCGTCCACTGTACGTACATACATATACGGCCATAGTACGTACATATCTGGACGAATATACCACGCAGGATGGACTGCAGGTAAATAAAACAGAGGGCGCCCCAATAACTAAACCGACAGAATGATCACGGCCGCCATTTAAAAAGGGCAACAGGCAGGACAACCGGCAGACTTCGACTCATAGTCGTTAGGTAAACCTGACCGATAGCCGAAGCGACAAGCCTCTCACCATGACTTGCCCGCGCCAGAGCTACCGGCACCCCCATAAAGAATCACCTTTCTTATATATATATATGTAATCGATTTTGAAACCCCCCCTTTTGTCTTTGATTGAAATGGGAAATTTCGTTTGATTACTTATACGTGTTAATATTAATCAATTTGGCACAAAATTTTTCTTTGTTATATTGGAACCAAACTGGGGGATGTCATAAACAAATTTCGATTTTTTTAATGGCGTACGTCCTATGTACGTAAATTTGTGTGTCCAGATTTGGTACAATGCTGTACCAAATGGAGATACTACGTACGTACATGGGATGAATACTATACGTCCATAGTATGTACATAGGACGTACTTGTCCTACATACGTACATTTGAGTACGTAAATTTGTGTACGTCCAGAATTGGTACAATGTTGTGCCAAATGGACATACCACGTACGTACATGGGACGAAAGCGGACCAAGATGTACGTACATAGGACGTATTTGTGCTATTTGGATAATTAACGTATCTTGTGGGACATTTGCATTATGTGGTGGAGCACCATCTTGTTGAAATGTTATATTGGCAATTTCATAGAGTGGCAAACCATCTAGGTAATTTGATAACTCGTTACTTGGCAAATTATTGTAACGTTCGGCATTTAAATTTCCGCCAATAAAGTATGGTCCGACAATTCTTTTCCCGAAAATGCCACACCAGACATTCACATTGAATTTCCTTTGGAAATCAATTTCACAGAATATTGTAGGACGTTCTTCAGTCCAGTAATAATGCCTGTTTCGATTAAACATGCAATTGTTTGAAAAAGTGCACTCATCCGACCACATATGGAAAATTAAAAAAACTCAACATTTATCTAAATACCATTGAAAATTGTACCCTCCTTTCATAATCTATCTCTTCTAAAAGTTAGACCAATGGTATCTAATAATTATCGAAAATAATATTAATTTAGTTAATAGTTATTTAAGCAACAAGGAACGTAAGGACGTATTAACATTTTAGGTAGGCGTTTTTTTAAATGAAATGACCCTTTTTAAATCGCATTTCCTAATTCCGCTAAACATTATAAACAACAATTATTTAACATATCATATGTCTAAACTCATTAGTTTCAGAAATAAAAAATATTTAGTAGCACGAATGCTATAGGAATGATATTACCAACATTTTGCATTGTTTCCAGTTGAATCAAAATGTTCCATGTTATACCTTAAAAAAACATTGAATCTGTGTTAAATGCACCTCACTCAAGAATTATTCAACTAAATTATTAAATATTTACATTAAAATTAACCATAACTTTAAAACAGCAGTAAAAATTAATAAGAATAACCGATAATAAAAAATTGAGTGTATGAGGTTATTTAATTAAATGATGAAAATGTCCTCCCCCTACAGTTTGACAATGGGCTAGGTTATAATAAAATTTGTCGGTGACGTTTTGTAACATTTCCTGGTTGATAGATGCACATTCGTCAATAATTTTTCTCCTCAATTCGTTCAGATCTGCAGGTTTTGTCGAAAACACTTTATTTTTCAGGTGTCCCCAAAGAAAATAATCAAGGGGCGTTAAGTCTGGCAACCTAGCGGGCCATTCTATGGGGCCTCTTCGCCCTATCCACAGGTTAGGAAAAGTGTTGTTTAAATAAACTCTAACAACTTGCCCAAAATGAGGAGGAGCTCCATCCTGCTGAAACCACGTATGGCGTAATAGTGGTCCTACAGCATTCGTTATTGCTGGTACAATTTCATTTTGCAGCATGTGAAGATACATTTCGGCATTCAAATTCCCCTCTATGAAGAAAGGTCCCACTAATCTGTTGCCAATAATGCCAGCCCAGACATTTACTTTCTGGGGGTGTTGAGTATGTGTTTCACTCATCCAATGTGGATTCTGATCAGCCCAGTAACGACAATTATGTCGATTCAAAGTCCCGTTCAACACAAAAGTTGCCTCATCCGAAAAAACTATTTGATTTAAAAAATTGTTGTTTTCTTCATGTTTTTGACTCATTACCTCGCAAAACTCCAATCTACGATCGAAATCATCTTCTGTTAATTCCTGGACAAGATTTATTTTATATGGGTGAAAATTACTGGTTTCCAAATTATTTTCAATTGATTTAAAGCAAACATCAACTTGCGTAGCAGCTTTCCTCAGTGATAAATGTGGATCCTGAACAAAATGTAGTAATGTATCCAATTTTTTTTCATCAGTTGTTGCTGACTTTGGTCTTCCTGAACGAACTTTATCACTGCAAGACCCAGTTTCCTGAAATCTTTGAACTGTCCTCACAACTGTAGATTTTGATATGGGCCGTCGGTTTGGAAAAGTAGTATTAAATAATTCCTTTGTTTCGCTAACTGTTCTTTGTCGGTCTACAAAACCTCTCATCATTAATAAAGTTAAACGTTCCCTTTCGCTAAGAGACATTTTCAGACTTTTCTAATTTGACAGTGACGCAAAACATTCTGGTACCAGCTTGTCAAAATGCAAAATGTAAATAATATCGTTTATCGCCAATCGGCACTAAACACATAGCTTTGTGTCTTTCAATTCAAATTATTTCTGAAACTGATCGGTTTAGCCATATGATATGTTAAATAATTGTTGTTTATAATGTTTAGCGGAATCAGGTAATGCGATTTAAAAAGGGTCATTCCATTTAAAAAAACGGAAGTTTTGTTTACCACGACTTTTTGGGACACCCTGTATAATTGCAAGAGTTCTAGCTTGATAGATTGCTTCAAGTCATACAACTTTTATATTGGAAGCTTTTTGTATGGTGCACAATTTCCGAAATAATTGACTGATCCGGGACTTTTTACACACTCTGTATAGGGGCATTAAAGTTTCTTTGGAGGAAATATCAAGAGAAAATTGTAAGCATTATTTCAACCACATGCAAAAATACATTCATAGATATTTAAGGAGAGAAACAATTCTGGATTAACATTTATATTCGTACACTTTTTTTTGTTATTTTCCCACGTACTAATTGCTAGTTATTGATTTTGATGTATTCATTATGTTCCAATGTACGATTTAGTTATAAGTATGTAATAAATGAAGTAAATTACATTATGTAACAAATCGGTCTTTCAATTGTGCACAGCGGCCTTTGTTTTACACAAGTGCCTCTACTTTTGAACATAGGAAAGGTCACTATACAACCGGACTTTATTTTCGACACATCGGCCTTACTTATGCACACAGCGGCTTATCGATTGATTTAGACTGTAATAATAGCGACAATGGCAGATATAATAGTTTATCAAACTATTAACCTCGGCAGATTCTGTTTTGTTAAATTTCATGGCATACTATTTCTTGCTATTTACTTTCTTTTTAATAATAAAAAATGGTGATGTGGCCATCATGTTACTTTCTCCGACTTGATGGTATCATTTATATTTACACTTTCATGGTTGATTTTCAATTTTATTCATATTTTAAATGTACATCGAGCGCTTTGTAAACTTGGAGGAAACTGACGTTTAAAACGTCAAAATTATGAAAGATGGAATAGTATATTCTGTAACAAGGTTAGAATGGAAATTCGATGCGAGTGGAATATTCAGAGCGCGAGCCGTGAGGCGAGCGCGAGGAACCACGAGCATCTGAATTTCCATTCTTACCGAGTATCAGACTATACTTTCTCCTCGACCAGATTAATAGACTAATAAAGTAATGAACACAAAGAACTTACGTTTTATTATTACGTTTGTGGTTATGTTTATAGTATTTTGACAATTGTGATATCCAAGGCTAATTGTTTTATTCGAAACGATGTGAGAATATTCATTCTATCCCTTGTTATGGAATGAATTACATGCAAAACGCATAAGCGCATAGTGTTTTGTTCCATAACAAGGGTGAGAATGTGTAAGTTCTATAATCAAAATTGATTTCAGAATGCTTAAATTCTATGGTGGTCGTGGAGAATAGTATATTCTGTAACAAGGTTAGAATGGAAATTCGATGCGAGTGGAATATTTCTAGCGCGAGCCGTGAGGCGAGCGCGAGGAACCACGAGCATCTGAATTTCCATTCTTACCGAGTATCAGACTATACTTTCTCCTCGACCAGATAAAATAGACTAATAAAATAATGAACACAAAGAACTTACGTTTTATCACGTTTGTGGTTATGTTTATGGTATTTTGACAATTGTGATATCCAAGGCTAATTGTTTTATTCGAAACGATGTGAGAATATTCATTCTATCCCTTGTTATGGAATGAATTATATGCAAAACGCATAAGCGCATAGTGTTTTGTTCCATAACAAGAGTGAGAATGTGTACGTTCTATAATCAAAATTGATTTCAGAATGCTTAAATTCTATGGTGGTCGTGGAGAAAAATTATACTATACATTCAAAAACTCAATTTACTTAAACACTAAAGAGATATCGAAAAAAACTTATTCTTTATAAGTTGTTCATTTTGGCATTCTCTACAGCGCGTACAGACACACACACACACAAACACACACGATTTTTTTTTTTCCAGAAATTGTTGAAATGGCATCTAGGGACCCTAAAAAGGATGTTTCCGTAAAAAAAAAATTTGAAAAAAAAATCACGATCACAATACTTTCTCGTACTTCGTAACGGAGAAAGTAAAAGATCCATGGCCAATTTTTTTTTTTGGGTTTGCGTTTTTCTCAAAGAAAATGTAATGCAAGCCTATGAAATGATTACATCGTTGAATAGCACAGAAAATCCTCTATAAAAAAAGTTTTAATAAATTTCGTTTGGTGCCATTTAAAAAATGGCCAATGACATCATGACGGCAAGATGGCCAGTCTCTAAAAAAATCTTTTACAAGCAGATTGTAGCAATCGAGATACGATTTAATATTGGATTTGTTTTTTCAATTTAAGTCAAAAATAAAGTTGCTAGAGCTTGGGGCTTTTTTTGCGAGACACAAGGTATATGTCAACGTTTTCTAGAAACAGGTTGGAAACTTTAAAATATGAACATTTTGGTTTTTCATCATCTTTGTAACTTAAATATTCGCAGAGATATCACATTTTTAAATTTTTGGAGCATTTCGTTTCAGGTATCAAAAGAATTAAACCCTTTGTTTTCACTAAAAAATCACAAAGGTCTAAATGACTGAATGACCTTGGAAAAATTTTTAATTAATTAATTTTTCAGAATTTTTAATCTATTCAACTTAACTTTCAACCCCTAGAGAGGGCGGAAGGGGTTCTTCGCCCACTGACCATGGGGATCTTATTTTTACACCCCAAAACTCCCTTTTACCAGGTAAATTAAAAATCCAAGGATAGGGGCATTTTGATCATCTTAACCGTAGGTACTCTTTACTGGAGCAATGTCAAACATAATTAACAATTCTTTTACACCAATGTCTGCAGTAAACGAAGACATCTAATTAATAAACAGCCTGTTAGGCCACTTATTAAAAAATAACCCAGTGGGATCTTGAAATTACTATTTAATAATAATAATAATAATAATACTGTCATGAAAACATTATCATTAGTGTTCTTATTATTTACACCCAAATCAACTCCCCCACAAAACTCACCGTTTTCATATATCATTTGTTGGTGAATTAACACTTCATCAACTACAAGATCTTTGTGCATTTTAATAGCATTAAATGATTCAGCTGTAAAACCTGGGCGCCCATTGACTACAGTATACCAACTACGTAAAGTGGAGGGATGTGGTAATAAGTTTTTCCATGTATTTCTAACATAGTTGTATGCTCTTGAAGAATAAAAATTTAAAGCAAAAGCAAAACTTCATAATATTTTTTTAATAATGTCCTTGGTTTTTGATTTATCTTTTTTTTCGTCGATTAAGTCAGGTGTCTCATTCTAAAATAAAATATAGATTAAAAGTATCTTTATGGAATTAATAAATTTTAGTAACTTTAATTTAATACATTTAAGTTGATAATCCACTTACCACCGCACAGTCTGTTTTAGCAGATAACAAATCCTTTTTCCTATAATATTTCACTACGTTTTTCAGAGATTGAACTCTTTTTGTTAACCTCCTATTCCTCTGTTGTAGAGTCTTAATTTTTTTGGCTTGTTTTTCTGCTAAATTGAAATATTTTTTTAATGCATTCCTTTCCAATATTTCTTTCGTCTTATGTTCTATATACTCTGGTGATGTAATGGATGTGTTGTCTGATGTAGGAGCAGATACATTTACAATATTTCCATTAAATTGAACGCATGTTATGTCTGATGTAGGCGCAGGTACATCTACAATATTTCCATTAGGTTGAATGCATGTTTTGTCTGACGTAGGAGCAGGTACAAGTACAATATTTCTACTGAGTTGAATGCTATTTTTGTTTGATGCAGGAGCAGGTAAAAGTACAATATTTCTATTGACTTGAATGCATTTTTTGTTTGATGTAGGAGCAGGTACATCGGCAATATTTCCATTGAGTTGAATGCATGTTTTGTTTGATGCAGGAGCAGGTAAAAGTAGAATATTTCTATTGACTTGAATGCTTTTTTTGTTTGATGTAGGAGCAGGTACATCTGCAATATTTCCATTGAGTTGAATACATGTTTTGCTTGATGCAGGAGCAGGTGCAAGTACAATATTTCTATTGAGTTCAATGCATTCTTTGTTTGATGTAGGAGCAGGCTCTTCTGCAATATTTCCATTGAGTTGAATGCATTTTTTGTTTGATGTAGGAGCAGGTATATCTAAAATATTTCCATTGAGGTAATATGCACACAATGCAATGAGATGAATGCTTACCAATATTATTCAACATGCACAAATCTTCACATTGTGGTTCTTCTTTAATCGTGCTTTCATTGGTTATACTATCAGCAGCAACTTGTTTAGGGGTTTTACCTGATACAGAAGTATCTAAAATATTGAAAGTATTTTATAACTATAATAAAAAATTAATGCCATAATGATATAACTACCTGCAGGCCAGGACGGAATTGCAGTTTTTTTCAACCTTTTACTTAGTGAAAAGTCATTTGGAGAAAAGTGTTGCGAGCAAATTAATAGGCCAGTAACGTTGTCTTCCTTTCTTAAATTGCAAATCATTTTCCATTTCAAGCACATACGTACATTCGATGGAAAGCTGTTATGAAGAAAAAAATCAAATGTAGTTATTAAAAAAATGTTAACCTTGTCATGCTGGTCCACAATGAACGTGAGTTATTTTAGCAGATATAAAATTATTCTTCTTTGCTATACCAGGGGCAGCTCATGAAAGTTCATTAGAGGAGGCTATGAGGGAATACAGTGGCCCAATATGTGGTTTCTTTATGAGAATAGGTAGTGCACTCCAAGGCATGTTAACATCCCTCTGTTAGCCTCCTCTACAAAATTTAGCACCAGTGGACTTTACTATCTCAAATATAGAACAACTTATCACATAAAAGGCATAAGAAACTCCCAGATCTACTTTCTGTAATTACATATGCATATACAGGTTTTATAGAATCACCCACTATATTCCTTCAATAATTCTGTAAGTATAATGTGTCACCGATTGGAAGTTAGCCATAAATTTCAGCCACGAATCCGGCGCATCCACCATTTTTGTATGCACTAAATTTCTAAGTAATCTCTACTAATTTACAGATAATTTATAAAAAATTAAAACTGATCAAATAGCTGTAATGCTATAGTAATAACAGTAAGCATTTAACTTACGATTTACCCGAATTTTTAGATAACACATCTTCCGAAACATGGTCAATTTTCAAAAAATCAAGTCATCGTTAGGCCTAGATTATTAATCAATTAATAATATCAAGTCTTAAAAAATGACACATGTTCTTCATTTTTGTTTAAATGATTATTTAACCTAACCCTTTTATGAAATTTGGTGAATTTTCAAAATATCAAAAGTAATTGTTAGGTCTAATTTAGGTGTGATATTTTCAGCCACAAATTTTCTATAGGGCTTTATTAATAATATTAACTCATAAAAAAATAACACATATTTTAAATTTTCTTTTAAATAATTTTTATAACAACACTTTCTATTTTCAAAAATCAAGTCATCGTTAGGCCTAGTTTAGGTTGGATATGTTCGGCGACGAATATTCTATAGGGCTTTATTAATAATATTAAGTCTTAAAAAAAATAACACATTTTCTTCATTGTGATCAGGCTTTATTGTTTAGTAATCTTTGTAACGTTGCTTGATTAGTTTTGTGAAATCCTAGTGCTGTGTCGAAAAACATTTTCAGCAATAAGTATAAAAGAGAACAGAGAAATAAATTAAATACTGATACGATTATGGGCATATTGCATACCAAAGATGTTACAACTGATGCTTCATACTTCAAAGCAATAATTATTTTCTATAATATCAAAGTCTAATCATTTTGTAATAAGCAGGTGAAACTTGGAAGTCTACAATTGTCTCAGGTTTTGAGAAATCAACGCTTTTTCAATTTTCGAATGATGAAAATGGCCATTCTCATGTTCGTTGATGACTATCTAAAAAACTAGTTGATTAACCTGCATGGACTTAAGAATTTTGTAAGACCTGCAGTGAAAACTCGAAACTGAAATTACAGAAAAGATGGCGGACAATATAGTAGATGAAGAAGCTAGTGATATAACAAGCAATAACAAAGTTTGTATAAAATCGGTAAGGAGAGACTGTGTTGAGTGTAGTGTGTGTTGAGCAACGTTCCATCCGGGATGTTTCGAGAAAGGTAAGCGAGATTCCAATCGTGTATGCACCATGGAGAACATAGACGGGGATACTGTTAGCCACCCATTGCTACAAGAAATACAACATTTAAAGCAGATTACACACTTGGAGGATATGAACTGCATTCTTAAAACTAATATAAGACATTAATAGAGAATAAGTTAGGAAGGTTAGAAATTCTGAAACAAAAACAGCCCCAAAATAAACCAAAGAAACACACCAATAATACAGAAAAGGATTACCAGTCAACACCAACTTCCTCAAACAAACCAGAGGTGGAGCAAACATACACTGCAGTATTAAAAACAAATCCAACAAACATATAAAAGAACCATAAACAAACAAGACCTACGACAACAAAACGTAAGAAATACAAATAATACACCTGAACGAAAACAAACGGACGGGCCAAATAAAATGCAGTTCTCACAACTTCAGAAAGCATTGGAAAATATAAACACTGAAAAAAGAAAATCCCAACATGGATTACGAAAATTGGCAAATTGCTACACATAGAAAAGGAAAACGGCAATATTCACAGCCCGTAACAATGGGAACAGGAGAAAATAAAGGAAAACTGGCAGCAGCTCCCAGGTTAATGTGGTACTTTTTAGGAAGAGCAAGCCCTAACACAACACCAGCAGATGTCGAGTCCCATATGAGAGCCAATACATGCCCTACTGGACAACTTCAATTAATGGAAGTGAAAATTAAAAATGAAGATGAACGTGCTTACAAAATAGGATTTGAAAAACGATATGAGGATAAGTTTAAAGATCCACTCGAGTGGCCAGCAGACTTGAAACTGCAACGATATTATTTTTTTGCGGAACGCAAAAGAGCACCAGCAACCACGTAAATATCGTAAATGGCAGCAAGAGCCCTGAAAAACTTGAGATATCAACATTAGATCCTTAAATAATAACACTGAAAAAATTAACGCGATGATGGAAGAATATGAAGATTGTTTTTTTTTAATGCTTATATATCCAATTGAAAAGTCTACTCTTGCAACATCATTTTGCAGACATGGACATCAATCGAGGGACACAGCGTACGGCGGATCAGTGATATACGTGCGTGATAATGTGCAGTGGAAATCTCGGAATGACATCAACAAACTGGCGATAAGTGGAACATTTGAGTGTGCGTCCATTGAATGGTCAAAAACAAAACTGAAGTATACTCTAGTAGTGATTTATCGCGCCCCTGATAGAAATAACTATACGGATTTTATTAAAAAACTAGATACGTTGCTTAATATACTACTGAAAGAAAACGGAAAATACATAATCGCAGGAGATTTTAACATGGATACAAGCATGAAAACACCAGAAGCTCTAGAATTTAAAAACTTAGTTCAATCATTCAACGCAAAACTAACAATAGATAAGTTCACACGATTAGCAAAAACAAGAAATTCACAAATTGATAATGTAATTACTAACATGGATGAAGATTATCGAATAAGTCGTACATGTCGTACCATCTAGCACAAAAACTTAGTTGGAATGCAGACAAACCAGTGCATGTTAATGCTAATATTGAGAAAAAAACGCTTATTCAATAATGAAAATATAACTAAATTTGTAAACGAACTGTCGGCTCCTAATATCTGGGAAAATAAATTTACTGCTAATACAAATGATAGCTGGAATAACTTCATGGGTGTTATACAATCTGCTCTAAATAATTCTTGCCCGAATTAAACATATTAACCAAAAGGGAGCAACGAGAAAATATGACACTCCTAAAATTATTAGATACAGGGATATGTTAAACTGTTTATCGACAATAAAACCTTACCACGCGGAAGAAAATGATCTGTACAAGAAAATCAATCGGGAATATAATGCATTATTAGAAGACAGACACAAAAAACAGGTAAAGTCTGTAATGAAAAGTAATTAATGCCCACCTGGGAAAAACTAATAAAAATACAGACAGCAACGAAAAACTATTTATTAATAAAATTAATGAATTAAATGATTTCTTCTGTAATACGAAGAACGAACAAAAAATATACCACAAGTAACATTTATTAATTCGATCATAAACAATTACCAATCAATGTACTTAACATCTACTGCACCTGAAGAAGTTTTTAATATAATAAATGAACTAAAAAATAAAGCCTCGTGTGGTTACGATGAGATGAATGCACGACTTTTGAAAGCAGCAGCAATTCATCTTGTTGAGCCATTAACTTACTTAATAAATCTTGCAATATCAACAGGAGGATTTCTTGACTGTTTAAAGATCGGAATATTAAGGCCGATATATAAAAATGGAGAACCAAATTTATTTACTAATTATAGACCTATAATGCTTCTCAGTATTTTTTCAAAAATTTTCAAAAAAATTTTAGCCAAAGACTGATAAAATACTTCAACAGATACAATTTATTTAATGACTCGCAGCACGGGTTTCTTAAAAATAAATCAACAAATACTGCGTTATTTCAGTATATATCCATGGTTGCAGATGTCTTTCTTGACCTGTCCAAGGCATTTGATACCATGAATCACCGGATACTATTAGAAAAACTGGAGCACTATGGTATCAGAGGCTTCTGTTACGATTTAATTAAGAATTACTTGGAAAATAGAAAACAAATAGTCAAAATTAATAACGATTACTCCACCCCTAAGTACACAAACATAGGGGTACCTCAGGGTAGTATTATGGGGCCGATACTTTTCGTTATATATATATATATATATATATATATATATATATAAATTACGTTTTTCACGGTGGACTTTAAGTTTTTAAAAACACTTTATTTCTAATGTACAGGTTGTAACGCTACAGAGCTCTAATTAAGACTAACTATAATAATAAAATACAAAGCTATTTATGTGAACAGAAACTAAAACGTAAACATAATATCTTACTGCGTAATAGATTAATACATAAACACTTATGAATAATAAAGGGCATTGTTAACTAACAATTAATGTCTTTGTGTGGACGCTAGGTAACTCCTCACCCCCTAGATTTTTGCACACCCTGGGAGCAAGAAAGTGGTGTTCAGTGTTTCCTTTTCCAAATGTTTGTTGTGAAACCATCTGTAATACACAATAACACAAGCACCGATAACTGAAAGTAAATATAAAATAATCGTCCATGCACTTGGTTTTAGGACAATAAAATTTTGGGTGTCGATCAGTGTTTGGGCGAACACAGGCATGTCTTGAAGCACTAATCTTTTTAAATTTATCTTTGTCACTCAGGTTATAGTTTTTAAGTTGTAGTTCTGAGGCACTAATGATGACAGGGCTTCCAAAAGTTTCTTCCTGTTTCGGGCAATGGACCTTGAGGGTTTCCTTTTCAGGAAATACAGCGATGTATTGATTCGTAGTTGGTATAACCTCAAGATGGTTTTTTGTAATGTCCAATTTGGTATATTGACAGTTCGTTGATTTTCCATTGGTCAATATTTCATTTTCACAAATGCTTTGATGGTTAAGTAACATGTTGCTACTACATTGGAAATATTTATTCGCTTTGAGACATAAGCTGTTTAGAGGTCGTGTTTTACTTTCTAATTTTGATTTTAATATGAACTTTACATCAGGTATAATAGTTACATATTCAGACTCGATTTTTGAGGGAAGAGGATACAAGTAATATAAATCAAACATTAAATGATAATTTATAGGAATTGAAAGGAAATAATTAATTGTATTATCTATGATTTTACAATTTACTGTAATAATGGATTCAAAGTCCAAAATATTTTCATATTTTAATTCGAATGGTAACTCCTCTTCATAATGTTCTGAAATTTTTACTAATTCAGTAAATAAATCATTAGGACTAATAATGTCTGAATGAAGTACCTTTGATTTACAGAATGATATGGAATTTAAAATATTTTGCAATATATCTGAAATAATTCCATAAAGTAGAATTAACTGATTAAATAAATCTTTTACAAAAAGAATATGTTGATGATCTACCTCAGTTTTCAAGAGTGCGTATAATTGCATTATTCTTGATTCTAATAAATGTTGGTTATGCTCTATGTCTCGTACAGTGTCATTGAATTTTTTAATTATTTGTGTGCTGACACTATATCCCAATTTCAATTGATCCTGTAATCTATTTTGTTTGGAATTTAAATCATTAAGGATTGTGTTAATTCGTTTTTCATCATTGGCATCCATGTTGCCACTAATTATTTTGATTACTGATCCAAGCCCATCTACTAATCCTCGTTTACTTCTTTTATGAATTGCTTGGATTTTAATTGTATCAATTTTAGTAACAATATTACTTCTAGTATAATTTAAAATTTTGTTATAATTCTCAAAATCTCTTTTAAATGTTGATACATTATTAATTGTAGAAATTAAAAAATCATATTGTTTGTTCAACCTTCTAAACTCTTTATAAATTGGTTTTAAATTATAATGATGCACAAATGTGTGTTTAGATTTTTCAAGTCTTGCTGGTCCTAAATATGTTGGAAGTAGTCCGATATTTTCGGTAATATTTTTTATTTCGAACCCTTGAGTCACAGGGACGATGAGGAACCTGGAACCGAAAGGTCTATCTTAGGTTCACCTAAGTAAATATTCATTTGAATACCCGAATTATAAAATATATAATCAATCATTGCTTTGACCTTACTGTATTCTAATTCGTCCAACCCACAACCAATTTTGGGAATTGGTAATTTTGTAATTTGATTAGTTTTACAAAATTCTTTTAAATTAATTAATGTCTTAAAAAGGCATTCTAAAGTTGGTTTGTTATTATATTTTTCTTTTGTTATGAGGTACATAATGTATCTACCGGCATCTTGTAAATAACATAAGGAGTACAATTTAGGATTTTGTTTTAACAATTTTTTAACTCTGCCAAATCTTTGCTTGAAATCAAGGGCAATACCTGCACCCATTTTTAAATCCTGGCTAACGCAATGGGCCAGTGAAAAATCATAAGGAGCGAAAAATAAATTATCCTGTACTTCAAGTACATTGTTATTCGTTTGTTTATTAGGATCATTGAAATATTTTTGAAATGATTAATAGTTTAATTCTTTCTCTTTTATACTAATTTTACTTTTTACCTTAGGTCTCTTAATATTAGACAAGTGGATTTTTTCCACTGTATTATGATGTTTTACATCAATATTAGCAGTTTTCATTAATTGACTTGATTTTCTCCTTTTTGTATTTATTTTTCGTCTTGGCTTGTTTTTGTTTATTTCTTATAAATGTAGTCTCAGGAATTTCAGGGAGTTCTTCACGTTCAATATTTCTTTTACTTATAGTTTTATTTTTATTTTCAACAATAGTTGAATTTATTTTCTCATATAACAATTTAACTTTACTTTTATGATTTTCAATATAATTATTCACAAGGCGAGTTTCTAAATTAACGTTAAGAGGCGAATCATTATCTATGTGTCCTGAAATTATTTCGGACGGTTTCAATTTAGTTGCTGAATGAATTGAGTTATTGTATGCTAAAATTGCATAAATAATTTTATTTTCGATTGGTTCTTGTTTAAATTTTAGTTGATTATTTAATAATCTAATATGCTCAATAATTGTAGAATGAACACGTTCTACAATGCCATTGGATTCCGGGTGCTGAGAACTTGTGAAGTGTAATTTGATTTTGTGAAGTTCCAATAATTCTTTAATGACTGTATTTTTGAACTCTAAATGATTGTCTGCAACTATTTGATTAGTGATGTGAAAAGAATTTAATTAAGCTATTTGCTATTTCAACTGCCTGGTATGAATTTAATTTATACAATTGAGTATACTTTGAAAATGCATCTATGATAGTGAGGAATTTAACATTTTCTAGGGCTATGCAATCGATGTGCACAATTTCAAATGGCTTAATCGCAGTTGGTGTTATATTGAACTTCAATTTTAATGGTTTGCGATCATATTTTGATACTAGACAAACTTCACATTCATTAATATATTTTTGGATGGATTTACGCATATCCGACCAATAATATGTTCGTTTAAGTTGAGCCTCGGTTTCATCTATGCCTCTGTGATTTGTTTTACCTTCATGGTAATTTTTAATTGTTTCAATGACATCGTCCTCATTTTGGATGTCTGTTAAAATTTGTGAACATTTAATAAATTTAATTTGTGAACTTCTGAAATACTTTTGTAAGACGGTACAGAATTTCTCGTAAATAGGATCTTTAAAATACAAATGGTAATTTAAAGTAGGTACAATATATTGTTTAACAAAGTTAATTACATTTTGCTCAAAATTTGCTTTAGAAAATTGTACGAGTATTCTCATTTTTTTATTATTAAACAAGCTTATATTTTTTGGTGTCGAAGGAGAATGATCAACTTCCGAAATGATTATTTGATTCTTAGCAATATTAATCGGTTTTTCCGATATAGGAATGTTGAAAATTGGATTTTCAATGCTAGAATGTATTGTAAAATTATCATTATTTTCTTCATCAATATCATTTAAATATTGAGATTGTGGTGGTTCCACAATTAAGGATGATTGATCATTAATTAATTTTTCATCAAAATTTTCCATGTAATAATCCAGATTGTCTGGTTTTTCATCATGAACATTAATTTCAATTCTGGACAGTGCATCAGCATTTTTGTTTAATATACCCTTTTTATAAACTATCGTATAGTCATATTCGGACAATTTCAACCTCCAGCGTACCAATTTCGAATTCGGCTCTTTTATTGACATTAACCACTGAAGTGGTTTGTGGTCAGTAACGATTTGGAACGTTCGTCCAAATAAATAGGGGCGAAAATATTTCACGGCCCAAACTATCGGGAGCAATTCTTTTTCGATCGTTGAATAACGAGTTTCGGATTCATTTAGGGTCCTGCTTGCGTACGCGACAGGTAAGTCGGAACCTATTTTACCTTGTGATAAAATTGCACCAATTGCATAATTGCTGGCGTCAGTTGTTAGCACGAAAGGTTTAGAGAAATCCGGATATTGGAGAAGTGGTTGATTTGTTAACACATTTTTGCAAAGGTTAAAACAGTTTAAATATTCCGAGTTATTGATATCAATTGTTGCATCCTTTTTTAAGCATTTAGTTAATGGTTTAGTTAAACCGGCAAAATTTGTAATGAATTTTCTGTAATACCCTAGTAACCCTAAAAACCCGTTAATTTGTTTGGTGGTTTTTGGAATTGGAAAATTTTGAATAGATATAATTTTATCAGGATTCGGTTTAACTCCTTCAGGGGTGACAACATGTCCAAGGTATGCAACTTCCTTTTGCAAAAATTCAGATTTATCTAATTGTATTTTTAGATTTGATTCTCGAAACCTTTTGAAAACTTCTTTTAATCGTGTAACATGTTCCTGGAGACTAGTTGAAAAGATGATTATATCATCCATGTAAACAAGGCATGAATCATTTTGAATACCACGAAGGATATTATCCATGACACGCTGGAAAGTAGCTGGGGCGTTTTTTAGACCGAATGGCATCCTTAAAAATTCGTAGTGACCGTTCTGCGTGTTAAATGCAGTTTTTGGAATATCGCGCTCGTCTATTTCAATCTGGTGAAATCCAGACGCGAGATCTAGAGTAGTGAAATACTGACATCTGCCCAATTTGTCTAATAAATCATTGATGTTAGGAAGAGGGTAACGGTCACCTACAGTTTTTTCGTTTAATTTACGGTAATCGACGACAACACGCCATTTTCTTTTACCGGACGCGTCCAATTTTTTGGGTACGATCCAAATAGGGGACGACCAGGGACTATAAGAGGGTCTAATGATGTTTTGTTTTAACATCTCATTAATTTGTTTCTCTACTTCTATTTTATGAACCTCCGGATACCTGTATGTCTTCGTATATACCGGTATTTCATCCGTGGTAGTAATGCTGTGCTTAATTTTATTTGTAAATGTTAATTTATTTTCATTCATATGAAAAATATCGGAATAATCCTTACAAATTACGTTCCTTTCCTCATCGTTCATGTGCTCTGAACGAATTTTGGTAATATCGAACTTAACATTTGCACTATTAATTAAATTAAAATTATTTTTTTTTTTTTTTATTACTATTTAATTGCTGAGGTGAAATGACGTCATATTCATTGACATCATTCACAATTAAAGGTCTCTTTATTGTAACATTCCTATCTATATCAGAATTATTTATAATGGAACAAAGAGCCTTGTGGTTTTTAACCAACGTAATGCATTCTTGAATCTCAATATGCTCTAGTTTATAACAGGGAATAATTGCCGTACCGTTTTCAACGTTATCTATGTCAACTTGCACTATTTGCTTACTCTGCGCAGGGACTAATATTCGTTTAGTTTCCTGGGAAGAAGAATTATTATATTCACCAATTTTTATGGGAATTTCGCAAGCTGGGCCAACCAATAGGTTGCGATCTAAATCGATACACATCTTCAATTTTGACAAAATATCTAACCCTAACAGGATGTCAAATGAAGAATGGAAATCGAATAAAAAGAACTTTAGTTTAGATGCAAAGTTACTTTTAAATAAATTTGCGAAAGAGATTTCGGTACTTTTGTCACCGTACGATGTACCATGTGCACTGGTTACATCAAATAAATTTCTCTTAATTTTTTTATTAAATAATTGGTACGCAATTTTCGGATTGACAAATGATCGAGTACTACCCGAATCAATAAGAATTCTTAATTTACGACTATGATCTAAAATATAAGGAAGATTGCTTGAGCAATTTAATCCCAACATCTCGATTGATGAGGGTCCAAGGCATCTTGGCCTAAACAATTATTAATTGTACTGCTTGTACTTGGTTGTTCTTCCTCAACATTATTATTATTAAAATTAGGGAATTGTTCCGCCGGCTTATGAGTATAAGTTGTAGAAATCGACATGGGTGTCGGTTTATATTGTTGCGATTGCTGTGGAATTGGACCACTATTTTGGAAATTACCTGGGACAAAATTTGGCCTATTTCTATTGTAATTAGAATTATTAAATCTCGGACGTTTGTTTGGAATAAACGTACGATTCGCATTACTAGTATGCTTACTAGTTGATGGAAGATTTTGGTTATTATTATTATTAGATTTTTGGGGCTGGAAAACAGGTTTACTGTTTAATTTTACTGTTGACATTTTATGATTTAATATCTCTACTTGGAAATCGTTAGTTAGCATATTTAATGCTGAATTTAGGTCAACGGGTGATTTTATACGGAGCTGGGATCCAATAGGATCACGGAGACCACGTAATAATACTTTAAGAGCATTTGTTCTAAAAAAAATAATTAAATGTTGACGTTCATTAATATTATTAACATGAGTTGTCACATAAGATATTTGTAAATTTAATAAATGTTGCAAACGGTTATAGAAATCAAACGGCAATTCGTGGATGGCCTGTTTAAGATTACATATCTCAAAATTTAGGCTATAGTGATCTCGTTTATCACCATATGCATTGAGCAACGCACTTTTTAAATCTTGCCAATTTGTTATGACACTAGATGAGATATTTCGGGCGGCATCACCTTTTATTTTTGAGAGAATTGATGACATTAAGTAATCATTCTGAAAATTATTAGGATCCGTAAAATTATAAAATCGTGTCACTAATTTTTCTGATATATCTAAGAAACGCGAGAGGAGTTCAGCCTCACCGTGGAATTCTGGGATCATTCCCAAATATTCACTTTTTAAAGCCATTTTTAACGGAACTATATTTTTAATATTACGATTAACTTTATTTGGGGAACGCAAACGTGAACGCGGATTATTAACAAGGGGGAGTGAATCGGAATCGGAGCCTGAATCTGAATTACGACACATTAAAACCTCTAAATAACTTAAATAAGCTCACCAAATAAACATCACGATGTCCATCTGTCTGCTTCCTGCTGTTGTCAGTCCAGGGAGTATGTTGTGAACTGGTGATATGTCTTCTTTGCGCTTGGTGCCCTCGGAGATGATTTCCTCGATGGAACTCGTTGGTGCGGCAGCGACTGGGAAGACGGTCCTTACGTATCGATGCCCTAGGAGCTGGTGTTTTCGATGTTTGGAAAACTCTTCGGTGCGGTGGTACGACTGGATAATGCAAAATCTCCTTTTTAATCATTGAGACGAACGAAGACGGCTTGGATGCTGATATTCACTCAGCGCTGACTTCTTTAGGAGATCCTACCGACTGCGCCAATTACGTTTTTCACGGTGGACTTTAAGTTTTTAAAAACACTTTATTTCTAATGTACAGGTTGTAACGCTACAGAGCTCTAATTAAGACTAACTATAATAATAAAATACAAAGCTATTTATGTGAACAGAAACTAAAACGTAAACATAATATCTTACTGCGTAATAGATTAATACATATACACTTATGAATAATAAAGGGCATTGTTAACTAACAATTAATGTCTTTGTGTGGACGCTAGGTAACTTATATATATCAATGATCTACAAAACATTTCAACCTCACATCATCAAATGATGGTAACATATGCCGATGATACGAGTGTGCTGACAATGAGTAAAAACATTCACGATCTTAGACAAAAGTCAGACATCTTATTTTCGAACATACAAAAGTGGATGGATGAAAATAAGTTAATATTAAATAAAGAAAAGACAAAAATTATTTTATTCCAAACTAAAAACAAGAACATAGAACTCGATGACATACAGCTAAATGGTATGTTGGTAGAACCTAATAAAAATGCAAAGATACTAGGAGTTTATATAGACAATAAACTAAACTGGAAGGAGCACTGTACCAAAATAAGTAGTAAATTAAATTCGATATGTTTTACTTTAAGGTTGTTAAACAGAACTTTTGATATAGAAACACTAATTATAATATACAAGGCAAACTTTGAGTCCATAATACGATATGGAATAATGTTTTATGGAGCAACCACGAACAGTCAGCAAATATTCCGTTTACAAAAGAAAGCTGTGAGAAGTACACAGAGTCCTGTCAAGGCTATTTCAAAACTGCGGAAATACTTACATTTTATAATTTATATACCGGGTGTTTCAGACCACCCGTTCACCCCAAATATCTCGCGAAATACAAATCGGATTGACATACAAAAAAATACGTCTAAATTTATTTTTTGAGTTCTATTATGTGGTGTGAAATTTAAACCACCACCCCTCCCCTCTGGGACGGGGTGGGGGGTAACTTTGAAATCTTAAATAGGTACCCCTATTTTTTATTGCAGATTTGGCTCCTACTCTAAAATAAAATATATTAGGTTTTTATTCGAAACATTTTTTTCGATTAGCAAAAAATTATGAATGACATCAATTGACGCCTTATTTAAGAGATGACATCTCAATCCGATTCGTATTTAAGGAGATATTTGGGGTGAACGGGTGGTCTGAAACACCCTATATATGAATTACCAATTTACAACTTCAAATATAAGGATAAGTTTAGTGAATATTCAAAAACCCATAGATATAGTATGAGAAATATAAGTACCTACGACTTACCTACACATAGACTAAATTTATACGAAAAATCACCAAAATATAGTGCAATAAAAATATTTAATAAGCTGCCCAGCTACTTAAGAATTATAACGAATCTTAAAGAATTTAAATCTAAATTAAGCCAATATCTTCTAGGCAAAGAAGTATACAATTTAGCAGAATTCTTCCATTAGTCCTGGATCGGTTTTCTAGTACAAATACCGAACTAAGTTGTATTTATGTCACTTGAAGTTTGTATTTGCTTTCCTTACATAGCCTGTTAGATGTTTACAATTTTCTTTGTTTATTTGATTGTTATAAATAATAATCTTATTGGTTTATGGAATAAATTTGTTTTGTTATGACGTATTCGTTTTAGGATAGTGTACATTATTAATGTTGTATATTTACTAAATTGAATAAATAAAATTATTATTATTATTATTAAAAATAGACTTGGAATGTGGTTTCAACAAGATGGTGCAACTTTTCAAACAGCTGAAGCTACCACACTGCAAGTTTTAAGGACCATTTTTGGCGAACAAATAATTTCGAGATGTGCAGTGGATTGGCCGCGGTCTCCAGATCTCACATGAAATTGCACAACTAAAGGAAAACATTTGTGTGGAAATTAGGGCCCTAGAGCCACAAACACCACGAGCTATTATGAATCATGCCATCGAAAGAGCGAAGTCGAAAACGGGAGACATTTAAAAGATGTTATCTTTCATTCACAATGTAAAATAATCTCCAAGATGTGTTCTTTTTTATAAGCCTTAAATGATTAAAAAATGTTAAGAATCAAAGACATATTAACTAACTAGAACCCACGACTTACAGGCCACCCTGTATATAAGATTCTTAAAAAAAAAGTACATAATAAGTTTAATCACTTGCATCACTTTCATGAACCATAACTTTTTTTCCTGATTGGTATGATGACACTTTCATCACTTAGTTCTTGATGCGATTCTGGTTCAAACATTTTTACCAGTTTTTTAAATTCGGTAATTTATCAATCGTGTAAAACCGAAATCATGTAAAACAAGTAAATCGAGGGATAGGTGTATACATATTGCATAGGAGGAGCGATATGCGTGCCAGTGACAGTCTCTGGGAGCGGTAAAATTTTCAAAAATTTAAAAAAATATATAAAATTCGTTTTATTAAATTAAAAAAAAAAAAACGCGTATATGATAGATTTCAGTCTCTAGAATAGAATGCAAAACGATTTAAATGTAAATGCGGCTTAGTTTCAGAGTTGCAGAGCCGAACTTGAACGCGCGCGAAGAGACTAGAAGAATAGGACGATGCCAATGCACGACAGGTTACACTTCATCTGTCTTTGTCTAATATGTGCATTGGCATCTTAGTTCAGAAGTGCAGAAGAGGCTGCATTTGAAGCAGAAGGGCTAATGTATGAAGCAGGAATAGTAAATTAGAGGTGAGAAAAAATTAGTATAGGATAAGATAAAAATAATGTGTTCTCAAACTTTAAACGTTTTTCTCGAAACGACACTTTTCAAGACGGTGTACACGGTTTCTCAATCTCTATTGATATGATTGCAATGGCCTTTTACAGAAATCTCTATTATAGTATTGTCTAAGCATTAATGGACGATTTTGTAAAAACAAAAATTATTGTCCGATTTATAAACAAATTAGTAAAAAAAATTTTCTTCAAAAATTCGTTATTTGATGAATTTTCGAAAAATCAAAAAAAACCTCCATTATCGCTTAGGTATTGAAGTATATTTAATGAAAAAATTAGTTCTTTTGTTTCAGATCATTCACGACCTACTTATCATGTACACCGTTTCAGTTTTTGAAAAAAACAACCGTCAGGTCGACGGTCTCTGACAAGATTAACGTTAATATTTTTTCAAATTTAATAAGTGTTTTTATTACTCCAAAATATGATAAAATAAAGTGCAAAACCGGAATTTAATCGGACCTTTACTTTACTTACTATGCGCATCAGAAAAACATTTATTTTTTCGGCCCGTCACAGTAGGATAAGCCCTTAATGCATAATCTATGGAAGGGAATTAGTAGTCGGGTTTTATTAGGATTAATGGAGATTCTCCATTTAGAGAACTAGGATTGGGTTTTATGATTGTAAAGAGGATATGGTGGATTTGAGGGTCGATACATGGGAGATGAGGGCAGCATCATCGGCGAATTGCAAGAGATATCGGGAGAAATTGCAATATTTGGAATCTGTGTTATAGAGGTCATGAGAGAATAAGTTATAGAGAAGGGGAGAGGATGTGTACGACATATTATTTCCGTATCTTACTTGTAAGGATCAAAAAGTTGTATTTGGAGAATAATAATCCTCGGTGCCAAACAGAATCAAAGGCTTTTTTGTCATCGAGGAATATAACCGCCGACTGTCTGCCCTCTGGGAGAGTAGTTTGGACATTGGGCGCAGGACTTGCAAGAGGGAGTTGTGTGGTTTGGAATCCGAATTGATATTTAGGAATTATTTTAGAAATGTAGCTAGAAGAAATAAAACAAGAAATCTCAAAATGACATAGAACAAAGCTGCTGGGCAGGACGGCATTCAGAACGAAGTATGGATATATGCAGAAGAAGCCATTATTAATAATATATTTAGGATTCATAGTCTTTTATTTAAATTTCTGGCTTTTCAATGCCAAAATTCCCATTCTTAGTGAAGCCACTGAACTTATGTTAGTTAGGTTATGTTTTAAGGGTTGCCAACTATTTTCGACATTTTGATCTCACAGTACTAGATAAAGCGGGAAGAGACAAAATAAAAAATATGAAAAATGTGCTAAGATATGAAATAAGAATACAAAAGCTAGATACAAGCTTTACATACATACATACAGAAATAATAGAGAAAGACAGAGATGGGAGAAAGAAAGGATTGAAAGTATAGAAAAGCTGGGATACACGAACCAAGAAATAACAAAGCAAAGAAACAATTGAGAAGCAGAAATGCAAATACTAAATAGGACGGTAGAAGCGAATAGACAAATAAGATAACAAAATAGAACAATCAAAATACAATCAAAGATACAAAAAAATAAAGTCCATAGCGAATACACCGCAATATTTGCAGACAGGGAAGCTGGATATAATAACAATAACGAGATTTAGGTGTGGGAGCGTAGAATTAGGAATCAAATATTAGAGGGTGACGGAACAGAGAAAGTGCAGACTATGTGAGGAAGAAGTGACAATAGAACTCTGGATTAAAGAATGCGGGGCATTCCAAAAATTCTAAACAGCTTATCTTAATTCTAAAATGTTGTACCATGCTTCCTGAGTCTTCCGAGGTCCTCACAGTTTGAACATCCAGTCGTTAAGTATGCGTTAATATTCGATATTAATTTTCAGAAAACTCTGCAATTTAGGTGGTATGGCTAGTTAAAATTATTTGTCGGTGTGTGCTATCTTTCTATCTCAAACGTGTATTTATAACATTATTCTTAATTAGCTTATTTCCATAGAAAATAAGTCCGGCAACGTCACACCCGCTTATGTCATCTGTGACATAACAAATTCATTCAAACTTGCTAGTTCCAAGTTTGTGCCAATTCTGCTTCTCTCATTATTATCAGTTTGTTTTAGTGCCCGCGTTTCAGTGTTATTTTCGTTTTGTTCAATTACAATGGATTTTACTATGTACTCAGAATCTTTTTTGACGTTGCATAAACATCTGTGAATAAACCCCGCTCTATCTATCTATTATCTTCTACTCTGAACCAACTCACATAATTAATCATAGGGTTATTGAAAAACAGGACAGCCCATGAATGCAATGTTGCCTAATGTCCACTTCTTTTAAGTGTCTCCTGATGGCATATGTGGCATGATAGAACATTTTTTCATCGACATTTTCTATTCAGAATTTTAAGAAGAATATCGCCACGTATAGATTATCAGCCAATTTATGCACACCCAATATATTGCTATTATTACATGTGAGAGATCTGTGTTTAGTTTGAGGATGCATACAATTACGCCTCTTATTTATATCGGGGGAAAGTAATTGTTTCTCAGTGCATAATTATGGATGTTCACTATATAAGAGTGGATTTCCATAGGAAGTTTTTTTAGGTTACTCCAAGGAACATTATTGTAGCAGGGAGCTGTATTTTTTCCAGATTTGACAAACCTTGTTTTTCATTAATTTCGAAATGTATACAAACTTTTAAAATTGCAATGTATGTCATTGAAGCTCCAGATTTGAAGTTGTGTGGATGACCAGTACCATTCAGTAATAAATGCAATTACCTATTTACTAATTAAAGAACTTACTTGTGGAAACTGATTTTACAGCCCTTTATTCCTTTATTTGGACACAAATAACAATATCTGTTGAATTTACCCATCACAAACTAGAAATATGCGCTTTCTTTTCGTACATAACCTCTCTACAAGAATAAACAAGGCATAGACCATGGATAAACTTAAATAGATAGGCTATTCTAAGTACACAATATTTATCGCATTTTTTGTTCAGCCCCAAGGCCACCGGTAAGTAACGGCGTTGCAATCGGGGGGTTACAGGGCAAAAGGAGTAAGCTCGTTTAGAATTGCGGGGAGCGAAGAGCGAGAACTGCACTTGCAATTTTAATCACTGGTTCCCTTCGGGTGAAATGATGCCTATAAGTTTTTTTTAGTTTTTGCACCATCATCATTTGTCACAAAATCGTTTTAATGCGCGTCAAATTTGAATAAACAAATCTGAAAGGGAACGTAATCTCAAATAAATTATAAACAACCTTACTTGTAGCAGAAAGCATTAAATAAATTCGTTCGTACCATCTAACGTCAATTTATGTAACAATTTTCCGCCTGTTTTTAAATTTTGTGATACCACGCTATCCGTGGCCCTGGGGCGAAAGCTTTAATGCGAACAATGTAATTCGTATGGTGTGCGCAGAGCATGACATAGACAACCAACAACTCTACAAGCTTTGACTATATACTTAGTATATAGTCAAAGTCTACAAGTGGGACCAGTGTTGCCAATATCGAATAATGATTCTCCTGCTATGGACTGAAAAAAAATCCCCCTAATACATAGTAGTTACTTAAAAGCTTTGACTATATACTAATGGACTGCTAGTCCCCCTCCATTTTCCATATGATCACTGCTCCAAAAGTTGTCCACAAGCTGGAGCCCGATATAAGTCCCTCCCCAGAGCCGAAAACGGAGCGTAATTTAAAAACCGGAAAGCAAAAAAAATATTTCTCGATGTATTCATCAGCAACGTGGAGAATACCAATGCGAGCATATTTCGGCAACTCGGGTCTATTTTCCTGCCTGTTCTTTCAAGAAAAGCATCAACCCATAATTTGCGAAGTTCCGGATGTGATGGAAATCTAATACAGAATTTTAGGTTATAATTCAAAAGTCAACTGACGTGTAAATCAGCTGACGAGTATTATAATCGCGTTGGCATATATACGTGGACGTATTGCAGCTTTTCGCATAGCAATATTTTGACAAAGTGTGAATATTTGACAATATAAATGTTTATATATTCAAAGGTGTGAATAAATTGCAGGGTATCACAATATGCAATGCGAGCTCATAGAATCATATGTCATAGACACAAAATAGCTACCAATTTAGTAACATACCGCAACCATTTAGGGTCCCGCCGCGCCACCGTTGCTTGGAGACACACATGAAGCGGCGCTAGCAGTCCAATAGTATATAGTCAAAACTTAAAAGGATACATGTTATTTTATGAAGATTTAAATGATCTTTCGTTACTTACAATGTTATTCAATCAGCTGCCTTGTTTTCCAGTGAGAGTTCACGGGGTATTGTTCTGGTACGGCCGAGGTAGCAGAGGTGGTAATGTAGATAGGTGCGGTCACAGAACACAGGGTCGAACTTTCAACGAAATGTCGGTAGTTTTTAAAATAGACGGATTGGGAAATTCTTTACTATTTAGACAAAATTATTTGATCCGTTATCCTTGTTATTGAAAATTAAGGGCGATACCAAGAAAGTTAATTATTTTTATTCGAATTATATTCAAGGTTGTATGGTCCCGCACCCCGCCCCTCCGGGCTGCATGTAAACCTCTCGGTCACGCAGCCAGCCGTCTGTGCAAGCGACCCTACTTGTCTTTTTTTCTCTAAAGTGGATATTTGCTGTGCTATACGGGATATTCCATACTTTTCGGACACTCTGTATATATTGAGTTTTTCAGTGTGCCTCTAAATTTTCAAGAGGGTCTCATACTTATTTTAATGAATATTTTAATATTACGTACTAAATCCCTGAACATATAATCAAGAAAGTTAAGAATTAATTTATGTGTTGCTATAATTGTTGAATGAATGTTATCGGTAAACCAATTCGAAATAATTTGATTTTACCGCCAAACCATGTCCAAGTAAATGTAACTTTTGCATTAGTCCGCCTGGTTATTAAATGAGGTATAATTATCCTTCCCGATTAATGGTACTGACAATAAGTAAACTTATCACTACATCAAATACATCTGAATAGGAATGTACACATTTGTTAACAAACCGGCTTTTCGTAAGCCCGGCCCGTTTTCAAATGGCACATTATAGCAACAATAACACCGCATAGTGTTCAAATTTTTATCTCCAATAAAAGTAACGACAGAAAATACATCTGAATCGAATGTACACATTTGTTAACAATCCGGCTTTTTGTGAGCCCCGCCCGTTTTCAAATGGCACATTATAGCAACAATAATACCGTATAGTGTTCAACAAATACCTCTAGCAAAAGTAACGACACTAAACCCCTGACAGATACAAACATTTGTAAACAATCTGGCTTTCGTAAGCCCGGTCCGTTTCCAAATGACACAATCGCACAAATAAAAGAGACAACAAAGTCCACCACTAAATAAAACAATTGTAAACAATCCGGCTTCTCGTAAGCCCGGCCAGTTTTCAAATAACAATAGCACAAACAAACAAGACAACAAAGTCAACCAGTGATGGTTCGCGGGTTTTTTTCTGGTACGGCCGAGGAACAAGAGGTGGTAATACAGATAGGTGCGGTCACGCAGCCAGCCGTCTCTGCAACTGACCCTAATTATGGTTGACCCTAAGTTAACCATAATCAATAAATAAAATAATCATAAACAATCCGGCTTTTCGTAAGCCTGGCCCGTTTCGAATGACAGTAATAGCAACAAACACGATTGAATGCAATCCGGCTTTTCGTAAGCCTAGCCCGCAATATACCCATCGGACCAATGTTCTATTGTTTAAATATTACTCAACAATTAGGCGATCAAAAATAATGTTTTTTTTTAGTTATAACAAATGCAGTAAATACACGTTTTTTTGGTCACGGCATTAAAATATGTCAATGAGAAAATAATCGTTTATGTTGATAATTGTCAAATGTATAATTAATAGTTTCGTTGCACATTTCAAAATGAACCAAAGATAATAAACTGATCATTCGTTAAACTCACACCCTCTTGTTTTATTTGTTGTTATTTGATTCCCGTTTAATCCTAAGATCGAGTCCAGGCAAGTGATGTAAGAACATCATAAGTAAGTGAATCACCAGGAAGTCAAAGCAAGTCGAAAGAAATCATAGTAAAGATGATACATATTATCGTCCGTAACGAACTTGTTAAATAATTAAGAGTTACTACACAACACATAGTAAAAATAAGACAAATTGCAAATTTGTATAACACCGGGGTTAGAACCATTACAATCTCGTCATTCTTTTGTTTCCTCCAATTTTTAGCGTGGTGAATTGTTCAATTTAATTACTTTTTCGCATCTTATTAAATAATAAAAACGTTGTTAAATCGTTTTTGATTGAGAAAGTTGTCCTATATTCGACCGAATCATTTTCTCCACAGGTGACGTCCAATCAAATGATAGCGGTTTCATTGCCCAACAGGTGACGTCCAACCAAATGATAGCAGTTTCATTGCCCAACAGTTTAGCTGTTACTATGGTTACGATTCGTTTTTTGTCAGCGAACTGCCGCAATTTCAGAAAAATTATTCGTTATAATTTAATACAAACAGAAAAATCTTTAGGCAATTATTTAATATGATGCGAAAAAGTATAGTATTAAACTCGTGAACAAGTTGGTCATTTCCACGAGGGTGAAGTTTGCAACACGAGCCGTAGGCGAGTGTTGCAATTCTCACTCGTTTAATAATATACTAATTATATCCGTTCCATTACAATGCTTTGAAATCTGTAGAAATTTGAAAATTAAGTTATTCATATGGAAAAATAGTTTTGACAGTTTTTCACAAAGTATTTTTAAGAAAAAATTGGAAACGCAATTAATCCAACTGACTTGATTATGGGATCATTCCTTCACTTAAGCGCGCGATTAAATGTGTGGCAACTAAATCGTCTGCGTTATTGTCTATAAATGGCCGTATTTTCAGATAAAACGCTAAAGTTGGCAATGCGAAAACAAATGAAAGTAACGTTAGCGATCGATGGCTCGGTCGGTAAAAACGGTCACGCCACTGTCAGTGTCGACCCGTCGTCACTGCCTGCCGTCCCGGTTGATTTCTGTATGAAATTAAAGTGTATTGCACGCCTTCCGTGTACATATATTTAAGTTAAAATTAGGCGGTGTTACGATGGCGGACCTGGACGATTTCTTCGCGAAAAAGGACCGCAAGAAGTCCAAGGCGAAAAAATTCGCGACCACCGAGGAGGTGGCCAAGAAGTTGGAGGACACCACAAAGAAACCGGAAAAGCCACAGAAAAAGGAGCGCCCTCAGGAGGGAGAGGACGCCAACGTCGAGCCTATTGTAAGGGGGTAGCGCTTTGAAATTAAATTTTACATACGCACGCACGCAAATATGTCAGTGTGTCAGTGGTCAAGTTGGGGTTATGTCAGCCATATTGTGTCTTTTCGCGAGGAGATTCGCAAAAACGCGCCACCCACATTGGGCCGGGTCATTAAACCTTCTTTGTTATGATAAATTGAGTTGATATCGCGGGGGGCACTTGTTGCTCCCTCCAATCGGTTTCATTAACTTTAATTACTCAACAGGAACAGGACGAGTGGAGGGACTTTGAGGAGGAGAAAAAGGATTACACCGGACTGAAAATCGGCAACCTGACCCTGAACAACGAGTCAGAGGCAAACAACGGAGGGCAGGACAGCGGATTCGAGCAGCAGCAGACCACGTACGATGAGGCCGGGAACGAGGTTGAGAAAAAGGTGGGGCCCTGGAAGAGGATGAACGAGCCACCGTCTGAGCAGCGCGTCGAGGAGAAGAAACCCGAGCCGGTGGCGACGCCGAACGTTGTCGGTGGGACTTATGTACCTCCAAGTAAGAGGAATCAGCCCAGCCAACAGCAACCATTGCAGGCCACTCGCTTGAGGTCTAAAGCTGCTCCCGATATACACAATGAGGAGTTTTTCCCCACTTTATCCAGCACAAAGGACCAAAAAAGGTAACTAACACTGTTTCTATTATTTTCTCATATGCAACAAACTTGTGACCTGTGACCAGCAGCCATTTTCAATCGTTATGAATGGGTAAAGATCATCAAGTATTTATGAGTAAAAATATTAATTAGTTAATTGTGCTACTTAAAAATTTAATTAATCCATTCATACTATTACTCTCACGAATATTAACTATACTAAAAACTTTTAATTATATTAAAGTTTCATGTATTATTTATTTGCACACCTACAAGTAGCCCGTCTTCTAATGTAGCAAAATGTTGCGTCCCATGATAAAGTTACAAACCAAGTCTAATATCATTTTTAAATGATATACTTATAATGATAAAAGGCACTTGGTTGATTTACAATTTATCAGGGTTCGGAATATATCCAATATTTGTATAAATATCAAAATATCGGATATCTATCCAATATTTTTTTGATATTTATTCTTGGACATTAATATTAATTATTAATTATATAATATACATATCTAAGAATAGAATAGAATAATTTATTTATATTATACATGAATTTTATTCCAACATGCATATCGCGCATTCCTTGTCAAACCGGACGGTTTTCGGCAAAAATATTAGCTGAGGATTCCGTTTTTTTTTTTAATTCTGCAGACGCATTCTACACATGAAATAATGGAAGTCATGTTTCACGAAAAAAATTTGAGATTTTTTTGAAGAAGATATGCACGGTTGTAAATTGCAAGAAATTACGAAAAACGTCGATCGTGCAAACATTCAAAACAAGTGTATCGTCGAATCTATAAGTCGTACAAAAAAAAATACACCACTACATAGAATGACTCAAGGTCTTTAAAGTAGACCCCTTGTATTTTTTTGTATGACTAATGGATTTGACATTACAGTTATTTAAATGTTCACACAACCGACGTTTTTCGTGATTTCTTGCAATTTACAACCGTTCATAACTTCTTCAAAAAAAATCTCAATTTTTTTTTTGCGAAACATGACTTCCATTATTTCATATGTAGAATGCGTCTGCAAAATTAAAAAAAAATTGGAGTCATCGATTAAAATTCAGTGTCTGGTTTGATGTGGAATGAGCGATATGTACAAAACATATAGGTGTTAGAAAAGGCCATCGACCGAGTCCTTCAGCCCTTTTATTTATATTATATTTATTTATTGCAAAAAAATTCAATAAAAAAGATAACATTTAAATTGTTAAAATATTTAGCAATCTTAGCATGTTAATTAATGGCTCATCATCAGAAGAATCTATGTTTGACTTATTTTTGCTCTTCACTGTTATCAGAGGTAAATTGAAACATTTTTGAATGGACCTGAAAGGACCTTTCTTCTTTGTTTTTCTTGCTCATCACTTTTTCTCACGCATACTTTGACATTTTTGAAAGTCAAGAGTCACTTCATGAATAGACTCACAAAAAAGTCATTTCGCCTATCTTTAGTTTATATTACAGCAAATGATTTCTATCCATATTGCTGCAACTGCGATTTTTGTGGTGTTGTGCATTCTATAAATATACATGATATATATCCGAGTTTATAAATATCGATATACAGGATGGGGCAACGCATACAACGCGGTCATTTTCTGGAAAACCATGTAACTTGTTGTTATTCTTTTTAAATGGATAGATATAGAATTATTGTATGCACAATTTAAAATTATTACTAGTTATACAGGGTGTCCCATAAAAAACATCCGCATCAAAGTTATGTTTTTTTAAATGGAACACCCTATATTTTTTGTCATTTTTATATTATAGGGAACAAACAAGGGTGAGTTACTTCAATATTCCCTGTACCTATCCTTTACCGTTTTCGAAATATTTACAGATTTGTTGAAATGCATGGTACAAATAAAATTTTATATTTGCCCCAGTGATTGACGTTGAACCATTACAATCAATTCTATTGTTTGGTTGAAGGTTCGAACCACAGCACCAGCCATGATTTCATATAAAAAATTATACAGGGTGATAAAAAATATGGGGTGTATGGTGTTATTCTGAACAAAAATGTTAGCGTTAACAGCGGTGTTATTTGCTAACATCGACAGATGTTATGAATTTACTATTCTGTACACTGTCTGTCAACTAACATCGATGTAAATTAACATTTTCGATGTTAAACAACACTTGTCAAAACGGTCGACATTACGAGATATTTTGAGGTTATTTCGTAGTTTGTGTTTTTCGTCAACAAAAAACTCAAATTTGGATTTTTATTCCAATATTTATGTGCATGCTTTATGAAACACTCATTTTCTTTTTAAAAATATCCTCAAAACGTATTATTAACCATCTATTATAATATACATGAAGTTGGTCGCTCTGTAGACGTTGCACTGTTGCCAATTTGTGTACATCGGGCTGTTCAGAATACAGTTTTTAACAGCGCTGTTCAATTTCACATAACATTGCAATGTTAATAACATCGATGTTAATAACATCGCTGTTAATAACAGTTGTTCAGAATAACACCATTAAAATCCTAACTTATAAAGTTTAAACTTAGTTTTTTCAAACGGCACACCGTATATTTAGCAACGTGTTCTCACGTAGAATCAAATTATCTTTCAGATTGTATTAGGGTTCCCTATACCTAACCTCAATAGTTTTCTTGTATTCGGCGATTTTCATATAGAAATTATTATTTAGCAGATATTTTAATTTACTCAGTTTTGACACCATGTATCAATTAAAGGAGAAAGTCAAACTCAATTACCAACATTTTCATAAATAATTATGGAAATTGTGTGTGATCTAGTCCGCTGCTATGAAAGGTAGGTTTTTCCCGAAAATAGAACTAAATCAAGAAATTGACCATTTTCTCTGTCCAAAACCCATAAACTCAGCGATGGAAATCCGGTTAAGATAAGAATTAGGTAAAATTTATTTTTTTTCAATATTCTGGATATGCACTGTCTGCTAATACCTGTTTCTGTTTAAATTGTCCGTTGACATATATGGGAATGTTTATGTCTGATCCAATCACAAGATACTCATTTTCTTCGTTTTCAACAATGGAGTTTAGACGAGCTACTTTTGCATAACCTACATTTCCAGTTCTACGAAATTCTCAGAGTAATCATTCAAATGCAGCCCTATTTGGATGATTATGGTCTGGATATCTTTACACTCTTGACGCCAAAAAGCAATTTTCGTGGTACTCTCCAATTATCAGAAGCATATTAATTCGCTCTTGCATTGAACAGGTTTTCATTTTGGAATAATTTTCCAGTAATACCAATATTACAAATCAAACATTTGAGATCCAATTATAAAAAAAAAATGAATAAAAATCTCTTATACGAAAAATGCCAAATTCTAGCCTAGAGACTAGCAATAGGGAACCCTCCTAGAGTCTGAAAGACAACTAGATTCCACATTGGGGTTTTCTTCAAATTTAAGTGATTGAAGGTGACTTCCTGATATCAACTGGGCAATATCAAAGCTGGCTAAATTGAAAAACTGCTAAATAATAATCCTTGATATGAAAATCGCCGAATACAAGAAAAGTATTGAGGTTAGTTATAGAGAACCCTAATACAATCTGAAAGATAATTGGATTCTACGTGAGAATACGTTACTAAATATAAGGTCTGCCATTTGAAAAAACGAAGTTATTCAATTTTATAAGTTAGGATTTTGCCCCCCATATTATTTATCACCCTGTATAATTTTTTATATGGAATCATGGCTGGCGCTGTAGTTCGAACCTTCAACCAAATAATAGAAATAATTGTAATGGTTCAACGTCAATCACTGAGGCAAATATAAAATTTCACCCGTACCATGCATTTCAACAAATCTGTAAATATTTCGACAACGGTAAACGATAGGTATAGGGAATATTGAGGTAACTCAACTCTATTTGTTCTCTAAAATTCAAAAATGACAAAAAATATAGGGTGTTCCATTTAAAAAAAACATAACTTAGACATGGATCTTTTTTATGGGACACCCTGTATAACTGGTAATAATTTTAAATTGTGCATACAACGATCCTATGTCTATCCATTTTAAAACAATAACACAAAGTAACATGGTTTTCCGTAAAATGGCCGCATCGTAAGGGTTGCCCCACCCTGTATATATATACCGGGTGTAGCACTTAAGACGCCTCGGACCGTAGCTCCTTTACAATAAAAGCTATCGACAAAAATCTAAGAACAAAGTGGTGCATAGTTACCGTCGCTATGTTTCAAAAATATTTCTAATCATCAGTGGCGTGCCGTACTCCAGTGGCGTACCAAACTTATGTTTTTTTAAATGGAATGCCCTATTTTTTATTGCAGATTTGGAAAGTGCTCGACGAGTACTTATTTTTTTATCTAACATGTTATACCCTTCACTTTAGCGGTTTTGCTGTTATAACCCCTTCTTTCAAAATTGCGCCCCATTTTTGAGATTTTTTTGTAGAGAAACTAATTGACGTCGGCGCCTAAATTTTGGATTGAGGTACAGGTTAAGACCTCGTATACCTTCACATAATTTTTTTTCGGGTTATTTATGGAAAAAAATAATTTTTGATTGATCTTCGCATGTTGTCATTTTTTCCGAAAATTTCAAATGGCACCCCCCTAAAAAAATTACGGCGTTGTACAGCCAAAACTCTAAATTTTTCATTGGTGTAAAAAAAATTACACATTGCATAACAAAATTTCGGAGAAAAAAGGAATTTCATCGCAAATGTCGGGAAACATTTTCCGTTCCCAAGTGTGCCATGAGAAAACAAATACACAAATACGGTCAACATAATAGTATGTACCTATTTATTCAACATGACATGAAAAATGCAGATAAACAAAATTTAACAACTTAAACTAAATGTTCGAAATGACGACCTTCCTGCTGGAGGCATAACCGCAACTTCGACTCACAGGCTCTAGACACTGCCCTAAGGACTTCTGGTGATATACCGCGGAAAGCCGCGCGGATTCTCTCCCTCATATAAAATTTAGACGCCGGCGTCAATTAGTTTCTCTACAAAAAAATCTCAAAAATGGGGCGCAATTTTGAAAGAAGGGGTTATAACAGCGAAACCGCTAAAGTGAAGAGTATAACATGTTAGATAAAAAAATAAGTACTCGTCGAGCACTTTCCAAATCTGCAATCAAAAATAGGGCATTCCATTTAAAAAAACATAAGTTTGGTACGCCACTGGAGTACGGCACGCCACTGATGATTAGAAATATTTTTTAAACATAGCGACGGTAACTATGCACCACTTTGTTCTTAGATTTTTTTCGATAGCTTTTATCGTAAAGGAGCTATGGTCCGAGGCGTCTTAAGTGCCACACCCGGTATATATACAGGGTGTTTCAAAATTCATGCACCAAAAATTTTCTGCGTACTCCTTGTAGATAGAAAGAAAAAAAAACCTTATGACAAATCTTGATTTTCCGCAAAATAACATTGATTAAATCCCCTTGCAGAAATATTAAAGAGACGCCAATGCTCCCCATTAATGAATAGTTTCGTTCGCGCGTAGAAAGGCGAGAACACGCCGTACACGTTCGCGCTCGCCTGGTCTCGGGTCTTCGTCTCTCGAGCTTGTACTGCCGGCATTAGATAAACAAACGGTGTGGATTTTAGTGTTTATGCAGCACACAAATTAGGTCAATGTACCATCGAGTTATTTAGAAGTAAATGTCGTGTCAGTCAGTACAAATTTTCGTGATTATCGAAACGGTATTAACGCCATAATTACCAACTCTGTTTACAAGCAGAAACTAACTAAATTCTTTTTCGGTTTTTCACCTTCTTCAATTGATGGGGGTGAATTTGTAGAGGGCATTGATTGGTCAAACTGTGCAGCCCCATCGTCGCCCTTGGAATTTTTAAAACCGATTTGTATCTTCGAGGAAACACACATGTTTTTACGGACTTTCTAAAAATGTGTTATTCCAAATTGGGTCTTGGCTTTGGATAACGAAGGAATATCATTTTACAGCACCTACCCCCCGTGATTTTAAGTAATAGGACTGCAAGGGATACAATTGTACAGCAATAAAAATACACATGTGTAGGAAGCCGCCAGGAACAATAAAAAAAATGCATAATAAATAAGATGAACTTGAAATTTGTGCGTTGGTTTTATTAAGCCTCACCGTACTGTTTATGTTAAGATCAAATTTCAACAGCCCGCTCGAAATTAGGTCACCATTCATTCATGCGTCCACACTTAAAATCGGCACCGTTTCTTTTTATACAAGCGAACGAAAGTATTCATTGATAAATGAACAGTGGTGTCTCTTAAATATTTCTGCGAGGGGGTTTAATCCACGTTATTTTGTGGAAAATCGAGATTTGTCATAAGGGTTTTTTTTCTTTTTATCTACGAGGACTACGCAGAAAATTTTTGGTGCATGAATTTTGAAACACCCTGTATACACAATTCATTTTTTTTATCGTGGGCCATAGGATTTTACATGCTAAAAATTATACCTTGTGTTAATGTATATTTTATCATAAAATTTTGAAGGAAATTTTAGTTAGTAATAAATTATTTTTGTACTTGATGCGCTTTGTCAGAATAATTTAAACATGTTTATTCACAATCACTATAATAATATGCATATTTTTAACCTCGAAAAAGTTGGGATATTAGCGATTCCCTCTTCGAGATGGGTAATATTCTATTACTAACGTCTATTTCGAGGTACAGAAACATTTTGCGAACCTCTATTTCGAAATACAGAAACAGTCAATTGTCAGTTTATATAAACGTCAAATTGACATCAATCATGCGCTCGGTTCTCCAACGAATCTACTCTGAAGTGAATTTTACAATTCTGTTTAATTATGGATTACCACGTCATAACGGTCGCAACCATCCTCTTCATTAAGTACTTCTTATTTATAAGTGGATATTAATGATTTGTGCTCTTACACGAAACGGATTTATGCATATCTCAGGTTGGCAACATCCCAACAACCCATCAAGTGTCAAAACCGTAACCTCATAATAAATGCGCCTTCACAACAACCCGCGGACAGTAACGAGGACGGGAACGGAGGCGAAAATATAGCAAGCTTCTCGTTCCCGTTACCCGAAATTAGTTATTAGTTATGTCAACATGCGAATCATTTAACTTTTGGTTCCCGGAAGTTGTTGCGTTTACTTTTGTCCGTTACGTGAAATGCACGTTTACCCCATTTTATGTCAATTGCCGTAAGTCGTATTGAATTACATCATTATCTGCTGGTGGCTCGGGTTCTCCACGTAATCTAGCTGTATTATGTAATACACTACTTACCACAATTATAAAAAGTGTGGTACTGAGGTTTAAGTGACACCCATACGTCAATTTTTTTACGAATTAAATATGTCCGACATTGAAATAAATATGTGTACCAAAATCAAACAATTTTACTTTTATCATTACATTTCGTGATTGTGAATAAAATAGTATACATACCTCGCGGGAACACAATTCCAGCCTCGCGCAATTGCAAACCTTGGCGCTTCGCGCCTCGGTTTGCAATCTATGCCCTCGGCTGTAATGATGTTTATCCCGACTCGGTACGTAATATACTATTTATTCCATTAAAAAATGAAATTATTTCATATAAATAGCAAAAATAATCAAAGTACCTTGAATTTCTGAAATGTCAGATTGATTAGTGAGGCAAGTAATCAAACAAATTTTCGAATGGAATAAAACATGTTTAAACTTATCTAATTAAGGGCATCATGTAGAAAAATAATTGATTTATTACTAAAATTTGCTTCAAAATTATGTAAAATCCTATGGCCCACAATAAAAAAAATATACTGTGTATTGTTATTAATAGATGTCGTGATATTACTCGCGTTTTTGGCGAGCTTGTCGGCCATTTCATTTCCTATGATTTGGGAGTGGTTCTAACACCAAAGGAAAACAATTTCACGACCTGTGCTGAGCATATTACCAACGACTGTTTTTATTTCCCTGATCAGGTAATTGGAGTTGATTAAATCATAGTTGTGGGAAGCTCAACCTCAACCACGGAGAGTGGACTGAGACTATTAGAACACTCTCTTTAGGTGCGCCTAAAGACCACTCCAGAGCTTTGAGTATTGCCAAAGCTTCGGCGGAAAATATTGACAGACAATTAACTTTTTCTGAAAAGGCCTAATTGCTTTGTGAACAGTAGTATGAGTCAAAGGCCTGCATGGGCTGGGCCTGGCCGTATTTTTCAATCTCCGGGCCCGGCCTACCGATTGAAAATTTAGACCGGGCCGGGCTTAGGTGGATTAAAATTTATTATACACTCAGGAAAATAACTACTAAGTGAATTGAAAAAAGGTGGGTCTTTTTTCAATTCACAAAAATTATAAATATTGAAAGACTATTAATTGATTTGGTTATTACACTTTTTTAAATAGTATAATCAAATTTAAAAATTTTTAAAAGTCGGGCTGGGCTTTGAATATCCAACTCCGGGCCGAGCCGGGCCCACAGGACATTTTCTTTTCATCTGGCTGGGCCAGGTTTAAAATTTTCACGATCGGGCCGGGCCGAGCTTTCAAAAATCCACTCCTGCAGGGCTCTGGTATCAGTGAAAATCTGTAAATGAGTTGGAAAGATTGAGTCTACTATAGATTGGAAAACGCTCTTATTAACAATACTTTCCTTAGAAAATTTTGGGCGAACTAATTGGATGGGAGTATTTAAGCAGAAAACGCTCTTATTAACAATACTTTCCTTAGAAAATTTTGGGCGAACTAATTGGATGGGAGTATTTAAGCAGGTGTAGTCTAGTTCAAATGGAATGGTGGTATAATTAAATTGGAGGTTTCAACAAACCCTATTATCAGAGGGGGATAATTTTTCTTTAGCCAGTATTTATTAGTTAAGACCTCCGTATTCTGGCTACTGATAATCTGAACAAGATTAATTTTTTCAGACCGGTATTTTAGAATCTGCTTTACACTCATTTGTTTCTTCCTCACTGTAAGGGGCGGCTCCAGGCTCTCTGCAAGTATAGTGTAGGAGGGAGATGAGCGCATTGCTCCAATGGCAACCCGGGGCGCTTTCAGTTGGACCAACGGTTCCCAACCTGGGGGTAATTACCCCCTGAGGGGTAAAATGGGATTTTCTGAGGGGTAAAGAAAACTAGGATTGATCATCATCGGTCACAAAACCAAATTTATTAACGACGCCGCTAAAGCCTCTCCAGACTTTGACAAGCGTTTGAACGAGGTGGTTTGAAATTTGCGCTTAGTTGATTAGTGCGACCGGTCTCTTAGTGGGTTAGGCCGCCTCCGCATAAGACGCATTACAAGCAAACGAGCAATACCTTATATACAATGCTGCTGCTCTTCCATTTTTATTACATTAAAAATAAATTTGTAACTTGTCTGTTTATTCGCCATTGTTCATGATTATCTTAGAAACACACACTAATAACAAATAGTTGACATTGCTTTACAATTAATGGGCGCGTTCATCAGACGAAACAGTTGGAAGTTTACTGCCAACCGTCGGGGTATTTTCTGATGAAGGCACTGTTGATTGTGAAAAAGTTAGTCAGCGGTCGCCATTTTACCAATCATACAAATTAGACCGATTGGTGTTGGAATTAAGCGTTGGAGTTGTCGAATTCTTGAAGATTACCAAAGTCTTATGATAAAAATATAATTTATCATGTAACTGAAATTGACAAAATGCACGAATTGCAGATAGATAAGAAAGTAAATGCTTTACACAAACAAAGCACTGTGAATCAGAATGGCCGAAGTTGCGTTCATCAAATACCAACATTCAGCGTAAATGAAAATAAACATGTTAACAGTTGAAAATTCTGATGAACAAGCCCAATAACATTTGTTGATATAATTTTTTTTTCAATGCACACTACATTTATTGCTAAAAAATAATGTGAACAAGATTTATTATTAATTTTTTCTGGTATAAATATTAAATCAACATAGTGGGAATAATTGGATTTAGAAAAATAATGTCTAATATTATAAAATAAGAAAAATATATGCAGCCATTTAAAAATTTAAAGTTGATTATTATTTGGCAATGAAGTTTATTTTGAAAAAAAATAAATTACCGTCATTTTATAGTATTTATACAGCCGTTGACTTTGTTTTTTAGTTCAATCAAATCGGTCAATAAATAACTGAGTAGGGCATTTTTTTCAAACACCCGGTATATCATCCAAACCTTGGTTATACCACTTTGAAATTTGCAAAATTCTGAAGTTTTTTCTGAGCACCCTGTATTACTAAATTCAAATTGCTCATTACCAAAACGTTGCCTATTAACCACACTGAGATTTTTGCTAAAACTTAATCTCACCTTCAAAAAACGAAGTTGCTACGATTTTTTAAAGTTGAGCTTGCTTATGCATGATATTTGGAGAAAAAATTGTAAATTGGCAACACTGTAAAACTATTTTACCAATCGTACAAATTAGACTGATTGGTGTTGGAATCAAGTGTTAAAGTTGCCGCCGAAATTGAGGTTACAAAGTCTTACGAGTATAAAAATGTAATAACTTACCTGAAAAGTTTGTCTACACATTCTAAAGGGGTCTCTAAATTGTGTGTCTGTATATCGCGACACTACACTTCACAAAAATTTTGATTTCTTACTTGTGGGTTGTCTTTCCACATCAAAAACATCTTCCATGGGCAATACTAAATCCACTGCATAATTGAGGATTGCAATTAAATCTTCTGTGCCATCAAATAAAAGAAAATATAATTGGGCATTATCCATCGCTAGATTATATCTTGGGTATGCTTTAATGTAGGATTCAGTAAAAAACCCATCCCATTTAACGTTACGCCAATGCACACTTGAGCCCTTGAACGGATTGATTCAGGACTTTGGAATTGATGAAGTGAACGCCAGCATTCGTGAAAAAACTAATCATCCTAAAATTCACTAATGGGGCGGGGCATTCATTATATTGTTAATTCTTATTAAAACTTTAACAGTTTTAAACCCCTGTTTTAGACAGTAAAATGAGATTTTAGTTTTAGCTCGTTCTAATGAGTCAATTGGATTTTAATTGATTATTAAATGTAAGAATATATTTACCCCACCCAGTCTTTTCGTTAGCAGCCAATAAAATCTATTTGATTCACAATCACCAAACTAAAATTATTTTACACCAGAGTGTCACTCGAACCTCGCCTAAGCTATGTTCTTGAATAGAATCATGTATTTATCATTATAAGGTTTTAAAAAATTAACCTTAAATTGTGATGTGTAAATAATAGATATTCGATATTTATGCATTAAGGGAGATATGGAAGGTTTTTTTCTCCGAGGTTGACACAATCACAAACCGAGGGCCTCTGCCTCGAGGTTTATAAGTCAACCCAGGGTGAAGAACATGAATATTTCCCGTGGTGCATACAATATTTTATTTTTTAGTTAAATATTAGTAATTTGTAAAAATATTCAGTATATCGATCTGCATGGTTGCTATGAGTTTGTTTTAAATCAAATCGCCCGCATTTTATGAACTGACGTTTATTTTATTTAATTTGATTTGATTTGACGTTAATGCTTTAACAACAAATGTATGGTTATGAATAAAATAGTGAGCAAACCTGGCAGAAAAGTTTAATTCCTATCTCGCTATAAAGTCGGTCGTGAGCAGACGCAAGATTGTCTATCTTCAACCATCATTTTGAGCGGAGAATTTGGAAATTGTACATACCATTTGTCAGGTAAACAGGAGCAGATCTCATAACTCCCACGGGAGATAAAACTCATATCTCCCGAGGGAGTTATGAGTATATTTTCATGCCTTGTATCCATGACGATAATAATAAATGTCATACCACTAAAAAATAAAAAAATTAAGGAGATATAATAAATGTCAATTTGACAATTAATGCTTTATTATAATGGATCAATCTCAGATTGGCCAGTTGTGCCCTGGAAAATGGGCGTAGGGTGGGAAAAGGTCATCAGTATAATACGGAGTGCTTTCGTTTGGGACATTCAATGACAAAAATTATAATAATCTGTTGAAAACGGTGTGCATTCTTTGCGGGAGGCACGCTTGTGTGTGGCAGTAAGAGTACAAGCCAAATGTAGACTTTCTCTGCACTGGTAATAAACCACCCGATTTTTGTCTACGATTGTACTCCGGCAACTGTATGTTCATCTCGCTTGGATTCTCGGTGTGTGTCCCGCCTCCCCATCAGCCAGTTTGACTTTGGAGGTCTGTAAGTATTCACACAATTTCAACACCAAATGGTTTTTACTCTTGAACGCAAGACTTATTACTATGGTATATTTTCGAACTGCTACAATGAATGAAAATGGTGTTATAAATAAATCTATCACACTACCCATGCGCCTATGTCTTACATGACACTACTGCCAACTTCATAAAACAAGCCCCTAATCAATTGTAGCCACCTGGTACTTTCAATACGGTCGTTTCATTGGTATGACGGGCCAAATATATTCTTAAATTTAATAGGCTATAGTTCTTACTTAATGTGTATTAACATTTTTATTTTTTTTTATTTCAGGGGTCGCAATGAAGGTTCATTCGAAGTGGTGTCTCATAGTAAATCAAATTCCTTAAGATATGTGGAGCAGACGAAGTCGAGCGGGCAGGGACCCAAACTGAGCCTTGGCAACCGTTTTAACACCCTCAGCAACGACAGCTAGTGTTGCTAACTGTTCTCTAGAGACATGCAATTACATTGTTAGTGGCCATTTCGAGCAGATCCAACTGTATTTTATTAAAAAAAAAAGAAGTATTTGGCGATTACATTTTTCTATTAAGTATACATACAGTTAACTTTTTTTTACTATATCGAAAACCCAATATTGAACTTTCATACTCACGAGATCACTTTCTTACGTTTATATATTATTACTATTTTAATTAACTGCAGTTTTTTAAGTTTGAACATTCGGGGGGAAAAGACGACGATTATCAATTTGTGAATTATATTTTCTGTTAGTCCCCTTGTAATAAGGTTAATATCATTGGTATACATACGTCTTGTAAATCTCAATCATTTGTTACAACTATAAATATACAAATTGCTGTGTTTTTATTTGTATCTTCCTTAGTTTGCTATGGCGTTCAGGTCTTCCATGTCGGCCTCTTCACTGCAACAATTATGAATCTTTCAATATTTCCGTGTGCAAGTTAACACTCGAGTCCCTGAAGTACCTCTCGATGTATTTGAGGCCGTGATCGCCATCACTGCTGTAAGATTTGAACATCTGGGAGTTGAGGAGGTGCGGCTTGAAATTTTTTATAAAGTATACCCAGGCCTTTATGGTTCCTTCACCGTCACCGACCATTTTGAATTCTTTCATCTCGCGCACGTAGAAGTTTGGGTGATCTTCCAGGATGTCCAAGTTGGCCATAACTTTATCGTCAACTTCGAAAATTTCCCCGAGGACGTGATTTCCAATACCTTTACAAATAATTATTACATTTGAGACTGCTAAAACGAACTGCATTTTTTTTTTAAATTTCAAATTAACTAGCAGAAAAGTGTGACATACAAGGTAAGTTGTATATGAATACCTTAATACATTTATCGCATGTTTTAACAAATAATTTAGAATGAATATGTACATCTGGCATCATTGTACTTATCAGCTGTGTTTGTGGAAATGATTAATTTACCACAATTTATGTACACTGATTGAATGCTTCTACATGGATAGATGCCACAAAGTCATCAAAACTGTCCATTTTTAATCTTTGGTTGTTTACAAACAAACCGTGAACATAACCTCCTATGTTTAATGATTTTAAGGGAAAAGTAGAAAGTAGCCTACCCTTAAACATAAACGTTAAAATCCTTAAAATTTCGTATGAACGCATAAGCACCAATACGTTAGTTCTACTTTGCTTAAACACTAATCCTTAAACGTCGTATAAACCCAACATAAAACGCAACCTAGAAAAAAAACGCTGTCAGGCGGACAGCCAAAATAAATAATGGAAACTCGTAGGGAGAGAAATGTTATTTCTCTCATGATTTTTAGGGCTGAGAAATCTACTTTCTCTCCCATTTGTGAAAAAACAATTTACTTTTATCCGTCAACAATGATATAAAATTTATTTGAGTTTACACAAGAAAATGTACAATGAAATCTACATTTTGATTTGTAGGGTGACTTTGTATATCTGGATGTATTTGCAGCCGTTCAAATATCTGGCATCACACTACATTATGTGATGCTCGCTGAAAAATTATTAGTCTTCGGAAATTTAAGATGATCACTGCGCAATGTGACACCAGATATTTATACACCGAGTGTAAACCACCAAACCTGGCCATAGAAAAATAATGCTTTTTAGAATTCAATTTAATTGTAATGCCATTACTATGTTGCATTTTTATTTAATGTCATATTCACGGATTTTCAGTTTACACATATGGTTGTGATATGCGTGAGCCTCCACGCCAAATTTCTGGGTGCACGCCTGTTCACAATCAACTTTTAGTAAAACAAGCAATGATATTTGTTTATTATGTTTGAAGCAGGAAAGTTATATTTAAGAAATCTATTTTTAAAACCCAAACAGCATTGCTTACATCACTTAAGAATTAACATTAATGAAATGCCTACTAAATAATAAAGTTATAACAATCTTATTTTCGAGTGAAAAATATTCAGTGGGATGAGACTATTATATCACAAAATAAATTGACTTGTGCAAAACTATATAGTACCAACAAAAATGTCACCCTAACTGGAAGTTGATCGTGGATGGAATATATTTATTAAGAATTCAATAGAAAATCACGCATTAATTAGTTTTTTTTTATCGGTAATCGAATCAAGTCTCAAATATGTACATACCTGGGCAATATAAAAGAAACGGAATGTTGTAACTGGAAGCAATGATCAGCGGAAATTTTTCAGTGGTTTCAGCGTCACCTAAAAATTTGAATTTGCCCGCTGAGTCCTTTGTAAACCAATGATAGTTAGGCTCTCCACGTTTTAGTGTTCCATAAACAAAAACTTTATGTAGTATTGATGCCATTGATTAACCTCTCTACAAGGATAACAAAGTAAAATATACCTATACAAACCAATCTGCAAAATTTGTAATAATAATAAAATAGCACTTGGTTTGTCGCACAAATTTTAACTTTATTGCAATTGTATTAAAACATTTTCTCGAAATATGCACAGAGAACACATTACTACGAAAAGATTTGGATTTCCCCAATGTTACCTGAATCGATACCAAAAAAAAAGACCTTTATTGGCATATTAACCTATTAACTAACACTAACTAACTATTCCTAATCTCTAAACAAAACAAATAACTATTCTAATTACCCAAAAACTAAAATCATAACTATAAAAACTCTCTCCTACATTCTTTCTCCCTCACCATTTCCTGCAATATCTTTACCCCGGCACCATCCTCTCTCATCCATTCCGCTACCCTCTTGTTCCTTTTTCCCCCCATCCATCCTTCATTCACTCCCTCACACTCCGCCTCCAGATACCTGAATCGATACCAATATTCAGGCAATATTGGAGAAATTCAAATCTTTTCGTTATTATTTACAATAAACTTTCAAAATTTGATTGCAAACTATATCACCTAGTTACAGCTTTAATCGATACAATTTATACTGAATACACAAGATGACCAAATGAATAGTTTATAGAACATAATAATAGTTTAATTTTGATACTACAAATGTTTAACATTGTGTAGGAAACAGCATATTGCTACACCCAACAGGTTATAAAACATGACTATTTAAGGTTATAATTAAACTTACGTGTGTAAATGATTCGTCCTAGTTTACCAGCCTGAATAACAATAGTGGGACTTAGATTTCGACCAATTTTGAACAAATGTGTAATGCAATCAATGTAAGAAAATGACACACTAGGAACACTAGATATTCCAGCAATTAGAAATATTTGATGTTGCAAAGTTCAATGCCACTTTATCACATAAAACCAACACCAATTAGTAAATAAAACCGTCTATTCACTCCCAAACCATTGTGCAAGATGTGGTATTTAATTGTTACTAGCCGGTGTGTAGTATGGACAATCATGAGTTTCTTAGCCACGTTTATGATGCAAGAGGCCCTGTTGAGCCCCGAGTGGTTAAATGGGCCTGTCAGCAGTCACCTTACGTTTCCCGTAAATTTAGGTGTGTTCACAGAGTGTGACGTGTTGAGGAATAATTGCAGAAGTTTAATTTCACACCCTCAAGAGTTTCCCTTGCTGTGGAAGATATGCACCTTTTTCTTGGTGATCGGTAAACGTTATTGTTATTTAATTTTGGTTTGCGTACTCATGAATATTTTGATTTCAGGTGTGATAGTTATGTGTTTAACAATCTGCATTGGATTGGCTGGGTATTTTCTGCAGAGTGTTTACAAGAAGAGTATTTTTATAATTGCGGGTGCTACACAAGTTATTGCAGGTGAGTTATTATTTGTTTTCTAATAAATATAAAGTATGTCGATGCTGACGAAGAATTACGAAAGAAATATGTCATTAAACATTTCGCCATTGCCAGTAATTTCTCAAGTAAACCGAGCAGCCACGGAGGTGTAGTGATTTAAGCTAAAGAAGGACTGGGTTTTAGGATATTAGATCTTCGAAAATATTGTGTGAACTGGTTATTGAAATATGCGGCATATTATCAACAGAAAATAATGCCATGATACTTAATATCTACAGGAGCCTGCGTGGAAATTTTAACATGTTTATCGATGTCCTAAATCAGATAGTATTACAGATTGATTTTATGTTATGTGGTAATTTTAATGTAAATTTCATTGTTGAAAATATGGAAGCTTCTCTGCTCAGAGGTTGCCTAAATAGTTTTAATATGTATACCGTGGATTTCCCTACTCAATATTTTCATTAATACAGGAATGGATAATGTGACAGTATCACCATTAACAATTGCGTTCTCAGATCGTGATGGTATTCGGTTTAGCGTGAATATACCACCAGTTGAACTTAAAAATGAGATAAAGGAAATTAGACAATTAGAAATTAGATAACAGCAACTGGTAAACATATGTACTATCACGCATTACAAAGTATAACTTGGAATACATTAGATGAAGGAGATACCAATTAAAAATGGTATGGTTTTGTACGAATCCTAATTGATCATTTTAGCATAGCTTTTCCGGAAAAAACAGTAATCCGTAGAAATAATGCTAAAACAAAAATCAAATGGTTCAATAATGACTTAAAATCAATGCGTCAAAATCTACAGCTTATTCAGGAACTGTGTTATAAACAGGGGGAATATGTTCAATTAAAGAAATATATGCACGCAGATTATAGGATAGCTCTATCATTAGCCAAAATCAAGACTAACGATAAGTATATTGATTCATCATCAAATGCATCCAAGGCAATGTGGGAGTTGTACACAAAAATAAAAATCTTCCCGAACCACCTAAATGTAATATCTCAGCTAGTCAGTTTAATACTCATTTTAAAGGTTAAATTATGAATAATAATTCAATTGTATAGTTGGTTTTATGCAGGCGCGCACCCAGAAATTTGGCTTGGGGGGGCCTCACGCATATATTAGGTTGGTGCGAATGAAATGTCGGATTCTTAAGTGAATATATTCAACTGCATATCTTTTTCCAAAAGCTGTTTATTTAATCAAAATATGCTCCATTTACTTCAATACACTTTTCCCAATGAGATTTTAATGCATAGATGTCTTGAAGAAATTTTGATCTTTAGAATCAATGAACTCTGATATGGCATTTTTCATTGTTTAGCCCGTAAAAACAGTTCTAAATGTTTAAATAAATGAAAGTCGGTTGGCGAAAGATCCGGTGAATAAGGTGGGTGCTGCAAGTTCCCTTGAAGAAACAGTTGGATTCGTTTCCACCAATGCTTTCAGAGCATAATTTTTCACAGACATTTCGGGTCTTCCACGCGGTTCATTTTGCAGGGAAAAATCACCAGACCGAAATTTTTCTATCGTTCACAGTATTCTCCCTAAACGCTTGGTTTATATTGCGTGCAGCTTTTGCAGCATTATTACCAAGTTTATACTCATATAGGAAAATTACACGAATATCGGTTGAATTCATATCGGTGCAAAATTCAAAGCAAATAACAAAAGGGAACACTTTTGAGAAAATCTTCTTTGCTAAAATGTGACTCTGGCAATGAACAGTACGCCTATAAACCAGGTTATTTCAAAAACAAAAGCATAACAAAAATAGGGAGACAAACGTTCACATTTAAAGAAAATCCGAAATTTCATACGCACCAACCTTATAATAACACACACAAATAAAAAAAATGTGGACTGAAAATCCGTGAATTTGTCATAAATAATAGCATAACATAGCAATGGCATTACAATTAATTAGAATTCTAAAAAGCACTATTTTATTATGGCCAGGTTTGGTAGTTAACGTTCGGTATGTAAATGTCTTGGGGAGGGCTTAAGCCCGATAGCCACCCCCCCTGGGTGCGGGCCTGGTTTTATATAATTCAATTAATTAAAAAGGTCGTGACTGAATGGTAAATGCCTAAGTCAACACGCACAAAAGGAAATACTCATTTTACAAATATAGCTAATGAAATCTTAGGTAAAATACCGAGTTATAATACTAAACCAATCGCTATAGCAAGCACAAACATCGATCAAGTGGTCCCTTACTTTATATTTAAGACCGTCTCAGAGGTGAGAGATACAATCAAGGGATTTGCCAACAAAAATAGTAAAGACATATATGGATTATCTACGACTATTATAAAAGAACTAGTCGATGTACTGATTGAACTGTTAGCAACAGTCGTCAATCAAATATTAACAGCGGGTGTATTTTCGAATGTACTCAAGTTGGCAAAGTTCATAGCCATATTCAAGAAAGGGCATAGAAACGATCCCAATAACTATAGACCAATTTCTCTTTTACCCGTATCCTCAAAAATAATTGAAAAAATTATGTTTAATTAGATTATTTCTTTTCTTGAAGAAAATAAACTCCTGTTTGAGTCGCGATGCGGTTTTAGGGAGGGAAAGTGCACTGGAGATGCTATAATAAATTTTATCTACAATGTAAAGTGCTTCGAAAGTGGTAAATATGCAATGGCCACTTTGGTTGACCTAAGTAAGGCCTTTGATTGTGTGTCTCACTGTATACTGCTAAAGAAACTGTATTTATACAATTTTAAGCCTCGTGCATGCAAACTTCAATCATTCTTATCTAATAGAAGACAAGTGGTATGCACGAATCGCTCAACACCTGAGCAGTTATCTATTGAATAGGGTGTTCCACAAGGCTCGACCCTAGGACCACTGCTCTATTTAATTCATTGCAATGACTTTGTTAAATAAATGAACGATGTAAATGTGATCCTATTTTCTGATGATATTAATTTAATATCATCTGCTAATGAATTAAGTATATCAATAAAAATTAATCAAATAGCAGAGAATAAAGCGGCATTATGGTTTAGTGCCAATAAACTTAACATAAACGTGAATAGAACCGCATGGAAGTTATTGACACTAAAACACCATGATAACTTGGGTACCCAGAAGGTAGTAAAGTTCTTAGGTCTTCATATTGATAACCAACTATTATTTGATTGCAATAGAAATGAATTGTCAAAAAAACTTAATAAAGCATTATTTCTCCTGAGAAACCTATGCGGCAATGTATCTTTGCCAGTCATGAGAACAGCATACTTCTCTCTATTTAATTCCCATCTAACCTACGTTATTTTAGTAAGGGGTCATTCATCCTCATGCCATAGATTGCTTGGATTGCAATGAAAAGCTTTAAGAATAATCTCTGACCTGAATTAAGGGAGATGATTGTTGAACTCAATTCATAAAACTAAAAATCTTAACACTTCCTTGTGTGTCTTATGTATGTGAAAAATTTATTATCAACTACTCGATTCACACATCATACCAGAAATAATAATGACTTGTATCCCAGCGCTCTAAGGCTGCAAAGATCTAAATATGGTACAAATAATTTTTGTATCAAATTAAATTCTTCAATATGCTTCCGCAATCTGTCAGAGAACTATCTTTGAATAAATATAAAAATACGTCAAAACACTATTATTGGAATACGCATTCTATAGTTTCGAGGAGTATAGTCAACACAACTTTAAACTTTAATCTGTAATATTTAACTTGTAATTTCTTATGTAACTATGGAGTCATTAATTTTTTATTACCTATTACTATACCCACTGTTTATTGATTTTATTTATAAATTGCAATAATTAATTGTATTCACACACTGTACTTTTATGGATTTTTATTTAATCACTGTTTTTAATGATTGTTTATTGATTTTATCAATACTTATCTATCTTATAATAATAATAATCATTTATTTACGGATAGAACCAATATACAAATTAACAAAAGAAAATTATTAAAATAGATAGAAATAAAAATTAATACAAATATAAATATAGAGAAACAAAATCAAAGCAAGAGCTCAAAAATTATAAATTAAATTATATCTGAAGGAGGCAATGACAAACGTTTGAATATTTAATGATGCGTAAAAAAACAGATGAAGATTCACAAAATATATTAAAATTAGGAAACATAGGTAATGAATTACATGTACGCATGAAACGACTAATTGGACTGTTGAAACTGTAATTAGTTTTATGAAACGGTATCCTAAATAGAGGTATGTGACGGCTATAACGGTTGTCGGATTTGACGTAGAAACCTAGCATACACAGAATAACAGAACATTGGATCCCACCATTTATAATTTTATACAAAATTGACATATCTGCGTATAATCTTCTACAACATAATTTATCAATGTGTAAGTTATTCCTAATATAACAAGTTTCCGCGCTTAAATTAAAACCCAACCTAAAAGACATGAATTTGATGAATTTATTTTGTACATTCTCTATTTGATTGATATATTTCATTAATAATAAGATAAGGAGACCAGACACTAGAGGCATACTCTAAATGAGGGCGAACATATGCAAAATATACAATTTTAACAGACAAATCTGATAAGTCTCTGGACATACGCTTAACAAACCCTAACATTTTAGCCGCCCGGTTACAAATATAATTAATATGGTACTCGAAACTTAATTTATTATTAAACCAGACACCAAGATCTTTGAATATGTTAACTTTAACAAGAGCTGTTAAAGTTTGGCTTTTAATGCTTCTAATTATATACTATTTTTTCATTGAATTATGCATACACTGTTCTTTTACTGATTTTAATATACAGGGTCTTTTTTTAACTCAGAACATATGATTGTTAACGTCTATGTTCTATGTCATAATAATCACCTCAACGCATTGGAATGTATTGACAATGTAGGCAACCAAGTACACAAAGGTTCCATCGACCTGTCATAGTACAGTGAAAGCTTAAAATTATTACGAATAAAGTGAGGTTAATGAAACAAACAATGATAAATCATAAGTAATTATAATAAATATTCAAAATGACCACCTTCACGTTCTAAGCAGTAGCCAAGTCGATTATAAAATCCTTGAATAGCATTTCTAATGTGTTGCGGATTTCTTCTTAATTCATCGCAAACAGTAATTATACGATCTTTTAACTTTGAAGTATTGTTTATAATAATGTTATTATAAACATTGCTTTTTAGATACCCCCACAAAAAAAAGTCGTTTGGAGACAAATCAGGCGACCAGAGTGGCCAAGGTATTGGACCAAATCTACCTATCTAGCGATCAGGAATCAATTCACTTAAATAATTATTAATGGCAGCTGTAGAATGTGGAGGCGCTCCATCCATCTGATAATAAGGAGCAGCAATGTTTAGTGTATGAATTTCTGGCATAATACGAGTTCGCAGAAGATCTAAGTAAACATTACTGTTTAGATTTCCGTTAATAAAAAAAAGGATCAATAAGGGTATCATTAATTACTCCAGCCCACACATTAACTCTCGCATTGTATTGTGTGTGCGTCAAATTTTGTAAGCGAGGATTATTGCACGCCCAAAATCTAAAAGGTGAAGGAATGGGTGTAAGAAATGGGAATCGATAAGAAATGAAGAATACTAACCTATAAATTTGTGGATTAACTTCACCATTTAAGGAAAATGATGCCTCATCAGTAAATATTATTCTGTGTAAAATTTCTTGATCATTATTAATTAAATTGAATACGGTTTCACAGAATTCTGTTCGTTTGCCTTTGTCCTCATTTGATAGTTGCTGATGATTTGAAAACTTGTAAGCATTGTATTTAAATTCTTTTAATGTCTTGTAAACGGAAGCTGAACTTACTTGAAACTGTGCTGCGATAACTCTTAACGATGATATGGGGTTCTGGAGTACGTAACATAAAATGTTGAGTTTCATCTTTTCCGTTAAAATGTGGTTTCCTTTAGCCCTTTTAATGTGAAAATTACTCACGTAGCCAGTATTGTCAAAATGATGGACAATATTACAAATTGTTGAAACGGATGGAACTTGTCTGCTCGGATACTCAACCGAAAACAAATCTCTAACAAGTCGAATGCTGTTCCCACTCTTGTACCAAATAATTATCTGTATTCTTTCTTCGGTGGTGTAATACATTTTTATTAATAACACAATTTTGACAATTAAATAAAACTGAGTGCAAGTATGGTTGCCTAAATTGCAATGCGTTGAGGTGATTATTATGACTTAGAACATAGACAGTGATTTTATTAATCTTAACTTACATTGCCTTCGATGATTTCATTACACTATTGTTTAAATGTGGCTAATCTGCTTTACCTATATTATTGTATTCAACTATTTATTTTTACTTTGTTTAAATTTTTCTCTACTTGGTTGTATTACCCTAGTTTTTGATATGTGTAAAACTCTGTTGTGGCACGAATAAAGCATTATTATTATCATCATTATAGAGCTTGTTAAAATAATTCTGTAAGCAATTGTTTTTGGGTAGCTTCTCACTAAACCGAAATCATGCAATGGCTACAGTTAGAGTCTTTTACATAGGCTAAATTGTGTAAAATTTAGGCCCAACCCCGCCTCGTTTGATGAAAAGAAAAAGTGATCCTGACCTGGGCATGAAAATTCAAAGCTTGGCCCAATTTGAAAAGTTTTGATGTTACGAAATAATTTAGATTTTCAAATTTTTTTTTATAATTATGAATAGAATTGATGTTTAAATGCAGAAAATAAAACTTTAAATGCTTTAATTCGGAGCCGTTTACATAGATAGACTGGTTAATTGATCCATAGTTCCGACAATCTGGTCTATTGCACAGATATCCAATAGAGTCTCATCTTGGACATGGCAAGGTTGTGTGCATGCGTTGCTGTTTTACAATTGGCCAATAGAACAGAATTACTTTCTTGAGGTTAGTGAGATATAGACAAAGGATATGAATTGTTGTAAGACTTTTTGTCTGTTACATAACCAATAACCTGGTTCTATTCCATCATTGATAAGTCTTGCCTTTGATTGATAACTGACAAACGACTCATGATTTGCCCAACTATCTAAATGTTACCGAATACCCTCAAGTAAAGATGGGTAAAATTACTCTTTTTTTGTATTCTGTTTCCCAAAGTGTGACTCAAAAATAGTCGACTCAGAGAGGTGAATAAATGACGTGCCAATATAATTGTTATTTGAAAAAGTAAAAAGTATCTGTAACATAAAGTGAACAGCTAAAAAAAAGGTCCTCACTGATAAATTTTCCAATATGTCCTATGTCCCGTACACAAAGTGGAGAGCTAAAAAAAAGGTTCTCCCTTTAAAAATACCTCTTCAAAATCTTTCCAACCACTGCAGTCATGTCTCAAAAAGACTTTCATACTTTCAATCGAGTCACTTGCCCACCCGATTCACTTCACAGACTTCACTCAAGAGTTAACCATCTCCACCCTCAAGTACTAATACACCGTCCTTACTGAATAGATTAACTATTTTTTTTTACCGGAATAATTATGAATAGAGAATGTATTTTGATTAACCAAAGACAAAATATCTTAAGATTTTGGTCATCACAAAAATATGTAATTAAAACAACAAATGATTCTAATTTCAGGCATGTGTTTCATAATGGCCATCATGCTCTATCCGATGTCCTGGGGCTCAATAACCGAATTATGCGGAGAAGAAGCATCACCTTTCCATCCCGGGATTTGTTCCAGTGGATCCGGACTGTGGCTTGGAGTGTCGGGCACCCTTTTAACCTTCGCCTCAGCATACCTATCCTCGACGGCGCAGAAATCAACCAACACATACAAGGTGCAAGAGAAAATAAACAAGGGATACAAAGTCGTTTGCTTGGTTTAACGAAAACATCACAACTCAACAGTATTTACACTTTAATCTTCTCCCAAATCAGAGTTTTATTATTAGAAGGCATGTCACATTTATCAATCAGCTTAATACCGTGCTCCAAAGCCATTACCTGTAAATCGGCAATATCACGCAAACCCCAATCCCGATTCCTGTTCCTTAAACTTTCATCGAAATCCACGTTAGTCTCCGGCCTAATAATTCCATTTTCCCCGTAGGGGCCGTACGTGGCCAACAAGCCTTTAACGCGCAACAACTTGCCAGCGTTCGCAAACAATCCTTGGGTGCATTCAATCGGTGTAATGTGGATCATATTGATGCAGATCATGTAATCGAATTTTTTCAACGGTAACTTCCACAGCTGACAATCCGTGGCGACGTCTATTCGTAAAGGATTTTTAATGTTTTTCTTCGGGGTGTCAAAGGCGTACGCGCGGATACTGGGGAAGAGAGCGTCTTCGACTTCAGAGGTGTAGAAGGTCAGGTTTGGAAAGTGTTTGGCGAAATGCGCGGCGTGTTGTCCCGTTCCTGAAGCTATCTCTAGGACGTCGGCCGGTCTGGAAGAATCAAAGTGTTGCTTCAGGACGTCTAGGATGTAGACCTTGTTGCGCTCCGCTGAGGGGTAATTGATTTTTTCACTGCAATGTGGAATTACATGTCACATTTTATTTCCTGAATATGTTTTTAATTAACGTACCTCATTTTATTATACGCTAGTAGTGCCTTAAACGATTTAAGTATGGACATCTGAAACAAAAATATATTTTACACTTTTATACGATTTTTGAATAAAAATTAAAATTATAAAAATCAATGTATTTTATAACCAGAATTCATTCCATTTAGCAAAAATGAAAATGAAGTCGAGCAAATATCTATCAAGTGAATGGAAATAGGAGGGCGATTATATAGACCAGAAAATGTTAAAATGGGAAAACATGCAGTAGGCTCATGGGTTTTGTGTGAAAGATCACATACTGTAAATCCTGTGTACAAAATTGTTGTATTTTAGAAAATTGTGTAGATGTATTTATAAGGGATTTGTAAAGAATACGAATGAGTAAACATATACCCACCGGATATAATCACTTACAAGATAAAAACCAACCCAAAAGTGAAAAAGGAATTTTTGCTCAATATGACATGTCAGTAAAAATCATTTGTTTCAAAAGCATTTGGCAACGCCAACATAGATACCATCCGCCATTGGGATACAATTAATGGCGCTTCAACGAAACTGAAGTAAGAACCTCAGTTTCAAACAGGACTAAATGATCTCGTGTTCCATCTAGGCAGAATGTAATTAAATAAATCAAACGAGCTTCTGCTTGTTCATTCAGCTGCTAATAGATTTTGTTTGCAGTTACTTAGCTAGCCGGAAACAGACTCTGAACAATTTATCGAAGGAAGTATTAAAAACCTTATGAAATTCTTGGAAACGACACAAAACTTCAAGTTTAAATTATGAAACAAGAAAATATATTTAATTTATTTAATCACTGGTCTCATATAACTCTGTTATTATGTATCTGCTATTGCGGCCAAAAAATAATAGGACTCCATCTCTTGTCTAGTGTGAATCAATCTCTATTTGAATTTAAATAGGCAACTATACCCACAACGTGTATCAATTCTATTTATAACATGAAAGCATTCAGGCTGGTATAACATACATGGATGGCATATCTATTTTTTACCTTGACTTACTCTATACAGATATTGACATTTAATAATATTGAAGCCCAATTTACATCAATACATTTTAGAAAAAAGACACGTAGTAGGCCATTTTTGGCACAATTGTACAGTCATTGTAATATACTGTGTATCAAATATACCATATAAAAAAGTCGAAAATAGTTGGCAGCTCTTAAAACATAAGGTAACTAACAGAAGTTCAGTGGCGTCACTAAGAATGGGAATTTTGGCATAGAAATTCCTAAAATTTAAATAAAACAGCTTAATGAACCCTAAAGGTATTATTAATAGTGATGATCATTCTGAAAATAATGTTAAAAATGGCAGATAAAAATACAAAACTCTTTTTAAAACAATTATCAAAATATACTGCATTGGAGAATTCCAGACAGCCAATATAATTTTGCTTGAATTATTATTTGATTTTGATTTTGATTTTCAGAAAATGTACTTACTACCAACTATTTTCGGCTTTATGATTTCATGGTATCGTATGTTCATTAAAAAAAAAACCTCAAGTGTACTATGATTTTTTATTTTTAAAAATTTATGTTGTCACACATGTTAGGAACAGTGGTGTATTGGTAAAATAAGAAGTAAGGGAACGCATGGTGAGAGCAAAAAAATAGTTCGCGACTTTCTACAAGCAGCTTGCTAAAAGTTTTTAGGAGATCATCTTATTTTAGGCAAATTATTGTTTTACTTGTATTTATTTTTTTTAATTCTTACTATACAAAATATTAACAAACACAAACGCGTTCTGTTTTTGAAAAAAGGTGAGGGAACGTCGTTCCCCCACGTTTCCCCTCCAATACACCGCTGGTTAGGAATTGATATACAAAACGTCAGATCTTTCAAGAAGGCACAATTATTCTGTGGGCACAATGGTTTACAGCAACCAGCAAAAAACGTTTCCAGTTGAAAGTTATTTTCAAAATGGGACTAAAGTGGACGGAAATGAGTGGCAGAGTTTCAGGTAGAATTTCTTTACGTTTCCATTATTTATGATGAATTTAAAAATACCTGATCATGAAACTCCGTTATCCAGGAAGTGGTAGACCAGTCAAACGTACTTGGGATGTTATTAACACAGCCCAAGGAATTTTGGAAGATGAACCTACGACTTCTCTGCGCCGTTTGTCACTGCAAATTAATTTATCGGTAGGAACATGCCGCAAGTAACATAACCTCAATATGTGTTACCAACTTAAATTTTTTTAAATAAAAAATCGTGGCAGTTACATTTTGCGTAAATGTCAAATTTTATAACGATTTTTTGTTATAGGTTTTGAAATTAGTGGTAACATTGATTATATCTTGGCCCACTAGGATATGAAGAATTGTATATGGCCCGCGAGGGAAAAAGTTTGCAGACCCCTGGTTTAAAGGAAAACCGAAGCACAATGAATTGTCCATGTGAATTTGAGTGGAAGATTATTCTTGAAGTGCACTCCGCCCATGCTCCTTTCAGCTGAAACTTCGAGGATGTTTTACTTATACTTTACAAGAAACGAGGACAAAGATTAGTAAATAAATAAATATTGGTTTCGATAGAAGTGATTCCACTTTCGGAAAATTTGGTTCAATAGATTGCAATGGTTTTTTTTCTGGCGTTGATGACTAGCATCACCTGCCACCATCTTTGTTCAGATTTCTTATTCTTGTAGTTATTCATTTAATTTCATTTCACCAGGGAGAAAATGTTATAGCTCTGTGTTAATTTTTATTTTAAATTGATAAATAGTAAACATGAATTTTGTACTACTATTTTCATCTGTCCGCCTGTCTCCCCTCTATGTGTCCTCTTGCTCATTTATCCGTTTTTTGCTTTATCTCCACCTTCTTTTCTGACTATTCCTTTTTCTTTAGTGTCCCAAATATACATCTTGCTGTCTATTATAATTCTTTGGTATCCAACTAACTTTTGTCTCCCTTCCTTTTCTTTTCTCCCTCTCCTTCCTCGCAATACTCCTTATTTCTCTTTGAACCTCCCTCTCCTCAAATGTTAGGTCGTTCTCTATATATATATTTGGGTGTCTTAGTTTCTTCTTGGCCTCCATAATTTTCTTCTTTTCCTCCCATGAAACCATCTCTGCTATTATCATCTCATTCTTTTTGCCTTCATTCATTACTGTCACCTTTTTACTACTAAATAATCTTTATTTATCACGTATTTACAAATTAATTATTTAGGAACAATACTTGATAAAGGGCTATCAACCGTGGGTCTTTCTGCCCATGTTTCTTTCATTGTTTTAGTTTTTATTCCATTCAAGGTTTTGAATTCAAATAGGGTTGTAGTTGGCTGAATTTTGTATTTTCGACTTTTTATAAATAAATTGATCATATCTTCATAACAAAATTAGTAAAAGTATTTGGTGCATTTTTTAAATGCAAATTGTCCTTTTTACAGTTTCAATATTACTGTTTTGTGACCATTTCATAGAGGTAAGGGGTCGGCAACAGAGGCGTCGTGGTGCCCCCATACAGATTTTACTGCGCCCTCACAAGATTAGTAACAATTTTTGTCCAACTTCCACTGACAATAAAAAAATGAAGAAAAAGTATATAAAACAGCTAATGCCACAACAAGATGCAAAGAATATATATATTTTTTTTAAAGAGCTGGTTAATCGATGTCTGAAACAAAAATGAAGTGGTTCTATTTGAAAAAATAAAGCGGGTCAAGGGTTCATGACAGCAATTGAAAAACTGTCACAGAAAACTACGTAAAAGGATCAACTCTTAATTTAAAGTACCCAGTAATTTTGCAAGTAAAACGGACACCCTGTGTATATTACATACATATACAAATTCTTAATAAATTTAAAAAATGTACGGAGATCTATCAAATTGTGTTGAATTATAATAAAAGTGTGTCTGGATTTAGTCAGGGACACCTTCTTTAAACATTTTACAATTCCTAGATACCGAGTAAAAAAATATCGATAATAGGTAATGGGCAAATGATTGATTTCATTTGATCAAGATTGCCGGAGAATAATAAGAACCAACTTAAAGCATTGCCACACAGAAAATAGGTATCCCTGAATTTAAAATTTAACAGGGAAGTGAGGCCTGATTTGCAGCAACTGTATGCATAGCACTGTTTTTGATTTAAAGATAGCACTAAAAACTCATAGCTCTAGCTATGTAAATATAACAATCAACGAAATATGAATCAGGTCGAACAGTCATACAATGTGGTTTTGTAATTATCTTCCAGAGATAATACAAAATGTAAAAAATTGATATCATATCTCATACACTACCAACTGAAACAGGGCTGCCATGAGGAAGCATGTTGGGTTCTCTATTTTTAGATGAAACTTTCTTATGCGCTTTCGGAGGTAGGCTGATCAAGCATCTTGGGTTCTTTATTTTTAGATTAAACTTCCTTATGCGCTTTCGGAGGTAGGCTGATCAAGCATTGCAATGGAAATTGTAGTAACATTAAAATGGCAATTTTAGACGAAAGTAGTGGTAAGTATTTTGTCAGAAGTGACAGTAAACAAATTTGAAAGTTCTCTGATTATAATATACACCAACACAACTGACCTCTCAAAATGCATGTTAAATTAAATTTCTCCTTAGTTTTTCACGGATACATGCCAATTCCTAATACTTTAATTCTAAAATTACTTTTAAAGTTTGTGTAGAAAAAAGTGTTTATTATTATTGCTTATTACTACAGGTTAATTAATGAAATACATCTTTTTGTTTGTAAAAATTGTTATTGCAATTCATTAATCAAACAAATTTTATACATATTGAATTTGTTGCTCCGTGTTGCCAGATGTGTTTTCCGTGTTGCCAGATGTGTTGCTCCGTGTTGCCAGATGTGTTGCTCCGTGTTGTATGGGACACAACAGATACAACATCCTTCGGCTAATAATTCAAGACAAGGGAATGTTGGACAGAAGAGGAGTCTCATGGCTAAGCAACTTGAGAGCGTTGTTTGGCTACATATCTGCCGTATTTTTCTGATAAACATTTGATGCAGTCCATTGATTTCCAATCTTCGACAGAAGTGGAACCTAAAGAAGTTGCCAAATGATGGTAGTGTCATATGTGATAACATATCCAAATTTCGGCTTGTATGGTTCATATTATGTTCATGAAACTTTCATTATCTGTTAGGATTAGACAACGCAGTTGCATGAATTATTTTCACATTTATTATTATTTCAACAGTAGTTAGCAGAAAATTTCAACAGACAATAGCCTCTCGTATCTACTAGTCTTGGCCCTTGGCCAGATAGTATACATCAAAAACACCCACGGTAATCGTTACATAAAAGCACAGTTTTTGACCCAAAAAGTTTCTGTTATCAAAACAACATTTCAAATTAAACTTAAAAGACCAGCAACAGACTTCAATCGAGACCAAAATAGTAGAGTAGAGACTTTGAAACAGTACCGCTTTCAGGACAATTTTTCGTAAACACTCTGTAAATTTTGGAAATATTTTTTTTTATAATATGCAAAGATAAAATTCTACAAACATTACATTCAAAGTAAAATTTGTCGGTCTTTTAACCCCTTACAGCATGATTTTTTATTTTTATGAAACAAAAATATTTATGAATACCTTTAGTGATACGACACAGTAATTGGGAAGAATATTAAAAAAGTTATAATTTATATTAAAGCTGTGACACATCGCCCTACAAAGTAGACCACAAAGTTTGCGGTTTAACGACTGTCAGTACATATAACGCAAATGCTAATTCTGACAAAAATCTCTTGTTTCCAGATGCCTATGAAAATTAGATATTTTCTTCTAGGCAACCCTATTAGTCTCTAAAATATATCTAAATATAAATTTTTACCACTAGCCGCTAAATAAAGCTAAAAATATATGCAAACTGCTTTGTGCCATATATGGCACGTTATGCAGAAAGGGGTTAAAACCGTCTGGTAATTTTAAGCGAGTTCAATTTTGGTAAAATAATAGTAATAGAAAAAAAAGTTTCCTAATAATAATTTTTGCTGCCGATTTCGAAATCTTATCAGCGCGTCTTCTCTAATCAGAATATTGCCGGACCACGTCGCCGTCGCGGAGAACGTGCGAATCGCGCTCAATTATTTTTTCGAAAACCGTTTGTTGAATATTTTCACCGCGGAAAAATCAGTAGTTCGCGTTGCTTTTCTCGAAGTAGGCGAGTGTGAACTGTGTAAAGTGTAGTAGCAGGCTTACAGGATTTAATACCGAAAGCGTTAATTTGATGTATTCATTCAGTGCTACTACTGAGTTTCATTTTTTTTTCATCTTCAAAAAAGGTGTTAAACCCTGTAAAATTCTTCGGCGTGCAGTGCTAGCATTTATGGGCTTTTCCGTTCCGTTCCAACCCGAAGAAAGGAAGGATGTCTTCACGGGATCTTCAGAACACCTCTTTAGCAAGTCTCAAGTGGATTAAAGATAGGTCCGATTAACGGACGCCGTGACGCCTCGGTGAGTGACTTTTCTTTGGTTACTTCATTCGTCGGGTACATGTTATTTTCCAGGTGATCCCCTCGGTGTTACCGTTCTTTGTGGAAAAGGTGCCACTAGCTCGTTTCCCTTCCTACTGCACGTTCTGCCTTTTTCTAAACAGATTTTGGGTAAATTTCACTTTATGGTCTTAACGCAAAAAGGCGCTTTTTATAGGGTACGTGATGTAGAAGCTAAAATTTGAAAAAAAAATTCCGTGAAAAAGTGTTTTAGGCCAAAAAAATCAAATTATCCTTCATATTCTAAAAACCTTTATTGTAATTTTACTTAAAAACTTATGAGGTTTCGTAAAAAACTATTCTTTTTAAATTGCACATTTCGGTATTTTCTATAATTATTATTCATGTAAATTTGATGAAACTATTATAATTTCATAATTAGAGACCAAAAATTACAAAATGAATTAATTTTATTTTTTTTCAAAAAACAACAATTTTATGAAAAATATTTTCAAACAAAAGATGTACATTTGTTTGTTATTCAATATTTATGTTGTTTAATATTTTATTTTATCCTATAATGTTAACATGCCAATAACTCCTTACGAGTAACGTTAAGGTACCTTTAACAATACTAGTGTTATATGTATCTTAACACAACTCGTTGCTATGGAGATATTGGCAAACAATCAACCGCTTTGACGGTTTTCTTTAACAATTTTTTTTTAATTAAAAAAAAAATAGAAATAGGATAAAATAAACCGTGTTACGACACACGTAACGTTATTTGCTTCTACATTATTCGAGAATTTAAAATGTTTCTCTCATAATGTAAAAACCTTCATAACGTCACTTGTATCGTAAATTATTATTTCATATTTAAAAAAATATCGGAAAAAAATCAAAAAAACGGTTAAGGTAAACTCACTTCCGTAGTACAAAATTTTACTAAAAGCTTCGCATTTCTTCAAATCATCAAATACGGCTTATGTTCAAAGTTTCATGTTAATTCCTTTATTAATTTTTGAGATACAACGAGTACAAACAAAAAGATAGCAGGCACACACACACATCAGATCGACAACTTGTTCAAAATCCGATTTTCCGTGTTTTTTACTTTTTCCATTACGAAGTACGAGAAAATCGTGATTTTTTTCAAATTTTTTTTTACGGAAATATCCGTTTTGGGGTCCTTAGAAGCCATTTCAACAATTTTTAGAATTTTTTTTTTTTGTGTGTGCGCGCGCTGTATTCAAAAACTAATAGAGCAATTGATATGAAACTTTGAACATTTGAATATTTGATAATCTGAAGAACTGAAAAGCTTTTGGTAAAATTTCGTACACCGGAAGTGGGCGTTTACCTTAACTGTTTTTTGTTTTTTGCCAATATTTTCTTAAATATGAAAAATATCACAAAAACATTTAAACAAACTTTGAAGAAAACAAAGAAATTACATCTTTTGCTTGAAAAAATTTTTCATAAAATCATTTAAATTTTTGGTTTATAATTATAAAACGATAATAGTTACAGCAAATTTATGTTAATAATAATTGTAGAGAATGCTAAAATTAACAACTTATAACGAATAAGTTTTTTTCGAAATCCCTTTAGTTTTTGAGAAAACTGAGTTTTTGAATTTGAAGTATAATTTTTCCATCTTTCATAATTTTGAAGTTTTAGACGTCAGTTTCATCCGAGTTTACACAACGCTCGAAGTACATTTAAAATATAATTTTAATTGAAAATAAACCATGAAAACGTAAATATAAATGATTATGATACCATCTAGTTGGAGAAAGTAACATGATGGCCACATCACCATTTTTTGAGTAAATTAACATCTATTATGGACTTATAATGATGTAAACTTATTATTTGGGTGGTGAGAAACTTACTTAACCAAAACACCTATTTTATGGATTCATTTTGTTAGCACGTCAGGTAATCCGCCTTTTCCCAAATATCGATGGCGGAGCGAAGCTAGTAGTTTTACCCATAGTAGCCGAAGTCATCACAAATGTGTAAGTAGTTTCGTAGGCTCGCCATGGTCGATGGCAGAGCGAAGCGGAGCCATCATTTGACATTACTTATTAGTTGGCAGTTGCAAATGGGAGTTGCTTATGATTAGGTTAGGGTGAGATTAAGTTCCTCCCCCTGGACCAGCTAGTAGTTTTACCTGTAGGTAGTAGCAAAAGCCGTCAGCAATTGCAAAGGGAAGTTGCTTATGCTTAGTTAGGTGCAGCGGTATCGTTTATCGTTATAAGTTACCAGTTATTAAAATTAGAGTTATCTGATTCCAAAGTTGAAAATATTTTTAATAAATAAACTAAATTTAATAAAGATGAAAATATGAATATTGAACCCATTCGTAACTCTGCATAAATATTTAAAAATCCATAACTTTTTATGTCAGGCCCTAATATCAATAATTTCTTCATTAAATGTTTAGCAACCCAAATGCATTGGCGTGCCACAAAACAAGTAATACCAGACACTAAGCGTGCCACTAAAGTAAAACAGAAAAAAGAAAATCTTTTGTATATTAACCCTTTCAGCACTGTATTTTTAAATATGAAAAAAAACATTTTTTTGTTAATTATTATTGATGGGGAGTTTCTTAAGACCATAAATACCAAATTTGAACTGATTTGATTAATTAGTATAGGAATTAATTAGTGAGGCTTTGTTGAAGTGACATCTAGTGATAAACTGCAAAAATATGGATTGTCATAGTAAGTAGAGACATGTAAATGTTGCGGTGGCAATTGCCACCACCAGGGCCGAAAGGGTTATGACATTTTTATTTGACTATAATAATACAGGCCATATAAAAACAACATAAAAAAATTACAATATTTAAACATTAGTGACTCAACCAAAACATCAATATTTGGTTCATAGTTTGAAGTTTTTAATTTTATGCACATTTCTGAATTTTCTTCAGTTAAACGATTTCTGTAGGTACATATTTATAATATATTTCATAATTATTGTCACTTTCGAGGCTTGCCACCAAAAATCTTTTCGTGTGCGACCTAGTGGCAAATGTGCCATAGGTTGCCGGGCGTTGGTTTAGACAATGTTTCTACCAATAATACAACAGAAAAAAAATTGGGTAAAATCTGTTGTTTTTCCAAAACATAAACCGTTATAGATTTTTAAATATTTATGTGTGAACTGTCAGTTGGATTTTTTTTTTTGGAAATACTACAGATTTCCCCAATTTTTGTTCGGTTGTATTATTACTAAAAATGTTGTCTAAACATTTAGTGAAGAGATTATTCATATTAGGGCCTGACATAAAAAGTAATGGATTTTGAAAAATTTATTTGGGAACTGCCCGTTGGATTTCTTGTTGGAAAAATTACAATTTTCCCCAATTTTTTTTTGTTGTATTATTACTAGAAATATTGTCTAAACATTCAGAAATGATTGATATTAGGGCCCGACATAAAAAGTTGGGGATTTTTAAATATTTATGTGGGAACTGTCCGTTGCATTTTTTTTTTTGGAAAAACTTCAGAATTTCTCCAATTTTTTTTTGGTTGTATTATTAGTAGATACATTGTTTAGATGAAAGAAGTCATTGAAATTAATGTATAAAAAAAAGTTAGGAATTTTTAAATATTGCAATTGCAAAACTTTCTCTTTTATCACAATTAAAAAATATTTGAGAATATTTGTTTTTGGTTAGCTTAATTATATATTCTTGATGTTTAGTGGTGCAAAAGTGATCTTTTAAACATTATTTATAATGATAAACATAATTTGGAGAAGTTGGTGGAGGCACAAAAGTATTGCTGGAAATATTGCTTCACACTTGAAATATAGAAGGCAATCAGATCTCCACAATTAATGGCTCTTGCAAATGAATTCAGCATTCTCCATGGTGTAACTTATTCAATGGATCACTTTGTAATTTAATATCGAAAATCATATTTAATATCTTATGAATGTTTTCTAATATGAACATGTTGATTATCTTATCTTATTTATGTGTTTTCTTTTTGTATAAATTTTATCACATGTGAAAAGTGTATACCATAATTAAATAAATAAATAAATTATAATCTAACAAGTGAAGAAATGGGGAAATCTGTGGTTAAAGAAATGGTTCAACGCAACTGTAAAATTTCATTGACAATTGATGATCAACCACAATACAGTCGATGTGATGTGGCCATCATGTTACTTTCTCCGACTTATGATGGTATCATTTATATTTACGCTTTCATGGTTTATTTTCAATTTAAATCATATTTAAAACGTCAAAATTATAAAAGATGGAAAAATTATACTTCAAATTCAAAAACTCAGTTTACTCAAAAACTAAAGAGATAAAAAAAAACTTATTCGTTATAAGTTGATCATTTTGGCATTCTCTACAATTATTATTAACATAAATTTGTTGTAACTATTATCGTTTCATAATTATAAACCAAAAATGAAAAAAAATTAATAAATTTTTTTCTCCAGTAACAATGATTTTATGGAAAATATTTTCAAACAAAAGTTAATTTCGTTACTGTCTTCAACAATTGTAGAAATGTTTTAATTTTGAAAAAAATTTCACAATCACAATATTTTCTCGTACTTCATAACGGAGAAAGCAAAAAATATTTGCTTCCTCTGGCGCTGTGTGACAGGATGTAAAAGTGGAGTGCAAAAATGATGTCCTTCTACTACAGTTTGGCATTGTGCTACAATTATTAGTGGATGATACTATCAAGGAAACTTCAGGAATAAATAGATTCAAATCTATTGATAATACGTCATATACCATGCTTCGGCAAAGAATAGTAGAGTTGCATTTATGCGCAGAAATGCTGAGTGCCGAAAATTGACATTATTTCAAGTATCCGATTGTCATCTAGTTTGTGTGCAGATTTGGCTGTGTGGAATAATTGTAAATCCTTTGTTAATCATTTTTAAGATAAATGCACAAATTAGTAGACCTAGGATCAATGTATCATGCTCTCCAAGAATTATCAGAATTAAGTTTTGACCTGCAGGAACGCAATATGAACCATGTACAGGGTGGGCAAAATTCGACTTTTCTGTGGGGGATCTCGATAACTATAATAGATAGAGAAAAACAGATGGTGCATCCTTGATCTCTTTTTTCGAGAAAAACTCAATGGTGAAAACTAAATTTATTTATCTTCTTTTGTTTTCGAGTTATAGTCAAAAAGTCAATTTTTTCCATTTTCGATATATTGAAACATATGTAGTTTTCGTATGCCATGTTTACACTTTTAGAAGAAAAACTGACAGAAAATTGGTTTGTTAATAGAAAACCATTAAAGTTCTATAAATAATTCAAGCCAACTAACACGTAAGATGAAAGTGAGAAAATATATTGAATGTTTCAAAAATGATAATTTTTAATAGATTTTAATGGAATTACCCCCACATGCTATATATTGTTGAAAAGAGAAAACAATGACCTAACAAAATAGGCCTAAGCCAACTATAGGTTGTATTTAAAAAAAAAACTACAATGTGTTAATAACTTTCATATTAATGAACATATTGAAATTCTGTTAAGCTTATTTTATTATTTTCAAAAAAGTGCCTGAACAACATAACTTTCATTATTGTCAAATGATACACAACTGAGAAATTTCATTATATCGAAAATGGAAAAAAATGACTTTTTGGCTATAACTCAAAAGAAGATCACCATCTATCTATCTATCTATCTATTATAGTTATCAAGATCCCCTATACAAACATCGAATTTTGCCCACCCACAAGGCAAATAGGAAAATAAAAATCTTACTCTTACAAGTATACTATTTTTTCTGGGTTAGGGACGCATCACCAAAATCGGTAATTTGGTACTTAATTAGTACTTGCTAAGCCCTAAACTACTGTATAGTTTCGTTGAGTTTTGCTGGTTGATTCTCCAGATACAATGTGTAGAAAATATATTTTTACAAATTAGATTTGGAACACTAAAATCGGGAAATTGGTATTTAATTAATACTTGCTAAGTTCTAAATTACTGTATAGTTTCATTGAGTCCTGCTCGTTCGTTCTTAAGAGCAGATACAAAAGTACAGGGTGTACAAAATAGAGTTGAGGATGGAGCGCCAAAATCGGAAATTTGGTACTTAAAAGCTCTAAATTACTGTATAGTTTTGTTGAGTTCTGCTTGTTCATTCTCTAGATTCGAAGTAGAGGGTGTAGAAAATATGTTTTTCTATATTAGGAGTGGAGCACTAAAATAGGAAATTTGGTACATAAAAGCCCAAAATTGCTGTATAGTTTTGTTGAGTACTGCTCATTCGTTTTCGAGATACAAAGTACAGAGTGTATTAAATATTTTTTTCTAGGTTAGGGGTGGAGCACTTAATTATGGATGTTGCTTTGCTAGCTTTACATATAGTTTTGAGTGGGTTCTGCCTATATGGCCCTGCTATCTTAACAAACGTCAAGAACTAACTGCTTGATGTAGACATGGCGACATGCCATAATGCCTAAAAGAATTCTTCCTACTGAAAAATATTGCAAATTTTGTTCATAATTAAATGTTATTTGAATTTTTTAAAAGCAACACTTGCAAATCGACAATTGTGACGTGAACTATTTGTAATTGCATAGTTTTTGTACTGTTCTGAGCAAGCAGAGCCGAAACAAAAAAAAAATAAGTTAATACATGTTCTCACGTTTGGAAGTTTGAATGACCAAAATGGATGCAGTAGTGGTATTTGTTAAATTGTCTAACTGGCAAGATCCTTAGAGCAGTAGGTTTATGTATTTGGAGGTGTAAGACTGGCATTATTTTTTTTTACTTAGGCATGTGCCGTTCAGTCACAATTTTGTATTTTTAATTTTGGGATGAATAAATGAATAATGTCAGACGTATACACAACAGCCATGGACCCGACCGAATACTTCTCGATCCCCGAAAAATCTTTCGGCCGGGCTGGGATTCGAACCCACACGGCACGCGTTGCAACCGGCACCAGCGCTCGCCTGTACCCACTGGCAGTTTTGACTTGCGTAAGTCTCAAATTGTAGACTTCAATTTCATGCAATCATGGCCCAAATCTTCCTAAAAGTATTTCCCAATTAATTCCAAATTAGAAGATGGAACAAGAGACTAAAACAATTGCGAATTTGATTCTCATTTTACATGCAGTAAACATCCAGTTTATTTTACAAAATTTCATATTTATTACTAGTTTCGAAAAAGAATTAATGTAATTCGGGAAATTTAAGATGTCGCATTATTAACAATAAATGTTCGCAACTTAAGGGCTCTGCTTATTGCTAAACATTCCCTTGGATCAGTTTCACAATCTTTTCAGTTCCACAGCCTTTCAAAACATAGAGAAACTGTTGCTTCGGTAACAAATAAGGGTTTTCAATTTTCATTATTATTCAAATCGTGCATTGTAATTAGAGCCAAACCAAAATCTCTCGGCATGTTGCGCAGTGACCATCTTAAATTTCAAAAGAGGGGATGCCTATTCAATTCTCCGAAAAACTTTCTCACTCTGTGCAAACTTTACCTCCAAATCTCGCCAGATTTTGGTTGGGTTGTGCTTTGTGATACCCTTTATGTGTCACTGCAACTCTAGGTTGAGAACCACTGCCTTAGATGTAATTTTCGGGTCTTATTAACTGATTGCAATATTTTTAAATTATTATACATAATTGTAAAGTGGTTTTATGTATGATGCAATGTTTCACAATATCGGTGATGCACTTTTTATTTATTATTGAAATTATAAGTTACAGTACATATTCAACTGAAAAACATTTTGCAAATGGTATTAATTATTATAATCTGGCATCACCATCAACTTTTCATAAAACATACAGGGTTATTCTAAATGAAGGACCCATTTTTAAAAATTCGTATTTATTAAAGTACAAATCCAAAATGAACAATGTTTATAACAATGAAAAGAAGAAGTTTCAAAGTTTTTTCTGTACATTTTAAATGTTCAATGTGGCCACCGTTTGCTGTACGGCAAACATCTACGCAGTAGCCAAACTCGTACCACACACACGACAAAGCACATCTGTTGTTACTGAGTGCACGGCAGCAGTGATACGGTTCCACAGATCGTTCAGAGTTGTTGGTAGAGGCGGGAAGTAAACAGCTTCCTTAACATAACTCCATAAGGAATAGTCACATGGGGCGAGATCAGGAGATCTTGGGGGCCAGAAGTGTAGAGCCAGGTCTTCATTTCCCCTGCGACCTATCCAGCGCTGAGGAAGGGATTCATTCAAAAAACCGAAAACTTTGAAACTTCCTCTTTTCATTGGTATAAACATTGTTAATTTTGGATTTGCACTTAATAATAATCATACGAATTTTTAAAAATGGGTCCATCATTTAGAATAACCCTGTATAATAATAATAAGTAATTTATCTTTAATTTATGTTATGTACTACAACCAAGATTAAGATACATAGGTTAAAAATATATTATTGAATGGTAGTTCTTGTTCTTTTTCTGCTTTTTTAAGTGACTTTAATGACCTTAGCTATAGAATGCCTTATTAACCAGTCACATTATGTGATTAAAAATAAATAGTGTAGACAGAATAAATTTAAAATAATTCAATTAAAGGTAGAAACGCCAAAGTGGCGGAATCTATTGCCTGAATGCCACTTTGGCGTTTCTACCTTTAACGGTGTTTGGAATACTTATATTCCAATAGTAATCTCCGTTTCCCCATCAGCAACTAACTACACTGACGAGACCTGAAAGGTCGAAACCGGTCTGTAGGTGTTCTGATGGGGGAACAATATTTAAATTCAATTAAACATTTTCTCAAAAGTATAACAATGAAGTATCGATTTGGTGTGATATCACAGACCTCCCGAGGAAAATGGAAATTGGAAAAGATACTTCCTGTTGTAAAGAGTGGTTTAAGTTAAACAAAAATTGAAAATGAAAGATGGATTAATAAAGATAGGGTATATTTTGCAGAGACCGCTCTACTTAGGAGTGGGACAGATCTTTACTAGTTAATCTACAGTACTATGGTGTTATAACACTTACTATTAGATTTTATAATTATAACAAATGCTGCAACAAAACATTATACCACTTGTTACAAGCCTATGGCTTTTTCATAAATTGGGCATGCATAGTATTACAAAGGTTGAAAAGGGCTGTTTGTAAAGTCAAACTATTATAAACTAAAATTCCACAAAACACTACAAATCACAAAATCATTAGTATGAACATGCATCAAACACTAAACCTTAAAACTAACGTGCGAGAGAAAGGGATGTGTGCTGTTTTACGGCTAGTCTCTAATATTTCTTTGAAAACCCAATTTTTTTTTCTAAAGTGATTACTTGTTTTAATCGAAAAATTGACTTTTTCATTAATAATATGTAAATATAATTGCTTCCAAGCAGCGTTTATTACTTTTTGTTTGTAAAAAAAAAGGGACATATTCTGTGCGAGATTACTGGTAGTTGAATTTTTTGCCTAACTGGCCATCGATTAAGATCTTTCGCCCATATATTTCTGTCCAATGTAACATTTAAAGTTTAATTAACTTAGCATCCATTAGTAACACTCAGAAGTACATCGGACATCTTCTCCATTTATTGATTATTTATGAAAAAAATCCAAATCCCCAGAACTAACTAATCAAATATTACATTATGGTGTCCATTTGTTTAACTTACCATAAAGTTAACTCCTGTTTTTTTTTTTGTACAAGACCGAATCGTGATTAAAACCACCATCACACAATAAATAAATTTATTATTAAGAAACAACTCGATAACATCTACTATATTTTCCACTAATCAATATATTTCACTTAATCCCCTTCTTCTTCCCATCCATGCCTTTCTGCTCTTTAGGTAAGTAAACGCCGTGCCCCGTTTTCTTGAGATGTTGAAACAATTTATTCTTCGAATCAAATTTTGATTTACAAGAAACACAACAATGATTCACGTCCTCGACCATTTCCACTTTATTACTGACTTGCTTCTTTTTATTCCTCTTCACATTTTCAATCCCTGCATCAGAATCAATATCAGCTGTTCTGTTGGTTTCGGGTGTACCCTCCTTCTGTTTCTTCCTCCTCTGTGGCTTTTTCTTTTCCTTTTTCGTAACTTCTACATCGGAGTCTTCTTTACAGTTAGGTTCATTGAGCACCGATTCTTCCTCGATTTCTACTTTCAACACCTTTTTAATTTTTTTCTTGTTCTTTTTAAAGACAACTTTAACATCAGAAGGTGATTCTAAATCTTGTTCATCGTCTTCAGAAGAGTCTAGATGTTCCAATATTGCTCCATCTTCTTCACTCGAAACTTTTCTAGCATTTTTTGCTATTATTTCCGAATCTGATAATTCCACATCCTCTGTATCATCTTCACTTTCCAAGTTCAACTTCCTACCTGCCATATCTGAGTTTGATGGAACGTCCTCTTTTTTCACCTTTTTGTTTTCTTTCCTATCATTCTCATCAACAAATTCTGAATCTGATGATGGATAATCCTCAGTTTGTTCTGAACCTGATAATGATAAATTTTCATCTTCCTCAAGTAACTCTTGCCTTAATCTATCCACATTTTCTTTATGTTTCTTACTAACTTCATGGTTTTGAAAAGCTTTCGGAGTCTTGAATAATTTACTACAAGCTACACAATATAAGTTATCGAGTGTATTATATTCAAGCATTTCTTCGTCCTCAGAATTTGAAATTTCCTCCCCAAACTGCTCAGCTAAACTCTTCTCAATTTCCTTCAGTTCGTTTTGAACATTGTTAAAATTTGTCCACTCTGCGGATTTTCCAGATTCTTTAATCTCCTTGCGCCTCTCCATCCTTCTCTGCGAGCTCAATTTTTCCTGTTTTAATTTATTTTCCTTAGCACGTTCCACCGCTTTCTTTGCTTGCAACTGCACTCGTTTATCCCTTTTCCGAACAAATGCAACTAAATTTCTGACCTCCTCGTTGCGTTCCTTCTTTGCTTTAGCTCTGACCTTTTTGTTTTCTTTTTCTATGTGTTTTAGTAGTCGCCGCTCCTTTGCTTCTCTTATATCGTAAGGATCTAACCAAACATACGTTTTATATGTTGTGTAACTCGTCCAGTAAGCATAAAACGGCGCAACTACTTCTTCATAATCACTGTTTGATGTCCCGAAGGATGGTATGTTCATGAAATCATCTTTATCGTCCATATATTCCATATCCTCTTTAGCCAGAGTTTCGAATACCCTTTTGTAGACTGAATAAAAGGAATTTTTATCGTCGGAATATCCTTTAAAGCTTGATGTGGTGAAGTATTGGAACAAGTCCAAGGATTTATCCTCGTAGTTTTTATCGCAGCCGCGCAATATTTGTTCACGGTGTTTGTCATACCAGGCCCTTTCTTGCCGATCACTGAGGACTTCGTATGCTTGTTGCACTAGCTGGAACTGTTCCTTTGCTTCGTCTGGATTGTCTAGATTTTTGTCGGGGTGAAATTTTAGGGCGAGTTTTTTGTAGGCGGTTTTTATTTCCCCGTCCTCGGCGTCTTGAAGCACAGAAAGCACTTCGTAGTAGCACTTCATTTTTGAAAGGTATTATGTAAAATATGGACGCGCGTCAAAACGGGGATTTCGCTTTATTTAAAGATAAAAGGACTCAACTCAAAACGTTTTCTTACCCAGCGGCATGCTGCGCATTGACAGGTGTCAATTGTCAACCAGAATCTATACACATTATTTGACACAATTCCTAACAATCCTAACAGCGTTGCCGTATTTTAATAAAGAAACAATACTATAGAAAATGTACTTTTGGGGTTTTAATTCCTTAATACAATCAATTATTACTGACCTACTGATTGATCCACAGGGGGAATATAACATAATTAAATTTAAGATAAAAAAATTTAATATTAAATTTAATAACTGATTCATATTCAATTCGGTGGAGCGGCCACGCGGATTATATGTTTATCGCGTTTTCTCCGCCTTCTCACTCTGCACAAACTGTACTTATACGGTAATCTGAGCGAAAGTACGGTATACCTTTGACTCTTTGACTATATACTAATGGACTGCTAGTCCCCCTCCATTTTCCATATGATCACTGCTCCAAAAGTTGTCCACGAGCTGGAGGCCGATATAAGTCCCGCCCCGGAGCCGAAAATGGAGCGTAATTTAAAAACCGGAAAGCAAAAGAAATATTTCTCGATATATTCATCAGCAACGTGGAGAATGCAAATGCGAGCATATTTCAGCAACTCGGGTCCACTTTCCTGCCTGTTCTTTACAAGCAAAGCATCAACCCATAATTTGCGAAGTTCCGGATTTGATGGAAATCTAATACAGAATTTTAGGTTATAAGTCAAAAGTCTACTGACGTGTACATCGGCTGACGAAATTCGGCCCTAGATACGTTAAATCGTAGTTTCGGCCCGATTTTTATGGCCTAAATATATGGTTTCGGTAGAGGCAGGAGAAAAAAATAATATGCATAATCTAGACAACCTTCCGCGGAATATGAGTAGGCTATCCAAAAATCTGACAGTGACAGTTCAATGGTGCGCGATAAAAAAATTCCTGAAACACTGTTTTTACTTAAGGCAGGCGTAAAAATATCGAGTGTAACTCATGACGAAATGCTTTATCAACCCTTCACTTTTAGCAACCCTTGATAAAGCCTATTTTCGGCCCTTGATACACTATATACTATTTATATTACCCGATTTCTTTACACCCCGTTGTATAACCTGCATGGTAAGATCAATTGCTTTATAAATTGTAAGGATTTTGCTTTCCAGTTTTGAAATTTCCTGTCATTTAACACCCTGGGCGGAAGTCATATCGGGTTCTAGCTCACGGACATATATTTGAGCAGTGATATGGGAAATGGAGGGGGAGTAGCAGTCCATGTTTATATAGTCAAAGAGTCAAATATTTCAAGTAAATTAAAATAAATACGGGCAAAAGAAAAACCAGGAACAGTGGCAACACTGCACCAGCACTTGGGAATAATAACATGTATGGAATTCGATCGTGAATTAGGTGCAACGTTTTCATAAGTTACAAAATGTTAAATCCACCCTCAGTTAATATTTAATCACATAGATGATATTATCGTTTTATACTAGTGTGCTAGTATATATTTATATGTTCGAAAATGGAAATAAATGGTTTTATTTGTTTGTAAATCTAATTGGATTTTAATACACCGGCAACGTAGCAATGTACTGATTAGACTTTTGACATTTGTCAAGTTGATTTATATGTTAACAGCTGATTTTATAGGGGAAATTAAAATGGCGAGTTTTATGTCGTGCGTCCACGGAAATTCCATGGTTTACCAATAATTTCCACGCTTGGGATTGTACACAAGTGAGTATCGGTGCGGCTGGTCGTATAAAACTGTTGGTGTTGTGAGCGCGCGCGTCGCCCAATTTCGGTGGCCCTCATTGAAAGTCATTAACACCAAATTGAATGTTTGATTTGCACGCAAAACGCTCGTTACTCTCTTAAGTTTGTTTCCACCACAAATTTACAAACAGTTGTTGTAGGTTTCGAGCATGCCTGGGACAAGTCTAGTTGTTCCTGTCGTCCTCTGGGGCAAGTACGCCCCGACCCACTGTATATCCTGCATTTATTTGTCGAAGGACCAGAAAACTTTGGCCACCGGGTGCTACGACGGGCAAATATGCTTATGGTAAGTCAAATTAATAACATTTTTAATCATAAAACTTACCCGTGGAATATTATCACTAGATCAAAACAAATAACAGCTTGTACATATAGCTAATTTATCATATTCGTTAATAGTCTGTTTAAGCAAATAATATTATATTGTTTTCATTTGATATATTAGAAATGGTTTAACCATTTGAATTATGTGTATAAATATAAAAATGAGATGTCTGGAGGATTATGTGATCGATAATTAAATTAAGCCACACTGAATTAATTAAACTGCCAATGAATTCAGTCTATGATTGTGATTATTAAAAAAAAAATTGTGAACTCACCTAGAAGAGGCTAAGAGAGAGATGTTAATATGTCTGCATAACAATCACTCAGGATACACTGCATACTGGTATGAAGGGAGCAATTATTGGGGCACTGGCCTCCTCTTTGAACTTTAATGAGCCACTGTGGATATGGTTTGATCAATGGATCTTTGCGTATGCGTCATTACCTAAGAATGAGTTTTCTCGCCTCGGATGACATACATACACACCTGATTGCGTTAGTAAACGCATGAAATTGTTGTCGGAGCTACGTTCAGCTATCTATAATGTGCACACAAAGATCCATTGATCAAAGTATAGTAAGCAAATTAAATTAAATTATTTTTTATTTCATATTGTTCTTTTGGGTACTTGAAAATAAAAATGTAATAAAGAGAAATAATAGCCTGAATATATAAATATTCAGCCTGTTCGTGACTGCAACATTAAGTCTTACTAAGACTATTAACAAATATTGAAATAATTACTTCCCTGGCCAGTGCCACGTCGGATATTGAATGTTATTACTAATTCTACTAGGTACATATTGAATATTAATATATTCAGGCTACAAGTGAGATTTTCAAGTTTAAAGCTGTTATAGTTATAGAATTATTAATATAGTCAAAATTATTTGCTGCTATGTAGTTATAAATAAACTGTTGTTATTATGCAAGTGTTGTTTATCAGGGACTCTAATTTCAACCTTAACATTAGTCACTAATAAACAAGCTGTGTGTGATACCAACAAAATGAGTTTTATTAATCTCTTCCTGATTCAAGATGTAGGTATTACATTATATTAATGACTTCCAGTACTAATTGTAAACTACAATAACAAACCATAGCAATCTATGAACTTTTTCTGTTTGTTGGTTTAATTGAAAATATTTTAATAATTGATTTCATTGGGCAAATATTTTGAAAATGGCTTGAAACGAAAATAGAAAGAATATCTACAGATTATTTGTATGTGTGTATTTATTTCATGTTTTGACTGTAAGTCTTACATATACACTGCTCAATATTTCAACTGGTACACTTATATAAAATGCAGTAAAAGCAAACCATTTTTAGGCATTTGGCATGACTTCCTAAATGATCAGGGCTCTGTTTCGGAATGCGAACAAATGCCTAATGCTTATACTTAATCAAGTTTTAAGAGAATTTTTGCAAATTACTCGAATGGCTAAATATTCCTCAGTATTACATTCGGGATTTGATTTCCAGCATGCCAAGACGTTTCCAAGAGGTCATAAGAGCTAGAGGAGGTCCCACACATTATTCATCTTTAAGTGTTTGTTATCATTTCTTTCCAGAGCAAACTTTTCTGTAATACTAAAATGAATATTTTGTTATTTTTCTATTAGAACATTTGAAATTCGTAATTTAAGTTTTATTCTTTTAATTCATTGCCCTAAAAGTGTTTCCAGAACCATATACTATCAATTAAGCAAGAAGGTGTTGCTCAAAAAGTAGTAAATTGTTTTTTATATATGTTCTTGTAAGTGTACCAGTTCAAATGTTGAGCAGTATATAAGGATGCATATACTTTGGTCAATGGATCTTTGCGTGCATGTCATAGATAGCTGAACCTAGCTCCGACAACATTTTCATGCATTTACTCTCTCTACAATAAGTTTAATTAAACACAATCTTGTGTGTACATATGTCGGCAAGAAAACTCGGTCTTCGGTAATGATGCGCACGCAAAGATCCATTGATCAAACCATATAATACAGCAGTGGTATAAGTAAATGTGGTATAAGTGGTATAGGTAAATGGTACAAGAAGACCTCCGGTCAATTGCCTGTTGAGGCCATTGCAAAAGTGTCTCAATAAATTGTGTGTCTCAATATTTTCTTTCTGGTACAGAAAAAAGTAACAAACATATATACAGTATATTTTTTTTATCGTGGGCCATAGGATTTCACGTGCTAAAAATTATACTTTGTTTTAATGTATATTTTATCATAAAATTTTGAAATTTTTAGTTAGTAATAAATCAATTATTTTTCATCATGAGGCGCTGCATTAGAATAATATAAACATGTTTTATTCCACTAAAAATGAAATTATTTAATATAAATAACTGAGCAAAAATAATCAAAGTACCTTGAATTTCCGAAATGTCAGATTGATTAGTGGTGCAAGGAATCAAACGGATGTTATTCTTGAAAATGTCCGTTTATACTGTTGAAGAACGGGTGGAATTTGTAACGGCAATTATAAGAGGTTTGTCCTGCTGGGAAATAGTTGTATTTTTCTGCAAGAAGTCAGGGAATTTTTATTTGAAGGAAATAGTTGACAACTTTTTTGCAGCGTATCCCGATCGTCCGGTTCCGTGCAAAAGCACTTTTTAATGGAATAAAACATGTTTAGATTATTCGAATGAAGCGCATCATGTAGAAAAATAATTGATTTATATTACTAACTAAAATTTGCTTCAAAGTTATATGATAAAATATACATTAACACAAGGTATAATTTTAAGCATGTAAAATCCTATGGCCCACGATAAAATAAAACATACTGTATATTAGAGTGGTTCTTATTTTCGAAGTATGTGAAAATCAACGGGACAACCCGGAAACTTGTTCGTATAGATAAAAAACTAATAACTGTAAATTTTGAGCCATATTGAACATTGTGTAACCGGGCCCTAGCCCCCTAAAATTTGAAAAAGTCGGTTTTTTATTTTTTTAAATATTTTGGTTCATCCTAATATTAAACGGTCCACCCTAATGGCCAAAATATATATTTTGTGGTCAAAACTACTATCTAGAAAGCAAGTGTTATCTTTGTTTTTCTCCAAACGCTAGTTGTGGAAGAATTGTCTGTTGGTCAATGGCTCATATTCCGATTCAACGCAAACAACGTCGCATCGATAAAATGTAGTTATGGCATAAAGAATCGCAAAATCTTAATAAACACTCTTCTCGAGAAACTGCAGCACATATAAATAAAGAAAAATAATTTGTTAAAAGTTTCAATGATTTGTTCGATTTTGCTTCTGAAAATAGATTGTAAACAATTACAATTGAAGAAGACAAACCATTTCTATTAATGTAGAGAGAGAATGGAAAATCAGGATCAATCAATGGCATTGCAAGTTTCGCAGTGCAAGTGGATAGTGACGTTTGAAGCGGTTAGAAGTAGAGAAGGAAGAGAAAATCTGATCAAGAAATGGCAGTCTCGTCCACTTCTGTCTCAATGGAAATAAGAAGCCAGCGATTCAAGCGAAAATGGTAATAACAGTCCAGCTGATTTGAATGTTAATCCTACCTTAGATCTGGATCAGGACATAGAACTGCAACCACAACGAGGAAAAATTGCATTTATCAATAAAAGGATCTCATCTGCTTTAGACAAGTGTAAAATAAGTGATATAAATGCCGTTATCTTCTGATTACCGTCGCTGAAGGATTAGGCCACAATGTAAACAATTTAATTATTATTACATATTATTCATCAGTGCGGGCTATGAAATTTGAACCCACCATTTGGCTTCAATGTCAGGATTATATTGCCAAAATAACAAAATTCTTGTTTTGAATGACATTTTAGAATCAAAAGTTAAATTAATCGAAGATAATAATACTCTATTAACCAATGACAAGGAACAAAAGAAGTTTTTATTATTAAACTTTGAAGAGTATCACAAGAGATTTTAATAAAAATGCATTAAGTGGTAATATCTAAAAAACGCGAAATATCGAAATATACAAGTATGATGTAACTAAAAAATCATAACTCCATCAATTTTAGTCCGATTTCAACAAATAAATTCATTTTGGATTCGTATTAACCTCTTCTATCGACACAATATATAATTTCACCATTAGGGTGGACTGTTTAATTTTATGGGGGACCAAAATAAAAAAAATATATAAAAAACCGACTTTTTCAAATTTTAGAGGGCTAGGGCCCGGTTACACAATGTTCGAAATGGCTCAAAATTTATAGTTATTAGTTTTTTATCTATACAAACAAGTTTCCGGGTTGTCCCGTTGATTTTCACATACTTTGAAACTCCACCATATAAGCTAAAACCACTCTACTGTATATATACAGGGTCCATTATAAAAGTAATGCGCATTTTCTGGGAAAAATATATTTATTGATCGTACCGGAACAAATGCTTAAAATTCTTTAAATACCCTCCTCCAGCATTAATACACTTATGGAGATGAGTCTGCCATGCCTGGAAGGCACCCTGAAACTCTTCGATGGGAATGACTTTAAGGAACATTGTACCATTACTTTTGAATGTTTTCCATGGACTCCCAATGCTTTCCTTTTAGCTCTCTCTTCAGTCGGGGAAACAAAAAAAAGTCGCACGGAGCCAAGTCGATAAAGGGGGCTGGGGGACCACCGGGGTGTTGCTTCAGGCCAGGAAATTGGTAACGATGAAGGCTGTGTGGCTGGGGGCATTGTCATGGTGGAGCCTGACTATGGCTTTGATGTCGGCTCTCACACGCGCAACCCAGCATTTCAATCTCTTGAGCACCTGCAGGTAAAAGGCTGAGTTGACAGTTTGGAGGCCGTGGAAAACATCGAAAAGCATGTTGCAACCTTCCTAAAAAACATTCCCATCGAGGCATTTCAGGGTGCCTTCCAGGCATGACAGACAAGACTCCACAAGTGTATGATGCTGAGGGAGAGTATTTTGAAGAATTTTAAGCTTTTGTACTGGTACGATCGATAATAGTTATTTATTATACGAATGTGGAATGTACGTAATTAGTCCCGCAAGAAAAAGTTTAGTAATTTTCTTAAGGGACTAATGAGGAATTCCACATGAGTATAATATAACATTTTATCCAAAATCCCCTCTAATTGCGTTAAGTATTGAAATAATGTTTATAAAATTTTGACAAGAAATTTTGACGTATGTGGTGTCAATTTGAAATATTTCAAAAATCCTATGAAGGATCTAAGCATTCCGTGAGAGAAACTTATTCTCTCACTAGGGGGTAATGAGCAACATTACACGGCTCAAATGACCACTCTAATTCGATTATTACACTCGATTTTGGATAAATATATTTTTTTCAGAAAATGAGCATTACTTTCATAATGAACCCTGTATACATTGTGCACTTTAAGATAGATAAATAATATTTTATTGATATCACTGTAGAATACTTATTAGTATGAAAGCATTTATTATATTACTTGGGTAAAGTGTGTTTGTTAATTACTCTATCAGGCAAGTCAATCCAGACACCTTGGAAATGATTCCACGGTGCCTTCTAGTCGGCCATACCGCCCCAATCTTGTGCATCTCGAAAGCATCCATTGTGCAAGATAACAACTACATCGTGTCCAGTTCGGAATCTGGAGAAATGTGCACTTGGGATTTGGTTGATGGAAAGTGTAGAGAGTGTGTTAAGTTACCACAAGTGCACACTAACATGCAGGTAAATATTTTGAAAAATCATATCCTTATACTAATAATAGTTTATGTTAGTTAAATGCATTCACCACTGGATGTTGTCAATGGTATTATGTATAACGCTTTTCAGAATTTAATTACATTTTGTGTTAAAATGTAAACAGTATGTAAAATGCTTACCAATATACAGGGTGTAGATCAGTGGTTCCCAAAGTCTTTTGGCTCATAGACCCCTTTTCATACTGAAAATTTGCCCTGAGTGAAAAAGCTACATAAATGCATAATAGAAAAATTATAAATTTATCTTTCATGTCTTGAATTTTAAATGGTGACATAAAAATAGATTATTGAAATTATAACTTGTTTTAAAATCCAAAATTCTGAAGTTGATGTCATTTTTCCGAAAATGGAGAAACGGAAATGAAATCCATGTATTCAGAAAGGGCCATCATTTCAAACCATTTAAAGCAACCAAATTTCATTTTCGTAGTACTAACTGTTTTCGATATATCGCCTGTCTACTCCCTCGTGACACCCTGTTTTAAATTATAAAACCCAATATGTCTAACTTCTTTTACAGAATCATTAATAATATATTCTTATGAACACGTCTGTGTTAGAAAAACTTTCTCTTTTTAATAAAAAATAAATCTTAATGAATGTTAAGGGATTACTGTACTGATAACTGTGATAAATAATTGTTTTAATTAACTTAACCCATTAAGGACCAAGCATTTAAAAAATAGAAAAAAGCTATGTTTTATTTACTTTTATATTGCTTTTAAGAGAAATATTATATATAATATATAATATGTGCCTGTGGTCTTCCTTAATTTGTACCACGTTGAAGTTGGTCATCCGCTTTATTAACAATTGTTCTATTTGTACAATCGCCTTCGAAATTCAGAAGCTCCACTGCAATATAAGAGCGAAAATCTAATTGGGAGGTTTGTTTTCCATTTCCTATACGAAAAACTTTCCAGGCATTGACAATTGCACTGTCCACCAAATTTATAAATAATGGCCACCACCATTTTTTACCTCTTATGCGAATCCTATAATTTGCAATCCCATTGTCGTGCAGGTCTACTCCTCCCATATTTTGATTACATTCAGATATAATATATGGTTGAGGAACAGATACTTTTTTTTTTCTTTCCTATTATAACGTTTTGCATTGACTAATGGGAGGACAGTGCCAAAGTTAGTCGCAACAGTAACGACAGAGTTGTCATTCCACCGTACCATCATAATTTCCGAAGATTTGTTTAATGCTGTATCATAAGTTCCTCTGTTCTTTTTTGATAGTGATTTGCTGTCTTCGAGAGTACACTTTAAAGTTCTGTTCTCGCGAATTGTTCCTGTTGCAAAATACTTTTTCTCATGTAGATATTTTAATAAGTGATGTGAAGAAATTGTCGAAATAAACTTTATGCTCTGTAGGATTTATCAAAGACAGAAGATCTACAACAACTTGTCCACCTAATCCACATCCCACATCCTCGGTGCCTCTTGTATTATTCGCACCACCATATGGTTCAAATTGAAACAGATACCCATCTGTACCTGCTAAGCACCACAATTTGAAACCAAAGCGAACTGGTTTACTTTTTATAAACATTTTCGCAGAATGTCTCCCAAAATATGGTACCATTTCTTCATCGATTGATAGGTTATGGGCAAAAATCCCAAATTGTAAGTATCATATACGGTTCATCATCTTGATAATCGGACGCAATTTGGCGAATTTGTCATTTTTGTCCAAATTAGAATTATCTGATGAATGTATATTTCTCTTGATTTCTTCAAATTTTTTTCTTGACATGCAGTTGCGGATAATCGCCAAACCTTTGTCTAAATCATGACACCAATACATGCGTTGTTGAGGTAATCGGTGATAACCAGAGAGTATTAAAATTCCAAGAAACTTTCTAAAATCAGTTGGTGTCAAAATAAAGTCATGTCGATTATTATCCTGTGCATATTTATTAGAAAAGTTGACGATGCAATTCACAATTTCATCTGTGAAGTACAAAAAGAAAACTTCAAGTGGTGACATGGATTCAAACTTTTCTTGAATATTCTTGATGTTTTTATTTTCATTATTGACTGCCTTATTACTATAAGTAGGCTCAATTTTCTCCCAGTGAACTTCCGGTTTATTACTTTTCATTAATTTTCTTTTCTTAGCTTTTGTAGTTTTTTCTACGTTGCAAGCTACTGAACTATGGCAATGTATCTCGAAAGTACCGGCTACATCTGTATGCGGATTATTCCCCTCGTCCCGAATAACATTTTCATTAAGATTTTCTTCGTCAGTTAGACCATCTACTTCCGGAGGAATATAAACTGCATCATATTCTACCTTATCTATGTCACTCATGTTTTCAATCTCATCTAAAAGTTCTTCATGAGTAAGAGGTTTACGAATTTCATCTCGTGTATAGCCGGCCATTGCTGATAAGATAATCACTATTTAGAACATAGTTCAGTACGGGTTTTTAACTACTTACTTTGAATTGTTTTACCAATAATGTTACTTCAATAATTACAATAAAAAATAATAGAGCACACGTTATAAGGAAGCACAGACAACTTAGCAAGACGCCAGTTCGACGGCAACTGAAAAAATGTGTTCAGTAACGCCCGAGCGTGCGTCAACGCACAGACAAGTTTCAACGTGATTTACGACCACAACGGATAATATTTACAATTAGAAAAATACTATGACATCAACTACTGAAAGTTTACTGAAATACCTAATAGTCAATTTTGCATACAAATAAAAATAAATAATTTTCCAGGCAATTAAAAATTTAATTCTTTATTTCTTGAAAATTAACATATTTCAAAAATTCCAATTATCATAAAACTATATATGTAGTAATAAATTTTTCATAACTATGTGTGATAGCATGTAAAACCCTTATTTATTTTATGTAGAAGGAATTCACAAAAATTTAGTCAATACCACCAAAAAAAAAAAAACACTATAATGTTGCGTACACGCACGCTGGGACTCTAATGGGTTAAACAAGAGTAAAAAGACCTTTATTGGCATATCCAACAATATTTACACTTCAATCGACCAAAAATACAATACTATATGTCATATACTTGTTTCTCATTGATCACTTGGTGAAACATTATGTTAATATAGGTTTAAAAAATTAAAATTCACTTGGTTTGTTTCATGATTAATCGTGAAACAAACCAAGTGAATTTTCATTTTTAAACCTACAATACTATATCCTTATAATTCTCATGCTCTCTCTCCTACATTCTTTTTCCCTCCCCAATTTCCGCAGCATCTTTACCCCGGCACCATCCTCTCTCATCCATTCCACTATCCTCTTATTCCTTTTTCCTCCCATCCATTCTTCATTCACTCCCTCACAATCCTCCGCCAGATGCCTCCATGTATCCCTCCCATTTTCACCTCATATATTCTTCACCCATCCACTTCTTCCTCCCTCTCTCTTCTGATCTGCACCTAGCCCTAGCCAATGTCACCCTCTCTTCTCTCTTCCACCCGTCCTTATCCAAATACTTCGGTCTCCTTCTATGTACCTGCCAACTCCCATACATGTCATTATATTCGCTTCTTTCTATACATCCCTGTCTCTCCTGCACATCCACTTCCTTCGCCCTCTCTCTCACCCACTTTGCCACATTTACCCCCCTACTCTAACAAGAGTATAACTTTGCTTAAATAAATTTAAATTAAAAAAAGATATCAATTTTATTCTAATATATTTACTTAACGAAAGTACGCTATCTGCGTAACAATACAAAAAATTAATTCTTTTTGGGAGTCGTGAGTACAGGCGAGCGCTTGTGCCGGTTACACCGCGTGCCGTGTGGGTTCGAATCCCAGCCCGGGCGAAAGATTTTTTGGGGATCGAGAAGTATTCGCTCGGGTCCATGGTTGTTGTATACGTCTGACATTATTCATTTGTTCATTTATTCATCCAAATTGTATATAGATATAAATAGTAGCCGCCTTGAGTTGGCCATATGGGCTATGTTCCCGAGGCCAAAAAAAAAACTTCGTTTTCTCCAAGACTAGGAAAATTTGTTGTATGCACTTCACATCACGCATAACACAGAACTAAATTATTTATTAGATCCACGACTCTTTTATAGTTGATATTGTAATGACACAATAATCAAGTAAACATATGTGTCATAGAGAACGCTCTGTAATATGCTGCCTAAGCATTTCAGTAAGCTACCTGTCTATATTTATATTTTATAGGATGTAAAAATCGCTAATACTTTATTTCATTGTTATTTATTTTAACTTCCATATTAATAAAATTGTGTCGCAATTTTTTTATTTTATATTAAATCTAGCGCGGAGCCCCTGACGTTGTTCAGGGACCCCCAAATCAATTTTTAATTTTCCACGGACCCCCTAAATGATCCACTTTGGGAACCACTGTTCTACACCCTGTAAGTTGTATTATTAGAATAACTTCTCCCAGAGGTGGGATATAAAATTTTACATTGTAGTGTCTGTAAAAAATGCACAAATTCAAGCAAAAATAATTGTAGGCTTACCACATGTGCAACTGCGAAGACGTGAGGCTATTCTGCAATGGATATTATCCTGAAGTCCTAGTTATGGATCCCTTCAGTTTGGAAATATTATTCATGCTGTCTTCTCAAGTAAACCCCGACTGGATAAGTGCACTGCACGTTCTACGACTCACCAACCGAAAAGATGACGTAGTGCTGGCTCTCACCACAACCGGCATGGTGAAAGTGTGGACACTTCTGGGCCACGAGAATAAACACTCGGAGCCAATTTACGAGCACGAAAGCAAACAAATCAGGTGCTTAAACGCTGTCTGCATGCAGTGCTGCTCCTACAACCAACGTACCGTCCTCATAGTCTGCACCAAATACTGGCAAATTTACGACTTAGGTAATGACACCAATAATTTTTATTGGTGATCCAATTTAAGTCATATTTTTATTTCCTTTTTCTTTAGGTGATTTTAGCGTTTTATGCTCGTACATTGCACCAAGAGGAGAACGTTGGATGTCCGGTGATTTCCTAGCCGTGGACAGGATACTCGTGTGGTCGGATGCGGGAAAAGGGTATCTGTACAAACTGCCCAATAAGTAAGTTATTTAAATCCTGCTAAGTTAACATTAAGAATAATAAAAAGGGAAGAGAAAATTTTATCATTATTTCGCACACACGGCATTTATATAAAGCACACGCCACCGTTTTGTTCAGTTCAGTTACCAAGTCGACAAACTGTTCTTCGCTCTAGTGACTTAATTTTTGTTCTGTTGTATTTTTCAATGCGGCCCGCGTAGAAAACTCCGGGGCAAGAATATCAATAGGTTAGGATGGATTGTGAATTATTCGTTACATGTTTGTTCCTCATCATTTGTATTTTCTTTTAAACAACCTACATGGCACACGATACTTGTATATTTCCAACCAAATTTAACACTTTCAGCGTTTTGATGTTGACCGTGTATCAGGTGATATCCACCTGTTTAACGTGTGTTATGTAACATTGCCAATGCATATAATAAGCGAACTTTATTTTCCTCTAGTGTAAACCTTTACTGTTTGCCTACATGCTGTTTTTTGCTTTATGGCTGCATTTGCATGTATCTCTTCTCCCTTTATCTTATATCTCTTTACATATTCATAAATATCGGTCATACGATCTAATTTTACAATCCATTTTTAATCCACAGCTGCATTCCCGAAAACAAAGACTTTCATAAGGCGACGGTGGAAACTGATAGTCCCTTTCTCTACTGTGTACTGACTCAACCTGACTTGAAGGTAATTATGAATGTTTATAATTTTTATGTGGTACTTCATATTATTTACTATTTCTAATACTTCTATAAATGAATGTTTACACATTAAAGCTCACCTTGTTTAACATATTCGTGACGGATACATTTTTGAGGTTTAGTCAACTCGAGGGAAATTAAGTTGCAAAACTAATTCCATTTACAAACTGTTCTTAGTGTAATCTACGAAAATATAACTAGTCTATTTTTCGTAAGATTACAAGCAGGGAAAGATAGGACAGATACGACCTTCTTCAGTGATTGGTTGAAATTGTGGGAAAACTCACACCGAAGAGATTTAATTCTCTATTTGTATTTTGTCTAGTGGTCTCTGTCATTTTGCTAGTTGGCATAAGCGTAGCATTAGGGGTAAATATTAGATTGTTAATGTGTACTACCAAATAAATTGAAGTGTAAAATTAGAGTACTATATTTAAATAACTAAATTGAGAATAAATTAAACTTTTGCATTTAACTGTAATGTTAAATTGTTACTAACTTGTTAAGTCGTAAGTTTCTACATGTATTGAACACAATTAATACTTACAGCCATTATCCTGCCCACCCGCAATGCGTTTTGTGACCACACACTGGCACAACAAAGCGCACCGTTATCTAGTACGTGGCGATTCCGAAGGCTACGTACTTCTGTGGAGCATCCCCGACATTACGGTGCCCCAAATACAATCCGTACAGTCGCAAAAGGTCCCCCAAGCGATACAAATGGCAGCTACAATGACCACCAGCCTGACACATGCATGGGCGGGCATGAAACCCAGTCCCGTCGGTGTCCTGGATCAGATTGAAAAACACGATCCGAACCGTAATAATAAAAATAGTGCATTTAATAGTACCTCGTGTAATGAATGAATTCGATTGCAGCTATTAAGTTAACCGCCAGTATTTACCTTCCTGCACAATGCAGACTAGTCGTCGGTCGAGAGGACGGCACTATTATTATAGTACCAGCAACACAAACCGTTATGTTGCAGTTGTTACACGGAAATCACCAACAGTATGATAGTGAGTGGTTCATAAGGGAATGTTGATCACATTTGTTTTTGATTAATTATTCATGTGTTGTAGATTGGCCCCCGCATCAAGTACTTTCTGGACATGGGGGGCGTGTTAATTGCTTGTTATATCCACACAGGGAACATTCTCGATACGACAAAAATCATCTGGTTTCTGGAGGTGTTGATTTTGCTGTATGTTTATGGGATCTTTACAATGGAAATTTATTGCATCGATTCTGCGTGCATGCTGGAGAAATTACACAGTTATTAGTCCCACCGAATGCTTGTAGTGTAAGTAAATCAGATACATATAAACATTATTCAACCTTTTCGGTGCAAAATTGTTATGTTATGGTGCTCGAAACTAGTGTGATGAAAAAGCTCATTTCGTTGATTTATTCAAATACATTTCACCTGTTATAAAAAAAAAACATTCTTAAAAATATTTATTCTTGATAAAAATGTCGCTCAGTCAGCGGATTGCAACCAAACACCTATGCACTGAAACTGTGTACCTTTACCCTTTCGGTACGGGTATATTTGGCAATATCACACCCGATGGACATAAAAAATGCCCTTTTTTCAAACATCAATTTTTAGTGTTGGATTTTGCTCCGAAACTAAAAATACATGTTTCTGCCTTTTAATAATGATAACGACTCATCAATAACTCATTTTTGAAACGGATAAAAAAATTTAGAAAGCGCGGACGCTTTGACGCGGGAAAATCGCGACTTGTTGATGGTATATCCATTTTATAAAAATAAATTTGCAATATACTCGTATATGTAATAACGACCGATTTCGAACAAGATAGAAATAAGAATAAAACACCGATGCATATAAAATATTCCTAGAGATTCTAAAAAGTACTGAGTAAAAACAAGTAAATTCATCAGAACGCTTATGGATGCTACCCGGCTGTTACAGAAGTTACGCTAAAACGCTTATTGATGTGACTCGTCCTGAAAGGGTTAAAAAAATTACTCTAAAAAATCTTCACTCCGAAGGGGAAAAGAAATGAAATGCAGCATGTCAATAATCATTTTTCATTGGTAAATACTGAGCAAAAAAGAAAACATACATACGCCCTAAAACAACCCCATCATAAATATCCACACAGCAGTGCTGGCTCGTTTTATAGAGCAGGCCAAGACTGAGTTGCCACTTGTGCTGCACTACTTAGAAGAAGCAAAAATTCTTCCCTGGCCCCCTGAATTTCCAAGGACTGCACTGTCACACAGTCAACGTCGTATTGTGTCTCGCTCAAGTGGAGTTGTCAACTATTGTCCTTTGGGAACATCTTGTCCTCTTAGCACTTGAGATAAGGGAGAGACTTTGTGTTTTTTAATCTCTAATATATTTTTTTAATTACACCTCAGGAAGTTGGCAACCCTATGTGAAATTGCAGAAGTAGCCAAATCTGAAGGAAAGAAATTTGGATTGAATAGTGAACTGAAATAAAATAATTTTCATATTTATGCACTTATTTGATGCCTAATAAATTTTTTTATCGCAGATGAGGGTGCAAAAATGCATTTGCTCGGTTGCATCCGATCACTCCGTCACGCTGCTAAGTTTGGCGGAGAAGAAGTGCATATGCCTTGCTTCGAGGCATCTGTTTCCTGTGACGACCATTAAATGGAGACCGTTGGACGACTTTATGATAATAGGCTGCTCTGATGGAACCGTGTACGTGTGGCAAATGGAAACTGGGCATTTGGATAGGGTATTGCAAGGTAAAAATATATTTTTTTTAAATGAAATTACAAAGAATGAAAGGGAATTCGTTTATTATAACTATAAGAGTTATAATCAATCAAAAAGTCATTAAAAAATCAAAGGTATTTATAATTGTTAGGTATAGCCGCCGAGGAAGTGCTTTACGCTTGCGAGGAGAACGAATCCACGAGCAACATTTCATCAGAAGTCGGTTTGGCCAATCCGGCCGTGCATTTCTTCAGGTAGATAATGCTAATTTTAAAAGGAAGGACAAACAATAAATTTCTGATTGTGAATAGGGGATTGAGGCACCGCAACCTTTCTGCCATTAGACACGCCACCCAAAGAGGACTCCATCAGCTACAGCAGCTGGGTTCACACGCAAATAACGATGACCCGCATATGCAACGCAATCACAATTCCCCATTATCTATTCAAGGCTTGAGAACAAACCCTAAAGGTAATATTTTCATCATAAGTTGATAGATTCTTATTTTCAGAAATAATCGTAGTCAATTGCGCATCGGAATGAAACATATCTTTTCTGGTAGCACAAATAGGGAGAATATAAAACATCAAACTATTTTGCACTTGCAATACTTATTTAAGTAGAAAATTGCAATTTCTAAATAAATCTACGCAATCACATTGGCTTGACTGTCCTAGTATGTCAAAATATTTTTTTCATACTAGGACAAGTATTTAGGTATAAGGGCTAAATATTATGTGTCAATTTTACGTGAGCTTTACTGTAAATGTCAAACTTTTGATGATCGTAAATTTAGTGGATTATTAAGGCCCGTTTGCACCAACGTAACTTAAATCCTAAGCTGTACTTTAAATCATTAGTGTGACTTATTTCATTGCACCAGGTCGTTTAATGTACCTTAAGAAGTTAAGGATTGCTTAAATTAAAGCGATCAATTTTGCGGGCTTAGTGAAAACTTAACCTAAAAATGTAAATCATATGACAATTTCAGTGCAATTTTTATAAAGTGAATGTAAGTGTAATGGAGTTTTAAATAATTGAAAATGATATTATTGATGATGATGTCGAAATTGTGGAAATCATGGATGTTGGTTTACCGCGACAAATTTATGAAAGAACTGATTATTTTAATAGTTTTGATGGGCGGTCCGCTGGTGTAGTGGGTAGAGGCGAGCGCTTGTGCCGGCTGCACCGCGGCCGTGTGGGTTCGATTCCCATCCCAGGCGGAAGATTTTTCGGCGATCGAGAAGTATTCGCTTGGGTCCGTGGTTGTTGTATACGTCTTACATTATTCATTTGTTCATTTACTTTCATTATTCATACAAAATAAAAATATAAAAAAAAATAATAGCCGTGTGTGACTGAATGGCGAAAGCCTAAGTCAAAAAAAAAAAATAGTTTTGATGATCCTGCCTTTTTAAAAGATTTGGAATTTGCAACTGCTTTGGAAGTTTTGCGCCTAATTGAGGCACAACTAGAGTTTCCTTCAGATAGGTAATTATACATATAATGAAATATAAATTAGTATTACATTGTTATTATTTTTAGAAACAGTAGTGTTTGGCGTTTGGGAATTGAATGACGAGGTTATAGTTGCCCAAGCCACTTCTTTTTCTCTACTTGTAAGGGCGTCAGTTTTTTTGTTTTCAATGATGTGTTTAAACTTACTGCCTATTATATTAACACATTTTTTTTGTGCGGACTGTAATTTGCTGTTCTATCTCTTTTTGAGCAATAGGGCATGTTTTCCTTATTTTCCATGTTTTCGTAGTTCAATTTGTGCTATTTCGAGGTTAGTTGCCTGTTTAGTACTTACGTACGTCAGGCACTATCGTGTAGAAACACCAACATATTGTATAAAATAGAAAAATTACTAAAATTATGCGTTGTTGCCAAGTGTAATATATTTTAGGGACCTCCTTACAAAGTTACGCTTAAAATGAGTTGGTGCAATGAAGTAAAAATTGAAGCTACACTTAAATTGAATCTTGCCTTAATTAAGTGTGGATTTAAGCCACGATGGTGCAAACGGGCCTAAATAAACATGAAGCGAACTAATGGAATTTCATATTTATCGATACATGTATATATTGGCAGCATTGGTTTGGATATATCTAATTCTTAAGTTGCCATTATGGGTTACCTAATGCAGGGCCGGCTTGTGAAAATTCGGAGGTGAGGCAACGGAAAACATAATTGGTTAACCCGTAACTGGTATGGTGCAATTTTTGTTACTTTCCTGGTATGGTGGGGTTAATCAGACCCCATTTTTGCTTGATCACAGAAGTAAGTCTAGATAAAAATTATAACAAAATGCATAATTTTAGTAATATTTATTTAATAACAAACAAGTGGAACTATCAACAACTAAATTTTCACATCTTATTTATTTATAAACAACGAAAGTTACAGAAAACTGTAATTTTATATAAATAAATGTAACACTTACGTTTAATCGAATAAAATTAAAAGTTATTTGAGTTTTGAAAAGAAAAGTCATTTTAATCGTAAGTAAAGATATCGGCCATTCCATAAATGAATGCACACTTTTTGGGGGTACATCAGGGATTTTAGCGAATTTCACATATATTATAAAGGCTATCAAGACATGGCTTTTGGTCTTTACTAGAGGTTCAGAAAATTATTGTATCAAAAGTTATAACAATATAAACTTTTAGCACACTTTTTTCCAAAACAAAAAAACTTTTATTTTTTAGTAGTATGATATTTACTATTATCGTCGTGGATACAAGGCATGAAAGCGTACTCATAACTCCCACGGGAGATATGAGTTATATCTCCCTTGGGAGTTATGAGGTCTGCTCCTGTTTACCTGACAAATAGTATGTACAATTTCCAAATTCTCCGCTCAAGATGATGGTTGAAGATAGACAATCTTCCGTCTGCTCACGACCAACTTTATAGCGAGACAGGAATTAAACTTTTCTCCCAGGTTTGTTCACTATTTTATTCACAACTGTACGTTTGTTGTTAAAGCATTAACGTCAAATCAAATCAAAATAAATAAACGTCAGTTCATGAAATGCGGGCGATTTGATTTAAAACAAACATATAGCAACCATGCAAATACATTTTGCAGATCGATATACTGAATATTTTTACGAATTACTAAAAAATAAAATATTGTATGCACCGCGGGAGATATTCATGTTCTTCGCCCTCGGTTGACTTACAAACCTCGGACCAGAGGCCCTCAGTTTGTAACCCTGTCAACCTTGGGAAAAAAATATTCCATATCTCCCTTGATGCATAAATATCTATATTTAGATAGTTTGTTTTTGATAAATAAAAAATATCTCAAAAAATTATCAAATACTCATATTTTAATTTTCTTAAAAATAATATATGTTATACCCTGATCCTTGCTGAGAATTTTTCTTTTTTCAAAAGTATGGGCACTTTAAAACTTTTTGAGATATGATTTTTTTACCCGAGCGCTGCATTGCCGTGAGGAGCTCCATTGGTGTATGGCCCGAGAGTGCAGTGTGCCCATACTTTTGAAAAAAGAAAAATTCTCAGCAAGGATCAGGGTATAACATATATTATTTTTAATAAAATTAAAATATGAGTAATTGATTATTTTTTGAGATATATTTTATTTATCAAAAACAAACTATCTAAATAATTTTTTTTTGTTTTGGAAAAAATTTTATTGCAAACTTGCATAAAAGAGTATAGAATAACATGTTTTATTATATGCTTTTGCTCGGAACCGGATGATCGGGATATGTTGCTCAAACGTCAACTATTTCCCTAAAATAAAAATTCCCTGACTTCTTGTAGAAAAATACAACTATTTCCCTGATGGACAAACCTCTTATAATTTCCGTTACAAAATCCAGCCGTTCTTCAACAGTATAAACAGACATTTTCTAGTATAAATTCGTTTGATTACTTGCCTCACTAATCAATCTGACATTTCGTAAATTCAAGGTAATTTATATTAAATAATTTAAGTTTTTAATGGAATAAAACATGTTTAAGTTATTCTAATACAGCGTATCCTGTAGAAAAATAATTGATTTATTACTAACTAAAACTTCCTCCAAAATTTTATGATAACATATGCATTAACACAAAGTATAATTTTTAGCATGTAAAATCCTATGGTCCACGATAAAAAAAAATATACTGTATAATAAGAAAAAAAAATTTTCTTGCAGTTTTTTTGGAGCACTTTTATATGCAATCTTCACAAATTGCTTTGGCGCATATTCCACATACTGGCGACTTACATCTAATACAAATGTTATTAGTTTTCCTGTCTTTTGTGTGGGGGCATTTTACACATCTAACCCTAGTTGTTAAAGTAGTTGCAGGCATTTGATAAATATTCTTGTTCAATAATGAGGCAATATTTTTCCGAAGTATTCTCTGAAGGTGTTGGTTTGCGATGCGATTTTTCAATTATGGTGCAACTAATTGTCACGCTAGTGCTTTGATAAAATTATATCGTGTCTTTTGGGGATTGTCACGTAAACCACTGTAAACCTCTGTCACCAGAGTTAATTACAAAGGCATTAACTAAAGAAATATTCAAAATTTGGTAGAAAATCGTTAAAGGCCATCTTATCAATTCGTATTGCTCAAAAACCCACGAAATGTCAGCGGACTTTTTGACAATCTTCCGTTGCTCTCTGGATTCTGTATATCTAAAAATATCCCTCCCCGTCACGTCAGTAGCAAAAATTGAATTTAAATTTTCACCATTCGATTTAAAAATCACTGAATAGAAAAGTAAACCTATTAATGCTCTTAGTTCTCTTATATTCACATCTGCAACAAGATATTGGTTATGGTCAGAAAACTTTTGTCTCATGCTTTGCAATTTCTGATTTGTTCTCGTAACTTCTTATAAAATATCGTGCATGATAAGACATTCCCATGCAGATACCTCAGAGCATGTATTTCCTAAAGCTTTAGCTGGTCCTTCCACTCCAGGAAGCTGAGAGATGATGTTGTCTGCTCTTATTCGCACATTACCTTGAGGAGGAAGAGCACTCCATTTGAATTTATTCTTTCCGAAGCAGTTAGTCGTTTTCTTACTGCTAACAATTTCATTGACATCTTCGGAAACTATACTTGAGGTATTTTTATTACAAAAAACCTGCAAATCATCCTCTTCGATTTCCGAATCGCTGCTGTGATGACACTCGTAATCCGGATCCCTATCTGAGTCTTCGTTTCTACTGAAATCACTTTCGAGATCATTGTATATTGCCATTGCCTATTCCTCAAAATTTGGATCATTCGGATACATTCTTTTTGGTTGAGGGACAGCCAAATTTATGGTGTTATTCTGAACAAAAATGTTAGCGTTAACTGCGGTGTTATTTGCTAACATCGATAGATGTTATAAATATACTATTCTGTACACTTTCTGTTAACTAACATCGATGTAAATTATCATTTTCGATGTTAAACAACACTTGTCAAAACGGTCGACATTACGAGATTGTTAATGATGATATTTTGAGGTTATTTCGTGGTTTCTGTTTTTCGTCAACAAAAAACTCAAATGAATAGTAGTATTCCAATATTTATGTGCATGCTTTATGAAACACTCATTTGCTTTCTAAAAATATCCTCAAAAACGTATCATGAATTGTCTATTATAATATACATGAAGTTGGTCGCTCTGTAGACGTTGCACTGTTGCCAATTTGTGTACATTGGCGTGTTCAGAATACAGTTTTTAACAGCGCTGTTCAATTTCACATAACATTGCAATGTTAATAACATCGATGTTAATAACATCGCTGTTAATAACAGTTGTTCAGAATAACACCATTAGAGTAAATCGCACCATGTTGGAAAATGTAATGTAACTGGCATGGTGGGGGCCACACAGAATAATTATTCGAATAAGATACTGTAGCGCGATGGTATAAATAAAAGGTTACTTAAAGTCTTCTCCAAAACAGGAATTGACGAACTGTGCAATGTCATGGTTCACCCGCGGCCAAACGTATCGTGCTGCTACGAGACATCTCATTGCAATACATATTCTTATGGGAACAACCGCAACCTCTACACATTGCGACACAATGCACACTGCCCGAAAGGTACTGGAGAACACGCCGCGTCACAGTAACCGATATCTTAAATAGGCCAAAAACAAATAACGCTGGGATCGACTTGACCCCACCATACCAGTTACGGGTTAAATACAGTGAGATCAGAAAGTCAAAAATAGTTGGCAGCACATTTTCTGAAAATCCCTATAATAATTCAAGTAAAATTATATTGGCTGTCTGAAATTCTCCAATACAGGGTACATTTTGTTAATTTTGACATCTTGTGATTTTTAAAGGTTACTTGTTTTAAAATGGTATTTTGTACAACGAGCATGGAATAACATATATTTTTTAATAGTCATTCCATAGAAGTTGTACACTATGCTTTACCTACGACAATTTTGTTGAGCTTCATTGTGATAAAGATAATTCAAAACTGAATGCGGACAATTCATACGCGATAACTTACTGAGGAAACAAGTATCAGTCAAAAACCAAGCCGCCAGCCGCAACATTATTATTTATGGTTCATATCACTTCTTGAGTTTATACATTCGTTTAAAAGTATATAAATAGTACAGAGACAAACATCGAAAACAACAAAAACCGCGCAGCAAACATCTTTAAATCTACTCCATTATTTTGACACATAGAAGGTTAGGTTTTTATCCCTCAAGCCATTGGTCACGCCAGCAGTGTTGAAATATATTCTCGCACAGATAATCAATGCGGGAATGAAATTTGTGAGCAATGCACTACATTTACTAATCATTAACAAGCATGTAATGAGCATATATCCAAGTTGTCGTAGGTAAATAGTTTTACCTACGACAACTTGGATAAATAGTTTTACCTACGACAACTTGGATATATGCTCATTACATGCTTGTTAATGTATATATATGTAGTGTGTAGTGCATTGCTCACGCATTTTATTCTCGCATCGATTATCTGTGCTAGAATATATTCCAACACTGCACTGTCACGCGTGAAGCCTAACCTTCAATGTGTCAAAATGACGGAGTAGATTTAAAGATGTTTGCTTCGTCGCTTCTACATACATGGGGCGTTAGTTGTAGTACCTCGGCAAATTTGTTCTTTTCGATGTTTGTTTCCATACTATTTATATATACTTTTAAACACTAAGAACGTATAAACTCGAGAAATGATATGAACCATAAATAATGTTGCGGCTGGCGGCTTGGTTTTTGACTGACATTTGATTCCGCGGTAATGTTAAGCAGGCGCCTCTAATAAAAGTTATCGCGTACGAATTGTCCGGTCTTGGTTTTTAATTATCTTAACTATCACAATGAAGCTCAACAAAGTTGTCATAGGTAAAGCGTAGTGTACAACTCGCATGGAATGACTATTTCTCGCTCTTATGAATTGCAGCATTCGCCTTTCGGCTCATGTTGCAAACTTCATACTCGCGAGAAATGTATGTCATTCCATGCTCGTTATACAATATACTATTGTGTGTTTTGCCTATTTTAAACATTGGCAGTTATTTCTAGAACGATCATCATTATTAATAATACATTTAGGATTCATAATCTAGCTGTTTTATTTAAATTTCAGGATTTTCCATACCAAAATTTCCATTGTTAGTGACGCCACTGAACTTCTGTTAATTAGCTTATGTTTTAAGGGCTACCCACTATTTTCGACTTTTTGATCTCACGGTACTGTGTAGTGTATCTCTGCTTCATCTATTCCTGATGTTCGTCCTAAAACTTCGTTTTAATTGTTGCAGATCCGGAAAGCCATATTTTATTCTTTGACATCGAAGCGCTAATAATTGAACTGTTGAGTGAAGAATACTCAGCTATGTCCCCGGGAAGTTTGGAAGCCGCAGGTCTAATCTCACAATCGGAGTATTTGAAGGTGGCGGCCTTGACGCAGAGCGCCAGTCCTGATGCCCACAAAAAAATTGCGGGTGAGTGTATTTTTGTTTATTGGCAGGTTCTGATCTTGTAATCAATTGATCGCTAATCGGTTAATTTTTTTTGTTCCCTCGCTTTCTCACACAAAGACTTTTTTGGTAAAGTCAAAGATAAAGCGGAGAATATGGAGAGGATTATTAAGGAAAAAGATAAACACGGTAATATTGTTCGTAGTGATGTAGCGTGCACGTAGATGATCACCCATTGTAACATTACACGATTGGAAATGAGACACAAAAACTTTGTTTCGCCGCTATACAGGGTGTATAGGAAAGTCCCTTAAAACCTGAAAATTCTTGTGAACGGAGAGAGCTACAGCTTGGCAAGTAAAGCGACTACACCCGATCTAATACAATCGATAGCGCCCCAAGTGGCGAAACGAGGCAGTTAGAGATTGCAAATCAGAAACAAAACGAGATGGATCAAAATTTCCAATTACAAAGTTGCAGAGCATCAATTGATTAGTATGAAACTGCATTTTGTTCACACGGATTGAATTGTCGCCTGTATATCCAACAGTTCAAAAGCGATGCGCGATGATTTCCCTCTGCATATTCACGTGTCGGAAATGTAGTAGCGCGCAATGCAGATTGCGACTGTACTGTAACGTCTGTAAACCTATCATTTTCAATGCAGTGTAAAAAGTGTTGGCGCTCGCTTGATACAAACAGCATAATCTCAACCGCATACCATTTGACGTATTTATGCAATAAATTGTGCGTCTTTCTGCATACCTGCTATTCCTTTAAGACATTTACACAAAATGGAGTACATCGCTTTCGGACGTTTTTGGGCATACAGGCGACAATTCATCTTATTTGTTTGAACCAAATGTCGTTCCTTACTAATGAATTGATGCTCTACAACTTTGTAATTGGAAATTTTGCTCTATCTCATTTGGTTTTTCGATTTACAATCGCTAACTGCCTCGTTTCGCTACTAGGGGCGCTATTATTGGCTGCATGAGGTCGGGAGTAGTCGCTTTACTATACCGTTACCTCACTTGCATACCTCTGGCTCTCTCCGTTTGCAAGAATTTTCAGGTTAAAGGGACTTTGATATGCACCCTGTATGTTTGTTAAGTTTACATTGAGATTATAGTTTCGTAGAGATAGTTGTTGTCAAATTTGGAGTGTATGTGTCTCATTTGCATATAACACAAAATGTACCATAAGGTAAACACTGAAATATAATATGATTGTTGCAGTGGCGGTTCGCGGATTTTTTTCTGGTACGGCCGAGGAACAAGAGGTGGTAATACAGATAGGTGCGGTCTCGCAGCCAGCTGTCTCTGCAACTGACCCTAACTATCTGTATTACCACCTCTTGTTCCTCGGCCGTACCAGAAAAAACCCCGCGAACCGTCACTGGATTGTTGTCATTTCAACAATTGCTTTTTCAAAAGTGAAAACAATTATACAGGATATATACTTGAGGCAAAAAGTGATGAAGTTTATAAAGGCCTCATTTCCTTAATAAAAAATATTGTTGAGCTGAGACAGACTTGAGTCACTAGCTGTTGCCCGCGACTTCGTTCGCGTGGTCTTCAATTTAATGCGATAATATATTTAATACGAGTAGCCAGCATGCTTTTGATAAACGAACTGCCGCTAAACTATATGAAATAAACTCATTTGTTGAAAGTACCACGCGCGCACGCATTGTAAAATGGTTGTACCAATTCAGAAACCTTCGTGGGCGTGGGCACAACAACTTAGCAGAGTTTCATCGCAATAGGATAAATGGGAACGTATATGGGATAAACAAAGAAACATTCATTTATATTTACAGTGGAACCTCACTTATACAAAGACGAGGGGAACGGAAAAAATTCTTCGTATACAGGGTGTTTCAGAGCTCTGGGAACGGTCAATCATGTGCTTATTTTTCAAACGTTACTAAATACAGGGTGTGCCATTTGAAAAAACGAAGTTATTCAACTTTATAAGTTGGGTTTTTCTACCGCATTTTTTTTATTACCCTGTATAATTTTTTATATGAAATCATGGTTGGCTCTATAGTTCGAACCTTCAACCAAATAATAGAAATGATTTTAATCGTTCAACGTCAATCACTGGGGCAAAAATAAAATTTCACCCAGACCATGCATTTCAACAAATCTTCAAATATTTGTAAACGGCAAACAATAGGTATAGGGAGTATTGAAGTAACTCACTTTTATTTGCTCCATATAATTCAAAAATGACAAAAAATACAGGGTGTTCCATTTAAAAAAACATAAGTTTAGTCTGTAACTTTGTTATGAGACACCCTGTATACATTTAAATATTTTTAGGGCGTGCAGATCACTATTATACACAACTTTTGTACAAAACATTTTTCGAAATTTTGAAATATAAGCACGTGATTGACCGTTCACAGAGCTCTGAAACACCCTGTATATGAATAGAAGTCACTTCCGTGTATGAATTATACTGTACTGTTTTTCATATGTAAATAAATGTATATTCAATGTAAAAAAGATATTTATTTTAATATCTGTAGACTTTAACAAAATGAATTTACTTCGTATGCACTAAATACATCCAGCGCATGATGAAAGGAACAAATTCGTTCAAAATTCAGGTGATTAATTTCTGGAAAACGCTTGGACACTATTAGTATTTTAAACTGTGCATTTTTTGCACTAAAAATTTTATAACAGAGTGTCCCATTAACAAATGGTTCGTCGGAGAATTTCCCGTGTATAATGTTCTATACCGATCTTCAACTGTTGTTGACAATTATTGTTAGTTGGCCATTTTGACTTAATAATGTTTAACAATAAATCATACAAAAGAAATAACAACATAACAATAATTGCTTTATAATAAATGTTCAATGTTTTGTCCGTTTATTTCAATGCATGTTTCTAGCCGAAGAATTGTTTCCCGTTGAACATTTTCAATTATTTCTGGTGAAATAAGTCTTATTTTCTGCCATATTCAACATTATTTGGTCTATTCACATAAACTTTAGATTTAAAATAACCCCATAAGAAAAAAATCTAATGGGGTTGTATCTGGTGATCTTGGAGGCCACTCAATAGAACCTCTTCATCCAATCCACTTATTTGGAAAAGTTACATCCAGAAATTCTCGAACAGCCATCGCAAAATAAGGTGCCCCATTTTGTTGGAAACATATGTCATTACGAGGGATATCTGCATCCCGTGGATTAGAAAACAAAACAGCTAAAGCGGGGATTAGTTCAAACTGAAGAAAGTCCAAGTAGCGTTCCCCATTTAAAATTCCTTCAAAAAAATATGGTCCAAGAATTTGATTTTTTACAATGCCTGCCCACATGTTTACTTTTTGAGGATGCTGTGTGTGTGTGACATTCTTGTGTCCAATGAGGATTTTCAGTTGTCCAATACCTGCTATTTTTGTCTATTGACGTGTCCGTTCAAAACAAAAGTAGCCTTATAATACGTCTGATGAAATTGAAATTTCGATTTTTAGCCGCAATCATCTGCTCACGAAATTGCACTCTGCGGGCCAATAATTTGTGCATCAATTGAATCTTATAAGGATGATACTTAGCTACCCAAAGTATTTTTGAAACTGATCCTGATGATAAATTGCATTTCTTGGAGATTGTCCCAACGGCCACATAGGGGTTATCGTGTGTTTCGAGCAGAACGTCCAGATACTTTTGCTAGTCTTCCTTTAGGCAAATCTCTAAAGTGGCCGTGTTCAACAAATTTCGATTTAATTCTGCTGACAGTAGATCTGGTAATTGAAGGTTGATCAGGATGAGTTACATTAAATAAATTGAGTACGCACCCTCCAAAATCAATTATCAGCTATAATGTCCCAAGGGCACTGATAATTTCGCGATAATTTTGACTAAACCCCGAAAGTGTGTTGCTTAGTAATTGCAATTACTTAAAGCAACACACTCGAGGGAACTAGTCAAAATTATCTCGAATTTATCATTGCCCGAGGTACATTCGGTAAGATAAGTTCTTGAATTATGTACAAAACTTGAAAAGCTATTTATTAATTAAAAGTACAATTTTCGAAAGAACAATGATTAAAACAGTAAGTAGGTTGCTCTGACGTATCTCTTCTTGAGTTAGTTGAGGTGGTGGCTATTTCTTGTCGTACTATTGTATTGTTAGTTACACGCATATTATTTATGATTTTCTCGTGATGGGTTTGGTCAATATTTAAGTATGGTTTAATTGAATTGGCATTTTTGTGTCCCGTAATTTTGAGCAATTGTTGCTCACATACTCCACTTTTAGCGAGATGGCTGACAGCTGTTGATCTGTTGAAATGATTAGTTATTTTATTATTGGGGGTATCTAATCCAATTGCTGCAGCAGCAGATTTCGTCCATTTTAAAATAGTGATTTTTCCAAGTGGTATATTGACATACCATATATCCTCATCCATTTTCCAATTACGGTTTGGTGTTAAAAATAATCTATTGGTTTTAATATTTCTGCTTCTTTTTGAGATTAATTTATGAAACAATCGAACCGGGCATTTATCTTTATTTAAATTTTCAGCAAGCCACTTACTACTTGCACAACTGTTTGCTCCTCCTTGACAAGTTTTATTAAAAATAGGATAATATTCAATTCTTCCTGTCGTGGAACCAACATTAGCTCTTTCAACGTGAAAATAATCAATTAAACAATTAACGGCTTCTCCACCTCTCCATGCTAATTCAACCCCAATAATGTGATAAAATTTTCGTTGCAATCCCTCTGGTGTATTTTCATTCCATAATGTTATTATTTGATTATATTCACTGGTACTTAGTGGTACTGAACTAACCTTACGTTTTTCGGGCACAGATTGTAGTATTCGTCTTTTGGCGTTACGAGCGTCACGAGCTTGTTTGAATACGATGCTATTGAATGGATCCAAATTTATTTTAAATTCCGTGTTATATTTTTGTTGTAGTAATTTGGCAGTTATGTTCCAGATTGTTTTAACAGTAGACTCCTTGTAGTCATTGCCATTACTTTGCTTCATATTTACAGCCCAATCTTTCAACATCAAGGCAATTTCTTCAATCGATCTATTGCCATTCAATTCGTATTTTCGTACCTCACAAAATTGTTGGAACAGTTTCCATACGTATTTTTTATTTTTTACTGTGTTTTCTGGTGTGGTTTTTTCAATTAAATTATTAATTGCTTCATCGCATTCTGTCCCGAAGCGTGATTCAGACATGTTTGTTTATACGTTGACAGATCGATCGTAATTTTTTATTCAAGGGTATCTATGAATATGATATAAATCTGAACATCGACACCGACAGCGGGGGTCTTATCAGCCTAAGTTTAACAAATCGCCCTGACGCGCGGGGTCTTACCGTTTCTCAGTGACATTGACGTTCTAAGTTTCTGTAGCGTGCGGCGTTCGACAGAAATGGACCAATCTGATTGGTTGTTTATTTATGAAAGAACTTATCATAAGTAATTCAATTCGTTCTTTCACAGATAAATGCATTTTTCATTTAAACAAATCGTAACCGTTACGATAATACTTAATGACACTGTCAAAGAGTTGACGTTCGCCTTCTTCGCTGTCGTTAAAAACTGTTTATGTAATTTTTTCAATATATACAATTTTTCGACAAATCCAAATATGCAATAATATACAGAACGTTCCATTTAAAAAAGGTGTCCTTGTTTCGCCATTTGTTTATGGAACATTCTGTATATAAAATTTTTAGTGCAAAAAATGTGCAGTTGAAAATACTAATTGACATATCCAAGCGTTTTTCCAGAAATTAATCACCTGAATTTTGAATGAATTAGTTTCTTTCATGGTATACAACTCTATTTATAAAACACAAAATTATTTTTATTATTCTATTATTATTTTGTTTGATTGGGGTTATCATCAACTCTTTCAGAATTTTGATTTTATCTTCTATAGAAAGTGTGCTCTTTTTTTCCTTACTCTCTGTCTATTTACTTTGTTAATAGACGAAAAACAAAAACAGACACGTGCTGCAAACACAACAAAACCACTGACTTTTCTGAAAAATCAAAATAATTGAGCGAGAAAAGAGAGTGGAATAGATAGAGAGAAGGGGACGGAAACCAGTCCGATCGTAAACGAATTGCAGATAAAACCCGTGCTCCCTTCGTATAACTGAATAAAATTTACGTAGGGGGACCGATCATCCCTTCGTATAAGTGGATGTTTCATATAACTGAATAAGTGCATAATTAAGTATACGTGCCTTTTGGGAGTATCGCCGTAGAAAGAGAAGTACCTCATATAACTGAGTGTTTCGTATAAGTGGACTTTGTATAACTGAGGTTCCACTGTATACAGGGTGTCTCGTTTCGAGTGTGCCGAAAGAAAACAGGAAGTAGATAATGTTATTCTGAACAGAAAAGTTCAAATACACATATGCCTGATTTTTTACCAAAGATTTTTCGATCGTAAAAAAAATCTTACAAATTTTCAGTATAAATTTATTAGATTGCCATGAATTTAAACAAAAATATTTGAACAGGTTAATGTTTATTTGACAGTTGTTTATACAAAAATTACAACCTGTCAGCTGTTGTCAGTCACCAAGTAAAATTACTATAATTTTTACCATTTTCCGAGCAGTGACAGACAACATTTTTAATAATATGAATGCGATATTCAATTTAATTTTATTAGGTCATGAACAAAAGTACTTCAAAGCGAAAGAAAAACAGCATTAATAGTAATTTACGTTTGAAGTAACGTTATGAAGGTTTTTACATTACGAGAGAAAAGTTTGAAAACACGAGCGACGTAGGAAAACCATCAAAAAGCGAAGTCATGTTTGTTATCAATACCTCCATAGCAACGAGTTGCGTTAAGATAATATAACAACACTAGTGTTGTAAAGAATTTCTTAACAACACTAGTGTTGTTAAAGGTACCTTAACGATACTCGTTGCTAACGAGTTATTGACATGATAACAGTATAGGATAAAATCAAATAAATGTTTAAACTGCGCTCCATGTAGTGATGAGATAAACGGTTATTTTCCAGAAACGGTTATAACAGTTACTGTTACTACAAAACAACTAGTTAAAACGGTTATTTAGTAACCGTTATTTAAAGTAAGTTACTATTACCACAAAATAACTAGTTATTTAAACGGTTATTTAGTAACCGTTATTTAAAATAACTTCACTCAGTAACAGTTTGTAACAAAGTGAATCAATTAACACAACATTAAAAAATCGCACTTTTCAAGTTCGAATATTTTAAAATCGTGATTTTATTTTGGAAATTGCACAACTGCTAAACGCGTTGTGCGATTTTGATGATTCCATGGTCAAAATTCTGGCAAATTTCGTGAAATTTACGATCCGGTTTAATTTTGCTTTTTCATGAAATCTACTTCGAAAATAGAAAATCACGATATTGATTTTTAAAATTATACAACTGCCGAACGCATTGTTTGATTTTGATGATTCAAACGTCAAAATGCGGAAAATTTAGTGTATTTTTAAAAGGAGTTACGAAATGTTTTCGTGAAACTAACACGAAATGCAAAAATCTCATTTTTTTTTTTTTTTTTTTTTTTTTTGGCGTCGACTGCGAGGTCATCTGCCACCACCGTTTGTGTCAATATCTCATCTCATTTTTTAAGTTGGGATATTTTAAAATCGTGCTTTTGAATTTTGAAATTGGAAAACTGCCGAATTTTTTGATTTTGACGATTCAAACGTCAAATTATGGCAAATTTTGTGTAATTTTAAAACGAAAATTTTCTCTTGAAGTTAACACAAGATGCGAAAATTGCAATCCAAAATTTAAAAATCGCGACTTTGGTTTTTGAATGATTTGTCCGATTTTGATGATTTAAACGTTAAAGTATGGAAATTTAGTATTATTCAAAACGGTTTACGACATCTTCTCATGACATCAACTGGCGGATCCCATCAAGGGACAAATGGTCCTCCCCTGAGTCTAGATTTTTTGTCGGTTGAAAATGTTAGGAATTATTGCAAAACGCCAAAATTACGAAAAACTCCGAAGATTTAAATTGCAATTTATTTTTAAACGCAAACGCGTTGACCGATTTTGATGTGTGAATGTCAAAATTTGTAAATTTAGTGTCATTTTAAAACGGATTAGGAAATTATCTCTTGAACCTAATGCAAAAATTGAAGTTTTTAAATATTCAAGATTTTAAAATCGCGATTATGATTTTTGAAATTGTACAAATGTGGAATGTGTTGTTCGATTTGGATAATATAAATGTCAAAATTTGACGAATTTCTTGTAATTTTAAAACGGTTTACGACATTTTCTCATGAAATCATTAGTGCGCCCAATGAAGAGACAACTGACCCCCTAAGTCTATATTTTTAGTTGCTTGTCTTGGCCTTTACGAAAATAAATAAATGCCTATTTTGTGTTTGTCAATTTTTCATCAAATTCTTTTCAATATTTGTTCGAGTTTTTTTTTAGACGTGATTCGTTATTGAATCGGTTATAAGAGTTACTGTTACTAAGAAGTGATTCGTTATTTAATCGCTCTCCTTTTATAAAATAACTTTTGAGAAAATCACCGTTAGTGGGAATTTTCAATAACGGTTACTGTTATTATTTGTTAATAATGGTTGCAAAGTAGCAGCTGGTGAAAATAAAGCTCTATGTGCACTAATTCAACAGTTACATTGCCGGCTAAAGGAACGAAACGTTCTTGCTATTATGTCAGTATCATTTCTAATTTTCTCAGCAGCGTTTATTATCCGCTCTAGTAATTGTTCCTTTGTATTCATCTGGAGATCGTGGTGGCCAGTGAAAAGGTCCTGCTCGACCAATCCATCTATCAGGAAATTGAATGTTTAGCCAATTTCTGATATTTCTTTCATAATGGGGAGGTCCTCCATGTAGTTGGAACCACATCCTAAACCGTTGTGCAAGCTGCAAATAATCTAAAATTTCTTCAAAGTCATTTTACATTAAGGCATAAACATACATTGGATCAGCATATTAAGAATTACTTAAACGATACGTAATTAACAAACTGGCGAAGCAAATAAGTTTGTATAAACAACTGTCAAATAAACATTAACCCTTTCAGCCCTGGATTTTTAAATTTGTAAAAAAAAATTTTGTTAATTATTATTGAAGGGGAGCTTCTTAAGACCATAAATACCAAATTTGAACTGATTTGATTAATTAGTATAGGAATTAATTAGAGAGGCTATGTTAAAGTGACATCTAGTGATAACCAGCAAAAATATGGATTGTCATAGTAAGTAGAGACATGTAAATGTTGCGGTGGCAATTGCCACTGCCAGGGCCGAAAGGGTTAAGCTGCTCAAATATTTTTGTTTAAATTCATGGCAATCTAATAAATTTGTACTGAAAATTTGTAAGATTTTTTTTCACATTTTGGTAATGACATCCTTTATCAAAAACCGGGATGTAAAGGGTAAAACAGGATGCACTACTGCATTTTACTTTACCTAGTTTATGGTAAAGAAGGCCAGATGTCTCTGATGCAAAAGCAGGACAAAATTAAAAAATAAAAACTTATTCAATGTTCGAAAACTAAGGGTTACTTGTTTAATCACGCCTGCTGGATATACATACAAATAAAGAAATCACTGCTGTTTAAGCACCGCTGGATCCCACCGGATTTATTTTCACAAATGTGGCCATCTAGTAATACTAATGTGTACATGCAAATGAATTGTTAAAATAGAAATTAGAATTATCAACAATCCGTGAGAACAAATCTTTCTTTTGAACTTTTCTGTTCAGAATAACATTATCTACCGCCTGTTTTCGTTTGGCACACTCGAAAGGTGACACCCTGTATAGATTAGACAGTAAAATATTTCAATTATTAACACAATATATCAGCGTACTCCGCAAGAAAATTGGGGAAAAGTTCAGTTTAGATACACATATTAAACATACAGGCGTGAATTTCGCAATTTCAGTGACTCTCAACCGAACGAAACGTTTAATCAACCCTTGAATTTTAACACTTCACAATAGCTTTACGGCCCCACCGTGATCGATGGCTTCGTGAAGTGTCAACATTTCTCAAAACTGCTTTAGAGCTACCGGAATCGTCAATTTCATCTTGGCACGTTTGATATGGGAATCAGAAGTATCGAAAATTGCATTTCTAATAAATCAATTAATACAGCTTTGCCAAGGTTACAATATTGGAAGTACATCACCTGCATTGTTTGCAGTGTGGTCAAAGCAAGGTATAACCTCAAAACACTTTTTCCTTCCCTGAAAGGACCGAAATGATTTCAATTTATATTACAATGCACATAAATATTACAAAGACGAATAACTTAGTTGTTTATGTCGTGAGACTTAATTTTGCAGTCACAAGCAGGTTGAATATTCACATATTCAGGCTATATTTTGTCTTTATTAAATTTATTTAATGCTTCTGCAACAAGCGAGGTTGTTTCAAATTTATTTATTAAAATGCACATTTCAGCTCTATGGGCAGAAGAAAAATAAAATAATATTTATGAGGAGTATAAATGGCGTACTCAATATGATAACAAATATTATTATGCCGTGTTTCATTTTTTTAAATTACTTTAATATATTTTCAGGAGAAATTGTAAGCTTGGTGGAGCTCTAAGTATATAATTATGCTTTATATACTCCTTCACTTTTTGCCACAATTATCCTTTATAGACAGATGAATGTTGTATGATTAAAAATGTAGACTTAAAATATCAGCACCCAACAATGTAAATGTGGGGAAAATAGTGGGTTTTAAAAAACTAGGGTTATAGTTACGTTGGTGAGTCCTGGCTTCTGACAGGAGTTAAGAAGGTTAGTCAAGCCAATCAGAACCTCTATGCTATATAACCATGGTAATAACTTTCCCGTTGTACTGTTGCTAGTCCACTACTCTTACTCAAGATGTGTGATTTTAATAGTATTTACAATATTCAGTGTATTAATAGTATGTCAAGTACTGTCAATTTTACAACAATCAGTGGCGGCTGATGGAGTGACTCATGGTACGGCCAGCCAAAGTAGATATTGATTAAGGCAACGTATCTCTTTCACCCTAATAGAATTCGACTTGCCTGTCTTTATGGCCATATCATGAGTCACGGTACCAACTGCACCATCACCTCTTAGTTATCAGATGCCTTGATTAGCCAACCAAACTATAAGTAGATCCATGAAAATATTACTGTACGTTTATTATATTTGCGTTTAGGTATACTTGCAAAAATGAAAGAGGGTGCTGAAAATGTCCACACAAAGATTCAAGCCAAAGCGGAACAGGTGTTGAAACAAGGGGGTGATCTGTCTAGAGGTAAACTTTAAAATCTTATTCTTTGCTTTATATAATTGCATAGATGTGTCATAGAGGGCTAGTACAGTAGAACGGGGTGAATAGAAACACTTTTGAACTTAAAGTAATGCAATTAAAAATTCGATGGATACATCAAAAGTCTGTTCTCAGTCTGTGCAACACATATACAACGTTAGAGTTTGAATACTAAAAAAATACACGCACTTTTTATTTTTTTAGGGTATTTTTCTATTTACCCGCAAGTGGGGACAATAGAAACATGGGTAAATTTTGGCTTAATTTTACTATTTAGAAGCTTCCAGGGTGAAAAGAAACAAAAAAAATTAATGGTACATGAAAAAACATCTCCTTTATAGTAAAAATAAAGCTGCTTTATAGGTCCCTTATGGCATAAAAATGAAAATAAACATTTTTCTGTAGAATAATAGCTATTTTTAGTACAGTGAGTAAAGTGCATCATTTAATTACGATTCTGAAAGTTGGGCGCCCGAGCCGTGCAGGGCCCCAATCAGTGATTAAAGCACTTTGCTCACGTGTGCTAGACCTGTTTTTTTTCCATTTTTGATTTACATCGAAAATTGTAATTCTTATAATATTTACATAAGTGACAGATAACACAATGACATTAAAATATGGGGTTTGTTTATTCGGTTACCTATTTCGATTCATGTGCTCTGATCACATTTTATTCTCTTCGCAGTCGGGGTGTTTTTTGTCCATTGTTTTGTACATTAGCATGTATATTTTATAGTAATTCATTTGAAGTATGTTGTTAACCTATAATTTCAATAAAACGTTGTCGGAATCATTCACTGTTTCCTCATAGTTTTCGGAAGGTTTGAAATTAGGAATTCTATTAAGTACCTGGGTATGATCTAATGGGTAAACCAGTTTTTTTAAAACCAGAAATAATGTTTTATTCTGCTGTTGAAATTAAATTTTTCCATTATTGTGGAAAAGCTGTTTTAGGAATGGCAGGTTCTTTGAAGCCGTCTCCTCTTTTCCATTCCAATAATACTTTCCGCCATCTGGTTTTAAGGGGCCTGAAAAAGGCAACATCGAGAGGTTGCGTTAGGTGCATTAAATTAGCTGGTAAAAATATGAAGGATGCTGTTCACAATTACATTAAGTGACAATTAGGAGGAAAGGTTATCCCCAATAAGAAATTTTTCCCCGTTTAACTTTTTTAGATAGCATATTGCTGTAGTAGACACACAGTCTTCAAATTTTTTCAAATCGAACCACCCCGATGAGGCTTCTATTATATCGTACTCCTGAATGACCAATTTTCCAAGAAGGGTACAAATTTCCAGCTTTATAAACTACATATGAGAGAAGCAATTGACCATCTCCAGTTGATGCTTTACTACGATTCATAACGAGTTCGGGGTACTTACAGCCACTTTTGTTGTAATTCTTTTCTTTCCAGGGTCGTTAGTTAAATTGGTTTCGATGTTAATTATGTTTTGAGGAGGAACGTCTCAAACGATTTCTTTTTATATTTTGACAAAATCTTTCGGATATTTTATTTTTATGCCGATTTAAAAAACCTTTAGCAAAATCCTTGCCTGGTAGATTGTTTTTAAATTTGCTGTCCACATCTATCCAAGTAAGTTTTAACTATCATTCTTAAATCATACGCATCCATTGGATACCCTTAATGTGCGCAAATATTTAAATTTTTAACAATTGAATCTTCTTCCTCTTCCATCAAAATAGTTTGACCTCCAGGAGGTTTCATTTTTTCCTTGTTGTGTCGATACAAAACTGAATAATTTATGTTGTATTGTTCTGCGGTAAGTCGAAAGCGTGCACCATTATTAATCTCGGCCAGTGCCTGTTTGATCTCATTTTTAGTGAATTTTCGATTAACTCTATTTCTTGGATTTGGTTTGTATTTACACGGCATTTTTACAATGTTTCTATTCAGCCCTCTGCCGATTCTATTTCCACCTCTGGCATTGGGCGCGTTTGTCAGAATTTTCAACTGTCAACATGTTTATTTTCATTTACGCTGAATGTTGGTATTTGATGAACACTACTTAGGCCATTCTGCAGTTCTTTGTTTGTGTACTTTTAATATCATTTGAATTAAGGTATTTACACAAAAGCATTTCACTTTCTTACCTACCAGTAATTTCGTGCATTTTCTCAATTTAAGTTACATGATAAATTACATTTTTATCATAAGACTTTGGTAATTTCGACAACTCCAACGCTTAATTACAACAGCAATCGGTATGCTTGGAAAAATGGCGATCGCTGGACGAACTTGTTCATGATCAATCAGAAAATTCCCCAACGGTTGGCAGTAAATTCCCAACTGTTTTGTCCATTTCTATTCACCCTATATAACCTGTAAAAACACATAGCATACTTAAAAAAATTGTAAAACAGGTAGCTATTTTGTGTCTATTACATATGACTCTATGAGCTCGCATTGCATATTGTGATACCCTGCAATTTATTCACACCTTTGAATATATAAACATTTATATTGTCAAATATTCACACCATGTCAAAATATTGCTATGCGAAAGGCTGCAATACGTCCACGTATATATACCAACGCGGTTATAACACTCGTCAGCTGATGTACATGTCAGTTGACTTTTGACTTATAACCTAAAATCCTGTATTAGATTTCCATCAAATCTGGAACTTCGCAAATTATGGGTTGATGCTTTGCTTGTAAAGAACAGGCAGGAAAGTGGACTCGAGTTGCCGAAATATGCTCGCATTTGCATTCTCCACATTGCTGATGAATACATCGAGAAACATTTTTTTTTGCTTTCCGGTTTTTAAATTACGCTCCATTTTCGGCTCCGGGGCGGGACTTATATCAGGCTCCAGCTCGTGGACAACTTTTGGAGCAGTGATCATATGGGAAATGGAGAGGGAATAGCAGTCCATTAGTATATAGTCAAAGATGTAACCTATATGAATTCCACTACTTTTTTTTCATTTTTGAAATTAACGCGTTTTTCTACAAGTTACAAATTTTTAAAGTTTATATTCAGTAATTGTTACTATTCACCCCGCGAGTTCTATTCACCCTGTTCTACGGTAAGTGCAAATTATTATTATACGTAGTGTTGTCAACTCAAAGGAATTTAAGAAGAAATTAAATTTTCTAGAATAACGAAATATAAAGCATGTAATAATAATAAGAATGAACTTGGTTTATTTCATAAAATTTAACCTTATTCTGACTCTTTCCGATTGTAATTAATTGTTTTAATAATTAAGTATTGGTAGTTCATATTATTAGGGATATTAATATGAAATAAATATTAATTCTCCCATATAAAATCTCTGAATGTTTAAAATTCTTGACTAGTTTTGCCTTTTAAGAAATTTCAAAAATAAAAATTAAGTTGTGTATACATCCATTTAATCATCATATTGCTACATTTCTGAGTAATTTTTAAGATGTAGAATGATGGATTAAAAAAAAACCATCATAAATTTTCCACCTGCACCAGTAACTCTCGAACGTGTTCTTTATAGGGCCAGATGAACAAAATGCTTATACAGGGTGTTTACTAGGAATCGCATGGTTTTCAAAAAGCCACAAATTTTTTAATTTTGAACCAAAAATTATTTTTTTTTAAACAATGTGTTCTACAAATTTGGAATTTAAAAAAAAATGAAGTACCAAAAATAACATCGCGTAGATGGCGCCCTTCTGGTTGAACACGTTTCCAGACATTCCCTGAAGTTACGCATTGAATCTTGTAACATTTCTTGTGGAATGGCGCGGATTTCTCTTCGGATGGCTTCCTTCAACTCTGGTAATGTGCGTGGTTTTTCAAAGTAAACACGGGATTTCAAGAAAACCCCCATCCCCCGACGGTGGGGGGGGGGTCTAAGGAACATATCCAAAAAGAGAGATTACTTCCTTTTTTCAGGAAAAGCTTGTCGGACACGTTCAATCGAAATTCGAGCAGTGTGGGCCATAGCTCCATCTTGCTGGAACCATGTGTTTCGCATTGCTATGCGACGAAGGCAAAGTGCAGGCAAGAAAAAATTATTCAACATTTCCAAGTAGCGATTTGCGGTAACAGTAACTGCCTGACCGTATCGATCTCAAAAAAATATGACCCAATGACCCCCGCTTCCAACTGCCCTCTACACAATAGGATATCCGCAACCGCCATCCTCCCACTACTTGCCGTGTACCCAATACAAAAACATGCGATTCCTTGTAAACACCCTGTACATATTTCAAGGTTAAGTTTTTCAAGTTTCACTACAGTGGTAACTACATTTTTCTATTTGTCTAATTGTAAAAAAGAAAATGCTGAGTGTGGTGCGTTCTTCGACCAACCTTAGTTTCAAGGTTTTTTTTATGCGTTTACAGGTTTTTTTTGTGCTGAAACTAGTTTCACAATTTTTGCACTCGGAGCATGTTTACGATATTTTCTGTAGTATTTATAACCTACTTTCTTTTTATTCCTTGCAAGTTGTTTATTTTAATGGGAAATGCAAGGTTTGGTAATATTTGTTTATAGTCTTAGTAAGATTTAATTTTGCATTGCAGAATTACGAACAGGTTGAATATTCACATATTCAGGCTATATTTCATTTTATTAAATTTATGCTTCTGCAACAAGTGAGGTTGACTCAAATTTATTTATTATTTAAATTGTGTATTCGGTTTTCCAACAGTAAACAAGGTCATTTTTTTCTTCGCACCTGTACATTTACTAATCACCTACAATTCAGATATAAAATTGGTTCAAACTTTCCGTAATCTCCTCAGTTGTTTACGTCTTCTTTACGTATCACTCAGGTCCACGTAAGTGTATTTTATTCTTTAACATTCAATTCTAATGTGAAGCTGCACTGATGAGAGATAAATCTCGAAACGCATCTGCAGATGGCTATTTACTTAATTTTTACATATTTTACGGTTCAGTTTTATTGTTTAACACGTTCGCTGCCACTACAATTAAGATTGCACAAATGCAAGTACGCACTAGCGCGTCGGTGGCAGCGAACATGTTAAAGCTTTCAAATTCAATTTAGTTTAATTTTCAAGTTAGTCCTGTGGGTAGAAATAAACGATCTTAAACCAATGTTAGCTAGTAGTAAAGTATGTTCATTAAAAAAAAACCTCTAGTGTGCCATTATTTTTTATTTTTAAAAATTTAAGTTGGTAACACATATTGAGGTTATGTTACTTGTGGCATGTTCCTATAAATTCATTTGCTGTGACAAACGAGGCAGAGAAGTTGTAGGTTTATCTTCCAAAATTTCTTGGGCTGTGTTAATAACATCTTGAGTTCGTTTGACTGGTCTACCACTTCCTGGTTTACGGAGACATAACAGATCATGATAAGGTATTTTTAAATTCATCATAAATAATGGGAACGTTACGAAATTCTTCCTGAAACTCTGCCAAAGCTGCGTCGAATGAATACACCCAATTTCCGTCCCTTTAGTCCGTCCCATTTCGGAAATAACTTTCAACTGGAAACGTTTTTTGCTGGTTGCTGTAAACCGGAATAATTGTGACTTTTAGGAAGATCTGACGTTTTGAATGTCAACTTCAGATGTGTTAACAATTTAAATTTTTTTAAATTAAAAATCATGGCACTCGATGTTTTTTTTTTAATGAACATACGATACTAGTAATAACAAGCAAATTTCTTCTGTATCATTCAATATCCGGCGTGTTACTAGAGAGGGTAGTTGCTTCAATAAGCTATTTGTTTATAGTCTTAGTAAGACTTAATTTTGCATTGCAGAGTTACGAACAGGTTTAATATTCACATATTCAGGCTATATTTCGTTTTATTCAATTTAAAAACATTTGTTTGTATTTCCCCAGTACCCAGATTTTCATAATTTCTTAATGTTTTGCAGTTCAGTAATTTTTTTTCAGGTTAGTTAAAAGATTAATATCACATTATGAAATTTTCCTATTGGTGAAGAAGAATATATTTTTTGTTTGCCAAATGTAGTGAATCTTTAATTTGATTTAGTTTTTATTGTACAATGCAATAACTATAATTTCTTTGTATTTGTAAGTTAGGTTTCACGTTCATTAACAACAACTGTCGCGAATGACCATGGATGTCGATGCACCTTAAACCCAAAATTCAACAACAACTGTGGTGGAGAAATAATAGTATATTATTAAACGAGTGAGAAAGTTGGCCATTGCCACGAGGGTGAAGTTTGCAACACGAGCCGTAGGTGAGTGTTGCAATTCACCAGAGTGGCAATGGCCAACTTGCTCATGAGTTGAATACTATACTTTTTCGCATCATATTAAATAATTACCTAAAGATTTTTCTGTTTATATTCAATTATAACGAATAATTTTTCTATTTGGAAATTTTGGCAGTTTGCTGACAAAAAACAAATCGTAACCGTAGCAACAACTAAACTGTTGAGAAAGTAAAATTGTCGTCATGCCATTGGCTGAAACCTGTTGGGCAATGAAACCGCTATCATTTGATTGGACGTCACCTGTTGGACAATGAAACCGCCATCATTTGATTGGATGTAACCTGTGGAGAAAATGATTCGGCCGAATAATCGACAACTTTCTCAATCAAAAACGATTTAACAACGTTTATATTATTTAATAAGATGCGAAAAAATCACTTTTTAATGCTATAGAACCAAATACCACATGGGTCAAAAAGTCCAAGATCTAACCACTGGATGGCGCCTCTAATGAAAAAAATATGATATTTTAATAGTGACAACCTTCAAAAGATGTATGTCAAAATTTCATGACAATCCGATGTTTAGTTACAGCGGTTTAAGTGCCACTACTTTTGTTATTTCAGAAACAATGGATTCAAAGCAATTTCATGTGTATTTGTATTTTAACCTTTTGCACTCGAACGGCGCCCTGGAGGTGTGATGCATCCTAACCTCACCTAACCCAACCTTACCCAACCTTACCCAACCTTACCCAACCTTACCCAACCTTACCCAACCGTACCTAACCTAACCCAATGATTTTAAAGTACCTGTAACTCGTCTCGGGCGAACCAGCAACTCTTCTCGAGTTGCTGGTTCGCCCGAGCGAAAAATGCCTCTAGTGCAAAGGGTTAATGAGAAAAAACACTGTTCAAGCTGAACAGTATTTTAACTGTTCAAGCTGAACAATGGCTTTAAAATGTTTTACCCAGACTCTGCTCCATCAACAACAACCATCAAATGTTGGTTTGCTGATTTTAATTGTGATCCTACAAACAAACCAACCGATGATGTTGATCATTCTAGACATCCAAATGAGGCTGACACCCTAAATCATTATGGGTAATCGCGAAGTGAAGTTGGAAGAGATAGCTGACATCTCGAAGTTATCAAAAGGTAGTGTTTGCACTATTACACACGAACATTTGGGTATGAAAAAGCTGTTTTCCAAATGGGTGCCGCGTCTGCTCACATCAGAACAAAAACAACAACGAATTGATGATTCAGAGCGCTGTTTGGACATGTTCAAGTGGAATAAGCTGATTTGCGTCAGTACATCACAATGGATGAAACAGGGCTTTACCATTTCACTCCAGAATCAAATCGACAGTCAGCTGAGTATCGAGCAGCCAGTGGAAGCTGTCCGAAGCGACCAAAAATGCAACAATCAGCCGGCAAGGTTACGGCTTCCGTAGTTTAGGATGTGCAAGGTATAATTTTTTGGAAAGCTATCAACAGTGACTATTATATTGGGTTTATTGGAGAATTTGAAGACCGAAATCGGAAAAAAGAGGCCAAATTTGGCGAACAAAAAAATCTTGTTTCACCAAGACAATCCACCATGTCACAAGTCACTGAAAATGATGGCAAAAATGTATGAATTGGGCTTTGAATTTCTTCCGTACCCACCGTAGAGGCCAGATCTGGCCCCCCAATGATTCCCACTTCTTTTCCTAACTCAAAAAGGTACTCCGTGGCAAGAGATTTGGCTCAGACGAGGAAGTCATCGCAGAAACTGAAGCCTATTTCGAGGCCAAAGATTTTTGTACAAGGGCGGCATCGAAAATTTGGAAAAGGAGACTATATTGATGAATACAGAAGAATTTAGCAAAAAAATGTTGTTTTACTACTTAGGCCCGGGACTTTTTAACCCATGTGTTATAATATGGAGTTATAAGTAATTCATGTGAAACCGGAATCATGAGTTGTATACTCACGTGTTGATGCTTAAATTTTTATTACGGATTAACACCTAATAATTTCAATGTGTTTTATTTGAAGCAGCAGCTCTATTTATCAACTGTGGTGTGTAGAGAAATGCGCAAAAGCCCATATTTTTTAAATAAAGTGCAAAATTGGGCCTACTAAAATTACTGAACCTTCCGCTTGTACTTCTATTTAGGTTATTTAGGTTATTGAGCAGCCTGGGAACTTTTAATTTATGTGTAATTATTATTTCAGTCTTACTAAATATGAGTAATTATATGTTAAAACAGATGGAAGTGAATACAACAGCCGTATTAACAGTAAACCGACACTAGGACCTTTAGACACGAGCCACGGCATGGAGATAGCTCAACTGCTCCTTTCCCTTCTGCACGCTTGGGGTTTAGACAATGACTTGGATCGTGTTTGCCAAGTGAAACTTGGACTTTTAAGGCCGATGGTATTTGCTAATTACATATTTAACTTTTCTGCATCTAATATGTTGATATTGCAGGTACCACTGTCGTTTGGTGTGCTATCGAAAGCCAACTACATGTCCCTGTTTTTACCCACGTGGCATAACACGATTTCTGTGGAGAACCAGCAAGCACCAGTCGATGTTTCCCTAATGAATAAATTACCACAGGAGCTGGTACGCAGAGAGCAGCTTACTAGGGTGTTCACGTCGCGCACTCACTGGGAGCTCAGCACGACGCTCACTAGCAACCACTTGCTGGCCATAATCGCCCTTAGCCACACACTGATGTCCATGAGCAACGCTACTTTTGTACCTGAGCAGGAAAGGAATAGAAAATTGCATAGGTAAGGTATTTTTTCTATCTCTCTTTAATTCTTTCATTCTTTAACTCTGACTGCTTCAATAACACAGCTATGTGACCCAGCAACCTTTTTTTTGTGGTCTGATGGCAATTTGTGATATTCTTTGTTTGTCAATTTTTTATTTTACAAAACAGTTGTGAAATCAGCCTAAGGGATAAGAGTTAACCGCATTTGGCAGGTAGTTGATGTGGTGTTGCGAACAAGAATAGGCATATTGCTTTTAATGTCACACATTGCAACATAAAACAAGTTTTATTTTAACTTGTGGAGGGGGGCGGCCCGTTGGTGTAGTGGGTACAGAAGAGCGCTTGTGCCGGTTGCACTGCGTGCCGTGTGGGTTCGATCGAGAAGTATTTGGTCGGGTCCATGGTTGTTGTGTATACGTCTGACGTTATTCATTTATTCATTTGTTCATTTATTCATTCCAAATTGAATACATAAACAATAATAACCAGGTCGTGATTGAATGGCTCATGCCAGTCAAAAAAAAAAAAAAAACTTGTGAAGGAGTTTAATTATCAATTCACATTGTATTTATTTTATTTCATTGATCAAGTAACATGTTTGTGAGAACAATTTAAAAAAAACAAAATCCTTCGAATGATTTATTAGTATTGCTATTAATCAATTCAATATCTCAAATTGTTTTAGTAATTTATGATACAAGTAACGTTATGAAGGTTTTTACATCACGAGAGAAAAGAAATTTTTAAATTCTCGAGTAATGTAAAAGCAAATAATGTTGAGTGTGTCGTAACACGGTTTATTTTATCCTATTTCCATTTTTTTTTAAATTTAAAATAATGTTTAAAGAAAACCGTCAAAAACAAAAGTCATGTTTGTTTGCCAATATCTCCATAGCAACGAGTTGCGTTAAGATACATATAACAACACTAGTGTTAAGTTAAAGGAACCTTAACGTAACTCGTTGCTAAGGAGTTATTGACATGATAACACTATAGGATAAAATAAATTAATTTTACTGAATTTCATTTTTAATTTGTATGATTCGGTTATAAACAAACTTTTATATTGTTAATTTCTCGTATGTAGACAATCAACTCGCGTGAATTGGAGTAAAACTGATGAAGAACATGAAGAGATGTTCGTACAGCAGCAAGCGCAGATCAAACAGGGGTGGTCACTGTTGGCAACACTGCACTGCGTCCTGTTGCCAGACAAAGTAGTTCAAAATGGTGCCAAAAATTTCAAGAGGCCTCAGGTGGAAATGATGGCGAAGCGTTGGCAGCATCATTGCGTTGAGGTCCGAGACGCTGCTCAATCCTTGCTGCTTGCTGAACTTGGAAGGTGAGAAGCAACTTATAAAGTATTTCTACTAGTGCTGGTTTATAGGCCCCAGTTCATTTAGTCATTTTCTAATATCATTTCAACACATCGAAATCATTCAAAATTAATCCCTGTATAAAATAGTTTCACAATTTTGCAAAATTTATTCTTTAGACTGGGGCCAAAGGGACGTAAAGCATTAGTGGATGCCTGGGCGCAGTATTTGCCACTGTACACTCAGACGGAAACCATAAACCAGCAGGCCGTTTCAACTCCCAGTCTGAACAATGTTAATTCCAATAATACGCATACTCCAGGCACACCAGATGTTGTGGTTAGTATAAAATTAGTTAAAAAAAGCTGATTTAATGATTAAAAATTACTAGTATACTACATCTACGCATAGATTAGATTTTGACAACTGGACTGACAGAAATACCACTAGGTTGCAGAACAGTACTTACGAAACTTAATTTATTAGAAAAATCGCATTCAAGAATCTTATCACATCATTTAGAACATTCCCAACAGCGGAAATCAAGAACAAACTGTCAATAATGTGTATATTAGCAACATTGCGTATGAATGTACTGGAAATATACTGGTACCAACCTAACATGCTGCAAAATTACATTTTTCTGAAAGCTGTGCTGGTATTTTTCATTTTCTAGTATTTGTTTTGTCACTAAAGATGTCAAAAAAGGCTAATCTATTCATAGATATGATATATCTGTGATAATAATGTACTAATGTTAATTATTAGGAGGAGGAATTTGAAGAAGAAGAGGAGGAGCAGATAAGAAAACCATCTAGTCTGGCTGAATTGAAAAGGAAGCAGACAACGGCTGTAGTCCTCCTGGGTGTGATTGGAGCTGAATTCGGGCAAGATATTACAACAGACTGTAATAAGAGGAAACATGCTAGTGATAACACGAGGAGAGGATCCTTTGTCGACGGTTTTGGTACTGAATTAATTTGGCCTGGCTGACCCATCCAACCATGACTAAATTATATTTTTTATTGCTAGGTATAGGAAACAACAACCTGGCGAGATTAACCTCTATGGCACTTTCCCACTTATTACTAGCACCAGCTTCGCCAAAATTGCTTCCACACACTCCACTCAGGAGGGCAGCAATCGATCTCATCGGGCGAGGGTTCACCGTATGGGAACCTTATTTGGACATTAGTAAAGTTCTCTTAGGTAAGTAAATTTACGAATAATATGAAGTAGATATTACTAAATAAATAAAAGACAGTTTAGAGTTTAAATAATTAAGTTTTGCCTTATCAAGGGAATGTTACAATCAATGTATTGTAGCAAAAATACATAGCAGTAATTTTACATATAAAATACTAGATTTAAATGTATAAAATTAAAACTAGTTAGGGATTTTAAAGATTCAGACTCTAAATTGTGTATACCGAGTGTCGAAGGGGCGAACATAGGAATTTAACACGTAAAATTAAAGTTGTGTTATTCATTTTAGAGAAAAATCCTAAAAGAATATTTTTTAGAGAGTTAAAAATTGTAAATGTATCATCCATTTAATTTACGTTTATACTAGAATCCACCTCAGAAGTAATAAAAATAAGTTGAACAATGTACCATTTAATAGACACCCTTGCCATGAGTTTGACAAATGTCATGTCATGGAGAATCATTTTAGTAGTCAAATAACAATTCGTGCGTGTAATTACTACAAACAATAATCTGAGTTATTCCAATTTAGAGAGCGTATCAAAACATTTTGCAGTGGCGTCAGTTCACTCAGAGTTTTCGGTTAAATTTAACAATCGACCAATTCCGTCTCAACAATTATCAAGTTTGTGAATAAGTTTGAAAATACAGAATGTAGCATCAGCTGATTCAAAATGTATTTAAATAGTCCAATTTCAACAAATATTATTTCAAAAACAGCAACATTACAAGCAAACGGAACAGAAGAAGCAACGATGATATGGAAGAAAGATTTGGGTTTGATAAATGCTGAACCAACAACCGGCATACGATGCATTGCTCGTGAGTGCAATGTGTCTAAATTCTCTGTACAGAAAATTCTAAAAAAGCACGGTTATCTTCCCTACAAGCATCAATGCCATGAGGAGATACTGCTATACCTCATTTAATAACCAGGCGGACTAAATCAAATTATAGCCGCGAAAATACGTTGTTGTGATTGGCTAAACGGGCGCCGTTTTTACACAGGCCAAAAGTACTAAAACGGCAATGGCCGCTGTTATGATCAGCTGATCTGTTATCGTTTACTTGTGTCCCACCGGTTCCACGTATTTCTCGTCAGTTTTTGTGTTTTTAACCAGTTATTCCTCCCATTGAAAGTGTAAGAATCGGTTCTATCAAAAACTCATCTTGCGATCTTCTAGGAAATAGTTATTTCATTTTTAACTATGGATAGATGCCCTGCACTAGTTCGGAGTAATTTTCTACCCCCAAGAAACGGAAAAGGTTGGATTTGAGAGCATTAACGCTTGTTTAAAAACAATCCAAAATTAACATATATAAACTTTTAATACAAGAGGCTTTAAAATCTACTGTTGTTGTACACAAAATTGTCGATTCATTGGATAAGGGTAGTGCAAGTAATCAAATCATAAAAATGTATAATATTTAGGACAGGCTAGCAGTACGGTGTTTCGCAAAATTAGAAAGAAAATTTGCCTAAAATTTATTTATGTATTGTTAAAATTATTGAATGAATGTTATGGGTTAACGAATTTCAAATAATTTGAACTTTACCGCCAAAACATTTCTGGTTACTTTTTATAGTGTAAATGTGACTCTCGGCTTTAGTCCGCCTGGTTATTAAATGAGGTATAGTGGATGAAGAAACTATGCGTGTATTCTGTGAAATAATGCAGAATCGATCAAATACAGACCGAAACTTTTTGCAGATGAATGCTAGTTCACACTTAATAACGAGCCCAACGTTATTGTTTATAGTAATTACAATGCGTGAATTGATATCTGACTACCAAATTATTTTCACTATGAATGACATTTTTATTAAATGGTACATTGTTCAACTTATTTTTATTATTTCTGAGATGTATTCTGGTACAAACGTAAATTAAATGGATGATTCATTTACAATTTTTAATTCTCTAAAAAATATTCCTTTACGATTTTTCTCTAAAATGAATAGGGGAGCTAATAATTACACATATTTAATTTTACATGTTAAATTCCTATATTCGCCCCTTATCCCAGAGACATGGTATATTAAAACAATTAAATATATATTTATTTTTCGTTTAATGAAAATTTAACATTTGAATTAAAGGGTTTACTATTTGTCTAATTGCAATTGATACTTTAATTTAATTTCATGAAAAACCACGAACGAAACCACATATACATTTCATGTAAATAGTAAACGAGATTCAGAAACCTTTAAATTATACATATATTAAAAAACAAATATATTGGGCCAGTTTTTGGAGCATGAAACTGTAAAAATAACTGTACAGATTTTTCTATGTGTTGGAATATACAGGGTGAGTTTTTTAAATGTTTAGTATGGGTATCTCAGAAACTAGTGGAGATAGAGAGACGATTAAATAGCGAAAGAATTTCAGTTTTATGAGCCGAATATAATGACACTTATAAAATTCTATAGAAAGTCAATGGTATCTTGATATTTTAAAAAATGTAAAAAGTGCCGATTTTTTAAATCGTTTTTTTGCCGATTGTTATAAGAGATAGAAAAAACTGTAAAGGGTAAAGTTTTAGATAATTTTAGTCTAAATAATGAAATTTTATTAGAATATTTCTATCAATATTAGTTTCATGAGTTATAACACAAAGTTACAATTTTTTTAAAGGGCGATGATACGGTTCCGCAAACTGTGGAACTCTAGTATTTTATACTACAGTTCCGCAAGTTATGCATATGCGCATTAGCTGGCTAATCGAACTTGCGTTATTAACTTTTACCAAAAAATTGAAAAATGGGTACTGTCCTGTTATCGAAAACCATTTTAAATAACATTATTCTAAAACATCAAATTGCTCCGGGCACAAAGACCTATGGTCGATAGCCCTTGACGGTCCATCATAAATGACAAATGTAAAAAATTATTGTATAAAAATTATGTCTGTCATAAAGATGTTTCATATACCGGTTGCCCGGATTTCGTAGGGACAGCATGGGCAACTTCTGCATTTGAAGAGATAGAGAGATGGTCAAATTAGCAAAAAGGTTCGAGAGCTCATTACAAATCCACCTCCAAATCCCACTTGTCATGACCCATTTTTTCAAAATAAAAACAAAATCTTCAAATTTCTTTCATTTGCCGTAACTTTCCCTCTTTCCTTTCATTGGCACTTCGTAAAACCAATTTTATTTGTGCAAATGTTTAGTAATCTAACCTAACCTCCAAATTTTAAATTGGTACCGCGCAATATTTTTGGCCCTTTTAAGAGGGTATTTTTTTCTGAATACAATGATGTATCACATGATATGGAAACTTCTTCAAAATCAAGTATGCTGGAATAACAGTAGATAGTAATAAAACAAAATTTATTTATAACAACGAACTGTCATACATACACAACTACAAAAACGATGAACGATAAATTACTCAAATAATCCACCATTGTTATTATATTATAGTAATTTACGTAACAAGTTCCGAAAGTGATATTTTACGGGATGAGTAGGAAGTTTCCAGGACTCGCCTACGGCTCGTCCTGGAATCCTGCGAGTCCCGTAAAATCACTTTTGGAACGAGTTACGTACAATATTTTTTCTGCAGCTGTTTTTTATGTTAAAAAAGCAAAAACACATACGAATGTAATATGACAAGCGCTGTCATAATTAAATGCGAAGTTCATGTTTTTGTCAAGGCCGCCTACATACCGGGTGACCCAGCGATCTGTAAAAGCCCCATAACTTATTTGCTATTTGAGATATCGACTTCTAGTTTTCTTGAACTGGTAGTCACACTTATTCTGCATATTTTAAAAATATGTATGTTTTTGTACAGGGTGTCCCAATATACATAACAGACCAAAGTTGTTTTTTTAAATGGAACACCCTATATTTTATACTTTATTTTCAACCCTCTTGAGAAGCTGATAAAAATAGTATAAGATAGTATGGGTCTATTATGGACGGTTGGTTAGTTATGGGCAAATTTGTGGCAAAAACATGTACCCATTTAAAACATTGCAGAAGCGTTCCTGGCAAAGATAGCATCATTATTTATACACTACAAAATTTCCCACATCATAAAGAATAATTCACATCGGTTTTGGTTCTCCTTTATTCATAGTGCTATACAGGGTGTCAACATACGCAAAACAATGGATAACTATTTTTTTTCAAATGGAACACCCTATATAAGTTGCCATCAATCTATGGCATTTTTAATAAGCTTTTTAATGATATACAGTTTGTATAACAAAATATTAAGGATTCTTGAGATTTATCAATAAAAACATATTTCTTTTGTCACCTTCTGCTCATTTTTGGATTTTCAGCCAAAACTATGCATTTTGAGGAAAAATTATAAGAAGCCAAAGTTGTAGAGCGAAAAATTTCCGATCGACATAGGTCTTTTAACTTATAAGATAATGCGTGCATTGCCAGCCAGAGCGCGCAAAATCGTGACCGTGTATGCATTTTAGCGTTTTCTTTTCAAATTTTGTATTAATAAATTGCACCATACTTTATTTTCCGCACCCTCTAGCGGAAAAACGGGAAATTATAGGGAAATTAAAATGGCCCATATCGATTGAAAATGTTCCGCTCTACAACTCGTAATAGAAGCAATTTTTATCAAAAATGCATAGTTTTCCCTAAAAACGCAAATTGAAAATGTATATATCAATTTTTGCGTTTTTCAATGGTTTTTTACATTTTTAGAGAAAACTATGCATTTTGGGCAAAAATTGTTTCTTTTAGAGTTGTAGAGCGGAATATTTTCAATCGATGTAGGTCATTTAAATAATTCTATAATTACCCGTTTTTCTGCTAGAGGACGTGGAAAATAAGGTATAGTGCAATTAATTAACAAAAAATTTGAGAAAAACTCTAAAATGCGAATACGGTCGTGATTTTGCGCACTCTGGCGGGCAATGCACGCATTATTGGAAAAGTCGAAAGATCTGTATCGATCGAAAATTTTCCGCTCTACAACTTTGGTCTCATATTATTTTTTCAGAAAATGCATAGTTTTGGCTGAAAATCCAAAAATGAGCAGGAGGTGACAAAAGAAAAATGTTTTTATGGATAAATCTTAAGAATCCTTAATATTTCATTATACAAATTGCACATCATTGAAAAGCTTATTAAAAATTGCATGCATTGGTGGCAAGATATATAGGGTGTTCCATTTGAAAAAAAATAGTTATCCATTATTTTGCGTATGTTGACACCCTGTATAGCAGTATGAACAAAAAAGAACCAAAGCCGATTTGTATTATTCTTCATGATGTGGAAAATTCTTTAGTGTATAAAAAACCACGCTAGCATTGCTAGGAGCGCTTCTGCAACTTTTTCAATGTGTCTTTGTTTTGCCACAAATTTGCCCATAACTAACCAACCGTCCATAATAGACCCATACTATCTTATACTATTTTTATCAGCTTCTCAAGAGGGTTGAAAATAAAGTATAAAATATAGGGTGTTCCATTTAAAAAAACATAACTTTGGTCTGTTATGTATATTGGGACACTCTGTACAAAAACATACATATTTTTAAAATATGCAGAATAAGTGTGGGTACCAGTTCAAGAAAACTAGAAGTCGATATCTCAAATTGCAAATAAGTTATGGGGCTTTTACAGATCGCTGGGTCACCCGGTATATACGCAAAATCGTCCGGAAAGTAACAAAAAGCGTCCCGAAAGTATAGAAATCGTTCCGAAAGTGAAACAAAATTGTCCCGAAAATAACTACTTTCGGTACCATTTATGTAAAGTGGTACTTTCGATTTAATAAATCATACCGAAAGTTTTATTTTCGGGACGGCTACAGAAAAATTACTTTACAGATAGTATTGCCATTAATATTGCGCAATGTCTCCAGTACTGCTTCCTGCAATTCTTCAACGTTGTTGTATGTAGGACCATAGACTTTAATTTTAACAGTTCCCCATAAAAAAATATCACGTGGAGCCAAATCAGGTGATCTTGTAGGCCAACGTACCGTTGCATTAGTTGCAATTACCCTATCATTAAGTCGCTCTTTTAAATAGTCCATAACGATACGAGCATTATGCGAAGGGCACCCATCCTGTTCAAACCACATTTGTCTAGAAGTCTCCAATGACAACTCTTTTATTAAATCTTTGATCTCCTCTTGTAAAAAAGAGAGATACCTTTCTTCCATTAAATTACCATTAAAAATAATGGGGCCTAGTAATCTATTATTTATTATACCACACCAAACATTGAAACCGAATCTAACTTGGTTTCAAACTGGAAGAGTCAGCTGTAAGTTAGTTTGAGAGTAGTAATGCTTAATATGTCTATTAAACTATATCTATACCACAATTGGTAAACATAGTTTCATCTGTCCACAAAACAATATTCTTGAAATTGGGATTTGTGTTCATTTGGCCCAAATACCAGTTGCAAAAATGCACTCTTCTTTCTGCATCTCCAGGTCTTAATCTTTGAGATGGTTTAAATTTATAACACTTGTTTGTACTTGTGTTTGTTCAAAATCTCTGAAACCCGAGCCTTTGGCACACCTATACTCTGCGAAGTTTCTCTAGAAGAAACACACTTATCCACATTAACACTAGCTAAAACTAATTTTTCCTTTTCTGTATTATTCTTATTGTACATCTTTGGTCTTACTGCAGCGAACGAACCTGAATTCTTTAGATTCCTGTCTAATCTCAATATTGTTTTACTATCAGGTAATCGCCTTTCTGGATATTGAGCTCTATATGTTTGATGTGTAAGTTCAACGTTCTTGTAGCACTTGATATACGTAAAAAATAAATCATATTTTTCAAAATTGAAGTAATAACACTTACACTATTGAGAAGCACGAAACATAACTTGACAGATAAAGTGATAAACAAAAAAACAAAGTTATTGTAATCATGGCACTAGTGAAAAAGAATAAGCTTAGTTTTTCAAAAACCATACCATGTGATACATTATTATATTCAGAAAAAAATACCCTCTTAAAAGGGCCAAAAAGATTGCGCGGTACCAATTTAAAATTTGGAGGTTAGGTTAGAGTACTAAAAATTTGCACAAATAAAATTGGTTTTACAAAGTGCCAATGAAAGTGGATTATTTGAATAATTTATTGTTTTTGTAGTTATGTATGTATGACAGTTCATTGTTATAAAAAAATTTCGTTTTATTACTATCTACTGTTATTCCGGCATACTTGATTTTGAAGAAGTTTCCATATCATGTGATACATCATTGTATTCAGAAAAAAATACCCTTTTAAAAGAGCCAAAAATTTTGTGCTGTACCATTTTAAAATTTGGAGGTTAGGTTAGAGTTGCACAATTAAAATTGGTTTTACGAAGTGCCAATGAAAGTGTTTAAATTGCCATGAGAATTAAAACCGCATCACGATATCCTGGGTAGAAGGAAAGTTACGGCAAATGAAAGAAATTAGAGATTTTGTTTTTATTTTTATTTTGAAGAATTGGGTCATGACAAGTGGGATTTGGAGGTGGATTTTTAATGAGCTCTCAAACCTGCACCTTTTTGCTAATTTGACCATCTCTCTACCTCTTCAAATGCAGAAGTTGCCCATGTTGTCCCTACGAAATCCGGGCACCCTGTATATCAAATTGTATTAAAATATTATTATTTATTTTATTAATTATCATCACGGTTTTATAAAAAAAAATTGTAATTACCTATATAAGTAGTCAGTTATTACACAAAAATGTCAAATTTCATTTATAATGTAAAAAACGAGTGAGCAGTCGGTACTCGAACCCACACCATCGCGGTCCAAAGGCCAGTCCTCTACCCACTAGACCGCCGCTCTTATAGTTTATTATTCAATCATGTTAAAGAGAGCATAACTTGTGGAACCGTTGTATAAAATACTAGAGTTCCGCAATGTGCGGAACAGTATTCACTTGGTTTTTTTAAATGGAAACCTTAGTTGGCTATGGTTTCATTGTAAAGATATTTTCGTTTTTTCTGATTGAAACAATATTGAGTGATATTGCCTTAGTTACGATATGTCATAAGACACTTATATTTCCCTAGGGTAATATGAAGTGCTCATATTTCCGTAGGGAAATATAGACATCAAACAATTGTCATTAGGACCTTCTCGCAAGAATTGTTTTAATTGCTCTCGGGACAATACCTCCGATTTCTTAGGAAGGTATCCTTTATGGATATTACAGCTTTGGATTTTATGGGAACCAAACATTCACGGTCTTTCGTCGCTTGCGTTAACACATAGTTTGACATTTCACTAATTTATGAAACAACGCAAATACCAAAACAAGTCAACCATGATATTTACAAACAAGGCCCTTAGCAATGTTACCAATCCAATAAATTCAAAAATTTACAATCCAATATTTTCCCATTTACAGAACCCTTTTCCCTCAATCAGAAAAAAACTATTGATTACAACACGGGAAATATGAATACATTTCCCTTGGTTGTCTATACATCCCTGGGGCTCCGCCCTCGGGATGTAACTAGCCAACCTCGGGAAATATACTATTCATATTTCCGAAGTTGTAATAATAGCTATTCTCTTTAATCCGATATAGCACTTGACATATATATTTATAAAAATAACTGAGTAATTATAAATTTTTCATTTTATTTAAAAAAAAATAATAGTTAGCCGTGGAACAATTATAATAATAAAACAATTGCCATTGTTTACAACAGTTGATTTCATAGTTATATTTTTTTCAATCAATTTGGCATTGAAATGAACCCTTTGGCCTACTTTCCTTACGTCCGAATGCGTGCACTTTTAATAGCGCTCTAATCGCGACGCACGTGTACCGATTCAACCCATGCAAACGCGACAGAATAGCAGCAGAAACCAGTCCGGCTGAGGCACGGCGTGCCCAATTGTATGCGCACAAATTCATGCTTTTTCATAGTACAACTGAAAACGTAAAATATGGACTTCAAAAAATTCTGTTTCGCAAGAAAATGCATTCTTTGTGCAGCACTACTAACCCTAGTGTTGCGCCAGGAGTTGAGCTCGTGCTCGATGTGATTGGCCCAAGCGGCGCGCCATGAAGTATGCTCGTGGTCGTAGTGTTTGGCCCGAACATTTAAACACGAGGAGTACTCGTGGTTGTAGGTCAAAGGGTTAAAGAAAAATAAAGTAATTATTTTTAATAGACCTCAACACTAAATAAAGTGTAATAAATCTAAACATGTAATAATACTACCTCTGTTCCATAATAAGTGAGCCATTATCAAATTTTATTTTTTCCATAATATGTGAGCCATTACTGTTTTATATTTTTTCCATAGTGATTGAGCAATTACCGATGTATATTTTTTACAAAATAAGTGAGCCGTTTTCGTTTCTACGCACTGTTCAAGGTATCTACGCTAAACCGTTCGTTAAAAGTTTACGGGGTTGCCGTTATGTTAAAAAAAATGAAACACATTTGAATCAGTTCTCTCCGGATTCACCGGAAGTAGCACCAGCGGAATTTCAACTGCACCTGATAACGACCGCAATGTCCCTCTTCTTTTGTGGTCAACGAATCTAATGTTGGTAATTTTTTCTGTTCTGTCAATTTTTTCTGACCCGAATTTTTCAATTGTCAAAACCACCGCTCCCTTTTTCAGCCGTCCATTTTTGTGATGTTTCAGTAAAAACTGAATAATAGCTGTTCGTTTTTCGTTGATTAAATTTGGTCTTCTCACCATTTGAAACTTCCGGCATTAAAACACTTTCGCTTAATGTGATTAAGAATTTGGTATATATTAAGAACATCAAAATAGAAATTAAAAAAATAACTAAGTGTCAAAAAGTTTGAAAGAAAACTGAAATGGCTCACTTATTACGGAACAGAGGTAGTATTAAATAATAAAAGATCATTTTTAATATCACAAGAGATGTTCAAAAAGTCTAGCATTAACATTGTAATACAAATTACATAGAATTTGTAGCTTTTTTCCATTGATTTTCTGTCAATGGATGCATATGACTTTCGAAATATTTTATTTTTCACATAACCCCATAAGAAAGAGGCTAAAAGAGACAGATCGGGTGTTCTGGGTGGCCACGGCATTAGTGCATTTTTCCTACCCAGCCAACATATGAGGGGCTCCATTTTAAAATCCTCTTAATCTAGCCCTCGATGACGAACTTGAATCATCAAGCATGTCTGTAAAGATATCTCGAAGAAACTGAAGATAATTGGATCTTGCATGGCTAATGTCAATACATTTACTTCCAAAACTTGGTCTATTTTGTTTTATTGGGCTGTCAGCTTTTTGAAACCCAAATTTTGATAAAGTTCTAAATGTTGGCAATAACGGTCGAAATATTCAATAAAATATTGTTCTGCGGTAAGTGTGACATGCTTATTAGAATAAATATAACAAACAAACAGCTTTCCTTCATTAGAAAAATCCATTAAAACTTTCAGAAACACTAATACGATAAAAGACTTACTTAAACCTATTTAACAAAATGATACAATTCAAGGTATTATGTAAAAAAAAGAGCTTTATTGGCATATCCAGAAACTATTTACAACCTCAAAAACTAAAAAAAAAACTTACTATTACCACTCTCCCTCCTACCCTCTCTTCTGTTTTCCCTCTTCCTCCACAGCTTCTCCAGCGTGCTTACCCCAGCCCCATCCTCCCTCATCCACTCCATCACCTTTCTACTCCCTTCCACTCCCATCCATTCCTCCTTTACCCCTCACACTCTTCCACCAAGTGGCCCCACGTATCCTTCCCATTCTCACACAATAAACACCTTCCATATTCTTCCTCCATCCATACCTTCCTTCCTCTCACATCCGATCCACACCTTGCCCTGGCCACAATCACCCTATCCTCTCTACTCCACCCCCCCTCTCTATCAAGTATCCCGGTACTCTTCCATACACCTGCCACATCCCCTATCTATCATTATATTCACTTCTCTTTATAAACCCTTGCCTTTCCACCTTCACCCTGTTCCCTAACCATTCCATTACTTTCGCCTCCGACAGCCCTACCCTCTCATACATTTTCCTGCTCTCACCCTTCCACCTCACCTCGCCCCCACATATGCTTTCCACCCATACAGCCTTCACCAATCTCTCTTTCTCCAATTCCCACACTCTCATCTCATACCTCACTATTCTCACCATTGCCTCGCACTCTAACCTCTCTCTATTTGTCTCCTGAAGCACTATGCAGCTGGGCGTGGATCTTTCCACCCCAAACATGTGCTTCAGGAACCACATCTGTTCCCTCTCCATGCACTAATACCCTCTCGTTCCTCACACTTCCACTCTATACATTAGCACCGATCTCACACATGCATCCCATATATCTTACACGCCACTCTCACATTGTTCATCATCCTCTTTCCCCACGCCATCCCCCACGTCTTCCTAGCCTTACTCTGCACTCATACGCTCCCGTCCCTTTGAACATAAACCCTAAATATTTAAAACTGCCAACACTCTCAATAACCACCCGCTTCCACTCCAATTCTTTCACCTTCCCTTCTCTCTATTTCTGAACCTCACCTACTTCCTTTTTCCACATTCACACTCCTCCCCCTCTTATCTATGAACCTCTCCGCTCTTTTCAATTTGTCTTTCATCCCTTCATGCTCTCTTGCCATTAACACCATGTCGTCCGCATACACTAACATCTACACTTTCCTCTAGACAGTTATTTTTATAAATAAGTATGTCAAGTGCTATATTAGTTTAAAGAGAAAAAAAATCGTTTTAATGAAGCCATAGCCAATTACGGTTTCCATTTAAAAAAATGAAAGTTTGTGTTACATCTCAGAAATTAATATCAATAGAAAAATTTTGAAAAAGTTTATGATTTAGTGTGAAATTATCTAAAACTTCGCCCTTTACAGTTTTTTCTATCTCTTATAACAATCGAATAAAATCGATTTAACAAAATCGGCACTTTTTACATTTTTCAAAATATCTAGTTATCATTGACTTTTTAGAAAATATTATAAGTGTCATTTTATTCGGCTAGTAAAACTACACTATGCATTTAACTATTTCTCTATCTCTCATAGTTTCCGAGATCCCCATACTAAACATCGAAAAAACTCACCCTGTATATGTAATTTTCCTAACTGTTATATTCAGTTCATAGTTGAATGTCGATATTGTTATTGTTTATTGGTACCAGTCTTTTCAGAGACTTTTTAAGTGTTAATAATGGTAAATCTTCTAAAAATCAAATGTAGTCAGCAGTCCAACTTTTTAAGAAAATTATTGTTTATAATTATTTTCACCTTCCTTCGTATGCCCAGTTTTATAATATCTGGCTACAGGCCAACTGGTGGTGGACGCCAATGCACCAGTGTAAAACGTTCTCGCTTGGTTAGGCGCGTTCGTGTCCACCTGCAGACCATATAAAATCGGGCATTAGTGGTGTAAAAAAAGTTAACTAAAGAAAATACAATTTGTCCATTAGGTTTATTGGAGTTATGTTCCGAAGCAGATAGATTAGTTCCTAATATGACGTATGGATTGCCACTGACACCTCAGGCAGACTCTTGCCGAACTGCTAGGCACGCCATTACACTCATAGCCACCGCCAGGTAACTATTTTTTACTCGTGCGATGATTTTATGCCCCTTTTACACTTTTCCTTATTTACAGGCCGGCTGCCTTCATCACAACGATGGCGAGGGAAGTGGCCAGGTACAATGCGATGCAGCAAAATGCACAAGCACTTAACGTCACACTGAATAACACAGTTCTGCATAAAGCGAAGCCTGAGATATTGAGGGGCATCGAGCTGCTCATCGAGAAGATGCAGAACGAAATGTCGGACCTTCTGGTTGAGGTGAGTTTATTTGGAAATGTGATAAAATTTGGTTCTTTCACAAATTTCTTGCAGCTTATGGATATAATTCTGCATTGTTTGGACCCGAGCTATTTAAAAACCAAAGGCCTACAGGATGTCTTCCCCGCCGTTTGTAGATTCAATCAAGTGTCGCACTGTCCTACCACTAGACGAATTGCGGGTAAATATTTGGTTTTTTTAACCCTTTCGGGAAGGCTGCCGTACATGTATGTTTTACATTCTCCACGTAGCCAGCCGAGCATCCAATTCTCAATGTTTTTTTTTCTTTTATGTATGAATTATTTATTTATTTCATAGATAAAACAAAATCTGACAAGTTTCAAAATATTAAAGCTAACATGAGCAAGTAAAATATGGTTATTCTTTTGTGAAAAGAATTTTTTCTTAGAGTGGAAAGTTTCAAGGTTATCCTTGCATATGAATTTCACTTCTTTTCTTTGAAGTTTTCCTAGTTTTGTGGTACTACAAACATTGCATCGTCTTAGGGTTATGTTGCCGTGTTTTGCTGTTGAGACACGTGGCATAGAAAATGTCTTTGTGTAAGCCTCAAAGGGATGCCAACAGTTGGAGGTTTCGAAGACTTTGGTATAGGCTTAGTGTACAGGTCGGCAAACATAACTTGCCTTTGCGCAGTGGCAAAATTGTGGGCGTTACCTTCGAAGGGCGCTCTCGATAGATTTCGTGAACGGTTTGCGCGCCTTGTACATTCATTTTCAATGTGGAGGAGAGTGCCCGATTGAGTTTTAAATGAATAGCGCACGCGAAGAATATGTGACCGCTTATTACAGAGACTGTACTCGGCCGGCAGTAGAGAGAGAGAGCTTTCACTTCCTCTCTGCGCATCTGGCCAACTTACATTTGCCATCCTGTAATGTTCTATTATTTGAGTTAACATTTTCACGAAAATTTCAATGAATGCCTTTTTCCGGTTTTGAACCGGTATAAAACAAAAGCATTATAATGCGATAAGTCTACAAGATGGAAAAACAATTTCTTGTACCAATGGATCTCGCGCTTTCATTATCGTCGATATCACACTTCGGTTGTCTTATATCTTCACCTGTCCACCAGTGGGATTTTTACTAGAGATGCAAAGCATGTAAGAAAGATTTAAAAATGTTAGTCTTTTCTTTTGGTGGTATTCACTGTCAATTGATAGTTGGCATACGGAAAAACAAAAGTTTTTCGAATTAATTGAAGAATGCAAACAGCTAATGCATCAACAGCGGCTTTCGAGAGACATTTTTTATCATTTGGCTCAGTGGAATGGGAAATAGAAGGTAGCCAAACATGTGTTTTTGACATCGTCAGCAAAGAGTAGGGAATATTGCGAAAGATTAAAATAGGCAGGGCTGGGATTATGCAAGTCATGGCAGTATAGGTTATATAGGAAGGGTGATAATGGGGAGGCTTGTGGTACACCTTAAAGAATTGGGATTGGTTCGGAAAGGGTTTGTTTTATCCTTACTTGGCTTGATCTATTAATGAGAAAGTTATGTATAAGGATAATGAGATGGCGTAGAATATTCAAGAGGACACATTTGTATAGGAGGCCAATATGCCAAACCAAATCAAATGCCTTCTCTTTATCCAGAAATAATATGGCCGTCTTGTGGCCTTCTACATGACTGGTTTGGATATTGGAGGTTATGATGGACAAAGGAAGTATGGTAAATTTTTTGGAGAGGAATCCAAATTGGTAATTGGGGATGTGTTTGCTGGAGGATTGCAGGAGTTTTTGTTTTATATGGGATTACAAAAGTTTGCCTATTACCGGTAGGAGAGTTGTTTAGAATGGAGTTTTGTCAAAAGAATCGTACCCATTATTAACCAGCTGAAAAAAGTCATTGTCATAGTCATTGTTATTTAATTTTTGATATGTCTTTTCTAACTGTCCAACAAATACTTCAGCAATTCGTGTATCGTCAGTCAATATGGAACCGTTCGTTGGGTCTTTAATGTTGTTAATATACTGGTTTGAATGAAAAATGCAACACCAAGAAAAACAGCCAGAATTTATTTAATTTTTCTACAATTGATGGCTTTCGGTATAAAAAGTAACTCATTAAATTTTCAATAAAAAACTCCTTCGTCAAACCTCTTTTTAGGATGATTTTATATACGAAAAATAGCAATATCAAATGGTGTTTTTATAAACATGGAACAATTTGGATTAGTTTTCTCGTGATAATAGTGCGAAGAACATCATTTAAAATGCCCAGAGTTCGTAACCGTCGAAATTTTGTACAACTTAGTGATTTCGAGCGAGGTCGTATTATTGGCATGAGAGAGGGTGGTCTTTCGTTTAGAGAAATTGCCAATACAATGGAACGTGACGCAACCACAGTAATGAGGTGCTGGCGAAGATGGTCTGAGGAAGGTTTTCATGGACGTCGGAGAGGATCTGGACCACAGCGAAGAACGACAGACCGCGAAGAACGCAGGTTGAGACTTTTGGCGATAAGAGAAAGATTATCCACTACGCGGGCCATTGGAAACACTTGGAGGGATACATTAAATGTTAGAATCTCAATGGCATCGATAAATCATCGAATACGGAGTTTTGGAATGCGTAGTTATCGTCCTTTTTGTTGCCTTCCCCTGACTCCATGTCATAGAGCTTCTAGGTTGGAATGGTGTAGAGAACGGGTGAATTGGAGACAAGAATGGTAACAAATTGTGTTCACTGATGAATCCAGATTTTGTTTGTGGGCCAACGATGGACGTAGACGTATCAGACGTTTCCGTGGGGAACGCGGAAATATGGACTTCGCGCTTCCTCGGCATACTGCTCTCGCGCAGGGGGTGATGATTTGGGGTGCCATCACGTATGGTGGTAGGTCCCCTCTAGTTTTTATTCCTAGCACCCTAAATGCTTGGCGCTACGTACAGACTATTCTAGAGCCTGTTGCACTGCCGTACTTACAAGGGTTGCAAAACCCTATCTTTCAGCAAGATAATGCTCGCCCACATACAGCAAGGGTAACAATACAGTGTTTAGAAGAAGCTAACGTTGTAGTGCTTCCATGGCCTTCTCGTTCACCAGACCTTTCGCCCATCGAACATGTTTGGGATATGATAGGCGTCAGACTAGGAAATTTACCCCGTGCCCCAGACACTTTGGACGAACTTCGTTTGCGGATTCAGGAAGCTTGGGATGAGCTACCTCAAGAAGATATTGATCACCTCATTCAAAGCATGCCGAACCGAGGGAATAAGTGCATTAGAAACAACGGAGGACCGACTCATTATTAAAAAAAATGCTTGTGTAAGTAAGTTTTTCAACTGAAATTTTGATCGTTTACTTGAGACATTCAAACACAACTGTGAAATTTTCAACAGTAATATAACGAGTGCCTATGATTTTGCCGGCAATTATTAGCGGCAGGATCACGATTTTCTAGAAGCAACAAGCAAGAGTGATCCAGACGCTAATAATTGCCTAGGAAAAATCAGTCACGAGTTAGATTCGGGAAGACAATTGGCCGAATAAAAAGTTCACACTTCATAATTTGAAAAGTTAAATTTAGTGACACCAAGTGTCAGACGTGTATTTATCTGCGCCACAATAATTGTAGTAAAAATGAGCTTACCAAGATTTTGAGAAATGCCTATGAATACTATTACTGATGAAAGCACTAACACTTCACCCGAAAATACAAACAGATCGAATTCAGGAGCAAACTGCTTAAAAGTCCGGCAATAACTGACGTTTTATACGCTATAGAAAATGAATCAACGCGTTGCTAGGCAATACCAACATGAGAGATTATCTGATTAGATACGACCCAGGGTAAATTGCCAGGCATAACATAGAGCGTGGTCTGTTACGCATCGTAATTAGAATTTTATTGGATCATCTCATCAACGTTATTCGATTTCATTGGTTAGTAAGTAAATGAGGGCAATTGTCATTAAAATCTGACCATAACTTCTTGGTGTTGCATTTTCCATTCAAACCAGTATATGATCCGATTTTTTTGTATCTGACAAGCTTTTTAATCTCGGTCCAATATGTCTACCTTGTTTTTCGTTTATCTGATTACAGGTTTCCGACCATTTATGTTTTTTGTATTCAGTAATTCAATTTTAAATTTCTCTGTTTAAGACTATTGAATTTACGTTTTATTGAACCGTCTCTGTAGATTTGTCTCATATATTTTTGGTTATTTGTAATATTGTTTTTTGACTCTAGGAGTATGGAGTCAAATCGAATTTGATAGGGTTGAATTGAAAAGGGAAATAATGACAGGAGTTATGTCTTGTGAGTTTTTAATTATTGGTGTGATGACAATTGTTACTTTGTCTATGTTATAAATGTGGTAACAGAGGTCTGGGATTGATGTTAGTGAATGGATGAGGTGTTGGATATTGGATGTACCTACATAGGATTAAGTCAGAAGTAAATGATTGGCTTTCGCTCATGATAAACATGGGAGGAGTTGGGTTTTTTATGAAGTTAGAGCTGAAACAGAAATTTTGGACTTGACGGGATTTCCTACTGTTGACGTTAAAGTCGCCAATTATTAGTAAATGGTCATATAGTGACGCCTTAGTAAAAATTGTATCGTCAATGGAGGAATGTGGATGGATTGTAAACTAGGAAGACATGGAGGAAGATACGATTCATTGGAATTGTAAAATGCAAACATTCATTTAAGGGATTATTAATACGGGGAGGATTGGCTTTACCATGGAGTATGGATGGATGGAAGAAGGCAATTGAACTTCCTCGCTGATTATCATTGGCTATTGTGGAAAGTATCTGAATACTCTTCCAGTTATTAAATTTGAAAGCGTCCTTTGTTTTCGACTCAACGAGGAGGTTAATGTTGATTGGATTCTAGATCTGGATTATTCCGATGGGAGGGCAGAGAGGTCCTCTGCACGTAGGCCTCAATGGGCCCTTTGAACGTCCTCCCATCTGAGTATTCACTTCCCGGTGCCGTCGTGGATTGAATTATTGGATAGGTAATGGAAAAGTAGGTAGGAATATAGGATGCGTATTAGGGTGGGTCGAAAAAAATAGATTTCGTTCTCTAGGGTCTCAAATGAAAGAGTTCCATCCAAAAAGTTGTAGAGATGTGCTGAAACATTTTTCTGATGGGGGCAGCACCGAGCACCTCAAAACGCCATTTTTTGCACTTTTTTTAGATTCTGGCCAATAACTTTTTTCAATTTGCATCAAATTGGCTGAATTTTTTTTCTGGTATTCCCAGATCAATACCGAATAAGTCAATATAACCGACATTGGGGTTTACCCATTCCTAAAGGCGAAGAAAAAATCCTCAAAATAACCAAAAATCGGGGTTTTCAGGTATTTTGTTATTCTGTCGATTGGAATCGTTATATTTTGTTTCTGTGTTACATCCAGAACATTAGATTCATCAATTGTATGATCTACAGAACACTTTCAGATCATATAAGTATGAAGATAGGTGGCAGCACCTAATTAAATCCAATATTTATCGCCTATTTAATGTTGATATAAATATTTATAAATGTTGTTCGTATATTTGATTAAAATTGGTTAAAAAAACAAATAAAATTGGGACTTTCTAATCTACAATTTATTTTTCTAAATGGGAATTAACTTATTTTTTATATATCGAAACGCCATCAAAGTACAGAACTTTTGTGTTTTATGTTATAAAACCTTGGAAAATTAGAATAAAAGTCGAATTGTCTTTCCATAACATTTCATTTGTTCTACACCAATAGCAGCAAAGCATTTGAGGTTAATTTTAATTTTGAAGTCAAAGGCAATTTCGTCTTTACGTTTTTTATCATCGCGGTGATACACATGCTGCTATGCATTTCCTTGCATCTGATTGGCTCAAAATACATTCTAGTAGGCCATGAGTTGTATTCTCGATTTATTAAATCATACCGAAAGTTTTATTTTCGGGACGGCTGCAGAAAAAAATTATATTATTAATAATTTTAGAGAATATAGTGTATGCATTTGGCATTTAGGGCCTTACTCGTGGATGCCAGCGAGGAAGGCTCGGCGATTTGGTTACCGATGCGATTCAGAATTTGGGGCATGGTCGCTAGTATGAAATTAGTCACTTTGGTCAAAATACCAATTTGGTATTTTCAACATTTCTTCAAGTCTTCCCCTCCAATTGTAATAAAATTTGCTGGATTTATTGAGAGGGCGAAAATATTCCATACATATTTCTTTCGGTTAAAATTCACCATGTTTAGGGGTAAACTTGTCTCTCAAAAATCAGCCATATTCTTATTTTTTTTTTGCTATAATTTGTTACGTTTCCTTTTTGCCATTAGACTGTAGAGCCGGAGAGGCTAATTTTCAGCGATTAAATATGGTATAAATTCTTCAGAGGGTCGTGGTCTGGTCGTGACTCTTCCGTTCACACTGGTATGTTCAGTTTAGAAGTGCATAGGGGAGATGACCCTCAATTCGATGTGTTACCTTAACAACACAGTATGGGATTAGATAATTGCGGAGTGATGAGAGCTTGGGATTAGTCTTCAATATTATCATAATATTGAGGTTAGGATGAGTAATGTTTGTAATTAAGTTAATAAGCCAGTATTTACGTCTGGTTGCTCCACGTTCTGAGAATCTTATCCTGGACATCACAATGCACTCACTTACCGCAGTAATTTAGTAAATCTCTTGTTGTTTGATTGATGATTTTCTGGTTACAATTCTGGTAGTAGCAATGGCATAACACTATCTTTTTTGCTAGAAAAGTTTGGCATAAGTTTTCTGGACTTAAGAATTGAGATTATGCGTGAATGCCGATTCGAATACCCGCAAACAGAACTTGACGCTTCGGTAACGAGTTTTATGTGCCTCTCTACTGCTTGGGTGTGACAAGGATAGTCGAGAATTTGTTTCAAGACATAATTGTCATTCATAATCAAGCTGGTTAATTGCTCATCTGGAATGCGTCTAATCATGAGGCTCAGTTACGTTCTCCCATTCAATCAAATCCTTGTAGTCTGTAGCGTCAAATTTTATCTCGGGTACTTTGAAAACTCGCAATACCGAATTCGGTTTTGATTTTCTGCAGTCCAGAATTTTTCGCAGCGCGTCTATACGAATGTCTAATCGTTCATCGACCATCATCGCTAACAGTAAATTTTCCGGATGTACGAAGTAAGCGTTCCACTGAATGACAGGATCGATCACCTTCTTAACTTCTGTGTCAAGCTCTCTTGAAAGTAATCGAAACGAGGCAATATCTTCAAGGCTTGATGGACCCAAGTATTTTAACCTCAAATGGTACTTTCTTTAATTTTAAATTCGACATATCGAAAATAAAACAATTCCCGTTTAGAAAAATAATATTGTAGATTGGAAATTCCTAATTTTATTTCATTTGAACTATTTTAAATCAAATATACGAACCACATTTAGATATATTTATATCAACATTAAATAGGCTATAAATATTGGATTTAATTAGGTGCTGCCATCTATCTTCACATTTATATGATCTGAAACTATTCTTTAGCTAATATAATTGATGAATCTGATGTTTTGGATGTACACAGAAACAAAAATACGGACGGAATAACAAAATACCTGAAAAACCCGATTTTTGGGTACTTTGAGGATTTTTTCTTCGCCTTTAGGAAAGGGTAAACCCCAATGTTGGTTATATTGACTTATTCAGCCAATTTGAAGCAAATTGAAAAAGTTATTGGCCAGAATCTAAAAAAAGTGCAAAAAACGGCGTTTTGAGGTGCTCGGTGCTGCCTGGGTATTCATCATTGAGACCCTAGAGAACGAAATTTATTTTTTTTGATCCACCCTAATGCGTATGCTAGAAATTGTTGACCGGTAAATTGCCTGTGTGACACCTGCAGTAGAAATGACTGAAGGAATGATATCTGGGAATCTGAGGTCAAACATGACTATGAACATGCAGTTTCCTGATAATAATGCATGAGTGTCAATATTAAATGATTCAATAAACCTTCTTTTGAGTTTTTTTAGTAATTTGTTTTGGTCAACGGCTGAAAGCCCATTAATTTTGTCGAAGTAGGGGTCTAGAATATAGTCGTGTAATGAGAATGATTTATGAACGCAAATATCTTTAATAATTGATCTGTCAATGTCCGCGGTTATGATGCAAATTAAAGTTGTTTTTTTCATTTGTTTTTCTAGAATTAGTTTGTTTGCAATAACGGTATGTGATCCGCAGATCGTTTAGATGTTGGCTTATATTCATTTCGTTAATTTCTAATTCAACCGATTTTATGATACAGCTGTATGATAAGGATGGCTCTTGCAATTGGCTTTTACGATAAAGCCGTTTTTGGTTTTGATAATTAGAACAGTTTTATCAAAATTGTGGTTGTTCCGTATTTGTGCCATTTGAATGCGACTAATATCTTGAGCAGTGGTGAAATTGAAAGTATATTTATGCTCATTTCGAAATAAAACACTTAAGCCCGTATTCATAAAGATTCATATAACGCTTGATTACGTAACGGGCCGTTAAAATATAATTATCGTTAAAGATAAAATCATATTCATAAATATAATAGGAGATATTTTCGTAACATGAGATGTGGGGAATTTCATTAAAATTTTCTGGTGATTAACAAACGTCAGGTGACATTTTCTCCGTAATCGCAAGTGATATTCACAAAAATGGAGCAAAATAAACATACCAAAGGGAAGAATTTCACCGAAAGAGAAATGGGTCTACTATTAGACACAGTAGAAAGTTATTTAACAATATTGGAAAACAAAAAAAAACTGATGCCGTCAGTAGTAAGGAGAAGGCAGCTACCAGAAGCGTAAAATCTTAAAGAAATGAATACTTGATTATTGACTGTAACCGCTTTATTTCTTCTGGTAGGTCTATCTAATTGCCGACCAATCATTTCTATTATTTCGTGTACAGTCGCCTTATCAAAACAATATCGGACAATCTAAAAATTCAAATGGATTTTGTCGATTTCTTATAAACCTTGGCCTCGACATAGCTTCCAATATTTCCTCCACAAACTCTATATCCTTTTCACTGGATGACATGTCACAATAATATCAAATATCCACATTACACACCACCTAAATAATTAGGAAATGTTCTATATAAATTTTAATTAGAAAATTTTTCGGCGCTATTGTGCAAAGGCAGACCCACTTGGTGCACTATGGTGTCAAGTCTCTTTTTGCCCCTTTTCGATTTCCCTAAAGTATCAGGTCGTCAAGTATGAAACTTGTAGAAAAAAATGCAAAGTTCTTTTGTAATTTTACAAATACAATGAATTATTTTATTCATCAAAGTATGCACCCACATTATCTATACACTTTTTCCATTTAAGCGGCAGGTTATTCAGTCCGGTGGTATAAAACTCTGGCGGACGGGAGTCGATGAATTCTTGGAAGGCCAATTTTACAGCATTGTCGGAATTGAATTGTTTTTCAATTAAAAAACAGTCCAAATTGCGGAAGAAGTGGTAGTCAGTGGGTGCTAGGTCTGGTGAGTATCGAGGATGATGAAGAAGTTTCAAATCCAATTCCTGCAGTTTTGCCACCGTCATTTGTGCAGTGTGTGGTCTAGCGTTATCTTGCAAAAAGATAGGAGTCAATCTGTTGACCAATCTAGGCTGTTTTTCCTTAAGTTTTTGCATCATTTCGTCCAGTTGGTTGCAATATATGTCTGCCGTGATCGATGAGCCAGATTTCAACTTCATTTGATGAACATTTATCCTCATCCAACCATTGTGCTGAACGTTTGCGATTGTTATATAAGATTCATTTCTCATCACAAGTGACAATTCGATTCAAAAATGGATCAGATTTGTGACGAGAAAGCAACATTAATCAGGCTTCCAAACACTTTTGTTTCTGTTTTTCTGCCAGCTCATGTGGAATCCACTTATCTAACTTTTTCACCTCACCGATTTGAACTAAATGTATTAATATTGTTTGTTTGCTAACAACAAACTTTAACGATAATTCAGAGGTACTCTAAGATGAGTCAGATTCAACGGTGACCTTTAGTTCATCATTATTGAGCTTTGATTCTGGGTGACCGCGTGGCTCATTTGTAAAGTCAAAGTTACCTAAACGAAATTTTGCTTAACACTGTCTGTTGCGTATTTACATTAGAGACAAATACATGATTAATGTTTTGCGCGGTCTGCGATGCCGTAGTTCCACGCAAGAACTCATATTTTATAATACTGCGAATTGTCGACAGTTCCATTTTCAACAAAAATAATTTATTGAACATGTGTTTAATATTTCGTAGAGATTATAATTATATTATTTAAATAAACCAGATGCGCAACTTTCTACCAAAGAAAACAGAACAGTAAAATGTTAAGCCAATGTCAAATAATCAGCTGTTAAAGTTGCCAATATTTTCAACTACAAGTTTCATACTTGACTACCTGATACATCCTTACCTCTTATCGGTTTGCTTTACCGCGAAACATAACCTGTAGAAATGACTATTTGACGTCTCGTTAAATTTTAATCACTCGAAAACGGCCCGTTAAATTTACGGACGATTTAATCACAATTACAATCGTTTGTGAATACCGAATTGATACTTTTAACGGTCCCATACGTGTAATCAATCGTTAAATAGTTTGACAGATGTTTATGAATACAGACCTTAAAACTTTGTTTGAAGATGACTAGTGTATAGTCGAAACTATAGTCACACATATCAAATATGCAGAGGTAAAACAAAATTTTAAGTGTTTTATTTTGAAACTATATCAAGATGCACCACCAAGTAAACGCCGTCAATATTCAAGAATTATACTCATTTGTTTTTGTGATGGTGTTTGAATTGTAGGTGTTTGGTGAGATGTCATGTTTTGTCTTTTCGATTGTTGTCGTGTTACTTCTTTAGATGATGATTCCGACTCGGATTGTTTGCGGGGTCATCCTCCACCTCTCTTCTTCGAGGTTTTAAATTCCTTCTCCCTATAGGAGGCCGAAGCCATGGTGGGGCATAGTGGATGCAGTTGGGTGGAATTACTACTATTAATAATAATTTTTTTATTTGGTGCTATCACAGGGTTTACACAGGTCAACAATTACAGTAATTAATATACATTACATACACATTACATACATATTACATATTGTCCTAATAACATGACAACTAAAAGATTCGAGCTAAATTATTTAAGTTAAGCGTCAATTTCCGTTAGGTTGCTGTTGACAAACTTGGTAATCGAGTAAAATGCATTTCGAAGTAAAAATCTCTTGATGCAAGTTTTATATAGTTTAAGTGGCAACGATTAAATGTGCTTTGGTAGCAAGTCAAAAAATTTTATACAAAAGTATCTTGTTCCTGTTGCCGATTTGTTTAACTGAAATGCATCCACCCTCAGATTACATATACTGTGTGTCCCGTTTTGAGACGGATCATAGGAAAGTCCCGTGTAAAATTTTCAATTTCAGTTTGTACGACAATTTGCCAACCTCTCATTCTCATTACACTTTTCTATTACCATTTCACAAAATGTAGATCTCGAATCGGGATCAACTCCCAACAGTTCTAATGATTTTGGCTTTTATATGGTCGATAACTACATTCTTTTAAGATTCTATGGATAATAGGTTTGCTATCACATTCCAAAGCCCTTTTTCTTATAGTCCGGGAGGTAGTGTCACTTTTAATCAAGTCATTTTATGCACGCTGGATTTTATACCACTGGTAGTTCCTATTTTGTTCATAAGGTATCCGACCGTCACACCCGCCACTAGCGGTGGGTAGAGTTGTGGTAGGCTGCAGAACTTGTCAAGAAAAGTTTTCCGATTAGTTATTTTATGCACGCTGAAAACTGTTGAGGTAAATATTTACTATGTATAATTCATTAAAAAAAAACTTTGATTGATATGAATTATTCACGGTGTCCAAAATTAAGTGTCAAATATTCCAAACTTTAAAGCACTTTATTTTTCTTATTTTAAATTGGAGCCCCTGTATATTTTTATGTCATTCCATGCGGAATTAAAAAAACAAACATTTTTCCTAATTACAACACTATCAAAATTCCTAACGCAGTAACCCTTTCAGCCCTGGATTTTTAAATTTGAAAAAAAAAATTTTTTATTAATTATTATTGATGGGGAGCTTCTTAAAACCATAAATACCAAATTTGAACTGATTTGAATAATTAGTATAGGAATTAATTAGTGAGGCTTTGTTGAAGTGACATCTAGTGATAAACAGCAAAAATGTGGATTGTCATAGTAAGTTGAGACATGTAAATGTTGCGGTGGCAATTGCCACCACCAGGGCCGAAAGGGTTAAAAGTTATTTACATAAAACTTGTTTTTCCGCTACCGACAACGTAACTAAACATTGCATCCATGGTTACAGTTATCGTAAGTGGCTGATAACATTCGTGGTGTTTGTTGTCCTTGACGACGGAACTTTTTTTTTACTTACGGACCTAGGAAAATAATAAACAGAAACGTAATGTTCCAACATATAGGCGAGCAACACATTTTCGTCTATACTTACAGCATCGGCATTGTTTTTACATAACCACTGCTTAAAAGAGTCGTAACAGGGCACATACCTTTTTCAATTTTGTCGGTAACACGTTCTAGCACACAATATACGCAGCTTCGTTTGCATCCATGCCCACAAAAACTGTCACTGAATTGACACAAACAAACAAAATTCGACATTGTTTTCTCGGTTTTCTTCTGTATTGCCTGCGAAGATATATCAGTTTTGGGCAATGCTCAAGCTCTGAGATCGAGCTTTCACCGCTCTTTTGAAATATATGAATAAAGGAAATTAAACATTTCTTACAGTTGGTGCATCAAATGGCACATTAACTCTTTACGAGTTACGACATGGAAGAAACACAACGATAAATGCACACTCTGCAGCTATAACAGCGGCGGCTTTCAGTCCAGACGGAAAATTCTTAGTGAGCTACTCGAGCGGGGAAAATAAGCTGAGTTTCTGGCAAACTAGCACAGGTAGGTTATTTAATATTACATCTATAATTAAATTAACTACCTGTCCTGGAACTTATGGCTATATTAATCTCCTTCAAATGTTTTAATTCAAATTGTGTGCCAATTTATATACGAAGTAAATTCAGATTTAGACTGTGTTCTTTCATTTTGATCTATATTTTACAATATGCAATTGTATCTGATATATGTGTCATTTAAAACGTCACCAAGTTATAATTGATAATTCTTTAGCGCTGTAGTGTTTAGTTCTTTATTTGATGAGCATTGTTCTGTCAAGTTCATTTTGTCAGTGTAAGTCAAGCTGAGACTAACAGGAAAAAATAGACTATAGTTTTTCAAAGCGCCCTCTGGAAATTCTGTTAAGAGTGTTGTGTAATTTGTTAAAATATTAATTGAAGTTGTGAAAAGATAAGCCTATAATATAATACGGTTTTCATTTATTCCAGGCCAACTATTTAATTATGAATTTTTAATTGTGGTTAGATTTGGAGCAAATAATTGATTTATGTATTTACTAGGAATGTTTGGTTTGGGCCAATCGCAAACAAGATGCATAAAATCCTACAGCACCGCTCCCATAGCGGACGTAGCTAGATTGAACCCAATGCGCTTAGCCCGTCTGATCTGGATCAACAACCGCACAGTCACCCTGATGCTGGCCGACGGTTCGGAGACCCGTTTCAACGTTTAAAAGAACAAAATCGGATCGTTTTCGCCGCTTTCAAAATCTTGTTAGGATTTTTTGTGTTTTTTAGCGAGGTACAAAGAGATAATTTTCAGTAAACGTGTTTTGATGTGTGCTTGCCGTAACCGAGCGAGACAATAACGACGTAGAAAAAAGTATGTATACTAAAAACGTAGTAGCGTGATCGTGAATGGGAGTTAGTAACGGGAAACCTTTAAAAGTATGTATTATAAGTATTAAATCTTGATGTTGATTCCCGGTTCTTATGAAGGAAGTAGTTTTCATAACGGGCCAGTTAATTATAAATTATTGAATTAATTATTATTGTCATGCGAGTGGTACATTCCTACGAAATAATATATTTATATAAAAATATATACACACAACTACACATCCACACACACATATACATATAGCCTTATAATTAAGTATTAATGCTGTGTGCCTCAATGTTGAAGATAATATAAATAGCGTTATTTATGAAGAAAGTGTAATTATTATAACGGTGCGTGAATGTTACAACTGTCGCCATTTTATCCAATGTAAAAAGGTTCATGTAGCTGCAATAAAAAAATCGAAATGAGAAATTTAGAGGACGCATCAATTTAGTTTTGCACTAGTAATTATTTGTTTATATATATAGTGTATATATGAATGTTATTTATTTATAAAATATATATTTGTTATTTCGGCCCCTGATATGCCTGTATAAATTCTTATCGTTTAACGTAATTTTATTTTTGCTAAATAGCAATTAACGGCGCACCCTTTTAACCGGATACCAATGAAGATTATATATGAATCACACTTAAACATATTATTCAAGATAAGTGATTTGAGTATGTGTAATTTAAAATGAGGTTATGTATAATCCCGTTGTTCACAGTTTATCTCTTACACCTTATATGTGTAACACCTTGGAAAACCTGTTTCTACTCGATGTGTGATTTATGTACAGTTAAATATATTATCTCTGATGATGAAATGCAATTTTAATACATCCTTATCATTTTCCTTATCAGATGATATTAAATCCGTATTGATTATCTTAAAATTATCCTTAAAAATTAATACTATTTGTGCTTTGTATGTTAAGTCTAAGCAAAATGTGGGTGTTGTTATTTTTAATTAGTTTTTGTGCTACAGCTTATGCACAAGATGTGCTATGTTCAGAAGAATTTTGTGAGGTAAACGTGTTTCTATTTATTCATCATTATTCTACAGGGTGTAGTAGAACAAAACGGAACATAGGATTTTAAATGTTAATTCCTTTATACTGGAATATTATCTTCCCTGATCATTTTAGAGGAAACATGTAAATAAATGTTTTATAGAGTAAAAATTCCTGCATGGAGTCATGCTATTATTTATTTTTTAGCATTCATAAAAACCCTAAAAAATGATAAAATAAAAATGCCAATTTTCACGAAAGTAATGGTTGCCATGAAATTAAACAAAAACGGTGCACTGTTGATTTGTTGGCTTCTATCAAATGTATTGAATATTTCATAAGTTTTTTCATTAAAAATGTATTCTATTCAAGAAAAAGTGCAAATTGTGAAGTGGTGCTATGCTGGTAGCAGTTTTTGTGAAGTGGGGATATGTTTGCGGTCAACTATCCCGACCCTCCAATGCAACGATCCAAAGGTTGATTCATAAATTTGAAACGACTGGCTCAATATTACGGAATTCTAAGAGGACATCAAATGCAGAGCAGAATAGTTTACCAATAAATGAGAAGGATGGCGAGCTTATGGTCTTAGGTTCTGTAGTAGAAGATCCAAACATAAGCTTAAGACAAATTGCTGACAAGTGTGCAATACACTGTACGACTGCCTAGAGGTATTTAAAGAAGCATCATTTTCACTCGTACTTCCCGAAAACTGCTACTAGCATAGCACCACTTCACAATTTGAACTTTTTCTTGAATAGAATACATTTTTAATGAAAAAACTTGTAAACAGCTATGAAGTGTTCAATACATTTGACAGAAGCCAACAAATCAACAGCGCACCGTTTTTGTTTAATTTCATGGCAACTATTATTTTCGTGAAAATGATCATTTTTATTTTATCATTTTTTAGGGTTTTTATGAACGCTAAAAAATAAATAATAGCATGACTGCATGCAGGAATTTTTACTCTACAAAACATTTATTTACATGTTTCTTCTAAAATTATCAGGGAAGATAATATTCCAGTATAAAGAAATTAACATTGAAAATCCTATGTTCCGTTTTGTTCCACTACACCCCGTATATTCTAATTATGATATAACCAACCTAGAGTGTCAAAACATGTTTTGTCAGAAATCACGCTTAAAGGTTACTTACTAAAGCGAATTCAAAATATGCTAAGAGGGTGGTCAAGTCGACACCTTCAAAGAAGCAGAAGAGATTAATTTTATTATTATTTTTTTAATAAAAAATGTTTCACCTTTTATTCGAGTATAATCAAGTATGGGTTTTTGTCACAATAGTTGATTTTAACATAGAGGCATTTTTAATTTTTTTGACAATTTTTTACAAGGTAGTATTTCCATGTGAAATCTGTAAGTACACAAAAGTGAAAATTATGTTTTGACACACTAGGTTGGTTTTATCATAGAGGGTCTCATATATGAAATTAATACTGATTGTGTGACTGATGTGCTATTTGTGTAATTCAATATGTCGATGGTCCTCTGCAATACTGACATAACTCAAAATTTCGTTTTTCAGTTTTGTTGCGGATTATGTAGCTGATGGTGTTTACTTTTTATGTGTAACAACTACACATTACTAATTTTTAAAATACTCAGTAGAGCGTGTTTTGCGACATTTGATCAATATAAAAATATATATAAGAAATAGAGTTTTTAATCATTTTCCTGAAAATTGTCAGATTTTGAGTTGTGTCGTTATTGCAGAGGACCATCGATGTGTCGTTATTGCAGAGGACCATCGATGTGTCGTTATTGCAGAGGACCATCGAGACGTGTCATGGCATGACTCGAGAAAGTAGTTGTTTAAATAAGTGATTTATTTCTGTTTTGTAGTTTTTGTTAGGAATATATAGATTACAAAAAATTTCTTTAATTTTGTCTACAACAGGAATATCTTACAAAAAACGAATGCCCAAAAGTACTAGAACGATGTTTAATTCAAAACAGCACTCATAACGGATTAGTGCTACCGTTTCTAGCTCCGTGTAACTGTTGTGAATATTGCTTGGAGAACAGAGGTAACTAGCTCATTACTCAGTTTTACTCGCTGAATATACGTAGTAAATATTATTTATAAATTTATGTAGATGAAGGTGAGGATTGTGCAGTGGGTTCACCAATGAGCCAGGTTCCAAACAATATTTGTGGCCCTGGACTAACCTGCAAGAAATCTATATGTGTCCCCAGTAAGTATGTATATTCTACTGTGTAAAATTAAATGAATGACAGCTCGCTTCAGTATGTTTGGTAGAGTTTCGCAAAATAAGGCGGGTGAATATAACTAAATTACTAAAGTGAATTGTTTCGAAATAAAATACTTAAAACTTTGTTTTGCCACTGTATATTTGATAAATGCGACTATATTTCAAACTGAGTTTGAAAATGACTAGTGTATAGTCAAAGTTTTAAGTGTTTTATTTCGTAATAATATCAAGTAAACGCCGTCAACATTCAAGAATTAAAGTAAATTGTGTAAATATTTTTAATACCAGAAAAGGCATTTAATACTAATATGTTACATCCACTAAGAACAAAATCAAGACATTGCTGCAATTAAGGGCAAACAAAGCTGAAACATCGTTTGACTTTAGTGTTAAAAGTTGATTTGTTTGAAGCTCATGTTAAATCTAAATCACCTATGTGTATATGAAGTATTGAAACTTAAGTGTGCATGTGCTTTGGTGCTATAAGTGAAACTTTAAACAATAATTACTCACGCATACAAAGCGGAAGGACTACGAGATCCGTAGTCAGTTAGGTATAACAAATACCATTACTACAACAAAATACACTCATGGACAAAATTATCGAATATTTTTTGTAAACACTCTTACTTAACAATAATTTTAAATTATCGCCGTAAACTTATATGTGCTGATGTTAGTCATCTAGTAGGCTGATTACTAATTTGTTTTAAAATAATTTTGACGTTTCATTGACATTAATGGCGTTTATTATTGTCTCTCGCGAATTTTATCATAAACAATTCATTACATATTTTAAGAATTAAAGTGAATTAAGTCATTGTAGTGTAATTAACTAAGTTATAGTAAATAGTGTTTGTGTTTTCCCTCATTGAAAACATCAGTATGGCACCAGTGAGACACTGCAATGAAGTTCAAGCGGCACAATTTGTGACTCTATATAATGAAGAATATAAACAAAAAGAAATCGCACGACGTCTCAGGAGAGGTCAATCTACCGTATCGAATATTTTAAAAAGGTATCAAGAGACTGGAAATTTCTTACGAAGACCCGGGCAAGGGCATAAGAGATGTACAACAGCAATTGATGATCGATTTTTGATACTTAATTCTACACGAAATCGTACATTGACATCGACGCATCTCAAAAATGATCTCCTAAATGTAAGGCAAATGAATGTGAGTTCGAAAACAGTCAGGCAAAGATTAAAAGCTGGCCTAAAGCCAAGGCGTCCGGCCAAAGTACCACGTCTTCTTCAAAATCACAAAACTCGTCGATTAGAATTTACCAGAACACATATTCAGTAGTATATTGAGAATTGGAAAAATGTTCTCTTCACGGATGAGACTAGAATTCAATTATGGAAGCCAGACGGGCGAAACCACGTCTACAGAAGAGTTGGAGAACGATATACCAGCTGTAATATCGTAGAGACCGTTAGTTTTGAAGGTGTAATAATGCTTTGGGCAGGTATTAATTGGGAAGGACGCATCGAACTCGTGGAAGTGACTGGACGAATGACTAGTGACTGGTATATTGAAAATATACTGGAAGGTCATGTTGTGCCATATGGCGGCCATATTGGATACGAAAGATTAATATTAATGCACGATAACGCTCGACCGCATGCAGCTAGCACAGTGACTAATTACCTCGATGCAGTCCAGATTCTAAGATTAGATTGGCCACCATATAGCCCTGACTTAAATCCGATCGAGCATGTGTGGGATTATCTTAAACGCAACATACGACGAAGAAATCCTGTTCCAACTACAATAGAACAGCTTCGGTTTGCTGCACAAGAAGAGTGGAACGCAATTCCTCAAGAATATATTCAAACTCTACTTAGTAGTTTGCCGAGAAGAATTCAAGCAGTAATTGGAGCTCGAGGGGGAAATACTCGTTACTAACTATGCACTTAATTTAATCAAAAGACTTATCTTTGCTATCTTTAAGTATAAAGTAAATATTCTTAATTTTAATAACATTTAGCATCATTTTTTCTTTGTGATTTTCTTCTTAAAACAGTTAAGATTGTCCACTAAATTTCTTTAAAATAAACTGTTTATCGTAGTACGTAGTGTTTAAATGACTTATTTCTTCAAATTTTATTTATACAAAGAAAAATTATGAAAATTTTAAAATATTCGATAATTTTGTCCACGAGTGTACTTTTGGATCATAGGATCTTTTATTTATTCAAGTTTTCAAAACATCATAGAACACATTTTCAATCATCAAAATTAATATCAATTTTTGTTTCTAGTTGAAACACCCTGCACAAAAGCGCAGTTGAAATATGACGAAGACCGAAAAAATAATGCATTGGGACACATGCAGCTGCGTCCAAATTGTGATGGGGATGGACAGTACCGACCTTATCATTGCATCCCTGGTGAAATGTACTTTGCAAAAATTTTATTAAATATAAATAAAAAGCGTCAACTCTGATTTTTCAGATGTTACTGTATCGATGAGGACGGAAACAGAATTTATGGCGAAATTCCGTTTACGAATATGGCAAGAGTTTTCTTGAATTGTGGTAAGTGGAATTAGAAAATAATATTTACAATTTATATGTAGAAAATAACATATTTCAGCCATTAAGATTTTAAAATGTGGACAGGAATGGTGATAATCATTTTGCCATTCGGATTCCTCACTCCCAATCATGTTTGAAAGTTCTAAGTTTAATCGATACGTAAAATAGTGTTGACTCCTGTTCCGACTATTTACATCTGCTACCTGCTCTCGGATCGAAATCATGGGCAAGCGCATCCGCGACAATTCGGACGGCTCCTACCATATCAAGGTTCACCTTGACAAAATCAACAAACAACAATTGAACATAAGAGGGATACATTCATGTTTGTTTACAAAAAACAGTTGAACACTTTTTTAATTCACAACACCGGTTACTGTAATTTGTATTAATAAGTGTAATAATGTAATTACGGTGACAATTGCCCTCATTTACTTATTAACCAATGAAATCGAATAACGTTGATGAGATGATCCAATAAAATTTTAATTACGATGCGTAACAAACCACGGTCTAAGTTATGCATGGCAATTAACCCTGGGTAGTATCTAATCAGATAATCTCTCATGTTGGTATTGCCCACAGAACACATACGTATGTGTTCTGTGCACATACCTTTAGAAGTGAAACCTGCATGTTAAATTTCGGAAACACGATTTTTGGCGCCGCCTGGTGTCGGGGTGGCAAATTACTACGATTTCCGCGCCAAAATTTAAAAATGTTATACTCGTCTACACGATATATTTCAATTTAATAACACTAAAAATATAATCAATTATGTTTTTTGAGCACATAATTGATTATACTTTTAGATAGTACATAAATGAAGATGTTACTGGTTTTGGTAAAAGAAAAAAGATTGGATTTCACAAAATAAAAATAAAAATAGGCCTACATGGAAAAAATATATTTAACAGAATAATTATATACATTATTATTAACAAAATTATCAAATATAAAAATATCACAACAATCTGGTATTAGGGTCTTGTCCAGGTGCAATGTTCCATCAGGTCTCTTCGTTCTTCTTAGGATATTTCTTTCAGGCGTCGTAACAGGTCAGTTGTTTGCTCGTATCCAGGATTCATGGCATTAAAATAGTTAAAAAAGTAAATTAGTGTAGTTATATTGTCTTACTTCTTGGTGTCGGAACAGCATTGCAATTTAATTTTTTGCGGAAATGGTTAACAAAATGTTTATGAATAAAATGATCTTCACATGAATGAAAATTTAAACAATGAAGACTGTTCAATATCACAAATGGTTTTCCATGTTTTAAGATATTCTTCATTTTTGGGAAATTTATAGAAATGTTTATTTTTGTAGTCGACATTAGTTATATTGGAAAAGAAAGAATTTTGACAATCTGGATATTTACAAAAATATTTAATACGGCCATTTGATGTTTCCATTACTAATAAATACAATTGACGAGTTTATAAGACAGAATATATAATAACTTACCTTCAAACATGAATTACATGCACTCACAGCACTATTGGGGTTGGTTAATAAAAATGGTGAGACTCATTAAGCGTTGCCGCATATACATCGAAGTATAAAATATACAATGCACATGATTATATTTAATAAACTGTAATATTATACTTTCATGAGTTATTATGACAAATATAAGCGATAATGAGTCTAATTATGTTTAAAGCATAATTTTAATTGTTAAAATTATCACTTTGTAGTGAAATTTTAAGTTTGTTAAAAACGGTAATCCCCATAATAAGATCTTTGATAAATCTGGCAACATCGAGGGAACCATCTTTACAAAAGCGGCAAATTTGAAATTCCCCCTCGTCCCACTGTCCTGGGGTGGCCCACATACTTTCGTGTTGCCGATATTCGATATTGCCCACAGAACACATACAAAACACAACAAATGTTATGTCGAGATGAATTACTAAAAGGTAAAAGGTACGAAAAAAATGAGTTTTTGATAATTCATCCAAGCTCGCGGTATATTTGGGTAGACAATTGCCCTCATTTACTTACTAACCAATGAAATCGAATAACGTTGATGAGATGATCCAATAAAATTCTAATTACGATGCGTAACAGACCACGCTCTATGTTATGCATGGCAATTAACCCTGGGTCGTATCTAATCAGATAATCTCTCATGTTGGTATTGCCTAGCAACGCGTGGGTTCATTTTCTATAACGTATAAAACGTCAGTTATTGCCGGACTTTTAAGCAGTTTGCTCCTGAATTCGATCTGTTTGTATTTTCGGATGAAGTTTTAGAGCTTTCATCAGTAATAGTATTCATAGGCATTTCTCAAAATCTTGGTAAGCTCATTTTTACTACAATTATTGTGGCGCAGATTAATACACGTCTGACACTTGGTGTCACTTACTTTAATTTTTCAAATTAAGAAGTGTGAACTTTCTGTTCGGCCAATTGTCTTCTCGAATCTAACTCGTGACTGATTTTTCCTAGGCAATTATTAGCGTTTGGATCACTCTTGTTTGTTGCTTCTAGAAAATCGTGATCCTGCCGCTAATAATTGCCGGCAAAATCATAGGCATTATATTACTGTTGACAATTGCCCTCATTAGGCAAGATTATAGACACCATTAGGTTATTAACAAATTCCTTAACTCCTTCCTCTTTGCAACAGTACAAATAAAATGCTCCCTTAAAATTTTTTTTAATGATAGACGCCATTGGATAATTATGAGTTACAAATTCCCCCACTATTTAAGTTGTAATAAGTTTAAGAAGTACATAAAGACAGCCTCAAATAGATTTGTGTTTCAATTGGTGTAATATTTTTCTTTGCAACGGTACAATTATTATCTTTTGAAAGGTTTAACGGTAGGGTGGCCCTCAGAAGTACGTAAAACTGTCGCCCAGAGGGGGATTAAATCAAATTAGTGTGATTATAGGCAACACACACACCTTACTTTCTCGGGTAATATTTCGGGTCTGTTCGGTTTTAAAGGTTTTCGCTTCTAAACAATACGCTCCCCACAATGTAAAATAACATTTTCAAATGTAATTTCTTTTATCTTCATATGATTCACACACCGTCAAACAAGATCCATTCGATATCCATTCAAAGGTCTTCGATAGTTCCGTTGGGCCATTTATATAATTACTGCCGATGTGTTGTTCCCCTCACGCGCCTCCAGTGACGCATGAATCATGCATTGAAAGATGCCGAGATGTACTTTTCAACTGACGTCATATGCTAATGATGCGGTTTGTGAATCCGCGCCAAATCCGTGCGAAAGAAATTCGCATTGCTTTTTATCTTCGAAATACCAATCATGGAAATCGCCCGGAAATGCGAGATTATATATCGTATATTTGAGTGAAATATATACATTACACAAATAAGACAACAGTTACAATAACATTAAATTAGATAAATATTTTAATAAAATAATAAGTTAAATTTTGATAAATGTTTATTATAGCATCTATAGCATGTAATGATTTGAATCTCGGTGTTATATACATTTATAATTTATATTATTTTAAGTTGTGTTGTGTAGTAACCCTTTTAGTTTGTTGTTAGTGTGTGCCGTGTCTATGTTTCCTGTAGGGCAAAGAAAAAGACTGGGAAAAAAGTACAAAAGAAAAAATAAAAGAAGAGGATGAGTCTAATAATCAGTTAATTATCATTTTATTCTTATTAAAATTTGATTCACAAAAAGTTTTATAGATTTTATCAAATGCAAATATGTATTTCCCATTTCCATTTTTCAAAAAAAGTGACAGGATTTCGAACAAATCTTATTCTTTAATCATTATTTATCGTCGTTTATATTATCGTATTATTTTTGATATAACTATTATTTTGTAATTGCAGACAATACATTGGTTTTACATTTTTTTAATGTCATTTACTATAAATATTTATAATCAAAATGGGAAAAAGCCATTTACTTGTTGCAGATAAATTAAACATTGAGTTAAAATTTTACAAATATTTATATTTTAGTTAAATATCTTCAATTTTTATTAAAACAGTTGTAATATTTTTTAGTTATCAAAACTACGAAAAACTCGTGAAATTACAATCCATTCTAAGCGATCATAGACACCATCTTTTATGATTTCAGGAAATGAAAATTTATGATCGGATACGGTACAATTGTCAATTTGGTTTCAATAATAAACTCTGTTTTATAGAAATTGAATTAAAAAACATGAAAATTACATACATTTTCTTGTTTTCGTTCCCCTCTGAATTCTAGAATCCATTAGCTCTGAAACGCAATGTCTATCCCAAAAATATATTAATTTTTCCAATATTATCTCACAAAATATTTCGTCTGCTAATCTTTATAATTTCCAAATCTATGTCAGTATAGATAATCAAATAACAAGTAGTTTTTTGGCAAATCATTAGTTGCCCTTGAATTCGGTACATATATGCATGATTACTTCTTAAATAAATATTTCCTATATCACCAATGGCTAAACCCAGTGTTTTTTTTTTCAGTAATAGCTTCCTTCATTTTTCTGTTTCTAATAGAAAATAAACACTTCACTTCAACAATGATATTGCTATCAATTACTCCATCTGGACTTGCACCTAAAAATCATGGGTATTTTTAATAAACAGTCCACATTCTTTTTACCTTGAAATTCATTTATTGTTCGAATAGTTCTATTGCTCTTTTTTCATTATCAAGCCCATATAATATTGCGAGACTTTGTAAAGCACTGTTTTTAAAAAATACTTCTTTTAATACATTATCTGTGGGGTGTCTGATCTCCGCTTGCACATTTTACCAAATACCGATGCTGTAATTCCGTCTCTCTGCCATCTAAACCAATTAATGTTTTCTCTCTGTCCAACTGTTTCATTCTGAATACTAACAATGTCAACGTTATTGATGGATTTCAAAAATAATTCTTTAGCTATATTAAATTTATCTTGGTCCATATCTGGTTGTGCTGCCTTGGGACCATAATCAGCATCGTCATTTTGTGCATACCTTTTTGTTATATATTTCTTTACATTACATTTGAATTTTGTATTTTTCAAACAATAGTTATTTAAATATGATTTATTTGCCTCAGAATGTTTGTGAAATTGTGGTCCTGCATTGGAGGCTAAACCTGCACCATAACACCTACCCTCGTACGTACCCCTCTGAATTAAATTTGTTCTTTTACCTCCGGTGAATTTGGCAATTACTGACTTGTATCTTTCAGCAAAATTGTAGATATATTTCCAATTAACCTATCCGCTTTTCTCTTAATTATTTCAATTATATTTACAATATCTTGCCACATATTGTTATTTCTCATCAAATTAAAATAAAAAGAATCTTTTGGATCAAAACATGGTTGACCAATACATTTACTATGATTGCCGAAAATATGATAAGGTGCATTGGTTAAATTAAGTTTAAGACTATCTGCACTCTTAATAAAAAATATTGAAACTATTTTATAGAGGATTTTCTGTTATTCAACGATGTAATCATCGATTATACCGGAAGTCAACGCCAACTTCCTTATTTTAAATAGAAAGTTATATTTTTTATTGCATATCTGGATTCTACATAAATTTCTTTTCAATCAATTTTTTGGCAATAGATGGCGTAACAGAAAAGTAATGTCGGATACAACTTTGTTTTTTTAATGACACTTGCAGTATTTTATCTTTGGACTTTTACAAATAATTCTGTATTTTTTTATATATGTTACGGTAGTAAAAACTTGGTTAGTTTATGAACTAATTAAATGATTTATTTTATTAGAAAATAAACATTCCATCAAAATAACTGTCGCATCTAGTTAGTTTGTATACTATCCATCAAGTTTATAAACTAACCATCAATCACATTAATTTATGACAAATATTTAATAACAAAAAATGCAGACAATATAGCTGCCTTATTTTAATATATTTTTATATTTTCCATATTTTACACTGTTGTAAATTTAAAAAAATCGTAACTTTTAATAAAAATATCAAGACATGAAAAACACTCATTTTTCACATTTCTAAATTTTAACATTTTATATATTTATGTTATTAAAACACGTTTAATTTGACAAGTAAAATATACTCCTGCAGTAGCGAGCCACATTTTTGTTACATATTGTTGTATATATTTATATAATAATTCAATGTTCATATTTTCACTGTTTTCAATATGTCCACAATAATACAATCACTTACTTGTCAAAATATTGCAGATGGGCATCTTCAGAAACATTAACATTCCCACTGTTTAATTGTTGCAATACCCGATCCCTCAGTATGAAGCGATTCCTAGCTTTAGCACGTTTATCCGTTTCTTAGGTCTGCTATTTTCAAACAAAAATGTATTTACGAACTAACGCAATTAAAAATAAATTGAAAGCAATAATATAAAACAGAAAAATATATAAACGTAACAGATCTAGAACTCGAATTACGGCCAACAGCAGAAAAATCAAAGAGTAAAATAAATTGCGTGACGTTCCGTGAGAGGACATGCGGCAAGTTGGTATCGTTTTCTAATAAAATTCACTCTCCTGCGTGTGGAAATTTCCCCTGCAACCTCGCAGCTTCGCCCCACGTCTCCCTGCCCAACCTTAATAATTTCAGCAGTTACCGTGTGGCTTATGCGAGATCCTCGCTGTAGCTACTACCATTGCTTAAATATATTTAAGCAATGCTACTACGTAGGCGCTCGATCTGTGCCGAATGTGTCCATTACAACCAAGAAGAGAAATACGATTATTGTTTCTATTCCCAACATCCTCAAAAAAAGGGGGGGGGAGGTATATATATTTGCCTGTGATATTTAAAAAAATAAAAATTCGCCCCTTTCGGGGAGCGAGTATTGGCTGCTGGAGGGGTTGGTAGGGGTCGGACGCGACATCTAACACCACCATCGTGCTCAGCATCCTTGAAAACGGGGGAAAGTGTTTTTTCTGCAGGGTAATCGGGTCAAGCGCGTTTTACTCCTTTTGGGGGTGGTGTTTGGCAGTTTTGAGGGGGTGCGCAACCCCAAAGAGAAATTATAACACCGCCATCGTATTCAGCATTCTCGAAAACGGGGGGGGAGGTAATCATGTTCCGGCTCAAAATATTTACATGTTCGTCCGACTCAAACACGCTACTAGCATGCGGCAAGTTTATCTAGTTTATAAAATACATGCGTTATTCCGTGATTCATACGTGTGTGGAATTTTCCCCTGCATACCCGTATCTTTGCCCCACGCCCCTCTTCGCAACCATGTTGATTCCGGCAGTGGCCTTGTGACTTGTGCGAGATTTTCGCTGTGCGAAACTTATTAGCCGTTCGATATGTGCCGAATGTGTCCGACCACGCTTTCACATGAACGGTCACGCAAACTTGAACCGAGCGCCCAAATAAACTTTTGTAACTTCGGCTCCAATTCGCTCTCAAATTTGCCAACAGATTTTTTTAAAATTTTGCACAGATATCTCTTGTGTTCGTGTCTATCGGTTGAAAAAATATTATCGTTTTCCGAGCATAAATAACGACAGCAGACACAAAAAACACAATTTTTTTATTCAATCGTCACTTTATTTAACCACAGTTTCTTAATGCGTCAAAGTATTACCTTCAAACTGTTTCAATAGAAGGATACATGTATTGGTCGGTTATATAACAAATTTAAACTTCCTGACTAAATTCATTCTTCAGTCTATTGGTCCCTAGTGAAATGTTGCAAACTTTGTTAATAATAACAAATTAACAAAAATTAAAAGCTGAAAATATTCACTTATTTTTAAATAATACATCATAATAAAAAACTATGAAAAATATTTTGTATTTACATAAATATATTCAATTTATTTGTATGCCAATTTTATGGGTACCCTCCCCTTAAGTGCACGATGGAAATGTCATTAAGTGAAACAGCAAAACACATGTTTCTTTCAACGGATATTAAGAGAGTGGTGGTACACATGTATAACACTCTTATAAGCGAGAACCATCAATCTGCATTGCGGAGAATTTCGGTTCTAACTGGAATTCCATATTCAACAGTGTGAAAAATAGTCAGAAAAGGACCATTGGAAAGGGGACGTCGAAGAAGTTCAAAATTTGTGAAAATCGATGATGCCACCGCTAAGAGGATTAAAAATACTATCTACGATTCGTATAAATCAGATAAAGTTCCAACAATTGAATTTATTTTCGAAAAGCTGGGAGTTTCCATACAAACGAACAACCCTGCATGAATATCTCCTCAGTCAAGGTTTTAGATACATAACGCTAGACAAACGAATTGCAATAATGGAATCGCCAAGATTGCAAAAACACCGATATGAGTATTTAGAAAAAATTAAGGAATATCGGAATGCAGGGAGGTCGATCATTTATTTGGATGAAACGTGGTTCGATACTCATGACGTCGTTTCCAAGGGATAGATCGACAAATCTAATAAGTATTACCTTAACATTCCATGTAATAGAGGAAAAAGAATTGTAATTCTACATGCGGGAGGAGATTCAGGTTTTGTGCCAAATGCTTTATTGTTATTAGCGAAAAATGTTGCCTCCAGCTCATTAGATTATCATCAGGACATGAATGCTGAACTATTCGAAACTTGGTTCCGAAATCAATTATTAACTAATATTGGAAATAATACAGTTATGGGACAGTGGATAATGCAGCATACCACTCAAGGCAACTGAACATAATTCCTACCATGGCTTCTAAGAAAAATGATATAGCTGAGTTTTGCATTCAGAATAATCTAATTTTTTTCCCCAATTCGAAAAAAAAAGATTTGTTGACAATTATCAAAGCACGAAATTTCAAAAAGGAATATGTAGTTGATAAGGTGGCAGAAGAATTGGGCCACCAAGTGTTGCGACTTCCTCCTTACTACTGTATATTAAATCCAATTGAGCTTATATGGTCAACAGTAAAAAGTAATTTGCAGAAAAATAATACAAATTCCAAAATGAGTGAAGAAACAATTAAAATGATCCAACAAGAATTTAACAACATTCCAACTACCACGTGGAAGAACTGCATCAGTCATGTTATTAAAATTAAAAACGATTATACGACGCTTCAGGAACCAACTGTATGTTTCAATATTAATCTTCAAAGTGAATGTTTCAAGTTGTGCGGAGTAATATTTGTTTCTTTATGTAATTTTTGTCATATTTATTTATTTATTGTAATTCTGCACTCTTTTACATGTATTATTAAAATAGGAATGTAATGAATTTTATTGTGTATATATTTGACTTGATGCAATATACAGGGTGTCAATTTAAAACTTTCAATGCGAATATCTCTGAAAGTAAAGGAGTTATAAAAGCGCAATTTGGTACAAATGTTATACAGGTAGGGGGAACTAGAACCACCATATTTTGGTTATGGGGTGAGTGACCCCTTGGGCCCCATTCACTCTAACCCCAAAATTTTAAATAGCATCACCCCTTTTGTGATCCCTTAAATTAAACGTTTTTTCGAGTAGTATTCACCAGTACAAGAATTTTTTTTTTAAATTTAATACAGGGCCGAACAAAAAAGTATAATTAAAATAAAATAAATTCTATTAATTGCTATTTTATTTAATTGTATTCTTATAATTCATTCCATTTTGGGCTACAAAAAAGGATAATACATTTTTTTTCTCCAAATACTCGAACCAGTGGGTCAGGTTTCAACAAATAACAATCACCTATTGCAGTCAGGTGTGTTAGATTGTACGTCAAATTCAAAAACGATCGAAGTGAAATAATTTCAGACGAATTCACTATTTAATTTTCTTTTTTATCCGGTATTAGACATGGTTTACAGTATGGCTGAAAGAATTGCGATTTAGACACCTGATTGAAATAGCTGATTGTTATTTGTTGAAACCTGACCCACTGCTTCGAGTATTTGGAGCAAAAAATTTCATTATCCTTTTTTGTAGCCCAAAATGGAATGAATTATAAGAATCCAATTAAATAAAATAGCAATTCATAGAATTTATTTTATTTTAATCATACTTTTTTGTTCGGCCCTGTATTAATTTAAAAAAAACATTCTTGTACTGGTGAATACTACTCGAAAAAACGTTTAATTTAAGGGATCACAAAAGAGGTGATGCCATTTAAAATTTTGGGGTTAGGGTGAATGGTGCCCAAGGGGTCACTCACCCCATAACCAAAATGTGGTGGTTCTAGTTCCCCCTACCTGTATAACATTTGTACCAAATTGCGCTTTTCTAACTCTTTTATTTTCACAGATATTCGCATTGAAAGTTTTCAAATTGACACCCTGTATGTATTTTTCTGATAATGTATCTTTCTAATTTTCGCACGTACTGCGAAGCCGGCTCTGGACGGCCAGTCTCTTCCCATTACCCTAATAAAAATCCGAGCGCACAATGGGCTGCAATAAAGTCCCTTCGAAGGTAGATTTTCAATTTCAAGCGGAAAAAGTATAATCTTCATTATGTTACAGATACATACATATTTTATAGATTAGTATATTACAGTAGTGAATACTACTCAAAAAAACGTTTAATTTAAGGGATCACAAAAGGGGTGATGCCATTTAAAATTTTGGGGTTAGGGTGAATGGGGCCCAAAGGGTCACTCGCCCCATAACAAATATATGGTGGTTCTAGTTCCCCCTACCTGTATAACATTTGTACCAAATTGCGCTTTTCTAACTCCTTTATTTTCAGAGATATTCGCATTGAAAGTTTTCAAATTGACACCCTGTATAAACAATGACATGTTGCTGAGAGGTATATGTTTTGTTACTGTGTTAGCTGCATTTGATATCCTCCTTCGTCATGTTTTGATTAAAGTTCGTAATTTTAATTTTCAGTTTTCGCATTTCAGATGTCTCAATCTCAAGAACGAATAAGTTTTTTAATTAATTTTAGCAACATTCTCGAGGATTGTGGCTTGCTTTTTGTTTTGGCTTCTTATAATAACTGATCTGTTTTTTGTTGACCTTAAATTTGTAATACCAATTTATAGTCGAGTAGGATTTATGTTTTTGTTTACAACCGCCTTTGTCAGGCGCGGATCTTCAGATAGTTTGGGTTTTACAATAACAACAGGCACCTTTGGTATCGTAGGAATGTTTAGTTCAATAGTTGATTTAAATGTACTGGAGTATGTGTGCTTTGCAAAATTACTATATTCAGCATTTTCATGTTTTCTGAGTTGTTCTTTGTATTATTTCATTTTTGATTATAGTCTCCTTGTCTTTAATTATTAATTGAAGGCTTCCCACAAATTCATTGTTTCTACATATTTGACAGTAAAACTTCAATACTCTTACTAGACATAAATCACAGCACCCGGTCGATAGTTAGTTCAGTTTAATTTATAATTTGTTTCTAGGATGTTCGAGGGCATTAAACAGGATGTCAAAGTTTCTGGGAAGGCCAATACAACGACACGAATTTCTAAGATGCAAGCCCGATGGAAACTACGACTCGATCCAGTGTATGGATAAAAAATGCTTCTGCGTCGATGTTAAAACTGGAAAACCATCAAACCCAGAAGCTAATCCCGTGGAAATGTATCAGATATCATCGAAGACATTAGACTGTTGTAAGTTTAAAGAATCTGTTCAAATATAAAATGAAATGTCTGTTATACTGAGCACCCACATAATTGGTCGACTGTTTATTTAAAATGCATTCTTATTTAATTTGATAGACATTAAGTTACCTTGTTGACTTTTTGCTCAAATCCATTTTGTCTTGCTCCATCCACACCGAATTATTATTTTTAATTTCAGTGAATAAATATATTTTTTTCTGTAGTAGAAGTCGAAAGAGGTTGTATGATCTAGAGGCGCTCAGGGCTGAACTAAACTCTTTCTCTATTGAGCGCTAATTTTAAATACCCCACTGTTTTTGTCTTTTTTGGACTTTTTTGTTTACCAACTTTATTGCACAATTTTTTCTCCCTATACTTGGTTTTTTTAACATTTAGACATTTCCCTGTCTTGGTTCTTGGTACTTCATCGAAAGCTTTCTCCATATCTAGGAACGCTAAGTAAATAGATTTCAATGTTCACATGGTAATTTATAATGTCTTTTCTTGTGAATAAATTCTGAAACTGAAATCCAAGGTTTAAAATAGCTAGCAAAAGAAACTTCAGAAGGAAGATGAACCGGAAGTATGTGAACCCTAAACACCCTGTGTGTAATGTTAAAGGCGCAATAAGACTTATCCCCTCAGCTAGGCATTTAAAACATATATTTCACCTGTTGCATTAAACCAACCTTGTGTAAAGTTACTACAAGTTTAAATTAAGTTTTTCTATTGATGAATTTATTTACAGTTGATGAAAAATTTCACCTGGAATTCGATTACTACCGAATATGCGAAGACAAGTATTTTAGACAAATCAAGGGTATCAAGCATGTCAAGGAGGAATATGAAGTCGTCGTTGATGTTAATCTGAAATGTAACCCGGATGGCAATTATGCTCCAATACAAAAAAGCAAAACTCAGTATGTATATTTATTAAAAATATTCCGACAGTTGAAATGAATTAATGAAAAATTCCATTAGTAGAGATAATAATAGTAATTAACGTCATAAGTCCGGTAGGTTACTTGTAACAGGACGAGTCAGACATTATGAATGTCTAGACGAGTACTGTTACAAGTACTACCGGATGTGTGTCGTAATAAATTTTATTTCATACTGTAAGTTTGTTCTGTTTTATTATTTTAATTCAAAAATTAAAATATGAGAGAATTTAAAAATCTCATTACCTTTTTTCCCGTGGCAACGGTTGTTGTTATTGTATTACATTCAATCATTGTCACTTTAAAATGGACGCCATGAACTTTGCTGGCTGTTCTTCTTCTCTTTCCTCGACTCTTCCCGACACAATAATGGCGAAATCGCATGAAGCAAATGAAAAATTAATTCCTTCGAAGTCTGCGGCAAGGTATGAAAAAGAATACAAACTGTTTTGCCAGTGGAAGAAAGAACAAGGAGTGACACAAATAGAGGAAAATGTCATGTTGGCATACTTTCAAGATGCAGTAAGTTTTTTCATTGAATTCCCAATTCATAATTATTATACACTCAGATGCAAAAAAACGGGTCGGTCTTTGGGTTATTTTTGCAAAAAACGCGGGTAATTTTTTGTTTTAGTACTTTGAATAAAACTTTTAGTGTTTTACAACCAAAGAGACCATCAGAATGTAGATAAAAACAACATATGGTACTTATTACTTTATTTAATGAACATTGATACGTATACACGAAAGAAAATGCATTTCTGCAAAATAAACTTAAGAGGGATTAATAATGAAAATTTCTGTTAAATATGATTTTAATTCTTCGTATTGCCTCCTCGAGCCTAACTATTGCCTGCATACGGCGCGGCGGCCCATGCCACTAATGAGCTCACGAATATCATTTTGTGGAATATTCTGCCATTCTTCCTGAAGTGCCACACGAAGCTCGTTTATTGTGGTTGGTGCAACTGCACGTCCTCTAACACACCTGCCTAGATTGTAAAACACTAAAAGTTTTATTCAAAGTACTAAAAGAAAAATATACCCGCGTTTTTTGCAAAAATAACCCAATGACCCGTTTTTTTTGCATCCGAGTGTAGATAATATATCCTTTCTAAATAAATCTTTGTCAAAATGGGATTTGATTTATAACAAAGAAACCGTTGCTAAGCAACACTTACCGGCTCTGATGCTGTTATAACTCACCTACCGGATTTAAATTGACATTGTAAACGGACATCTACCGGACAGTATGAAATAAAAATATCTACAACATGAGTCTTACATAAACTACAATAAACAAATTATATTTTAAAAGAACTACTTTCCTGGTTAAAATCCTGAAAATTACTAATAACAAATACTGTAGGGCCCCCTAATAATCAGGGGTTATTAGCCTCGGGGTTGTGGGTTCGAATCCCATCCAAATAGTCACTTTTCCAGTAGGAAAAATGGCCGCGCGGGTCCATGGACATGCAGTGGTTGTCCATTTCATTATATAATTAATTATTTAATACAAACAAATTGGTTGTGGCAAAATGCCATAGTTGTCTATGCCAATTTTTCAAACAATTTGTTATAAAATTATTCGTTTATAATTTTTAATTATATTGAGCATAATTTTGTTTAGCAAATACTGTGCAAATCCAGATGGTGCAAAGATAAAAGACTACATTGTAGAGCTAACATCACCAAGTTCCGAAAATATGGATTGCAGTAAGTGCACAATTTGAATTGTTAATTTTACTTTACTCACAGATATTATTGTAGATTGTGCTCGCGCGTCCCTCCTAATAGAAGGCCCAGAGAAACCAGTATGTTGTCCAAACGGAAATTATTTCGACACACAATGCCGACGTGGCTTTTGTAGATGCGTGGATCTAAACGGGAACCAGGTTAAGAAGGAAGTGCCCCAGGCCGAAAAGAAGAGTTTAAATTGCAAGGTGTTGTGTTAATGTGGAAGATTCTTATTTTTGATATGTTGCAAATAAATAATTTACCCTACTGTCCCCTTCCTAAGGGGAAGATCGAAAGATTTCGGGAGGACAGGACACACTCCTCTTTTTTGGATTTGCTACTGCGCTTTATTAATTATGATAAATTTGTATTTATTTTAAAATAATGATCAATTTTCTTAATGTTGAAAATAATTGATCATTCTTTCCTAAAATTGAGATAACAAAATATTATTTGGGCATTTTTAAAGGTAAATAAGATAAGTTGTGAAGTCAACTTCCTATATAAAAACAAATTGGAATGAAATATGTTTATTGTGTGAATTTGAATAATTGTTCGAGTTGGAAAGTTCAGTAAAAATTTCCGTAATATCTACAAGTTGATTGAAATATACATACAGGACTCTTTAAAGTAATTTTCGATACATATCTGTACATAAAACCTTAAAAATATATCCTTTACCACAAAATATAACAATAGATAATCTATATAAATATATATAGTTACATATATATAATATTGATCAATCAAATACCTTAGCAATAATAATAATAATATACAAATAACCTTGTTTTGCATCCGACGACTGTGGTTTCTGAGTATTTAGAATGCGTATAAAAATAAATATAACAATAAAAATAATAATGAGCGTCTCCGTTAGATGCGATTGCACGACGATGGATGGGTGATGATAGAATGAATGTAAAGCTATGAATACAGCCGTGCCGCTTAAAATGAAAAGAAAACAAATGAACAAAGGGTCACTCAGCTATCCCGAGCTTGGCACAAATTAAAATCACAATTTTCAAATAACAAAATTACTTTAAAAAAAAAAACAATAAAAATTACGCGATCGAGATGTGCCCCTCTGTACTCGAACTTATTACGTACACTTGCTGGCCTTTGCTGGCGTTGTAAACTTGACCGGGACTGAATGGTTCCAGCCTCGGGTGCTGGTCCGTTTTGTTGATGTTATCTATAAAAAAGAAAATTGGTTTTAATTAGTTCATGTTTATAAAGTGCTTATAACGAATACTATAAAGTTATTTTAAATGCAGGAACTTTATCCATCATGAGTTGTTGTAACACTATATCAATCAATCGTATTGTTACAATGAAGTAAAACGTGCCTGATGTTTGACTTCATTTCAAATTTTAATCCCAAACCACATTAATGGTTGGTACCATTACATTGTTCGCGGTAGTACACAAAATATGAAATAGAAAGTATTACCATAAACCAGAGTCACTTTGTGACTAACGGTGTGACTGTAACAAATACAGTATGATCTCTTTAATCCGAACATGCTCTAATCCGAACCTCCAGTAATTCGAACAGTGAGTGAATCACTTGGTTTCATGTTTTCTGTTACCTAAATGATGAGGGAATCAGTGACAGTTCGCGGGGATTTTTCTGGTACGGCCGAGGAACAAGAGGTGGTAAAGCAGATAGGGTCAGTTGCAGAGACGGCTGGCTGCGTGACCGCACTTATCTGTATTACCACTTCTTGTTCCTCGGTCGTATCAGAAAAAACCCCGCGAACCGTCACTGGAGGGAATTCCGAAGATTTATATATTCTGCTACGTAAATGAGGGAATCCCCTGATTTCTTATTCTCTAAGAACCTCTCTGTTTACTGTTCATTGTTGATTAGACCTTCATCTGTTAGTGAGTTAAGTTTGTACTACAGTTTAAAGCTAAGATGACTTCAAAAAGAAAACATGTTACTTTATCGATTAAAGAAAAGATCGAAATTACTAAGAGTTTAGAAGCGGGTACCACAATGACCAGTTTATCGAAAAAATACAATGTGGGAAAATAAACATTTTGCGACATCAAAAAAAAAAAAACAAGACGAGTATTCTATCCTATGGCACCACAGCCAGTTCTTTGATCAATAAACAAAAAACGTCGAAAATAAGTGCATATCCTGAAGTTGATAAAATGGTTTATACTTGGTTTTTAGAGCAAAGATCTAGAGGTAAAAAGATGATGGACTATGTTCATATGTATGATTTTCTTACACAAAATTGAATTATTTTAGGTGTGCCCCTATCAGGAGAAATTTTGTATGAAAAATCACTATTCTTTTATGGTCAGTCTCACAACGATGACAATTTCGAAACTAGCTCCAGATGGCTCGATAAGTTCAAAAAGAGGTACGGAATTCGGCATTATCAAGTGATGAGGCTGCTATTGAACCATTTAAAAACGTGCTTCGAAATAAAATAGCAGAAATGCAGTTGTCCAGATCAAATTTACAACGCTGACGAAATTACTTCCTCAAAACACTTGCTCACCAAGCTGAAACATCAGCTCCAGGTAGAAAAATAAGCAAGGAATGAGTTACATTTATGCCCTGTTGGAATGCCTCTGGCACGCATAAAATGAGATTGTTTGTAATTGGGAAATCTCAAAAGCCACAAGCTTTTGGAAATGAACCGCTGCTGGTGAGGTACCAAGGTCAGAAAAGAGCCTGGGTTACCAGAGAAATTTTCAAGGACTGGTTTTACACAGATTTTGTTCCAACAGTGCGAAAAAATGCAACAGCTGAATTTAGAAGCCAAGGCACTTTTGATTTTAGACAATGCCCCAGGACACCCTGAAGATTTGTATTCTGAAGATAAAAAATTATATGTTTTTGCCGCCAAATGTAACTCCCTTAGTGCAACCAATGGACCAAAATATGATTCAATCGATCAAGTTAAATTACCGCAAGAGGCTTTTAAAAAAAATTGTTGCTTCCGAAGGTGCAGATATATCTGCAGAATTTAAGAAAGTTAATTTGAAAGATGTTGTTATTGGACTATCAAGAGGATGGGAAGATGTAAGGCCGGAACTTATCCAAAAGTCCTGGACTAAACTTCTTACACGACTTCTTGATGATGGTTGGACTGAAGACGATAATCTTCTACTATTACAGTGGAGGCACAGAATGGAATTGGAAGGTATAGAAAGACAAATAAATGAGGTTAGTATGCCAATGAACCAAATTTCTGAAGATGTCACGCAACAAGAATTTCTTGAATGGGCGATCGGACATGAAGAATCATGGGAATCCACACATGATATGGATATTTTGGAACATTTAGAATGAATCAAGCTCCGACGAAGAAGTAAAAGTGATACCACGACATGTAAAGCACAAAGACGCAGTCATGAGTTTTGAGACGTGTTTGAAGTGGGCTGAAGACAGTGGCGGTTTTAAATGGGGGGTAATCGGGTAATTACCCCCCCTAAAAAATTTTCGCTAAACAATTTTTATTGTTAAAAATTATCGATATTTCATTTTCCAAACAAATAATATAACCGGTAAATTTTTCCAACCTTTAAAACGTTGGAAAAGGATAGGGAGATTTCACGGAACAGGTGTATGAGAGCGGAAGCACCAGTTTATTCATCTTTTTTTTTTAATTACCCCCCTAGACTAGTTCGTTGGAAACACCCTTGGCTGAAGAAAATGATGAATCCGAACACCACATTCTAATTCTATCGGAAATGAAGAATCAAGCCAAAAAGGCAGAAGAAGCGAACATTAAACAAAGCAAAATCACCAAATTTTTTAATGTTACTTAGATTTACCAAAGAGGATTATATAAAGAGTGGCAATGTAATGGACTGATTTTGGATCCAGTTTTAGAACCGAGCCTCTAGTTTCCGGATTCGGTACTAACTAAGAACAGAGAGGGAAGGATTGATAGTAATTCCATGTCTGTCGCTCCGACTGTTATTGGTGGACTAATTTCATATTTGTCTTACGTCCACGGGAGGGGATGGTTTCACTGCCAATCATCAGCGGGGTGTTATCTCTCCCATTATTTTGCCAATCACGGATTGAGCGACGGAGAAGAGTGATTGAAACAGATATATCATTGGATCGAAAACTCGGTTTCATATTCAGTCCATTACATTGCCACTCTTTATATAATCCTCTTTGGATTTGCCATTGACTTTAATATAGATCTATGTAATATGTCCATATGTATGTACTTTATTCTTTTATTCAGAAGTAGTAAGTTGTGTTGTACATTATTATTTTATTTGAAAATAAAGCATTTTTTAGTGAGAATGTGGAATTCATGGAGAATTAAGAAAATTGATATTTTCCATCATTTGTTCGATAATCCAAACATTTCGATAATCCGCATCAACCCGCGCATTTATTCGTTCGGATTAATAAGGTCATACTGTAGACAATTTTTTTTATTTTGAATCTTACGGCAGGATACCCAAGCGAAACCGGCAACGGGCAGCACGGGTGTGAAGCCGAGATACGAATATCGGCAACACGAAAGTATGTGGGCCACCCCAGGACAGTGGGGCAAGGGGGAATTTCAAATTTGCCGCTTTTGTAAAGATGGTTCCCTCGATGTTGCCAGATTTATCAAAGATCTTATTATGGGGATTACCGTTTTTAATAAACTTAAAATTTCACTACAAAGTGATAATTTTAACAATTAAAATTATGTTTCAAACATAATTAGACTCATTATCGCTTATATTTGTCATAATAACTCATGAAAGTATAATATTACTGTTTAATAAATATAATCATGTGCATTGTACATCTTATATTTCGACGTATATGCGGCAACGCTTAATGAGTCTCACCATTTTTATTAACTAACCCCAATAGTGCTGTGAGTGCATGTAAATCATGTTTGAAGGTAAGTTATTATATATTCTGTCTTATAAACTCGTCAATTGTATTTATTAGTAATGGAAACATCAAATGGCCGTATTAAATATTCTTGTAAATATCCAGAATGTCAAAATTCTTTTCCGATATAACTAATGTCGACTACAAAAATAAACATTTCTATAAATTTCCCAAAAATGAAGAATATCTTAAAACATGGAAAACCATTTGTGATATTGAACAGTCTTCATTGTTTAAATTTTCATTCATGTGAAGATCATTTTATTCATAAACATTTTGTTAACCATTTCCGCAAAAAATTAAATTGCAATGCTGTTCCGACACCAAGAAGTAAGACAATATAACTACACTAATTTACATTTTTAACTATTTTTTTAATGCCATGAATCCTGGATACGAGCAAACAACTGACCTGTTACGACGCCTGAAAGAAATATCCTAAGAAGAACGAAGAGACCTGATGGAACATTGCACCTGGACAAGACCCTAATACCAGATTGTTGTGATATTTTTATATTTGATAATTTTGTTAATAATAATGTATATAATTATTCTGTTAAATATATTTTTTCCATGTAGGCCTATTTTTATTTTTATTTTGTGAAATCCAATCTTTTTTTTTTAACCAAAACCAGTAACATCTTCATTTATGTACTATCTAAAAGTATAATCAATTATGTGCTCAAAAAACATAATTGATTATATTTTTAGTGTTATTAAATTGAAATATATCGTGTAGACGAGTATAACATTTTTAAATTTTGGCGCGGAAATCGTAGTAATTTGCCACCCCGACACCAGGCGGCGCCAAAAATCGTGTTTCCGAAATTTAACATGCAGGTTTCACTTCTAAAGGTATGTGTTCTGTGACGGGCAGCGCCATGGGTTGGTACCACCTGTGCTGCCACCTTGGGTTGGTACCACCTGTGCTGCCACCTAACGGTCACCCGACGAAATCTTTGAGTCTCGATCCAATCAGCCAGAGGCGGTCGTCAGGTTACAATTTGCGATCATTATTGTGTTTATTTGAAACTTTGAATTGCGCAGCGAAGTACAGAGTAGGATACCGTTTGACAGGTAATTACTAAACATTATTATATTACCTAGAACATATTATAAAATTGTTATTTGTATGAGTTATTAACAAATATGGCAAACATCAAAGATTAGTGACAGCGTCGGTTTGTCACAAAGGCACCTTGTCGTCTTTTTCTGTGTTTTAACCTATATTTTGGGTCTGCACCTACATCGAAATATTTTTAAATGTCGGAGACATACACGAAATAGGTAGGAGCTCGATACTACTAGAATTAGGCTAAATCACAGTGTTTGTACCACTCGCAAACTCGCGTGTGCCACTGGAATCGCAAATTTAGCGCATGCGCATTTTCGAGTAGTACAATCTCTGGCATTTTACCCTAAAGAAAACCTTGAAAAAGGCTACAAAACAGTGACGGTTCGCGGGGTTTTTTCTGGTACGTCCGAGGAACACTAATACAGATAGGTAGGGTCAGTTGCAGAGAAGGCTGGCTGCGTGACCGCACCTATCTGTATTACCACCTCTTGTTCCTCGGCCGTACCAGAAAAAACACCGCGAACCGTCACTGCTACAAAATAAGTCTCGGAGAAAAGCTCGCATTAGGGGTAGAGGGGGCCCTAAGACCGCGGCGGAAGAAAAGAAAAGGGGGGAGTAGCAGCGGCCGACACAAGTCGTTGGCAATAGCTTTCTTTGAAATCCTGCTTCTTTCTAATTGGGGCCTGCCCAAAGTGCCGAATGTCCAAAGCGCCGAATCTGTATTTTGCCCAAAGTGCCGAATTTCATGCTACTGGCCATGCCCAAAGTGCCGAACGACGCCAAGCGACGTCTCATCGTTCGTAAACAAGAGAATGTTTTTTTTTTTATTTAAAATAAAACAAATTGTATTTTTGTTTTAAACGTTTTTAAACGAATTAAAACATAAATATTCGGCATTTTGGACGTGCGTGCGAGGACGTTGTGCCGAATTCACATGCATTCGACATTTTGGGCCTTACTGATAGGTAGGTGCGAGGACAAAGTGCCGAATGTCCAAACTGCCGATTCGCATTCGGGTCCGACGCCTTGTTGATGGACGATGCGACGTCGCTTCGCGTCGTTCGGCACTTTGGGCATGGTCGGTTGTATGAAATTCGGCACTTTGGGCCAAGTACCGATTCGGCACTTTGGGCATTCGGCACTTTGTCCCGGACCCTTCTGATTCAATATCCGTAAGAACATTATATGGAATAAAACTAAAGAGATGCGCCGTTTAAGGGTGGCATCGAAAAATCCGGGTGGACAACCCGTGTTATCTAAGAACGAAGAAGCATCATTCGTCACTCAAGCCGTTGCAATGTCTTCTTTCGGGTTCCCATCACGACCTTTGATTTAATATGCATTGTGAAGACAAATTTGGACATGACAGGTAGGTTGTTTAAAAAAAAAATTTCCTGGACAGGATTGAAGCGACACGGCGATGTGATTTCTCAAAGATTATCCAAAATCATCTCGTACGCAAGGGCGGCGAATGACGACGAAATTATCAACATATTCTTTTGCACTTGAAGAATTGGCAGGAGTACCCGATGCGAAAATTTTAATTTTGATGAGACATATTTAATGGACGACCCTGGAAGTTAAAAAGCTATAATCCTGTAAAAATCAAAAATTTGTCATAATAGAGAACGGAAACGCATCGGGGACTGCGTGCACAATAAGACCGAACCAACTCCAGTTGGTTAAACCACCAATCCTTTGAAGTTTTTTACCACACTAATTTTCCCGATTTTAAGAAGGCAAGAAGGGACCCATGTACCAATCAGAGATAACCTAAGGAAGTAAGTGCTCGACCAATTCCGAAAGTACAATTTCCAAACCTGTTTAAGGAGTTGATGACTGCTCTGAAGGCAACTAGCGAGGCAAGCCTCAAGTCAGCCTGCCGTCATCCAGCAGAACTTATCTGGGTTGACAGTTTTTCTGGAAGAGCTCCACAAGAAACGCCAGGAAGTTATCTCGAAGAGAGTCACAAGAGAAGAAAGAAAATCAATGTTCCACCGGGAAAAAGCATTACTTCACAGCAGTGCGCCTACAGTATGGAATAAATTCAATAAAACCGAGATAAAATATTTTTGGAAAAAATCTTCGAACATGTCGATTTTCTTTGATAACAATAACACATTTTTGCATGAAAGTCAATTTTCAGTCGTCATTTGTTTTTGAGCTGTGACATCATCCATTTTGTTTTCAAATGACAACACCCTATTTTTGTTCTTGATTTTGAGAACTGGCAGTATAAAATTGTTGCCATCTTACATGAGAAATATTTTGAGTAAATGACAATTGTAGGTGAGAATCGGATATTTAGTTTTTGTAAAATGACCTTGTTCCACCACTTGTAGCAATTCTCGCGAGAATGTTATCATTGATGACCAGTTACCTGGGTTGCGAGGTAGGTTCTGTGGTGTGGTGTATATGCCCAGCAAACCAACCAAATGTGGAATCAAACATTTTGCTCTCGGGACTCCACAACATACTATCTACAAAAATTTGAAATTTACATTGGAGTTCAACCTGATGGACCATTCAAACTACCATCTAATACCGAAAGTCTAGTAAAACGATTGATGGAACCCATTCCGGGACTGGAAGAAATGTCGCTATGGACAACTGGTCCACCAGTGTCCCACTGGTCAAATCACTATTAGATGAACATATGCTTACCATGGTGGACACACTGAAAAAAAACAAGGCCGAAATACCGGAGTGTTTCCTACTAGAAAAAAAATCGAGAGGTAACTTCTAGCTTATTTGGTTTCCAAAAAGATAAGACTTTGTGCTCATATGTGCCGAAACCAAAAAAAGCGGTTTTGCTTTTATACTCAATGCATCACAATGATAATAATTAAGGGTGGCCAAAGAAAGCCAGAAATGATTCATTTCTATAATAAAATGAAAGGGGTAGTTGATACAAATGACCAAATGTGCGCCAGTTATAATGTAGGAAGACGTACCAAATTCATCAATATTGCCAGTATCAATTCCTATGTAATATATAAATCTAAAATTGGCTCCAATATATTCCGAAGGGTATTTCTGAAGCAACTGGCTGTCGATTTAGTCAAACCTCACCATATATCAAGAGCCAGCATATCTACAGTCAACCACTGCAAAAACGACTAAAGAGGCATCATGAAAATCAGGACCAAGAAACTGTTTCTGGACTAGACCGATCGCCTTCATACAAAAAATGCCATATACAGGGTGTCCTAAATAGAGTAGGATTGCATGGGTATCTTTCTTATTCTTAAAGCTAGAGATCTGGTTAAATGGGCAATGTTGTGCAGTTTTCTATGCTGATTCAGATTATGTTGAGAAATTTTCAAAATTCCGAGCAGTTTAGAAAATATTTAAAAAAAACTGAAAATCGCGATTTTCAAAAAAATCAAATATCTCAATAATTATTAAAGATGCGAAAAAAAGTTTGAAATAAAAGTTACTTGGTTTAATTAGGCAAACATAGAAATCAAGTCAAAATAAAATTCAAGATGGCGGTTTCCGAGATATTAATACCAACTTTCCTATTTCAAATGGCCGCCATATTTGATTTTTACACGCATGAATAGACTTTTTTTCTCTCTTTTCAACGATGTACAACAACCTATGTCAAAATAAAAAATAATGGAAATATTAATTGTTGTAAGTTTAAAACAAGTAGGCATGAATAAAAATAAAACAAAATTTGTTATAACGACTAACTGTCATCTTACATTAGTTTATCAGTTGTATTAATCATTCATACATGTGTATTGTCTTAAGTTGTTGTAATATCGATAAATATTAATTACTTGAAATGGCGAATTATTCAATATCTGAACAAAACGATATGTTTTGTAATTACATCAAGTGTTACAAAAACCCCCATCTTGCAGCACAAACATACCAAGCAAACTTTCCTGAAAGAAGGCAACCGGACATTAAGGTATTTAAAAGATTGGATGAAAATATGCAATTGTATGGAAGTTTAATAAAACCTAAGAGAAATAGAAATATGATCGTTGATGATGAAGAATTAACATTGGCTTGTGTGGCAGCTAATCCGAACATTTCATGTCGGCAGATAGAAAATGAAGTTAACGTATCTAAGTCTAGAGCATCAACAATTTTAAAAAAGCACAAGTTTCACCCTTATAAATTGCACCTATCTCAGACTTTACAACCAAATGATAACATCCGTAGATTAACATTTTGAAGGTGGTTAATCAACAAAATTACGGAAAATGGTGATTTTATAAACACAATTTTATGGACTGATGAATCTTACTTTTCTGATTGTGGATTATTTAATCGTCATAACGAGCACTATTGGGCTCAAGAAAATCCACACATAGTTATTCCACGGAGAAACCAATTACGGTTCGGCATTAGTGTTTTTTGTGGCATAATGGGAAATCGTTTACTTGGTCCTATAATTTTTGATGGAACTCTAACTGCACAACGTTATTTGGAAATTCTTCAAACAACCTTAGAAGATTTATTGGATGATTTACCTTTGGCACAAAATATGCAAATATGGTACCAGCAAGATGGCGCTCCAGCACACAATGCCAGAGATGTTATTACTTATCTAAATGGACGTTTTAATAATAAAGTAATAGCGACTAATACACCTGTACAGTGGCTAGCCAGATCTGCAGACTTGACGCCTCTTGACTTTTATTTGTGGGGCACTTTAAAAAACAAAGTTTATGGAAGTAACTTCAATTATAACAATGTGGATGAACTTCGCGAAGCAGTGACAGAGGCAATAAACGGCATTAATCGCAACACATTGCGAAAAGTAACTGGCAGTGTTGTAAAACGCTGTCAATTGTGTTTGGCCAATAACGGTCAATATTTTGAGCATTTTTTATAATTTATTGTTATTTTACTACTTGGTTGTATTACCTCTTTTTGTTTTGTTACATTTGCTTTAAAAATAATTTAAAAAATTTAAATTTAAATTTAAACAATTAATATTTCCATTATTTTTTATTTTGACATAGGTTGTTGTACATCGTTGAAAAGAGAAAAAAAAGTTTATTTATGCATGTAAAAATCAAATATGGCGGCCATTTGAAATAAGAAAGATGGTATTAATATCTCGGAAACCGCCATCTTGAATTTTATTTTGACTTGATTTCTATGTTTACCTAATTAAACCAAGTAACTTTTATTTCAAACTTTTTTTCGCATCTTTAATAATTATTGAGATATTTGATTTTTTCGAAAATCGCGATTTTCAGTTTTTTTTAAATATTTTCTAAACTGCTCGGAATTTTGAAAATTTCTCAACATAATCTGAATCAGCATAGAAAACTGCACAACATTGCCCATTTAACCAGATCTCTAGCTTTAAGAATAAGAAAGATACCCATGCAATCCTACTCTATTTAGGACACCCTGTATGTGTGCCGCTGCAATCATGTATTCCTTATCAGCTGTAAACGTTATGTGGTTTTTATAACAATCACACCTCCAAGCTGTTTAAAATAGATTACACATACAATTTACACATCCGAACAAAAAAAATTCAAATAATCTGCACTTTTAAGGGCTAAGTAATCTCTTCAACTGTCGAAATAAATTTCTTCAGAGACATATTAGCATTGACTTATGACTTCTTATGAACATAAAAGTGTACTGTACCTGTAATCCCATAATCTGCTGGAATGTATTTGCTTAGCCTGATGTTGGGCAACGGTAGATATCCACTATTTAAGGGCATCACATCCAGCGTTACCGTTTTCATGTCTGCACTGGATTCGAAAAGAATTACACCAGCTGTACGCCCACACACGGCCCAAACACTTTGCTCAGCTACAACTTCGTACATGAGGGATCCAGTGGCATTCTCGAGAGAACGTCCCATTGCATTTATCACTAGTTGCAAGTGGCACACTGTACCAACTCTGCAGAATTCGTTTCCTTTGGTTGGTTCCACCTTTGCATCCACATGATAAATAGTCTAAAAAAATTAATACACAATTTAAACACCTCAAAAGAAGAAATTTTTTAGTTGGGTTACCTCATAATCTACAATTTCAAAGTAATAATGGTAGTCCTTGACATCACAGTTAGGTGCATTCGTTAGTGTGTATTTCAGGCTAAAGTCTCCTTTCAATTTCAGCGATTCCTTCTGGGGTGGTATCACGACCTCGTACGCATACGTTATCCTGAATCCACTGGATATTATCTACAAGTATTTTTTCTTAAAACATCGTTGAAGTTAAGATTAAAAAACTACGTACGTGACTAGAAGATTCATTGAATCCAATTACCCTCATGTTATTACCGACAGATAACTCGAAATTGGTGATGGTAAGTTCCCTATCACACTGACCGTTTATCGTAATCTGGATAAATTTGCGGTGTTTAACGGTGTGCAACCGCCAGGAAGTGGTTAAGGGCGGTGAGAAGCTAAGCAGTACCGGAATGGGTTTACTAACCCATGGGCAGGTGATGGTGACTTGATGGTCCTTTGAGGGGATCTCGGCAAGAACTCGAAGGGGCACGCAGGTAGTAGAAAACGGCTTTATTTGATCTAACTCGAGTTCCAGCTGATTTGTGAGCAGGGAACCATCTCTGTACTGGATGGACACCCCCCTGGACGCTGTAAGTTTTATGCTAGACTCCTAAAATTATATTTGTTTGTTGTACAATCAAGTCTAAAAAGTAGTTTATGAAATTGTGGCTAAAACAAGAATATTATGTGATTTGTAATAAACTGTCAGGAGGAGAAGCGCCGAGTCACATATACAATGTCGGAGAGGGTTTAAATCGCTAATATTCAAAACTTCATCATATCATCAATGACGCTGATACTAAATCAAATCAACCAATTTGCCTATCATATAAAAAAATAAACTTAAAGTTTGCACATTTTTAGGTTGGGTTGGGTTAAACCTCACCCCTTATCGGGGCCTTATCCGCTAAAATTTTGTTAATTTTTGCGCGAAGATCGACGCCCAGATAACCGGGCAAGCTTTTAAAACCGGTCCCGTCGTTTCGTTTCACCCCCACCCCCGGGGGTGATTTTTCAAACGCAAATTTTCGATTTTTGCACGTTTCCAGAAAAAAAATATCTCCTCCGTAACCGTTGGAGCTGGACGATCCCAGTATGTCTTAAAATAATCTTAAAGAAAATATCTAAAATTGATCGGGCCACTTTTTTGAATTTTTGCTTCGTTTCCGAGATATGATTTTTTAAAAACCGGGTTAAAATTATTTTTTTCTTCTTTTTAGAACGTATTTTTTTCTTTTCAAGTAGAAAAGCTGAAACTTTCAGGGATGACAGAAGGGATGACTGGCTTTCATTGAGAATTTTTTCAAAATTTTTGGAACCACCCCTATGCGCCATTTGCACTCTCTGGGTTCGTTTCTCTTCTTTTAAAGACGTGTTTTTTTCTTTTAAAGTCGAAAAGCTGAAATTTTCGGGGATGGCAGCAGAAAATTTTTCAAAATTTTTGGAACCATCCCTACGCGGAACTACCCCTACGCGCCATTTACACCCTCTGGGTTCGGTTTTCTTCTCTTAAAGACGTATATTATATCTTTTAAAGTTGAAAAGCTGAAATTTTTAGGGATGGCAGAAGATATTTTTTCAAAAAATTTGGAACCACCCCTACGCTTCATTTGCACCCTCTGGGTTCGGTTTTCTTCTTTTAAGGACGTATATTTTTCTTTTCAAGAAAAGCTGACACTTTCCGGGATGACAGAAGGGATGACTGGCTTTCATTGAGAATTTTTTCAAAATTTTTGGAACCATCCCTATGCTCCGTTTGCACCCCCTGGGTTCGTTTTGCTTTCTTTAGGAACGATTTTTTTTCTTTTAAGTCGGAAAACTGAAACTTACAGGGATGGTAGAAGATATTTTGTCAACATTTTTTGAACTACCCCTACGCTCCATTTGCACCCCCGGATTCGTTTTTCTTCTTTCAAGGATGGATTTTTTTCTTTTAAAGTCGAAAAGCTTAAACTTTTAGGGATGATAGAAGCGATGACTGGCTTTCATTGGGAATTTTTTCAACATTTTTGGAACCACCCCTACTCGCCATTTGCACCCTCTGGGTTCGTTTTTCTTTTTTTAAGGACGTATTTTTTTCATTTAAAGTCGAAAAGCTGAAACTTTCAGGGATGGCAGAAGATATTTTTCAAAAATTTTGCATCCCCTGGGTTCGTTTTCCTTCCTTTAAGAACATTTTTCTTTTCAAGACGGAAAGCCGAAATTTTCAGGGATCGCAGAGGATACAACAGGCTTTAAAAAAAAATAAAAGAAACAAAAATAAAAATAAAAAATTTAAAGTAAAAAATAAAAATTAAAAATGAAAGAAGAAAATAAAAAATTAAAAATGAAAATTGAAAATGAAAAATTGAAAATTATAACTTGAAAATGAAAAATGGAAAATGAAAAATGGAAAATGAAAAATTAAAATTAAAAATGAAAAATAAAAAACGAAAAATTCAAATTAATTTAGAAAAAAATTATGTTTTTCATTGATCGCGCAGCATAGCGGAGCAGTCGATCTTCACCAATTACTTTGCTTAATTCCGTCACCAATTTAATTGCTTAATTTTAATGGGCCCCGTCCGGACGATGGTGCAGCGTAGCGGAGCCGTCTTCCGTCTCCAATTTAATCCCTTAATTTGGATGGGCCCCGCTGGACGACGGTGCAGCCCAGCGGAGCCGTCGTTTATCACCAGTTACTTTTCTTACATTTTTACATTTCACAATTTCACATAAAGAACACAATTTCACATACACCAAACTTAAGCCTAGGAAAAACTAGTTCGTAACTATTTTTGTCGTCGACTCTCATTACTACATCTACTTAAAGTGCGAGATCTCAAAAACTGTAATAGGTAGAGGGTTGAAATTTTAATGAAAAATCACAAATAATTCAAGAACAAGACTATTAAAATTTCAACCCCCTCCGACCACTCCTTCAAAAAACGGTTGCCAAACCCTCAAAAAAAAAAATTTACAATTTTTTTTTCCCGAAAGCCGCAAACGTCCTCCAGGGGCCCGTGAAATCCGCGATTTTCTAAGTTACCCAATTACTACAGGGTGATTTTTTGAAAATCGATTTTTGACGATGCAGAGGTTCACGCCAAAACTATCTCCTCTCTGGATTTTTGAGCTGGAAAACTGGGACTAGGCTCAAAAAATCCCCAATGCATTGGGACACAAAGGTTATTACAGGAAATTGGGGTGCGACCCGTGGTTGCGGCGGTAAGAAAATTAAAAATCCGACGGCGGTATATCAGTCGTTGATAACCCGTATCAAACAACCCCATAAAGTTTTTCGATCAGATTTTTACTTTTCGAGGTATGACGTATACGGAAAGGGAAAGCGAAATTTAGCAGCGGGGCACAATTTTTTTTGTTGAATCTACATTATTCTAAACTACAAAACTCTGTTTGGTTGAATAAATTTATTTGACAACTTATTCGAGAGTTTAAGGTTTAGAAATAACAAGAAATTTGATTTTGTAGTTGAAATAAAAGTCGAACCGGGGGTGGGCCCTATCCCACAATCCAACCTGGCACACGCGCCCATATTTCCACCAATTAATAAGTGATAAGTGAATAAAAAAATAAGTTCTTCACTGTCTTTTCTTCTCGTTTAACTTATTTATTAGTGGATACCTAGACGCGTGAGCAATGTAGGGATTATAGGATAAGGATATTATGTATTTAATACAAATTTTCATTGAAAAATGTAAATATAACCTCAAAAATTGAGTAAGAACTAATTTAAAGAAAAACAATCGGGCTCGAAGGGCTTAATCCATGACAACTATTATCCCACACCGTCACCGACACCGACAAAGAGGTGCTTACCAAAGCCCACCTCAATGTTGAATTTTTTCATTGAACTAGGCCAGAACTGAATGTCAGTGCGGAGCTCTCAGCATGTTTCTGGAAAGATCATAGGTCTATCCTCATCTTTTTGAAAAAACTGTGATGAAAATTATCTGTCATTAATGGGCAACTGGTTAATGCCTTTTGAGAGCAAACTGCCTGGTTTATGAAAGACAGTGCTCCACCACACTATGCCTGGGCTGCAAATAACATGTTTTTGGAACAGCCGATTGGTTATAGAGAACCTATCCGATGAATCTTAAGCTCTTTGGTTTTGAATTCGATGGATTTTGCATTCTGTGGATGCGAATGTACAGTGTGAAGATTAATAATATGGCTCACCTCTATCAAGGAAAAATTACATGCCATAACTCCAGATTATATTTCCCAGGCGTTTAACATCTCGGAATAGACCTGAATGCAGGATATATTGGGTAATTAATCTAATTTATCCGATGTAGCAAGAAATTTTGTACACTCTGTATAAAAGTAAGTAGTGGGCAATGAATGGTTGTCATGGAAATGAATCTCATTTCCCGCATCATGTTTTAACAAGCCACCGCTGTAAACATTGACCATTAAGAGATTGGTGGTAACATGGCCGCCGAGGTAACAATGTTAAATCTGAGCTCCGTAAAAGTGTGCCGACATTGCAAGAATATGCCAAAATCGGGATATTTGTGTGTTACGTGCGCGTCACTAATCCATCCTGGATGTGCAAAAAAGTTGAAAGGTGCTTACATCCTTAATGATAAGGAAATAAACTGCTGTTTAAAGCCGAGCGATGTCGATAAGGTCGTCATTCCCACAGACGACGAGGACCCACCAACAGAGGCAAGTGTTCCATTAAATGTGGAAATTAAATACTTAAAAGAACTACTCATACAAAAAGACAATATTATTGATAATAAGGATGAAATAATACAGTCTTTAAAGCAGCAGATCACATTATTAAATGAATTACATCAATTGAAAAAAGCAACTCCATCTATAAAATCATATATGAACGAAGACAATTCGAAAAATTTTCCATTGCAATCAGAAGAACAGTGCCAGACTGCAGACGTAGGTAAAAACCCAACCAGACACGGCGACTCCATCGATAAAAATTATTCTAAAATAAATACCAACAAAAAACCTAATAAAATAATTCTCAATGAACACTCGGAATCTCCTTCGCAAACGAATCAGCTGGGACACGCTTTGAACTCTCTCTGTGAAGATACTCCACTAAGTAATACATGGACAAAAATAGTCAAAAAGGGAAGAAATAAGGGTATAACCGGTACAGCAAAGACTACAGCTAACAACCCATTTCAGACAGTACCTAAGAAAAGTTTCGTATTTGTCTCTCGTCTTGCTCCTGATACGAAAGAAGAAGACATCTTAAAATTTCTAAAACCGAAATATTCAGAGGCTTTATGTGAACTGATTCCATCAAAAAACCCTCAATTCTACTCATCTTTCAAAATAACAGTAGATCTTCAGAATTTCGATCAACTTATGGATCCACAGCTATGGCCATCAGGAACATATGTATCCAGGTTTTTTCACCGCCGTCCTATAAAATCGCCGGAAACGTAAGAATAGATAATCCACTTAACTTGAATAGAGATACCAACAAACAATGCGGAGCAAACGGACGCGAAATAAGAGGTACTCATAAATCATTATTATTGTATATTAATATTCAATGCCTGCGTAATAAACTGGCTGAATTAGAAGGGTACATTATTGATAGGAATATTAAGGTAATTGCGCTGACCGAGCACTGGCTTACAACTCATGAAGTCAACGCCTATACAATAAATAACTTTCATGTAGGATCAAGTTACTGTAGGCAGTTAGCTAAATGTGGCGGCTCTCTTATAATGGTGGAGGAAAATCTTGAATTTACCGATTTGAATTTCTTATCGGAAATATCTAAAGAAATGATATGTGAAATGTCCGGTATAATTATATCGGGGACAAAAGCAGTAATTATAGTAATATACAGGCCTCCAAACGGAAACTATTTGGATTTTCTCGACATACTTGAAATAATGTTAGATCGTATTAGTCAGTATACATCGCCAATTTATGTATGTGGTGACTTCAATGTTAGTTTTAACAGTAATGATGACAGGAGGGCAGACTTACTATGTAATCTTTTTATTAGCTACGACTTATATAGAGTCACAAATCAACCCACAAGGCAAGGCAATTGTATAGACAATATATTTACAAACACTTATAATGATTCAAGTAGTAAACATGTGGAGTTGGTGAACATAGGCGTCACTGATCATCTGGGGCTTTGCATTGAAGTCGCTCACACGCATAAAACTGACAAAACCAAAATAACAGTGCGACCTATAACTCTTGCAGGTAAAATTGTGTTTTACAATGTTCTGGAGGGCATGGAGTGGTCTGATGTAACGAATACATGCATTGATTTGAACACAGCATGGATTACATTTATAGGAAAAATTACATTTGCTCTTAACATTGCATTCCCAATTAAACTGAAAATGTCAAACTCAAATAAATCTAATATTAATTGGTTTGGTCCCGAACTTAAAGAATTACGAAATACACTGCAGTTGCTCAGAGACATTCACAATACAGTTAATACAGAAACGTCTAAAACAGTGTACAATAACTTTAGGATTCGGTATAAAAAGCGCATTGAGGAAGAGCAAATAAGGGCAAATGAGAACTATATAAGCTCGGCATCGAACCCCTCCAGAGCTATGTGGAACATGGTAAAATCAAAATCGCAACCTAAAAACCAGGGATTAGAGAACATAAACATTTCTGCAAGTGAATTTAATATGTTTTTTTTCAAATGTGGCTCAAACTGTAATGCAGTCGATACCAGACACTAACCAAGATCCTGTAATGTTGTTACTGCGATCGTATAATATGAATAACAATTATTTCTCATTTGAAGAAGTATCATGTGCCAAAGTCAGAGAAACAGTAATGAGTCTGAAGAAAAACGCAAGCCGAGATATTTATGATCTTAATATAGAATTAATAATTACTGTAATTGATATCTTAATTATTCCGTTGACCTATTTAATAAATTGTTGTATTAAAATGTGTATTTTTCCAGACGCTTTAAAAATAGCTAAATGTATACCGCTTTATAAGAGCGGGGATGCAGATGATGTGAACAACTATCGTCCTATCGCAATACTGCCGATAATATCCAAGATTATTGAGCTTATTATGTCCGAACAAATCACTAAATATTTAGACTCGAACCATATTCTCGACGACGCTCAATTCGGTTTCAGGCAGGGCAAGTCGACAATCATGGCAATCAACAGATTTGTAAACTATATTATTGATGCTTTTGAAAATCGTGAAAGTGTTGTCTGCAGTCTACTTGATCTCAGCAAAGCCTTTGATTGTGTTAGTCATGAAATACTTCTGAGGAAACTATATTGCTATAATTTCAGCCCTTCAAGCTGCAGATTGTTAGTGTCATATCTATCCAACCGCAAGCAAAAGGTCGTATTCAAGAACGAAATCTCCAGTGAGCAAGAAATCACTTATGGAGTGGCTCAAGGGTCTATTTTAGGACCATTACTATTTTTATTATATATAAATGATCTCCCTGGACATTTCCCAGCCGCCTCGATAGTTCTCTATGCCGATGATACCAGCATATCAGTAAAAGGAAACACCAACAACTGCGCGAAGGAGCAATTAAAGTCGCACATGAAAGTTGCAGATTCATGGTTTAACAGCAATAAATTAAAATTAAATAAGGGGAAAACAGTTGAACTAAAATTCTCCCTAAAACGTGACTCAGTGGGAGATAATTCATCTGCAAAGTTTCTTGGACTTTTGTTGGATACTCATTTGTCATGGCAGCCCCATGGAAATAACCTAGAAATGAGGCTATCTGTAAAGGTGTATCTACTACGGAATCTGACTCGCTCCGTGGGGGATAAAATGCTGCTGAGTATCTATTATAGTTACATTCATTCTCACATTAAATATGGTATTATCCTATGGGGCCATACGCCAATCATGGGTGATGTTTTTAGAGTCCAAAGACGCGCGATCAGGGTATTAGCGGGGCTTGGATATAGGCAAGATTGCAAGGAAGCATTTCAGAAATATAAAGTTATGACCGCACCTAGTATTTTTATATTGGAATGTCTTATATATGTGAAATGTAACCTACACAGTTTCAACCACAATAAAGATTATCACAATCACAGCACACGGGCACAAAACGACATAAGGCTGCAACAGTTCCGATTGTCAAAGAGCAAAACTGGGGTGAGATACTATGGTGTGAATTTTTTTAATAAACTTCCGCCAGGTATCCAACAACTGCCTCTCATTCATTTCAAAAGATTACCTCATAACCAATGCCTTTTACGCATTCGATGATTATAACAGTAGCTTCACTCCGTGAGGACGGTTTTTGTTGGCATCATTTGTTGATCATGTTTGAATCTATAGACTATATTTACTCTAAGTATCAATTTCTATATGTTAGTCTCTTTGTTGTCGGCTGTATATTATATTTTGTTGTTCTATTTAAACAACTATGTTATGTATTCTGTATTGACTTGTGTAAGATTTTATATCACTCGCACCAATAAACTATTATTATTATTATTATATTATTATTATTATTATATTATTATTATTATTATGACTGCACTGAATCTGTCCAAAATATTGTCCCTTTTCATGAAACCACACAAAAACAAATTTCATTCTCATTCTCGCTGTAAACATTGACCATTAAGAGATGATTGCACTGAATCTGTCCAAAATATTGTCCCTTTTCAAGAAACCACACAAAAACAAATTTCATTCTCATTCTCAAGTGATGATGTAAAATGAAATAAACATTGTTATTATTATTAACTTACTGGATCCAGTGAATAACTTCCAATAGTAACAGTCAACTGCATTATTTGTTCAATTCCCGACAGCAAGGCATCCTCCCCTTTGTCCAGCCTAACACTCGGCTCTTCCCTCTTCACCTCAAAAACCAGCTTGGGTGCCATCGAGACAGAAACGAGCTCCATCAACTTACAATGAATTGCCACCTGCCCCAAATAGTACTTCCCAGTCTCGTTTGCTTTCCTGCTCAGTCTTATGAGGTTGTGCCCCGGCGTTAAAACCAGCGTCTCTTTAGTTGTCTCCAAGTACTCGGCAAATTCACTATGAATCAACTGCGACGCATTGCTATCTGCCCTCTTTAACGGCGCATTCCTGCACACGACACTCGCGCTAGACAGTTGCTTGTCTTGTTTGTAATCCAGGTGGCGCTGTATCCTTAACCGTTGCAACGACGTGTCCCACTTCTTCAAATTATTCCCAGTGACGATGTTGCTGCTCCTCCTGCCCACCTTTTTCGTTTCCTTGATGTCGGGCTCAATGGAAACCATGACGCGATCACAGACAAACTGCCCGGGGAAATTCGACTCGATCACCAGTTCGACATCAATATTCTTATACTGCATCACGATACCCTCGCCGTTAATTTTCGCACTCACTATTTTCAAGATGTCTTTGAAGGGCACGATTAGAGTTCGGTCCAGCGAGGATAGGCCCCGGCGCATTTCGTCGAAATAACTCCAACGGATTAGGTTGTCGATTTCCGGCGCGGCTGAGACGGCCGCACATGCTCTGATGTATTTACGTACGTCGCCCGAAATTTTAAAGCACTCGGCCAGTTCGATTTGTGTCTGTGCCGCTAACTCCCTCCAGTTGTCTTGCTCGAATGTTCTGAGCGCGTCGCCTAGGAATGCGGCTGACTTTTGTACTTCACCTGAGTTAAAAAGAAAAAAATGTGTAATGTGAATAAAGTGGAGCACAATTTAACAAATTAGGAATCAATAGACAAATTTTAGCTGTAGTAAAAAAGCAATTATTTAACTTTATATGAGATACTGTTAAATTAGTATGCTTACTTCAGATCAAATATAAACAAACATTATTTTCATGAGGCCGATATTAAAATTGCACGGCATGTCTTTGAATAGCAACTCTAATTATTATTGTAATTTTATAAAGTAACGTAGTTAGCTGTATATTGTGATTTCATTTATTTGACATGTACACTTCTGTGCAATAAAATTAAGCACACAAAATATTATGTATTTGTGAGTTATGTGAAGTTGCGTAATTAAATAATTAAACACAGTTATATTCCTTACTTCACTCGTTTATTTATAACACTAAATGTACATTTCGAACATGATGTGTTCATTTTCGATAGTTAACTAAAATGTGTTATAGTTTAAAGCGGACTTTCCAGTTACAAAAATATGTAAATTTGTCAATTTCCTTAATGTCAAAATGCCGCGTCATTTAGACAACAATTCAAAAATTCGAATTATAACTAAAATAGAAGATGGTTTTTAGTCTTAATAAAGGTGTTATTTTCAAGTTATGGTGTTTTATCATTTATTGAAAATATTGCAGACCCGAATTATACAACTAGAATATTGTAAAAAATACTCATAAGACTTAATTTTGTTGCACAGAAGTGTACATCCACAAAATAGTGCCAAGTTACGATTAAGAATTTAAATTTAAGCTACAAAAACAAAAGAAGCAATTTCTAACCAGAGCTACTTTAGGAAAAAGTTCTTTAAACTCGTTAAAACACAGATGTGCATTACGAATTCACTCAACATTTTCTAGATATTACATTTACATTTGTATACTAGTTGTGAATGTTTAAAATGTAATGTTGTTTAGAAAACTTGTTTCTATTTTAATAGAAAACTTAACAGTTGTCAAACTTAGGAAAGATGCAGTTACTTTAATTTTTGTACGCCAAACCTAATAAGTAGTACTAGGTATTCCTTAGACTTTACCTGACTTGCTCTGAATCATGGGATCTTTTAACACGTTCGCTGCCACCGACGCGCCAGTGCGTCCAACTTTATACTTGCGTATGTGCAATCCAAATTGTAGTGGCAGCGAACGTGTTAAAGCGTAAGTTTGTGTATACTATTTTTAAAAATTGTATCTGTTATTTAACTACTGTCAATTTAAGAAATTTTGTATGTGTAGGTTTTGGCATTTAAAAGTTAATCTCTGGTTAGTGTAAAAGAGAAACCTGTTTTAAAATCATGAGAAATGAAATAAGTTGTACCCCTGTAAAAGCAGTAAAAAATAAGTTTGACAAAATCAATATTTATTGTATGCACTACCACCTTACAAAAAAGCTTGCTATTTTGATATACATCACAGCCTTCAATATGAAAAGCTTACCTAATAACATATAAAAAGAAGCGACCTCTCTGCCTATTAGTCGTGCCGACCTCAGCCTACCAATGTGTTTGTATGTACCCATGGCGAGTTCAGCGAGCTCCAAGTATGTTTTATTAAAAGACGTCTGCGAGCAAATGGCCTTTTTCAGTTTATCTGTGGGAGATGGCAGCTCGGATGTTCCGGGATTGTCACCCATGCCGGCCGACAAGTACACGACGGTGTGAAGTTGATCGGAAGTTGGAGAACTGCCCGGCATCAATCCGCACAAATCACCCAGAAACCTCAGCTAAAAATTATAATTATCAATACAATTAAATTTATTGTCGCTTCAAAAAAGTCCAATTGTGAAAAGTAAACAATTAAATTAAATAAAGATGAAAAGTAGTCTTAATATATAAATTTCAACCTGTTTGTAATTTATAATAACATGTTGTATTAAAACAACTACTTCCCTGGGTAATGCCGCGCCGTTTATTGAATCAAAAGTAATTTGCATGCTATGAATAGTATTGAAATAACATTGATTTAAGATCGTCTAAGGCAGGCATGTCAAACACACGGCCCACTTACAAGTTGTCTGCGGCCCGGCAAGGTTGGTATCAAATATTTAAAAAAAAAATTATATACAAGGTACAAATAATTATTTTTTGTTTGGTTTCAATTGTAGTTTTCTTTTGGCAATGCGGCCCGCGGCTTTTGTGTAATACTTGATGTGGCCCATGGTGGTAAACGAGTTTGACGTGCCTGGTCTAAGGGCTAATTTGATGATTTAAAATGAAAACTGTTAAGAAGTAAGTGGACAGGGGTGTCCCTGAGATTTCAAACAAATCAATTTTTTTTCTTTCTTAAATCATTAGTTTATAGTCTTAAGATAGAATACAAAAGGCTTTAAAACGAAATTGAAATGGCACAATAGTGCAAGAGCCGATTGAATGAAGCGTCCTTTTACGTGAGTGTTATAATATAGTAGAGATTGGCAAAATGACTCATTTTTGTGATCTGCTTCACTAGGTCTGACTCGGTTAAACAAGCCGACTCTGCGAGGCCGGTTTCATTCCTAATTTATTAGTCAAGTTAGAAGTCTAATGGCCGTTTTCACCAACCATTACTAAAATATAAGCATTTCCTAAATAAAGATAGGAACTTCTTACTGTCAATTTGGTTTTCATCAGTTCTAAACACTTTCCTAAATGGTTTAGGCATTACTTATCGCTAGGTACCCGATAAACGGCAACCCAGGGATTAAGTATTTGTTTCTAACCTAAAATTTCTAGTCGGTTTATTTATGTTGGTCTGACAGCTGTCAGGCTTCTAAACCATGTCCAAAACAATGCCCATTTGAACGTGACTGGACACCAACAACTGCAATAAAAACCCTGCTGTGTTCGCCCCCGCTAGACGTACACATTAAAGAGCGAGCAGCAGCGGCCGCCAGGCTACAAGTAACAAATATGTAGCTCGTAAACAATGGAAGAGGCGAGCACTGAACATATTTTTAAAGAGGAAGATGATGCCGGTGGACACAATTTCTCGAAAATAGATATTTAAAAGGAAGCTCCAAGTAAGCCTAAAGCAGTAAACTCAGGCGAAGGTAGCAAACTTAATAACATCAAACGCATCGTTAACGAAAACAGGGGCCGGGATTGGTATATACTGTATAAAAAACCTATCCCTGAAAAGGACTGCTGCACTTGGTATATTAATGAGTACCCCCACTAAGGCGGAACTCGTGGGTATATTACATGCAGCCAGAGAAATAGCAAAGGGAAAATTGTGCATATCATCAGCGACTCTAGAGCAGCAATATTATTTATTTATTTATTTTCCTTTGTTACAATGCAATTACAAGCTACAAAATCACATCAGCACTAACGTTGGAATGTTGCACGGGCCTAGAGAAAGTGGCAAACGATAACTAGGTAACCTTGTGCTGGGTAAAAATGGACTGCCAAGAAGAGCTTCCAGACGCCCTAATTTGGGGCCGGAATCCAACTAGCCCCTCTCTGTCAGACATAATATCCTTATTAAAAAACACATCGACTGAACATCACGAAGATCGATGAAATGACAAGCCTGGCTGCAGGGTAGTAAAATATTTCATCTTGATGAACCCCAAGATTGCCAGATACTGCTTGCAACTGTCCAGGGGGAACCTACGAAAAATCGTGGGTCTTCTAACTGGGCACTGCAATCTAAGAAAGCAGAAACAGAATGAGCCTCTGTCCCAAGCCCATCTATAGAGGGTGTGAAGCTGAAGAGAAGACCCCCGAACATGTACTCTTGAAGTATTCAGCCATCTCTACAATAAGACAATCATCAGACATCCATAAAGTCCCTCTTGGTGCAGTCCTGGCGTTTGCCAATGCCATGGGTTGGCTGGACGGCACCGGGGAATACGGACTCAGATGGGAGGATGTATAAAGGGCCCATTGAGGCCTACGTGCAATATTTATAAAGCGAAAGAGTGCGAGAAGTTGGCTGTTAATAAAAAAAATGTATCACTTGTCTAAATATTTTTTTGTAATTTTTGAAAATCCTGGTCGGGTTGCGTCCGCATCAACTTCAAAACTTCATATCTTTTTTATTAATTAACGAATTTTAACGAAATTAGAATAATTTTAAAGCGAGAGTGCGAGAAGTTGGCTGTTGTTAATAAAAAAATGTATCACTTGTCTAAATATTTTTTTGCAATTTTTGAAAATCCTGGTCAGGTTGCGTCCACACCAACTGCAAAAATTCATATCTTTTTTATTAATTAACGAATTTTAACGAAATAAGAATATTTTTAAAGCGAAAGAGTGCTAGAAGTTGGTTGTTGTTAATACAAAAATGCATCACCTGTCTAAATATTTTTTTGCAATTTCTGAAAATCGTGGTCGGGTTGCGTCTGCATCAATTTCAAAAATTCATATCTTTTTTTATTAATTAACGAATTTTAACAAAATAAGAATATTTTTAAAGCGAAAGAGTGCGAGAAGTTGGCCGTTGTTAATAAAAAATGCAACACCAGTATAAGTATTTTTTTGCAATTTTTGAAAATCTTGGTCGAGTTGCGTCCGCATCAACTTCAAAAATTCACATGTTTGTTTATTTATTCACGAATTTTAAAGAAATAAGAATATTTTTAAAGCAAAAGAGTGCAAGAAGTTGGCTGTTTTTAATAAAAAAATGTATCACTTGTCTAAATATTGTTTTGCAATTTTTGAAAATCCTAGTCCGCATTAACTTCAAAAATTCATTTTTTTTTTGTTAATTAGTGTATTTGAACTGAATGTAAGAATTTAACTGGTATTATTAATAAAATGTATTACCAGTCTACATATTTTTGTTTTATTTTTGAACTTCAAGCTCACTTTAACGGACAATTAATACATCCCTGTGAAATTTAAAAATTAATAACTTCTTCAATAATTAACGCATTTGAACTAAATAACAAAATCATTAAAGCCAAACAATGTAAGAAGTGTACTGTTATTTATAAAAAACATGTATCACCAGTTAAATTTTCTTTTTCGAATTTTTCAAATTCATGATCGCTTTAACGTGCAATGATTGCTTCAAAAATTCATAACTTTTTAATAACTAACGGATTTGATCTAAATAACAAAATTATTAAATTTAAAGAATATAAGAAGTGTATTGTTACTAATAAAAACATGTATCACCAGTTGAAATATTTTTTTTTTAATTTTTGAAATTCATGATCGCTTTAACGTGCAATTATTGCTTCAAGAATTCATAACTTTTTTAATAATCAACAGATTTCAACTAAATAACAAAATTATGAAAGCTTAAGAATGTAAAAAGTGTATTTTATTAATAAAAGCATGTATCACCAGTTAAAATATTTTTTTTCTAAGTTTTGAAATTCATGACCCCTTTAACGAGCAATTATTGCTTCAAAAATTCATAACTTTTTTAATAATCAACGGATTTCAACTAAATAATCCAAATCAGATTACGTTGGTCTGTTGAATCTATTTGATTCAGATTCAGATAAAAAAGATGACCGACGTACCCGAATTTGAGGTCAGAATAATTAATTCATATTTAAATGCAAAATAAAGTTGTCTTACTTCTCAATGTTTCTGAAAAACTCCTTCTCTAATACATGTGCGCGCACTTTCTGGCGCCATTAATTCAATTCTTTTTCTTTTCAATGTCTACCTTTAATTTGATTATGTCCTAGCTATAATTCTTCTTCGCTCTTCTTCGCGATTGATGGTGACGCTAGTTTAAAATAATAATTCCATAAATAAATCAATCATTGAAAATATTAACATGAGTAATTAAACAAGCGACGTTATGATACTTCAATGAAGTAGTAAAAAATCACTTGTGCGAACTTCACTCTATTTAGCGAAGCACACACCCGCAGTTTCACCAATATGACAACTAAAATTTCCCTAAAAAAACAGTACCTTAGTAGGAATTGCTTATCAAGGAACCGATTGACATGGTGAAACCGAATTGATCTAAAGTACTAGTTTAGGCATTTCTTAGCTTAGGTACTATCTAACAAAGTATTTGTTTAGGAATAGTTGGCGAAAACGGGCATAAGAAGTCTCAATTTGCCTGAACGAGGCCGGTTAATATAGAAGTTAAAAGTTAATAATAATAGAGAAGACTATTGAGGATTTACAATATTATTTCTTCCACAAAATTGTACAGCACTTGTAACCCATTGATCAAAATGCCATCGGACGGACAAAATTATTTGATTGGAAAAGTCTTTTAAAGCAATATTTTATCCAATAACAAAGGGAAAGTTGCTGAATTATTAAAAACCATTAACTTGAAGGCAGCTGAATGTACTATGTAATGCTTGGGAAAAAGTCTCCCCCAAAGACTTGCAGAAGTGCTGGCACAAAATTGTGGCTCGTTTGACAAATAACGAGCCAGACACTGAATATCCTAAAAAAGCGGGCCCCAAAAGACAACAGGAGGAAAAAGGATGTCGTCAAAGTGTGGGGGGAGGCAAATGCGCCACGTAGGGACCTAACTAGGTGCAGGCAGGAAGGAGGTGAAGGCCTAGAAGTATTGGGGGACATGCATCACCAGGTGAAGGACAGAGCCAGAATCGCCATAAGGCGATGCAAGGAGCAAAAGAGAAAGAAGCTCTTTAAAGAATTGGAGAGCGACATCTGCGGCAAGCCATATAAGGCTTGCCATGATGTCACCCTTCGTGAGATCACTAGATCCAGGGGGTATAAGGGAGAAACAGCAACGGACCCAGAGAGGAGGAGCTCTTCACTGCCGAAGAGGTAGCCGGGCAGCCAATGTGCCCTGCTGAAGAGGAAGGCTCCGGGACCGGGTGGTATCCCTAACGGGGCAATCAGAGCTGGCAAGCTACTACAATGAATGCCCGAAGGAGGGGCTACTCGCCATGCTCTACAAGAGAGTTTGACTGGTCCTTCCCAAGGGGAGAAGGCAATCAACAAGCCGGGGGATTGCAGGCCTATCTGCCTGATTGACAGGGAGGGCAAGGTACTCGAAAGACTGCTTGTTGACAGAATAGAGAAAGCCATCAAGGCGTGTCGACAAGGCAATTTGGACTCCGCAAGGGAAGGTGCACTGTAGACGCGCTGAGGGACGTACAGAAGATGGCTGACGAGGCCAACAGCGGTCCATTGAGGGGACGAAGGCATTGCCTGGCAATCTCCCTAGATGTCGCGACACACTTCCTGGCAAAGAATAGTGGACGCCCTTGCAGGAAGAAATATCCTTGACTACCTTAACAAGATGGTAAGGAGTTTCCCATACAAGGAGGAAGGGGGAAGCACAGAAGAGGTAGAGTTGACCGCTGGTGTTCCTCAAGGCTCCGTTCTGGGGCCACTGTTGTGGGACGTGGCCTATGACGGGGTCTTTGGACTGGCATTACCGGAGGGAGCAGACCTGGTGGGTTTTGCAGACGATGGTTTACCCAGGAACATTGGCGACCTTAGAGCGGCAGCGCAGTAGGCTACACAACAGATCATGGGTTGGATGGCAACAGCAGAAGACTGGAGCTGCCTGGTCTCCAGGAGGTCGGGCAGGCGCAACGCTGAGTCCATCCAGCCGCTCGGACAGGAAGTTAAGGTCGCTAAGAGGCTGAAATATCTGGGAGTTATACTCAAGGTCAACCCTACCCTCATGGCTAACACGAGCGGGCCGGGGGAATCGAAGAGAAGGGTCCTGATGGGGGCTGCAAAAGCAAAGCTTTATTAAGCGGCGCCAGTGTTCAAAAAATGCATAGCATTAAGTAGGAACGTGGAGAGGATGCTTTGCGCTAAGGCCAGGCATACTCAGGGTGTTCCATGGCTATAGGACAGTCTCTACGCAAGCAGTGGAGGTTCTGGCTTCATCTGCACCTCCGGACTTGGTCCTGAAGAAGAGGGGAGATTTTACCGAGCGGAGACACTGGCAAAATAATCAGACAGCCAAAAGGAAAGCGCAGAGCAACTTGCTTTGCTGCTGGAACCAAGGGAGCTTGGACTAAGAGATTAATCCCCGACATAAGAGCCTGGGTGCAGCGTGGGCCCAGGAGAGACGAGTTGGCCGGGGCGCTTGGGGCACCAGTGGAGTTCGAAACACTGATCGAACACATGATGTCGACACCGGACTGATGGGAGGCTGTAGCCTCCTTTGCGAAAGTGCTAAAAGCAAAGGACGATGCAGGCGGGTAACCATTTATGCAACTACGTATCTACTATCCTTTTCAAAAAGCGAGGCATGTCACTTTGAAGTTAAATATTTTGAAGTCGATGGGGTCGATTGTTTTGAAATTTAAACCACATAAAAATACATCATTTGTACATGTGATGTTTTTTTTTTTAGAATTTTAACGTCAAAGATAATATATATTCGGCGTATGTTTACCAAAAAAAGATAGTGTTTTTTCATGAACTTTTCAATCGGTCGAGTTTCATTGCATGTATCTCCGTTATAAAATATTTAAGATCAATGAAAAAAATAAGGTGGTTACTAGAATCTATTTCGAATGTGATGGATTAAACAAAATATGTTAAATATTTTTATTACCACAATTATAGCGTAAGAAATGAAAATCTACAACCTCGGTTATTAAAAATCGGATTAAAATGGGACTTGGCATAACGTATGTGTACATTTTATGTGATGAATAATTGAATACTATCCTTAAAAAAAGTACAGGTGTATCATTAAAATCGAGGTGTTTTTATATCAAAATCAGTTTTCAGGCCGTAGAGAGAGATGCGAGTATGCTAACTCAGCGTTCGTACGGCGACCATACGCTTGCCGTTAATGCTAAGCGGCAAACCGCACTGATACTATATACGATTCTCAATAAGTATTGAAACGCATATGAAATATTTAATTCATTTATTTTAAAATGATTTTATTAATGTGTTCTGTTGGTGGGAATGAAAATAAAGTATATTAAATATGAATATACAAAGGCGCGCACCCAGAAATTTGTCTGGGGGGGGTTCTCAAACTTGTTTTAAGGTGTGTAACAAAATTCTGTCTGTCTGTTATCTTCAAAAACTACATTATAGCGAATTTTTTAATAAACCATTACAACTGTAAATTGTTGGTGTTGTAATCCATGATTACTGGGTAATGTTTAAATGGTAATAAAATGACGTACGTCCCAGTATTTAGTTGAAATTTTATTTTTCTGAACTACTATCCGTTCCAAAAAGGGAGTCTCCTCACTTTAAAACCTCATATTTATGATTTAGAGGACACGAATATTCTGAAATTTATACCATATAAAGATGCATTGTTTTTCTATATGTATATTAATTTGTATGGAAATATTTTGATAAATACGCCTTTTTTCCGATGTATTTGTTTGAAAATGTACTGTTTTGAACGACAATTTTCGAAACTCGCATCTTTGTGTGCATATAACATTGTTATTAATCACTTGAATATTATGAAAAAAATATATATCTAACGCTATTCTATTCTGAAGGCGTAGAACAAAAGAAAACATTTTTGTTGTTTTTATTTTAAGAGTTCAGGCCTAGAATCGAAATATCTGCTATCTCGATAATTATACAAAGAATTGAAATGCGGCTTTCGCGGATAGATGCATTAATATTATTTAGGAAACAATTGCAAATCAATTTCAAGAAAAGAGTAGAACTTTTGTCAAAATTGAGTAATTTTCCCGTCGATGATTATTTTAGATGGGCGAGAGAGATGCAAATATGTGATTCAGGCGTTCGTTCGACGTTAGTACGGTTCAGTTTGATGGTAAGCAACAGATCCCGGCAGAAAATCATGTACAGTCATTAGAAGCGACGTGAACGCATCGTAAATATACTGACACGATATTCCGCCCGCTTCTCCCCGCGCCGCTGCTGCGAGCGTAAATATTCTCTATTTCATTAAAAGGTTTTTAATTTATGTAATTAACAAAACCATATTTATTTACGATTAAATGATATATTTTGCATCAGATTTATATGAAGTACGTAATCTGAAAAATGCTTATACATTTATTCATTCATAACTGAAAAAACAATGCTCCGCATTTTACCAAATTGCAACAAAACTTATTTAAAAAAAAATATTCACATTACCCCACATAATAGGTAAAGGTACAATTGATCTCATGTAATTTTTTCAGATTTTTATATGCAGTAGCTTACTTTCTACAAGCTGTTGAATTTCATACATCTTAAAATTTGCTTAATTTCGGGTACTTTTTTACACTTTTTCAGTATTATCTCGACAAATAACAAACGTAAACACTTAATTCTATAGCAGATTGTAGATAATACTACAAAGAATGGTGACCAATTTTATATAATTTTAGAGTGCACTAGTTTTTGAAATATACTTGCTGAAACACAGGAGACTCCCTTTTTGGAACGGATAGTAGTTTCGGATAATATCCATCTTCAATAGAACAATACGAAATTGAAAAACTAATCAACACCAACACTTCAATCCACTGCTTAAACGACCAAATACAATCACACAATACACCACTATTCAAAACTCTAAGTCACCCATACAAATTATAAATTATGTTTACATACTATAACTTGCTTTTAATTCATATTCATACACACTATACACTAAACATTCACACCAACAAAACAATACTATATACACTGCCACACTCAATAACACAAAAACACTCGATAAAATACCACAACCACGCGGACAGAACTAATTAATTTACTATAATTCCAGGCATACACAATATAATTAATAACACACACATACACAACGACAGAACAACACCCACGTAAGTTACACATACTAATATCAACTTATTAAAATAACACAATAATTTAAAAAAAAACCACTCCAATTAACAGGTTAAGATAATTAAAACACAACCAAAAAACATCACAATCGCCATAAATCCCACATCTGTATTCACACCTCATATCAAACACAACATGGAATACATCCAAAACCAAAACATATTTTACATTTATTAGACGTGTAAGTATATTCAGATTTTTGTATACATTTATTAGGATAATAACCCACACTACCAAATATATTTTTTAAAATTACTAATGCCATAATACACTTTAACAATATAAAACTATAAATGTACCCCTCTCGTCCCCTGCGTTATAATTTTATACTTTTTATATTTTGTTTTTTATAAATGTATATATTTCGTATCTTTGTAGTTTTTCTGCTGAAGATGGATATTATCCGAAACTAGTTCAGAAAAATAAAATTTCAACTAAATACTGGGACGTACGTCATTTTATTACAACTGTAAAATTAAAAAAAAATACATTAGCAAAAAAATATATAAAATATAATTATACATATGTTTTGGAAAACTATTGAATTTATATGAATTTATAATGACATAATCCGATCACAAAACTGCAATAACTATTTTTACCACCGTAAAAATTCCACAATTTATTACAGCCATTAAGGGTTGTATCGAATTAGCCGAAAAGGGATTAAGGGATTAGACGACCTATTTGTCTATTACGTAAGGATGTTTGTAATCAAGGGTTCTATTTCTGTGTTTACACTTTTGTTCATTCTCGAAAAGGCTATAAAGGGATTATTGCTTGTTTTGACAAGAGGTACTAAGAAATGTTTTGTTATGAAGGTGGGAGGTAAATTATGTTTAAATGTTTCTATAAGTATTGCCCTTTTCGTTATAATTATTCAGTCGTAGACTTTTTGTTAATATACAACTACAATCGCAGAGCGAACAAATTGTTAATAATGGAAGATAAATGAAAATCCGTTCTCAAGTAAGGAGAAAAAAATGATAGTAAATGCGCGAAAGTTTTTTGAAGAAGAGAAACGATGCGGCAAGGCAAACATTGACATTGAATCTGTCGTAAATAGAACAGCTTCGTGTTTAGCTATTTCAGTTCGTAGTGTTTGTCGTGTTAGTTCTGATCAAAGAAAATTCGAAGATATATGTTCCCCCCGCACATCACCTGGACGCAAACCCATTGTGTTTGATGAGTTTTTGCAAGGAGTTATTAGACGTACTGTGATGAGTTTCTATTTGGAAAAGTCTTTTCCATCCGTTCAAATGGTTCATGAAAAACTGAAAGAAGATATTGCCGATTTACCCAAGTTTTCATCTACCACTTTATACAGACTTTTAATTAAATTGAATTTCAAGTATATGAAACTGAATAAACGGCCAATTTTAATGGAGAGCAACACAATTTCTGTAGCTCGTGGACATTTCTTAAATAAAATGAAACGATATCGAAATGATAACTGGAAAATATTTTATACGGACGAGACTTGGTGTGGAGCCAACCACTCTAAAAAATTTGGTTGGTGTGAACAGATCTTACCGGATGAAAAACGAGACAATTATAATTACGACAGAGGTACCATCCAGGAAATAAATGGTTACCGTGGTGGAATAATAACTCCATTGGGAGCTGGGAAAAGAGTAATTATTCTCCACATAGGGAGTGAAGATGGTTTTTTGGATGGATGTATGAAGTGTTTTATTGGCAACAAAAATTCTAATGACTACCACGATGAGATGAATGCCAAACATTTTCAAGAATGGTTTAGACATTTTCTGACAATTATACCAGATAATTCAGTGATAGTCATTGACCAAGCACCTTATCACACTATGTTGTATCCAGATTTTAGAAATCCAACAACTGCATGGAGAAAGGCAAACATAGTTGACTGGCTTATTAAAAAGAATGTACGATTGCCATCCGAATATGATTCATTTGACGAAATGTCAAGACCCGCACTGTTATCATTGGCAAAGGTGCACCATTATCCAAAAATGTATCTATTAGATAAAATAGCAGAAGAGGTTAGAGGAGAATCTGTTAAACTTATTTGGTTACCAGTAGCTCACTGTGAGTTTAATGCGATAGTCATTTGTTAAAAATTATGTGGCAAAAAAGAACAAATCATTTAAAATAAATGATGTTTTAAATTTATGCAATGAAGCCATGGGAAATGTTCCTGATACTTTGTGGCCCAATTGTATAAGACATACAAAGAAAATTGAAGACGATTATATAAAAAAAGATCATTTGGTTGATGTCGCAGTGGAACCATTAATTATTAATATTAGAGCGGATGAATCGACAGACAGCGAAACCGGTAGTGAAAGCGGAAGTGAATCTGGGTAACTTTAATGACAATTGTGTTTCTTATATTTATGTAAAATTATATTTTTGTTCTAAATTCTTATTAATAATTTATTTTTGTCCTTGTTTTAAATTTTTATTTATTTCTACATTTAATAAATGTTAAATAAATACATTAATAATTTTAATATTTAAAAATTGTATCGCATGTTAACTTTTGTTGTCGAACAAAGAAACATTTTTTGTTTTTATCAATAAATCAATAAATTTTCGTGTGATGTTATAACATTTACTTGTTAATAATAATAATCATCATGACATTTTCGCCAAGTTTATTTTATTTACATAATAATTTGTCTTATTCATTTCAACTTTGAATCCGTCTCTTTAATGTTTATTTTTAAAAAATATTATGAAGATAATACACGTTTATTTTAATTAAGTATTTCTTTAATCCACCATCCCATTATCGTGGTTGTAAATATAAATATTATAAAATAAATCCAATTGTAAATAACTGCTGTCTTCCCTTTCGTTATAAACCTTTCATCATCGTCCGCATCGTAACGACGGTGAACCGAGCGGGACCCCCTCTATTCCCCACGCCTCACTTTCACCGTCATTATTTTCTATCTCTTCGAACAATTTTTAATCCACTAAAAATCGAATATTTGATGTATTCATAATTTGTTTTATATATACATTTTGCAATATAATTGTGTAATATATAATGTTATTTGTATGTAAATTGATTTTAAAATAACCGAGAACGTAGGTGTCGACTTTTTTTTAAATCGGGGAATAAAGGGTGGACACATTTAATTGTTATTTGCATCGTTATATAAATATAAGTCTGATCTATTACATGTATTTTTTTCAATTTCTTATATGTAGCCAATCAATTTATATAAAATGTTAAAGTTGATCTTAGTAAAAATCCACAAAAATGAATGGTACCTTTTTAAACATTTTTATTAATATCTCAGTAAATAAATGTTATAAAAATTTGATTTTCTTAAAATAAATGAGGAACATTCCAAGGAATGTAGATACGTATTTATATATTTTCCAAGATTTTTTCTTTTGAAAATACAGCATCCGAAAGTGACATGCCTCGCTTTTTGAAAAGGATGGTAGCACGGAAGATTTAATTCCTCTGAGTCAATTGCGGCCCAATCTGCTTTCCTTGGTTTTAATTCCACCCCCCGAAATAGCTAACTTCCCATGTGGTTACTGTGCAATCAAGTATTTTCTAATGAAGCAATGGGATCATGGATGATCGCTCACTTAAAAAGCAAACATCCCGACAAGTAGGAAAGGACCATTGAAATTTGAAAGTTAATTGTACCGAAAGAAATAAAATGCATTCAATCAATAACCACAAATGTAAGTAAGTGTACACACTATTCGAGAGAAATTATTAATTCCGGTTATAAAGGAAGTTCTTACGATGACTTCTGCAGATCCAGGCAATATTTTATCACAGATTCCAAGATTAATGAAATGGCCAAAGATGTTGAATTTCAACTAATTTCGGATCACCAAACATGATGTATTTAAATGAGAGTACTGTGCGTGATAGTGACACAATATTAATTGCATATGTTAGGTACACAAAGGATGCAAATATTATGGAAGAAATGTTATTCAGCAGACTTCTAGTCACTGATGCAAACGTACAACATTACACGGATGCTTGAAAACATTTTGATCAAGACCAATCTACTTTAACCCTTTGACCTACAACCACGAGTACTCCTCGTGTTTAAATGTTTGGGCCAAACACAACGACCACGAGCATATCTCCCGGCGCGTCGCTTGGGCCAATCACATCGAGCACGAGCTCAACTCGTGGCGAGCCGCTTGGGCAAATCAAATTGAGCACGAGCTCAACTCCTGGCGCAGTAGTAGTGCTGCACAATGAATGCATTTTCTTGCGAAACAGAATTTTTTGAAGTCCATATTTTACGTTTTCAGTTGTGCCATGTCGGACTCAGTCGGACTGGTTTCTGCTGCTGCATTCGGACGTAAGAAAAGTAGGCCAAAGGGTTAAAATAGTAGATTATTAGAGAAAAATGCATGATTTTTCCTGAGGTGTAAATACAATACACCGAGGAAAAAATAGGATTCTCTCCCGAGATATATATTTTTTTCATTAATTTTTAAAACCTAAACTAAAATATAACGTTGTCAGCCGTGACAGTTGAAATAAATTAAGGAAAATGATTACTTCTCTCCCTTGGGCGAGAATAGTATATTCTGTAACAAGGTTAGAATGGAAATTCGATGCGAGTGGAATATTTCGAGCGCGAGCCGCGAGGCGAGCGCGAGGAACCACTCGCATCTGAATTTCCATTCTTACCGAGTATCAGACTATACTTTCTCCTCGACCAGAAAAATAGACTAATAAAATAATAAACACAAATAACTTACGTTTTATTATCACGTTTGTGGTTATGTTTATAGTATTTTGACAATTGTGATATCCAAGGCTAATTGTTTTATTCGAAACGATGTGAGAATATTCATTCTATCCCTTGTTATGGAATGAATTACATGCAAAACGCATAAACGCATTGTGTTTTGTTCCATAACAAGAGTGAGAATGTGTACGTTCTATAATCAAAATTGATTTCAGAATGCTTAAATTCTATGGTGGTCGTGGAGAAATGTTATTTCCATCACAATTTTGACAGCTGAAAAAATATGTTAGCCTGTGCAACAAATGGTGCTACTTGGATGATAGGATATCATTGTGGTTTTATATTAATGTTTAAACACTTGGTTGCAAAATCCATTGACGGGAGATTACATGAAACAATTAATCTAGTAATATGAATGATTAATGAAATAAAAACACAATTGTTCAACCCAAATTTATACCTTTTGACTAGCATAAGCCCATAAACTGGCGGTGTGCAAGGAGTAAGCCTCGACCTGGTCAGCTTGATTGTGTTTATCACAGCACTGAAGTACCTCCATGCAGGCTAGGAACAGCCAACAGGCGATGGCACCATTCGGAGCCGATATCTCCAACAAGGATAATTCCCTCGTGCAGGTGTGTAGAAAAGGTAAGCATCTCGAAGCAACCTTAAAAGAAATTAATTTAACACTTTAAGGATAGAAATTCTACCGAATAAAAACTCATTTTAGATTCTGAATGTTGAAAATTCTCGACTAGTTTCGCCTTCTCAAGAGAAAATGGCCTTATCAAGGTGAAACTAGTTTGAGAGTTTTGAACATTCAGAATCTAAACTGTTTTTTATTTGATAGAATTCATATCTACTTCATATTACTTATTATTGCAATTATTGAAAAAACGTCCATTTGAAAATGTAAAAATGTATATAGGGTGATCCATTTAAATAAAACTGCCGATGATGTCATATCTCAAAAATTGGGTAGCAGTTGAAAATCAAATTACGTCACTGAATAGAATAAAAAAACCCATAAATATTTCTTTTAAGAGTAATAAAAAAAGCAGACATTTACTATCCGTTCCAAAAAGGGAGTCTCCTCACTTCAAAACCTCATATTTATGATTTAGAGGACACGAATATTCTGAAATTTATACCATATAAAGATGTATCATTTTTCTATATGTATATTAATTTGTATGGAAATATTTTGATAAATACGCCTTTTTTCCGATGTATTTGTTTGAAAATGTACTGTTTTGAACGACAATTTTCGAAACTCTCATCTTTGTGTGCATATAACATTGTTATTAATCACTTGAATATTATGAAAAAAATATATATCTAATGCTATTCTATTCTGAAGGCGTAGAACGAAAGAAAATATTTTTGTTGTTTTTATTTTAAGAGTTCAGGCCTATAATCGAAATATCTGCTATCTCAATAATTATACAACGAATTGAAATGCGGCTTTCGCTTATAGATGGATTCATATTATTTAGGAAATAATTGCAAATAAATTTCAAGAAAAGAGTAGAACTTTTGTCAAAATTGAGTAATTTTCCCGTCGATGATTATTTTAGATCAGCGAGAGAGATGCAAATATGTGACTCAGGCGTTCGTTCGACGTTAGTACGGTTCAGTTTGACGGTAAGCAACAGATCCAGGCAGAAAATCATGCACAGTCTTTAGAAGCGGCGTGAACGCATCGTAAATATACTGACACGATATTCCGCCCGCTTCGCCCCGCGCCTCTGCTGTGAGCGTAAATATTCTCTATTTCATTAAAAGGTTTTTAATTTATGTAATTAACAAAACTATATTTATTTACGATTAAATGATATATTTTGCATCAGATTTATATGAAGTACGTAATCTGAAAAATGCTTATACATTTATTCATTCAAACTGAAAACTTTTTTGACATCCTTAGTGACAAATACTGGAAAGTGAAAAGTACCTACACGGCTATGAAAATAACGTCATTTTCCAGCATGTTAGGTTGGTACTGGTATACTTCCAATAAATTCATAAACGAAGTCGCCAACAGACACATTATGGACAGTTTGTTATTGTCATTGTTCTTGGGTTTTAACTATCTTTCAAATTTCCGCCATGGAGAACGCTCTAAACGATGCGAGTGCTATTTTCGTAATAAAGTACAATTTTTACATTTTCCGTAAAGTTTCGTAAGTACTACTTTTTGTGGCGAGAGTTGATCGGCATCCCAGTGGGATTTCTGTCATTCAAGTTGTCAAAAAAGTCTAATCTATGAGTAGATGTAGTAGACTCAAATCATTTTTAAAACATTTGATTAAATTATTTATTACAGTAGGTAAAGACTAACCTCCCAAATTTTATGTAAAAACAGCAGCATATGCGCCTGCTTCGCGTACAAGTAGGCTCTCAATTCCAACAATGAGGGATCTGGGTGGAGCGTGCACGGCCCCAACTTCAATCCATACCATCTCTCGAGAGGTTTCTGGAAGGCACTCAACCACGTCGCACTTTCCCCCGACTGGCCGTTCACCACAAACTGGGAGAAAAGAGCGTCCAGTTCGTCGTACTGCACTAGAGCCTCGTCATAAAGGCCCAACATCTCTAAAACTTGAGCCAGCTCTTCCTAATAAAGACAAAAATAATTAGCAATATTTGTCTTCAAGATTATTTATGTCAAACTTATTATCACACACACACACACACACACACACACACACTGAACAAATCAACAATATTGAATTTTGTAGAATAATATAAAGTTATTATGATTATATTGAACAGAAAATAATCAAGCTGATCAAATACATTAACTACTAATAAACTAAATTGAAGGGCTTAGAAGTTAGAACGGTTCAAGTGCACTTTTTATGGTTTTGATATAATCGACTTTTTTTAATAATGAAAATTCCAGGTTTTGGTTTGAAATGATATTTTGCGACAGTTATTTCACAAGGGCATAAAAATAGGCTAGAGATACCTTTTGGGTGCAGCATACCACTTGGTTCATTTTTTTGAAACAGTGCACTTTTTACTTCCAGGCCCCTCAATTATTCTTTACCTGAAGTTGAAAATACTCCATGAAATTCCAGCCGGGCTCGTTCCGTTTCTCCCTCTGTTGTCTCACATAATCCTCCAATTTTGTCACAGCACGGGCATACCCAACCAACATTAAATGCCTAATCCGACTCACGAGGCTGCGCCACGAATCCGCCGTGCGAACTTCCACTCTCCCGGGGTTTATTACCGAAATACACCTATCACCTTAACGGACAGAAAACTGTAAATATTTACTTACTTTATCTCGACACAATTTCACACCTTGTTTTGGGGCAAAATCCGTCCTAATTTTATCCAAAACAGTGGTCCTAGGTAATAACTTGTTTGTCCTCTTGCCATCGTAATTCTCCACCACAACAATCAACCAATCTGGAATTTCCCTAGTGTTCAGTTCTTTCAGCCAGGTCTCTATGTCATCTCGAATTGTCGTTTTGTAAACATCTACGTCCTAAAAATTAAATAATTTCTGAGGTGAGTAAATTCTATTCGTATTGCTTTATATTGAAATAAATAAATGCATGATTGTTACAGTATTTGGTCGGGAAGAGAATGTTACTTCGTGTTAACCAATTTTTCATATTAAGCGTTTCCGTAAGAGACATCAGTTGGGACAATTAGGATTTGTCCTCATAAGTTATCTGTAATATGTGGGTATCATATAAATGACATTCGTAACAATTTGTGATAGATGGCGGTGTAATCACAAGAAACCTGATTTTTGTGAATATCTCGAGAAATTACACATCAGATCGAAAAAAGAATTAACACATGTTTAATTTTTCAAAAAGCTTGTTTTACCCATTTAAGATTTCAAAGTTGTCAAAGTTTAGGAATGATTTATGACTTTTTAAATTTGGAAACATAAAATTTTAAGAATATGTAAGTTACCTATAGTGCACATAATGGACACTCTGTATATTTTAGTATTATAAATAATTGTATTCATTGTTCATATATTAATGTAGACGCTTAGGTTAGCATAGAACAGGAAATAGGAATATGTAGGCGTATCTCTCGTTATCTCTCATATAAATAGTTAACTGTAAACACTTTAGATCACTTCTTGTTACACCGCGTAGTGAGTAAGTCTGTAACTCGTAATTAATAAAATAAACCTTTTTAAAAATACATTTTCGGCACGAACAAAGTTAATTGGCGCAGTCGGTAGGATACCCAAAGAAGTATCTTAAAAAGAAAAAGTGCTTCGTTCGTATCAACGATTAATTGGGTATTCGAAAAAATAAAGAACCAAAGCGACGAGTCTCCAAAAATCGAGAAACAACTCCGAAGCAAGGTCCACACCAGGTATCCCGTACAACAGCATCTGAAGCTCCTCCAAACTTCGAGGTCAACAAGGCTCCAGAGCGACGATCACGAGATCCACCCTGAAATCCACCACTTCGAGACGTCTGGCTAACCGTTGACTCCATTGGGAAGGACCAATAGGCAGATCGATGGCAGCAATCGCAGAAGTGAAGATTTTTATGTAAGTGCTTAAAATTTTTCAAAGGTTCGCGTACATTTTAATTGTCGCGTTAAATTTTCAAAACGGGTTCACGTTCAGATTCGGATTCAGATTCACCCCCTAGTTCCTATAATAGGAATCGTTCTCGTTCCCCAGTAAATAAAATAATAAATACTAGTAAAATGGCGGTATTAAAACCGGAATATTTACACATGATCCCCGAATTTAATGGAGAGACCGCATTGCTTTCCAGATTTATTGAAGTAAGTGAGAAACTAGTAAATCGTTTCTTTAATGCGCAAGACCCCACCGATTTCCAAAATGATTATCTTATGAGTAGCATTTTATCAAAAATAAAAGGCGAAGCCGCAAAAAATATTTCATCATGTATTATTACTAATTGGAACGATCTCAAGACCGCTCTATTAAACGCGTATTCGGATAAACGCGATCATTACAGTTTAAACCAGGAAATAACGAATTTAAAACAAAATTCGACAGAAACGCATTTTGATTTCTTTAATAGGTTACAAAATCTATTGAATTTACAAATTTCTTATGTGATCAATCACATTAATAATGGTGGTCAACGACACCACTTGTCAAATTTCTTCCGCGAAAATGCACTTCGCGCTCTCCTAAATGGTTTAAGGGAACCAATAGGTTCACAAATGCGAATTAAAAATCCCGCAGATTTAAATAGAGCTCTGCATATGCTCACCAATGATTTTCAGCACGAAAATAGCAAAAGTCCAGATAAAAATAAGAATTTTCAGAAACCGGTGTTTCAACAAAAAACTAATCATAGCAACAATAATAATTTTTCTCAATTCAAAAATAGGAATGGTAATTATAATTATAATTTAAACAGGAATTATTTTCCAAATCAAAACGTGCCAAAGAATTATAACAGTAACTATAATAATGCAAATAATAATAGATTCGGTGGAAATCAAAATAGAAATGAAAATCCGTATAAACCGACACCAATGTCCGTAACGACGGGTAACACAATTCGACCTCAACAGGGAAGTCGTCCCAATAATAATTTTAATAATGCGCAAAATTCTAGGAATTATTCCGCACAGGAATTATATAATATTGAAGAACGCATCGAAGAATGCGTACCAGATACTTTTTTAGGCGAGATGGCCTCGGGCGAACGCATGTAAAAAATAATTGTTTTTGTGGTACTTTTAACAATATAAGTTTTCTACCACGCATTTACGATAGGGATAAAAATTTAAAAATATTGATTGATACTGGTAGTTCCCGTTCATTCATAAATCCAGTAATTGCAAATAAAATATTTAAAACAAATATTCATAACGATCCTTTCGATGTATCTACTTGTCACGGCACAACGCACGGTGACAAGAGTGCAACAATTTCTTTAAAAAATTTATTTAAAACTAATTATGCTTCAAAATTAAAATTTTATCTATTTAATTTTCACAGCAATTTTGATTTATTAATAGGGATCGATATTTTAATTAAGTTAAAAGCCAATCTTGATTTTGAGCAAAATAAATTAATTACTCCATCATGTGAGTTAATGTTAAAATACGATAATGATTTTCATTGTTCAGATAAGATAGAATTAAATTGTGTGGAAATACCTCCACGTACAGAGCAGATAATTGAAGTTAATATTGCGAATTTAGAATTCGGTGATGCAATATTTCCAGGTGTTAAAATGGAATTCGCAGAAATTCCTGAGTGCGCAGTTCGCGTATGCAATTATAAGGCACTGTGTCCTGTAATAAATTCTTGTGATAAGGTGTACAAAGTAACACAAATGAAGCCCATTGTTGTCTCACTTTTTAACGAAATGAAAAATGAGAAATGTAACTCAGCTCACATGCAACCAACGCATATGGTTGGCAGACGAGCTTGCCTTAACAATTTTGAGGCAGATAATGGTAATTTTTATGAACAAAATAATAATAATTTTTATGGGCGAAATAAAAATAATAATAATAATGGTAATTGTAAAATAAAAAGAGATAATTCTCAATTTAATGCTAATGACATTCGTACTTCTCACATGAACGATGAGGAAAAAACGGTGATCACAAAACTTATTAGGGAATATTCAGATTTATTCCACGAGGAAAATAATCCTCTTTCTTTTACCAATAAAATAAAACATTCGATTAAAACCACCGATGAAATTCCGGTGTATACGAAATCGTATAGGTATCCTGAGGTTCACAGGGAGGAAGTAAACAAACAAGTCAAACAAATGCTTGAACAAAAAATTATTAGGCCGTCATATAGTCCTTGGTCAGCACCAATTTGGGTTGTCCCAAAAAAAAAGGACGCTTCAGGTAAACAAAAATGGCGTGTAGTCATAGACTACAGAAAATTAAACGATAAGACGATCGGTGATCGTTACCCACTACCTAACATTACCGATTTGTTAGATAAACTTGGCCGGTGCCAGTATTTCACTACATTAGATTTGGCATCCGGTTTTCATCAAATCGAAATTCAGGAAAACGATATTCCTAAAACTGCCTTTAATACACAGAACGGGCATTACGAGTTCTTGCAAATGCCCTTCGGGTTAAAAAATGCCCCTGCAACCTTCCAAAGAGTGATGGATCACATCCTCCGCGGAATTCAAGATGAAAAATGTCTCGTTTACATGGATGACATTATTGTGTTTAGCACGAGTCTGCAGGAACATATTGAGAGCCTCAGACTAGTTTTCGACAGACTTCGCGATTCAAATTTTAAGATTCAGATCGATAAGTCAGAATTTTTGAGAAAGGAAGTAGCGTACCTGGGACACGTAGTTACCCCAGAAGGTGTAAAACCAAACCCGGATAAGATCAAAGCGATACAAAATTTCCCAATACCAAAAACAACAAAACAAATTAAGGGTTTCCTAGGTCTTTTGGGCTATTACCGAAAATTTATAAATAATTTTGCCGGTCTCACTAAACCGCTTACCAAGTGCTTAAAGAAAAATGCTATTATCGATATTAATAATCCGGAATATCAAAATTGTTTTAATGTGTGTAAAAATATTTTAATCAACGAACCGCTACTCCAATACCCTGATTTCACAAAACCTTTTATTCTGACCACCGACGCGAGTAACGTTGCGATAGGTGCAGTTTTGTCACAGGGCAAAATCGGGTCCGATCTCCCAATCGCTTATGCGAGCCGAACGTTGAATGATTCGGAATTTAATTATTCGACAATTGAAAAGGAACTTCTCGCGATAGTCTGGGCAGTCAAATATTTCCGACCGTATCTATTTGGTCGAACATTTCAAATTTTAAGTGACCATAAACCATTACAGTGGCTTATGTCTATTAAGGAGCCTAACTCCAAACTTGTAAGGTGGAAATTAAAATTAGCAGAATATGATTATACAATAACTTATAAAAAAGGCAGTATGAATAAAAACGCGGATGCTCTATCACGCATCGAATTAAATACAAATGACCAGACAAGGCAGATGTCTAATTATTATGTCGAAAATTTCGACGAAGATTTCTTAAAAAATAATAATAATGAAAGTGACTCCCTAATAGTTGAACCCAGAGAAACTGAAATTTCTAATATTTACGGAGGTGGAACGACAGTACATTCAAATGTGGAGAATCCAATATTCAATATACCAATCACTGATAAGCCAGTGAATGTAGGAAATAATCAATTGATAATTTCTCAAGTTAATTATTCACCTAGCAGACCAAAAGTTGTCTCTTTATATAACAATAAAAAAATGAGAATTTTTGTCCAGCTTTCAAAAAATAATTTTGAAGAAGATTTAATTAAATTTATAAAAGGATATATAACCCCAAAGGTAAAATACTATCTATATTTTGAAAATGAAATTTATGAACAATTTTGCAGTTTCATGCAAAAACATTTTAAAAATTCTCAAATCAATTTTATCAAGTGTACCGAAATTCTAATTGATGTCGATAACGACGAATCAATTTCAGAAATAATTAAAAGTTTTCATGATAGTAAAAATCATCGAGGAATCGATGAAGTAGAAAAAGAAATTAAGCGAAAATATTATTGGCCTGATTCAAGGCGTTCAATTCAAAATTACATTAATACATGCGAGGTATGCCTGTCTAGTAAATATGATAGGAACCCATTAAAACCAAAATTTAACATAACACCTACGGCTGTAAGGCCATTCGAAATTATTCACATAGACTCTATTACTTTAGAAAAAATTAAATTTCTTTCAATAATAGACCCATTTTCCAAATATGCCCAATTTTATAAATTGAATTCGCACCAAGCAATTGAAATTGCTAACAATCTAATAAAATTCTTTACACATCATGGAGTCCCCAAACAAGTGATTGCAGACAACCACTTGGAGTTTAAAAATTCAGTAATAAAAGAACTCTTAGCTCTTCATAAAATAAAATTTCATTTAATCAGTTCTCAGCACCCCGAGTCAAACGGAGTTATTGAAAGGTTACACTCCACAATAATCGAACATTTAAGAGTATTAAATAGTCAAGAATTATTCAAAAGAGAACCAGTAGAAATAAAATTAAATTATGCTCTCCTAGCATATAACAATTCAGTACACTCAGTTACAAATTTAAAACCGTCAGAAATAATATCTGGACATATCGAAACCGATGATCCATTTGATATCGATTTAGAATCTAGATTTATAAATAATTATGTTGTGTCTCACAAAGACAAAATGAAACTTTTATATAATGAAATGAATGAAAATATTCAAAATAAAAAAGAAAGGGTTATAAATAAAATTAACGAGAAACGTGAAGATATGTCAATTATACCAGAAAATGTTTATATTAGAAATAAACAAAAACAGTCTAAGACTAAACCGAAATACAAAAAGGAAATAATTACATCAGTAAATCCTACATTAAAAACAGCCAAAATTAAAGGTGAACATCACAATACGGTAGAAAAGGTGCACATGTCTAATATAAAAAGACCAAGGGTCACTAAAAGTAATAAAAAAGGAATTTTAACATTCCAAGGTTTTAAAAATTATATGTTAAATTCGGATTCTCCATTTACAAATAACATTATAGAAAAACAAGATGATTTATTCTTTTCACCTGATGATTACTCATTAGGCCACTGCGTTAGCGCTGATATGAAGATGGGTGCAGGAATTGCACTCGATTTCAAACAAAGATTTGGAAAGGTTCAATTACTCCGATCACAAAGACCGGAATTACATAAAATATGTTACTTAAAACAAAATAATAGATACATACTATATTTGGTTACGAAATTAAATTACGATGATAAACCAACGTATGAAAGTCTTTTTAATACTTTAATTAATCTTAAGGAATTTTGTAATAACAATGAAATAATAAACTTAGCTATACCAAAACTGGGTTGTGGTTTGGATAGACTAAAATATGAAAAAATAAAATTAATGCTTGAATATGTTTTTAATAAATCTAAAACATTTGTACATATTTATTTAGGGTGTCCTAAAAGAGACAATTCTGTTCCAGGGCCCTCCTTCTCATCGCAGTAATACAATCTATCGAAATTAAAAATATTACGAAAAATGTCGGAATATTACCGATTAATTTGGGAACAGCCAAATTGCAAAAGAGCGAACACACTCTTGTTCATTATTATGACATCAGTTCAGTATATACAGAATTTAATAAATTAAATATCCAATATGAATACCTACATAAAACACTGAAAAATATTTCTGTTTATGAAAAAGACTTCAAAAATTATAACCAAGTATTAAACTTTACAAAGGGTTATATCAATGAAAAGATAAGCAATATAAAATTACATTCAATGAGAAATAGAACCAAAAGAGGTCTAGTTAATGGATTAGGATCCATAATTAAAATTGTTACCGGAAACTTAGATGCCCAAGACGGCGAAAGAATAAATACCATACTAAACCATTTAGGAAAGAACGAAATGAAAATAGAAGAACAATTAAAACTAGGATACAGCGTTAATTCCCAGGTCATTAAAAAATTTAATGAGACGATCCAAAATATAGCACATAATGAATTAACACTGAAATCTCGCATAATGCAGCTATCAATTGTTTTAGGAAAAGTAATTGAATTCCAACATATTTTATATGTCAAAGATTTATACAATCAGTTAATTATCCTTTATAATATAATATTAAAAATATTTGAAAATATTGAAGATTCAATATCATTTTGCAAATTAGGAGTTTTGCATGCAGCCATAATAAAACCAAATGATTTATTAGTACAATTGAAAAATATAAAAAGATATCTTAACGAAAAATTACCATTTGAAGTAAAAATCGAGAACATTATAAATTTTGAGTCAATTGTTAAAGTTCATTGTAAAGTAGAATCCTCACGAATAACTTACCTTCTTTCAATTCCCTTAAATTATGAAAAAGATTTTGATCTATATTATTTAAATCCTATCCCGTCTCAATACGAATCTGAATATGTAACAATAATACCTAACGTTAAATTTATTTTAAAATCGAAAAATGATCAAATATGGCCTTTGAGGGATTTATGTACAAAAGGACCAGAGCACTATCAATGCTCTAATATGCTGCTTATTCATCAAAAATATAAATGCGAAAAAGAAATTATATTAAACGGAAAACCCTCTGAATGTAATTACACAAATTTAGAATTGGAAATGAACCACTTGGAAATGGTACCTTTTACCAACCAGTATATCGCTGTTTTCCCAAAATTAGAAGAGATACGAATAAACTGCGACCGTGACGTCGAAATAAAGAAATTAATTGGAATATACCTAATTAAAACGCAAGAATGCCAGGTATATTTTCGGAATCAAGAAATCACCACACAGGAAACCACAATTGGGAGCCCATTGGTACTGGACAGCCCGGAGCTTCAGCTGAAGGAATTAAAGTTCAGCGGTATGAAGATCGAATTAAAAAACTTGAATTTAGGGGATGTGTCTGTGCTACAGCCGATGCCAGTTCTAGACGATTTAATTGTGTCTAATAAACTTAGTGTTTGGACTGTACTTTTATATTTAACAGGGTTGGTTATCCTCGGATATTATTTAGTGAAGTGGATTAAGAAGAAGAAGAAGAACTTTAAACCAACGGACATGGACTCTACACCACAAGCAGCCATTCACCTTCCAGGTGATGCCTCTTTCCAGGAGGGGAGGAGTTACCTATAGTGCACATAATGGACACTCTGTATATTTTAGTATTATAAATAATTGTATTCATTGTTCATATATTAATGTAGACGCTTAGGTTAGCATAGAACAGGAAATAGGAATATGTAGGCGTATCTCTCGTTATCTCTCATATAAATAGTTAACTGTAAACACTTTAGATCACTTCTTGTTACACCGCGTAGTGAGTAAGTCTGTAACTCGTAATTAATAAAATAAACCTTTTTAAAAATACATTTTCGGCACGAACAAAGTTAATTTGTATTTAAATCTAACAAAAAAATCAATAAAATCTGTTTACTCTTCAAATGTTTATAATTTAAGGATTATAAGGAAATGTTATTCAAACTTAATTTTTAAACGATTTCTGACGTTTTTAGTTTGGAAAAGTAACATTTTCACAAGATAAAATTTAAAAATGTAAAAAGATTTTAAATTTCTCTCTAAAAAAATTCAATAAAATCAATACACTCCACAAATGTTTAGAATTCAAATATTTTCAACAAATTTCACTCTAATTGCTGAATTTAAAAAAATTGAAAGAAATATTTAAATTCTAAAAAAAACAATAAAACCTGCATACTCCACAAATATTTAGAATATAAGAAAATTCAAGGAAATTTACTCTAACTTAATTTTGAAACGTGTTATTATTATTTTTTAATTTTTAAAATTAAAATATTACATGATACACTTTTAACATAAGTATTAAATTTCACTCTAAAAAAAATCAATAAAAATGGAATACTCCTTAAATGTTTAGAATTTAAAGATTATCAAGAAATTTTACGCTAACTTAATTTTGAAACAATTTATGAAATGAATTTGGAAAAGTAAAATTTCCCATAAAAATATTATATTTCTCTCTAAAAAAAATTCAATAAAGTCTGTATACTCCATTAATGTGTAGAATTTAAGGATATTCAAGAAATTTCACTCTAATTTAATTTAGAAACGATTTATGACATTTTAAATTTTTTTCTTTTGACTTAGGCTGAGCTATTCAGTCACACACGCCTGTTATTTTTGAAATTTTATTTGTATGAATAAATTAAATTAAATGAACAAATTAATAATGTAAGACATATACAACAACCACGGACCCGAGCGAATATTTCTTGATCCCTGAAAAATCTTCCGCCCGGGCTGGGAATCAAACCCACACGGCTACGGTGCAGCCGGCACAAGCCCTCGCCTGTACGTACTACACTAACAGACCGCCCGTTTTTTAAATTTGGAAACGTAAAATTTCACATGTTAAACTTAAACTTTAAAAATTTCAAAAAAAAATATTAAATTTCTCTCTCAAAAATCAATAAAATCTGTATGTTCTACAAATGTTTAGAATGTAAGGATATTCAATGTCTACAGATAAATTGGCTTCCCTGTATATTAAACAGGATATATACAGTGAGATCAGAAAATCGAAAATAGCACATTTTCTGAAAATAGGGATAATTCACGTAATATTATGTTGGCTGTCTGGATCAGTGGAGTATATAAGAATTTTGTCTATTTTGACGTGTTGTGGTTTTTTGAGGTTACTTGTTTTAAAGATCGTCTTTAAAACAAGTAACGTCAAAAATGACAAGACGTCAAAATCAATAAAATGCACATGCACTGCACTGAAATAACTCAGGCAGCCAATATAAGGTTACTTAAATTATTATTGGGATTTTCAGAAAATGTGCTGCCAGCCTCAAGTCAGCAACAAGGAAAATGTGTAATAACTAAGGCCTGATAAAAAGGACATTGTCCCCTAATAGGTTAATTGCGAAAGACAAAAATCAAGCTGTATTTGATTCCCTGGATTTCTTGTATTTACCCTCTATCCCAGTGGATCCCAAACTTTTTTATCCTACCGCCCCCTTTCCACAAAAAATATTACTTAGCGCCCCCTGGAAATTTTTAGGAAATAAATATGTATTAATGTTTCTACCTTTTTCGTAAAATATAGCAAAGAAACGTGTAAATTAGAAACATTGAACTTTGAAATTATGAAACTATTTATTGAACTCAGAATAGGATGTTATACAAAAAAGTTAAAACATTCGAAATCATCTTAATGAGAAGGATGAACCTGGTGTACTGTTACCAATTTAGTAATCCTCGGCTCTTTTTTAGTCAGCAGTAATCTTAAATCACCAAGATTGATTTGCAATTGGTTTCTTTTTTTTTGTTAATAAATTGATTTCCATCCCCTAACAGTTATTCATCGTCCCACAAATGCTGCTGTGGCCATTAGCGCCCCCCTGAATCGCTGAAGCACCCACCAGGGGGCGGTGGCGCCCACTTTGGGAATCACTGCTCTATCCCATACACAGTAAATAGAGTACCCCTTATCCAACACATTAACATCGTGCATATGGCCCTGTTAACATGTTACATTAATTATGAAGAGGATAACTACAAAATGAATGCCACCAGAAAAAAAAGCATGATAAACCTAGCGAAAAGGAATTTGAAAGGTAATGAGTGAAACAAAATTACAGTGTCATAGTAGATAATGCTGTAAATAAGGTTTTATTGACAGCAGTGACGCACACTTTAAATCAGGAAAATAAAATAAAAGATACTTAGATTTAACTTAATTCTGCTACTTCATATTTAATCTATGTTTACTCACATTACATTCTGTCCAGTACACATGAAAAAGCGGCTGTCTAATAAGATCCCACTGGTGACTTTTAGGCAACGATGCTGGACTGAACGGGGCGAAATTAGCACCGATGTGCACCGACCTAATGGCCCTTCCCAGGCTCCGCCTCCATTCGCAAGAGTCCTGGGGCAATGCCTGCGACAGGGCATCCTCGATTGCAGAAAACACCTCTAATTCTCCGGCACCTAAAACCACACCAGTCAACACCACTAATAAAATTTCTCGCTTATCTGCATACAGGTAATGATGGGCCTCCTGTCCACCAAAGGGCTCTCCTCTGCGTCGACGACACCATTCATGTTTGGAATTTTTTAATTGCACAGCCAGGAGTGGCGAATGTGGACATCGTGCGGGCCCCCGTCTTACTGCAAGCGGGGTACATACGTGTCGGGCATTTCGAGTGCTAATAGTGCGGGGGGCGTTTTATTATTAAAGCGCGCTGTTATTTTCAATGTATCCGTTCGCGAAAGTAGAAATTGACAGCAGCTGATCGAATACGCTGCGCGTCAGCGGCCATTTGTGCTCCTATAAGTATCGTTCAGGCAACATGCCATTATTTTTACATTACCTGCTGACAGTGAATATATTATTGTTTTAGCACGAAACAGCCAGTTTTTAACATCATGGTTCATCAATCATGATATAAAGCAGAATATAGAATAACTGGGTCTGTTATTTTCTTTTATATCATTCGAACGCGCGCTTAGGGAGTATTCTTATCTGTACACAGCTTACCGATCCAGTACGGCAACCAAATAACAAAAAAAAAATGAACTTATTATTTTAAAACGTCAATTTTCCGGTGAATTAAATTAAAATGTAAAAATTCTACCTTTTGGATTATAAGCTTATTCACCAAGCAAATTAAATTACACATTGTTAATCAAAGCATCAAATTTGAGGTGAACGAGGCAACAGTTTCCGAACGCTCTGGAAGAACTAAAAATAATCACCATGATAACAAAAACTTCCAACTTTTTTCTCATGCAAGCATTAAAATTTTGCTCTTCGGAAATTACCCACACGTTCTGGTAAGAATTCCTGATTAATTTATCCATTATTATTATTCTAAACTCGCCGATTCTCCGATTAGGTAATATAGCTGGCACAAGGGCAAAGGGTATTCCCAGATATTTAAAGCACGCTGTAAAAATAACTGCGACCAGTTTCCCATTTCCACGTGTTTACACGGAAGAAAAAAACAGCAATGACGCTCAATTTTGAAGAAATGCTTTCGGTTATAAAGCTAGTAACGGCTAATAAACAAGTCCAAAACAACATCATGTATGCAGCTAAGGGGAGTTGTATTGTTGGACTTTGTGCAGCCGCTGGAGGACTCTTCGGGGGTCCAGTAGGACTATCAATAGGTAATTTAGAGTTATGTAATTGGTCCTTCGTAGGGGAGGCAAAGACAAAGATGCCGTTCGTACTGCACTACTTATTCTTATAGAGGATATAGGTAGAATATTTTTTTGTTGCTGTTTTGGTAAAATTTTGTTTTTTTGCACACAGTGTTGCCAGATTGGGGTTTTTTTTTCTCCAAAATGGGGGTAAATTAAGTTTTTGGGTGTATTTTGGGGAATTCCAATCAATGGGATATTTTATACAAGTGATATTTTTGGGGAAATAAGTATGGATAAAAATATTATTACATTTGCTGGAAGTCATCATTATCAATTGTGCACAACCATAAGGAAGTCAGTCATTTTCTTCAGCCACGAGGAATGGCGTAATTTTGGGGGGTTTTTATGAAATATTTGGGGAAACTTAAAAATTACTCCTTGCAACACTGTCTGCACATCCCCAAAATACAATTTTTAACAGAATGATATAGCAAAGGTAAAATAGTATATTGTACAACGAGCATATTATTCGAGTGATTAATAGCCATTATATGCGAGTTATACACTATACTTTCTTCATGAAAATTAAATTTAAAATTACAATCAAAATTCAAATCAAAATTAAAGTTGTAATTACAATTGAAAAAAATTTAAAATCAAAGTTAAAATCTGTATTAAACAGGGTAAACAAAATATTATCATGAATCGCGTTCTGTGAATCAAAGCGCGAACAAGCGTGTTTAATAACCATATTAAACATGCAAATGCGTGTAATGAAATTGAGTGTTCAATGTACCCCATTAATGCTGCCCATTCAATTAAATAATGCGCACATTAGAACATTTTCGTGAACAGAAATTCTTAAGTAAGTATTTGTCATGTTGGTAAACCTGCAGGAGAGCTACTTCACCTCTGATTTCGATGAAACTTTGTGAAAATGTTCGTCTCAGCGAGCTCATTATGGGAAAAATAATAACAAGTGGCGGTCGGAATTGTTTGACCTTGAAATCAGGGTTTGTTTGTTTTTATGGTAAACCTGCAGGAGAGCTACTTCACCTCCGATTTCGATGAAACTTTGTGAAAATGTTCGTCTTATGCAAGTTAATGGTTGCAAATGGTAGGTGCTTATGCTTAGGTTAGGGTTAGTTTAAGTCCCCCCCCCCCCCTTTAGACCGACTTGTAGTTTAACCCCCAGTAGTTTAATTATTTTTTATTTTATTTTACGTCAGTTATAGTGATTGCCAGATTTCTTATCTCACTATAACTGACGTAAAATAAAATAAAAAATAATTAAAGTACTGGGGGTTAAACTACCAGTCGGTCTAAAGGGGGGGGGGGGGGCTTAAACTAACCCCAACCTAAGCATAAGCACCTACCATTTGCAACCATTAACTTGCATAAGACGAACATTTTCACAAAGTTTCATCGAAATCGGAGGTGAAGTAGCTCTCCTGCAGGTTTACCATAATTTTTCGCATATTATATCTGTGAATCCACTACATCTTGGAAATTTGAACGTGGCTCTACTCTGCGAATATTGGCCAATGCGCAATTTGATCATAAAAACAAACAAACCCCGATTTCAAGGTCAAGCAATTCCGACCGCCACTTGTTATTATTTTTCCCATAATGAGCTCGCTGAGACGAACATTTTCACAAAGTTTCATCGAAATCGGAGGTGAAGTAGCTCTCCTGCAGGTTTACCGTCATGTTAATTTAACTTTAATTATTCCTTTATTCCATGACATAATATTATATGTGTTGATCGTAGTGTCAGTAAATAACCCACTCCTTTTCTTCAAGTTAATTTTTCTTTAAATTCACACATAATAGCCGTCCCATCTATAATATTCTAGTTAAATAATAACAGTAATTGTCCATATAAGAACTGCACTAAATTTAACACTAGGTCAATCAAGGTCAATGGAACCCTAACAAATAGTTAACTTAATTTAAATTAATCACACTAATAGTCTCTAAAATGAATAATAAATGATAAACAAGTACACTTAATATTATCCCTCAAAATAACCAAGAATAGAAGTAAACCAGTTGAATAAAAATAACGAATATTTGTTTATGTTCGCAATGTCAGCGATCAGGTGTGGAGAGTAAAACAAAGCCCTCCGTCATCTCACATTGGCATCAAAACAAACCTATCTGTATCAGTGTAAATTGAATGTATTACTTGTCTACATTATACTTAGTCTGAGGCTAAAATCAATGTGTTAAGCCAGGGGCGGCTCGTTATACCGGGTGTAACTGAATTCTGGTAGATCCTAAATATCATTTTCATTTCAAGATATATCTTTATGAAATTTAGTATGGTGTTTTTAGAAAATAAAGTGCGTCGATATGTCTACTTTTAGTAAAAATTCCACTTCTGGTTTCACCGGAAATGACTATAACTTTTCCATTTCAAATTTAACACCCTATATATTTTTACGTAATTTAATTCGTCTCTAAATTCTGAGTTTAGAAATGTATCATAAGTGACCTCTTGGTTGTTACTTTTTTGTATAAGTGGCTCTACCATCAACATGTTCCACGAGCCGCTACTAAGCTAAGGGATTATGCCTACTTAATATACATCATCTTAAGAATATTTCCTCAAAATTTTACAAAAATCGGAGTACACGTTCAAAAGTTATAATAAGCATTTAGAGAGCGCTACCTGATAATGTTCCCTCTGCATATAACGTCGTTCGAGATTCACAGGTAGGTAAACATTCAAGTATATTTGTACTAGTGTGTTTTGTAGCAGTTGTGTACTGTACATTCAAATGTCAAAAATCGGAAGTTGCTTTCACTTCATTTCGTTTTCTTGACAATTCCTTTTTTGCAGCTTTTTTAACTATTATAAGTATGGTCGGAGATCATTACAAAGTTACACGTGAGCACAGAACATCTCAAAATTCACGCAAATCAAGGCCAGGCAAAAGGCGGCAGTCTTTTAATCCGAAAACCGCAGAGACCGATGAGAAGAGAACACGCATATAAAAAGAATCTGAACGAAAGTTAACTAACTCATCTGGAAAATCAGACCAAAGAGTCTTCCCGTTAAAGTTGCAGCATGCTGCCTATATTTTTAACGAGGGCGCTTCTGAAGATTTTTGAGGCATTGGGTGTGCTCTGTGGTCGAAATGCCCAGGAATATATTATAAAAAGAGATGAAACCCTAGTTACGATTACCGAGCAACGCGCACATGCGGCAATTAGAGAGCGAAGGATGACTTATAGACAACACCAACTCGACGTTCTGGTTTAAGATGCAGAAGGGACTCTTTATGGCCATGGAATAGATGACTCTATTTTAGTTATCACAAATTAGTTTTAATTATAATAAACATGGCTTGGAAACTTTAAACTCAATTATCTAGAAACAGTGTTTCTTCAAAAATACTGTTGCGGTGACCCAAGTTTTTCAAATACTATTGCATCGATCAAACTAAAATTTTAAGTGTTTATTTGTTGATAAAATAAGCAGGGCATGGACGAAGGATTTTTTTTTCGGTTAAAATTGTGTTTACTGCACAAAAACCAAAATCAGTTCACCTCGAAAAGTTGACTTTTTCGTAAAATTTTTGTAACTTTTGTAAAAATCAAAATTTTGCCAAACCCTTTGTTTGGGCCCTTCGTAACCCAATATAGTAACGCAGTATTCTTTTATTTTGATATCGGATATGCCGTTCCGAAGATATATACATGTATCTCGAAATAGGTATTTTTTGATAGTGTTTTGTGAATTTCAATAAATACTTATTAAAATGGCAAAAAAAAATTCTTGAAAATCACGTAATTTTCCCAACCTAAGTAGGCATAACCCCTTAAGCTTACTTTAACTATACAACCAGAAAACTGTCATGAAGAATTTTATTTAAGAATTGTTTTTTTTTATTATAGGTGGAGCGGTTGGATCTCTTTTAGCGTTTATGAAACAAAATGGCCAATATAAATCAGTACCATCAATTATCATGGAAATGCCTGACAAAAAAAAGAGAGAGTTGGTGAAATCCGTAGAGCATATTTTTGAAGATGCAGATGTCACCGATGTTGCCTCGGCCGTAGCATTTATAATGTCAAATGAATCACGACGGGATATGCTGATTAAGCAAATTAGATTATATTTTAACAAGAGAATGAAATCGTATTGATGAAGTAAAAATGAAGTCTCTAAATATTTTAATTAAAAAAAATGTGTTATTTGTGTTGTGTATGTTTATTTTTGTACTATAAAAATTATAACTAATGTGTATTTTATAAGATTATTACTATTTTTATACAATTTTATACAATTTTAAATAAAGGTTTGTTGAGAATGTGCTTAAGCCTTGTGTTTGCAATCGTTTCACAAATTATGTTTGTGACGTTATTTACATGTTTTATTATTATTGTGTATTTATGCGGCCATGCTTATATAATTAAACTCAGTTTCCTGGCAGTTAATACCTGCAACGATTTGGGTTCTTAACAGCATGAACCAAAGTGTTTAATTCTTTGGCATGTTGTAAATTGTAATATCGAGTTTAGAGTAGTAATTCTTGCATTTAGCTAATTTACATTTTATGGCAGTTATTGTGTTTTGTATTCTGTTCATTTAATCTAGAAATAAGCTGACAATAGCCGTAATTATGCAAAACATGCAGTTGTTTGGGTACGTCGTTTTTCCTAGTTTATTATTGGATAAACCTGACGTCTGCTATTCTTAGAAATAGTCATTAGGAGATTGGGTGTCCATTCGAAAAACCTACCGCGCAAGCATTAAACCCCACTTTGTAAATATCCACCACCACTCGCCTCCCATTAGAATGAGTTAACATTTTTTGAAAATATTGTATTTTAAGACAGTTCGCTTTTACAATTGTTTGTAACAAGTCGTTTGTTAATTAAAGTAAAAACTCGTTGAGTTACGTTGAATTCTCATTTACAACACCTAAAGGTATTCAATCATAAAGCTTCAACTAGATGTAACCAAGCTGTTACAGTAACCAGCTAACACTTGTGCATCGACAAAATAAACAACGGTCGTCTTCCGTCGAACCAGGAAGTTAGCACGCGTCCGTACATAACACCTTGACTTTTTAATATTATCTGTAATTGTACTATTATCTTGGGGCATCTGGGGGTAAAGTTTGCGCAGAGTGAGAGTATTTTGAAAATAATATGCAATTTATTGTGTTTTAAACGTTTCAATATTGTGATTTATTAAAACCATGGCGATATATTGCTTTGCAGAAGATTGCAATTCGACCAATTATGTATGTAGCCGATGCAGTAATAACACTCATTGACTGATGTACTGGTAAGTTGATACTTTCCTTTAAAGCCTCAATATTTTCCGGATTAATAAAATAAATTTTAGTTTTTAAATAATCCAACTGGGTTAAATCAGAAGATCTTGCCGGCCATTCAATAGGTCCTCGCCCACCAATCCACTGATTAGAAAATATTTGCTCGAGATATTCCCGGACTGGACATGTATGATGAGTCGGCTCACCATCTTGTTGTAAGCAAATTCTGGGATTGGGCGAATCAGGATGTCCTGCATTAGGAAACAGTACCGCTAAAGCTGGAATTAATTCAAATTTAAGGAAGTCCAGGTACTGTTACTATACAGTCTAATAATTCGGTTACCCACTACCCCAGCCCACTCGTTAATCTTTTGAGGATATTGTGTATTCCCTTCCCTTATCCAATGCGGATTTTCAACCGCCCAATAACGGCAATTTTGCATATTGACGGTACCATTTAAACTAAATGTTGCCTCATCAGAAAAGACAATATTTCTAATGAATTCTTCAGGATTTGCACTGGAGAGGTCCATCATTGTGTCACAAAATTGCGCTCATCGATCAAAATCATCATCAGACAATTCCTGCACCAAGTGTGGAAACTATTTTTTGACGTATCAAGATGTGAAACAACTCCATATAGGTTTCAAACCCCGAAGAAAAGGCATTTTTAATGAATTTTTTCAGAGCGAAGTGATAAATTATGAAAAAGGGACTTTTTGCATTATAAAGCACACCTTTTGTGCTTCATATTCAGATTTTATTAGAAAGATTAAGTTATAAAATCCCCCTCTTTCAGCGTTATGAAGTCAGTTCCGCAAGATATGCATGATTCTATGGTTACAATGATTTCTCTTTGCCCGTTAATCTGAAACGCAAAATTTAAACGGCATCTAAGGCCCGGTTAATCGTTTTCTTGTTTTGGTTGTGTTGTGAAAAGTGGCGAATAAAGATAGAAGAACAATGTGCGACAAGGTAAAGAAGATTAGGGGGGCTAATTTTTCCAAAGAAGATGAACTATTATTAATTGATGCGGTCAAAAGCGAAGCGCACATTATAGAGTGCAAGACAACTAATAAAACTTCCAGTGCTGAAAAGGTTAGGGACTATCTTTTTTTATAAATCTCTGTTAATGCAATTTATCCTATTGCAGGAACAAGCATGGGAACGTGTCCAAATAAAATACAATAGCTGCACCTTCCAAAAAAGAAGCATGGAGCAGTTAAAATCGAAATTTGATAACCTCAAGACGAAAACACGTAAAGTGGTAGCAGCAAATAAACATTATTTAAGAGGTACTGGTGGTGGTCCCTCTTGCAGCACTGATCAATTAGATCCCGCAATAATTTCAGTTTTAGGAGTGATTAATGCTAACACGGTGGTGGGATTTCCGTCATCATTTGATGGCGATAAATGTTTTGTACTAGTGCAGTTTATAACATATTTACATTTGTATGAGTATAATTTTTTTTTAGACTCATAATATTGATCCAAGCTGCATATCGTTAACAAGCGACAAGGAGGACGATAGCAACAGTAACAAGCAGATTGATGATGTACGTATGAAAATAAAAACATTTATCTATGACCACTACTAAATGTCCATTTTTGTACAATTTGTGGCCTATGTAACTAAAACACATGTATGTTACTGCCCGATAACATACAAGTGGATTTTCTTTGTCTCGTCGAGAGGTTAATTAGAGTAGTCCTTGATTATGAAATATCACATCACTTGCATGACAACTTCTGTTATTTTGCTATTGTACACATTCTCATTAAAATGTAACAAAATGAGTGTGGTCATAGATAAAGTATAGAGAATGACTCTAGTTGTAAGGTAATATACTATTATACATTAACTTGAATATTGAAGGTTTTATATTTTTAGACAGAATACGTTGATGGTCACGATATAGAAATAATTACATTAGTGATGTCTGATATGGTAAGTTTTTACTAATAAATATTAGAATATTAATGAGTAAATATGACATTTTTATAGGAAGAGTTAGAGGAGGTGGAACCAGCTCCAGAAGTAACACCTAATGTATGTATTTGTTTTTGTCCATGATTATACACTTCTGATATTCTGTAATAATAATATGTAGTACTTAATTTTGTCACAAATGAAACAATTTTAAATTGAACAAGTATATTATTTTTTGCTCAACATAGAAACTGAGAAAATTATTTAAAATTTGTATAGAAAACCCTGCCCCATTATACAAAGCAAAAATAATGCCAAATACAAAATTTTCCTGTTGAAAATCAGACATTCAATGAAGTTTGTCAAAAAAAAAATTAATTACACTAATGTATTTGCAGATCACTTCAAACTGGACAAACTATACACCTCAAAAATTGAAGGAGCCGGTTTCCAAACAATTAAAGCACAGAATTCCGAATCCTGCAGTTCTAGAAAAAGAGGAGTACTTTAAACTATTAAAATCTATCTCGCCGCGATAGTTAACATTATATAAGCAGATAGGACCATCTAGCGTCGATTTATGTAACAAATGCGTAGAAAAATGTGTAAATTCCCGAAATAATCCAATAGAACGAGATTATAAAAGGGGAAAAAAACGTTCTTATGTGATACATTTGATTCTCACAAGTAAAAGTTCTTGCAATTTATCCGTAATTATTCTGAAATCCGTGCAAATTTAATAGTTTTATCAAGTGTATCGTATCAAGTGTCTACTGTTCAAGTATTAGTACTACAGATAGTGTGCGTAAGTAAGTTTATTGTGATTTTATATACTTTTAATTGAACTACCTATTGTAAGTGTCCGTTCGCGAAACGGTCTCGCTCGTGATTTTCGACCCCGCGATACCTCGAATTGATGTGCGGAGGTCAAATAAAAACACTCAACAGTGCAACGTTGAACTCTGCAGTGTGATTGTATTCTTTCGTTCGCACAAATTTTACAATCAACAAAATGAACTGTCTTAAATGTAAAAAAACGATTTTACAAATTGCAGTCGAATGTAAACGTTGTAAAACACGATATCATCCCGGCTGCATAACATACTATAAAAACTACAAGGATTATGATGTTTCCATAACAGCACCTGATAAATGTCCCAGTTGTGAAAAAAAAGAGCCAGCCTTATCACCTGATATCAACAGCCAGTCATTTGATTTTATTACTATGGATAAGGAACTAAAATCGATCAAAGCTGAAAATGTTTATCTTAAACAAGAAATCATGAACCTAAAAGAATCTCAATGTTTCACACTGGAAAAAATTATAACCGAAAAATTAGATAACTTTAAAACAGAGTTACTATCATCAATAAGTCAGCTAATTCCAACAACTAACTTACCAAATCCTGAAATCAGCAAGGACTCGCGACAAACACATGCATTTAAATTACCAACTATCAATATATCATCTGTCTCCGAGGAAACCTACAATCTACAACTGCCCAGTAGTAACGCCTCCACAGCCACTAAAGCACAAATAACTAGTGATCCTAATGATGTCTGTGCAGTACCCAAACCAAATATTAGTACCTCTTCTAAGGAATTATCTAACTCTAAAAACTGGTCTACTGTAGTAAACAAATCTAACATTAACAAAAATAGGCCGGTAAAGACGAATACTGGCTTTGTAGGCCAATCTAAAGATAAATCGTTAAAGGCAATGCCAAAGCGTAATATGAACTGGTTATTTATTTCAAGATTAGATAAGAATACTAGTTCAAATGATATTATGGATTTTTTAAAAAAAGGAACCAATGTAACAGATGGTCTAGTTGTAGAATCAATGAAACCAAAATATGAAGGAGCTGATTACGCCTCATTTAAAATAGGTATACCATCAAACTTAACAACCATTGTTAATGACCCGCAATTCTGGCCCGAGTATGCTTTTGTTAATAGATTTTATTTTTCGAAAAAAACGGAAAATTTTCATCGGAACAAACAACCTGCAAGAACAGTATGAAACAAAACATGGATCTTAATATATTCCATATAAACGTTCAATCGTTAAATAATAAAATTAACATGTTATCAAATTTTCTGCAACATGAATCTTATCAGATAGTATGCATCTCAGAACATTGGAACACCCAAGACTTAATTGATCTGGCAGTTTTACCAGGATATGTCTTAGCTGCAAACTACTGTAGAACTCAATATATCCACGGCGGAACCTGCATATATGTATGGAAGGATTTATCTTGTGATATCATTTCTCTGGATCGATTCTGTACTGATAAAGTCTCCGAGTTTTGCGCTATACACATACCGTGTGGTAATATAATTGTGATTTGTATATATAGATCGCCTAATGGAGATCCAAATATGTTTTTAGATAAATTAAGTGATGCCCTCCATTACATAGATAATAAGTCCACTTATAAACATTCTACCATGTTTGTAGCGGGAGATTTTAATATTAATTTAAGTAGAAAATCGCCTATTCAACAATCACTGCTTGCACTTATTCAGTCATATGGACTAAATATTATTATATATGATAGCACAAGAATCTGTGAAACATCTGAAAGTTGTATTGATAATATATTAACAAATTTAACAAATTATACCGCTGGTACAATTAATCCAAATATCTCAGACCATCTTGGTCAATTTATTAAATCTAAAATTTCATTTAAATCACATCAGAAAATGGTAAAAAGAATTCATATTAATATAAATCTCTTAGAGCAACGACTAGGTGACAATTCTGAATTGAGTGAAAATGTAGACCATATTGCCACACACCTTACCCATATTCTAGCGGAATCTATGGAAATATATTTTGACCTAAAAACATCTTCCAATAATACTATTAAAATAAACTGGTTTACTCCTGAGCTGGTAAATATGCGAAATACATTGAATTTTCTTTATGATTATTTTATATTAACTAAAACGACTGCAGCCAAACAGGTGTATGTAGATCACAAGAAAAAATATATGAAAAAACTAGATGACACACGTAGACTTAGTTATAGTAACTTTATTGACAACTCAAGTAATGCAGCAAAAGCGTCTTGGCAACTCATTAATATCGAAAGGAATGCGGGCCAAGATTTTAAAGTACCTCCCATTTCCCCGGAAACCTTTAATGATTTCTTTATAGACCACATAAATTCACTAATTCGAAACATCCCTGATATTAGTCTACCTTCTCCAAACATACAATGTTCTAGTGGATCTTTCTTTTTTCGACCCACAGACAGCGAGAAAGTTCTAAGTATTATTACTAATCTAAAAAATAGCAAATCAAAAGACATATATAATATGGACTCATTTACTCTTAAACTAATATCTGTTAAAATCGCCCCATACTTAGCAGATTTATTTAACTGCTGCTTTTCCAGCGGAATATTTCCTACATCTTATAAAATATCCAGAATTGTTCCTATATATAAGAAAGGAGATAGAGAGGATGTTTCGAACTATAGACCAATTGCTATCATTCCTATAATATGTAAGGTACTGGAAATCTTGGTTAAGGAGCGTTTGCTTTTATATTTCAATAAAAATAATTTTTTCACCGATTGTCAATACGGGTTCAGATCAAACAGAAGTACGGAGCTGGCTGTAGATGAATTAATATCATCGATTATAGATAATATTAATAACAATAAACATACATCTATTACACTGTGCGACTTAACTAAAGCGTTCGACTGTGTTAATCACAGTTTATTGATAGAAAAGCTCCAAATATATAACATTCGTGGTACGGCATTAAATTTTTTTAAATCTTATCTCAGTAATCGTAAACAATGTGTCAGTATAAACGACAATAATTCCAACTTTAAGGATGTAGTACACGGGGTACCACAAGGGTCTGTTCTGGGTCCAATTCTTTTCATTATTTATATGAATGATTTGCCAACATACATGGCCCCAACTAAACTCATTTTGTTTGCAGATGATACCTCTTATGTTTGTAGTCATAGTAACCCTACAATTCTTGAACAAATGGTAACAGATGCTGAAAACAAAATTACTCAATGGTTTAATGCCCACAAATTAAAATTAAATGCTCTGAAAACCCAAAAATTAATGGTCACTCCAAACCTAAGAGGAAACATATCAAACTCTGTGACTGTTCTCGGAATACGTGTGGACAATCAGTTAAAATGGCTGGATCATATTGATGTACTTGCAAAGAAACTTAATAAGACATTGTTCTTATTAAGGAAGTTAGATAAGTTGGTATGCAAAGAAACATCAATGAAAGCATATCATGCATTGTTTAGCAGCCATGTGGCATATGGTTTAAGAATTTGGGGAAATTCGAGTGGGGCATCTCGAATCTTTCTTTTACAAAAAAAAGCGTATATTAGCTAAGATAGGTAGAAGAGAATCGTGCAGAGGCTATTTTAAACGATTAAACCTGTTAACTGTTCCGGCTTTATTCATTTACAAAACTTGTGTGCATATACATAGAAATCGTAATAAATTCACTAATGTTAATAGATCGCATTCCTATTCCACTAGATATGGATCTCATATATTGGGCATTAGAACCAAGGATACCACGTTGGCTAATAATTCCACACAAGTAGATCTCTACAACAAGTTACCGGAAAATTTGAAATCGGTATTATTAAAGCCATTTAAATCCAAGTTAAGGGAATTATTAGTTAATGCGGAGCCCTACACAGTTGATGAATTCAGGAATTGGTTCTAATGTAATTTATTTTAATTCATATTGTAATATTTTAATCTGTTAATCTTACTATAATACATTGTATTGCAATCAACCATTATTGTTATATTTGTTCTTGTATTAATACATGTAACTTTTTGTGATTGACTTGTGTAAAGATGATACATCTGTTAGCACTAATAAAATTATCTTATCTTATCTTATCTTAACTAAAAAAAAAAGTATCTTCAAGGAGAAATTAAGCTGCAGGAAATAAGAATTGAAACTGAAAGAAGAGAAGCTGAGAGAAGAGATTTAGAACATGAAATGAGAGAAGAGAGAGAAAGAAGAGAAGCAGAAAGAAAACATATGGAACATGAAAGGAGAGAAGAAAGGGATAAAAGAGAAGACGAGAGGAGGGAACACATCTATGAATTGAAAATAAAAATAATGCAAATTGAAATAAAGAACATGGAGCAGAATTTGAAATAACATATGAATAATTGTTTATTTTATTTTAATAACTATAGCTATAAAATTAATTAACATATAATTATAATCGTGCAAAATGTTGATTGATAAGCAGTCTCCTAACATCTCTTCCCCAGTTACCAGCGTTAATTTGATTGTGATGTTCAATGTTTTCTGGATCCACAATTATGTCATTGAACCACATTTCGGGAATATCTTCGTTCATTGCTAGAGCAATATTATGTAAAATTGCTGTCGCAACTATGGTATTCATTACCATTGGCAACTGTTGTCTCATTCCAAGGCTTAAAATTGGAAATCGCCGTTTCCACACTCCATATTGTCGTTCCACTACATTTCTGGTTCGAATGTGTGATTCGTTATACAAATTCTCTGCAGCGGTTTGAGTATTTGGAAGAGGCATCAAGAGGTAAGGTTCAATAGTATATCCACTATCTCCGATTAGCATATATTGCCCATATCTCCCATTTACAAAACTTTGTTTGAGAGCGCTGTTATTAAAAATTGTCTGGTCATGGGTGGAACCAGGCCATCGTGCAACAATATTGCGAATCTTTAAATTTGCATCCGAAACTGTCTGGACATTTAAACTAAAAAATCCTTTTCTTGACCGAAATATTTCAGCATCTATGCCTCCAAATGACTGTACTTTAATTAATGTACAATCAATTGTGCCAATTACTTTGGGAAAGTTAGCAATTTGATAAAACTGTTCTGCAGCTACTTGCATTTCTATATTATTTTTGTACATGTGTATGTATTGTTCAGATAGGGAACAAATTGCTAAAGTAACTCTTTTTATAATTCTACATGCTGATGACTTTGATACACCTATGAAATCACCTACAGAAATAAGCACATTTCCTGTGGCATAGTACCGTAATGTTAAAAGCAATTGATGCATTGGCTTAATACATCCACCTCTATAAAAAATATTGATAATGAATGTAGCCTTAGATTTAATTTATCACTACATTACCTGTTTGTAGGAAGCGATATGTTGCCTTCAATTAAATGTAACAATGACACCATGGTGGGTTTTGTTAAGCGAAACCTTTGAAAAAATTCCAATTCGTTGTATTTATTAAAGCAGTCTTCTCTCTTTCTATATACTTTTTTTCTTCTAACAACAATATCTAATTCATCATTTGATGAAGAACTCGAACTGGTATTGAAAATTAGATCCATTTTAAATAAAAGCACGAATTTTTAGGTTAGATAACCGTCGACTTTATCTTTAAAGTGGCAAAATTCGGACTTTAAATTTAAAATTGACTTTTATCCTAAAGTGACATTATGGGACACTTTTTAAAGTTAAAGAATACTTTAAGGGTTTAAAGACACTTTAATTTTATTATGAAACCGGGCATTAAAGGAGAGTGTATTTCCTTGTCCGATTTTTAAATTAGAATTTTCAAAAAAATGGCGAAGCTTCAAAATTAGTGTGTTGAAGGCAACCATTGCTTATTTTAACAGTAAAAAAAGGCTATTTTGGTAGTCAAAAATGCCTAATTTTAGAAAAAGTAAAAACTGGCACAGTTTAACTGTCAAAACGGGCATATTTACTATTCAAATATGCCATATGCACATGTCAACAGTCAAAAATAGCACATATAGGGCCCTATTCTGTTTTTATCACGGTGATAACTTTACGCCGTAAAAATTTATCACATCGTTTTCGATCGAACGGCAAATCGGTATTCCGTTTCTAACGTGATAAAGTAAGTGTGGCAACACTGTAAAATCGAAGCAAGTGAACTAATAAAGGCATGCTTTTACCATTTTTCAAATTTACGCGGGAAAATCAGTACCGACTGCACTTGAAGCGAACTGTAATTCAGTTAATTTCGAAGAATTATGGAATTGAAAAGTACTAATCACCATCTAATATGGGTGTGTTAGTTCGAAACTCTCGCAAATTTGTTGTTTTTAAAACAAATATTCTAATTCACATTTCGGCGTCTCAAATAGATTGCTAAAATCCCGTAAATGTCGTTAAAATTGCAGGAAATATTAATTTTCAGCTGCTGCTTCTTCTTCCCGCAGCAATAATAAAGCGAAATAAAGACGATTTGCACAATTTTATGGTTAACACACACTTATCACCTGCTCCGAACTCGGTGATAAAACTGAACCTTACTTTTCGACTAACGTCATTCGAAACTCGATCGGTGATAGAAACAGAATCGGAAACTTGCGTGAAGTGAAAAGTTTTCGAAGACAATCGAAAACTTTTCGAAAGTGATAAAAACAGAATAGGGCCCATAATCAATCAATTCAACTGTCAAAACTAGCATGTTTTATCAGTCAAATATGGTATATTTTATAAGTTAAAAAGGAATATTTTAAAAGTTAACAGAGATACATTTGCATAGCTGAAATGATATATTTAAAAAATGAAAGTAGCATATTTTACCTGTCAAAAATGGCATATTTTACCAGTTAAAACTGGAATTGTTTAATAGTCAAAAGTGGCATATTTTATAAGCCAAAAGTGGCATATTTTATAAGCCAAAAGTGGCAGATTTTAAGAGTTAAGAGGGGATATTTCTCCTGTTAAAACTGTCATATTCATCCAGTCAAAAATGGTATGTTTTACCAATGGGAATTAACATATTTTAGTTGTTAAAAATGGCATATTTTAACAATCGAAATTGACATATTTTACACGTTAAAAAGCATATTTTAGCAGTATTAAATGTCATACTAAAAAGGCATATTTTACAAGTCTACAATGCCATAGTATTCAAGTCAAAAATTATTTTACCATTTAAAAATGGCATTTTTAACTAGTCACAAAGAAAAAATCAAGTCTGACGTACATAAATGGAACATTTATACATAAACAGAAAATATACGCATAAAAACATTATTCCTTTTTAAAAAGATTGTTCGATTATCAAATAATGAAATAATCGATAAATCAAATGATCGAATATTCGATTCATCAAATTATCAATTAATTGATTATTTTTGGGATAATAATCAAACAATCGATTAATCGATTATTTTCCACAGCCCTAGTTACCATCTCATTTGTTACAAATGTTTAAAAGTATTTATTATTACAGTGGGCTAATAATATTTTCTATTATTTTTTTAATTACCAAGATTATAATAATTTGTTTGAAGATAGATTATGAAAAAACAATTACACGTTTAAATGAAGTATTGCATTCAAACATAAAATTGCTCCGAAAAAATGTATTACAAATGTTTCAAACATTTATTAATACCTTGGAGTAATAATATTTTTTTATTATTTTTAAAATTATCAAGATTATGGTAATTTGTTTGTTCGATTATAGATTATGAAAGAAGCAATAACACGTTTGAATAAAGTATTGCACTCAAACGTAAAATTGCTTCCTTGAAAATCCATTTCGAAAAAAAAACAACAATTAATATTATAAAGATTTACAAATACTTTTTAATTTTTTTAAAATGCAATTATTTTATTCTTACTTTGACCCTATTCCACCACCCAAATTGTAAAACATAAATGACGGTTCAAAAGTGGACATTTCTTCGGAAAGTATTCTGATCGTAAAAATGTTTTCAAATTTGATTGTGGAAATATCCGTTTTGAAGTCCTTAGAGATGTTCAATAATACTGGTCGGCATGAAAATCAGCCCTGACATCATTCCTGCCAATGACCTCCTGAATCCGAATATGACCCCCGTTTTCCCCCATCTCCCACCATTTTCGGGGCTCGCCCCCAACCTATTTTGATTAGTTTTCGGTCATTTGGAGTGATCAAGAGGAGTATTTTAACCTTTTCATTTCTTGAAAAGGGTAACGTGGTGAAAAGTTCTAAAACATGGACAGGTGTAGCAAGGAGGTAGATTTGGGGTGGATTCGCCCCCTTAAATTGTAAAAAAATCATTAAAAATGATCTATTTTTCCGTTTTTTTCACTAAAACATTACTTTCTACGGAGAAGTGAAAATACAAAACTTACTTGAAAATATATGAAATTGTAAATGAATTGAAAAAATAATTTTTCCAAAGTTTATATGTTATTTGATAATAAAACTATTTCCATAAACTGAAGTTATTTTAAACGAACGATTTTGATTTATTTTCGATTGTTTTCTCCAGAAGTGTTTAATATAAACATTTTGAAATATTCGTATCTCACCTCAAATCGAAGTATTTTCAAAAACTAAAGTTATGATAAAACACCAACATTTTTTTAAATTAAACGCTAGTTTTTTTGAATGAAATTACTACGATTCATAATATTCGCTACATGTGACAATTTTTACCAGTCCTTATTTTATCTGAAAATGAGTGCATTTTTAAAAACTATACTTATTTAAAACATAACTACGTTTTTGAATTAAAAATAAGTTTCATGGCATTTTAAGCCGACATTCTTTTTTCCTTTGAATTTGCAGTAATTCCCAACACAAACATTTTTATTTTTGGCAGATTGTCTGAATATTTTCAACCATTGCGATTTAAAAAATTGACAAACAGAAGTGTTTTCGTTGTGTCAAAATTATAATTATAATTTTCAAACATAAATTTTAAAAATAGTAACTCGCTTAAAACTCGAATGTATGTTTTGCAAAATATTATCACCCGGCTTAATATTTTTCGATTTTATTTTTTAATCCAAAATTGTATAAAATTCGTAGTTCATCTGAAAATAAGTACTTTTTCCAATACTAAGTGGTTTTGAAAGAACAACAGTTTCTTAATTGAATATAAGTTTTGGGAAACTTTATCCTGGCTTCTCATCCTTTTTTTTTATTAACGAAATTTTGTAAATTATAATTTCAATAACTTTAAAACAATTATTAAGTCTTTTAGAAATGAAAATATTTTCGAAAATTAAAGTAATTTTCAGCATAATCGTTACTGAATTCATTATTATTTTTATGGAATTTTATCCCAACGTTTTATAATTGTTCAAAAATTTCTTAAATTAATCGTGTTTTTTTTTAAATAAATATCCAAACATTTTATTTGTATGTTCATGTTTGATTATATTAAGATAGTTAAACAACGGGTTTTACAAATTTGTTATAGATTTATGGAGCAGAATTTATTTTGAGTAAATTTTACAATTTGGCGATCTTTTTTGCAAAATCCGAAAATATACATCTTGATCATTTGAATCCAGTATTTTTATGTGCAATTATTTTAAAATCTATACAACGGATTTTGCAGATGTTTATCGAGCCATGAAGCAAAATCAATTTGGAATCAATTTTGTTTTAATACTGCGGTAATTGTTTTTCCATTTTTTGCAGACTTGAATATTTTGTGAATATCTAAAAAAAAAAGTAATTCGATATTAGCAATAGAAATAGATTTATTAACCAGAACTAATTTTGAGTTAATTTTAGAAGGTTAAATGTTTTTAAATTTGCCTGGCTGACTTCTAAAATATTAGTCTTGTAAATTGAAACCCAGTGCATTAATTTGTGAATATTTTAAAATCTAGAAAAAGGATTTAGCAAATTATAATATAGCTTTATAAAGCAGAATCTATTTTAATTACATTTTAAAAGATTATTTTGTAAGAACTTCAAAAATATGCAACTGTAAAATTAAAATTTAGCATGTTCGTGTGAGATTGTTTTTAAATAATTATTTTTCCAAAAAAAAAATTATTATTTTTGGTCTATACATATTATGAAATTATAATAGTAACATTAAATTTATATTAATAATAATTAATAAGCAATTTGTTTCAAGCGCCACATTTTCATTGGTTCGCAGCATGGAATAATGAAATAATAATTCTCTCTCGCCCGTTAATCCCAGCGGGAATAATGTATAGCATTATTTAGCCAAAATCAAGAATTTAATATGCACTTTATACGTTAGTTCAGGGCCAATCCTACCAGAGGGCTAGAGCGTGCATGGCACGTGGGCGGCGAAACCGGCGAAACGTAAGACAAAGCTGTGGATTTTGTTTCCTATGCAAATTATTTGGAAAAGTATATATTAAAATTATAAGTACGGGTTTTAAAGACTTACGGCATTGTACTGACAAATTTGTAAAACATAAGAACAGTGCAAAGTGTATTAAGTGTCTCCAAAAATGGCGGAGTTAAAAATCCGTTTAAATAAATAGAAATCATAGACAAAGAGCAACAATTTGAATTTGAAAAAAAAACGATGGAAGGCTATTGTAGAAAGAATGATGCTATTGTGCACTTTTTAACAAGTCAATGTCTTGTTTTTACACGAAGTAGTTTCAATCTCTATAGGAGAAATAACGATTTTTTCAAAGGCAGCAGAAATGCTAGCTAAATTTGACCCCTTATTGTCAGGTCTTTTAAATAAATTTAAAAAATCTAAAGAGAAGTCGAAGAAGAAATCCTGCACTGTGTGCAGGGGAGGCTCGTTATATAGAGCCAAGGAGCCATGGCACTACCTGCATATAAATATTTTTTTATATTTTTTTAAAATATATAAATTATAAACCAATCAAGTAACCGTCAGGATGGAAAACAATTAGGGCGACATCTATCGCCGATATATTAAAATTTCAGAACGTTGTAACATTTTCGGAGATAGATGTCGCCCTAATTGTTTTTCCATCAAAATCAAAAAAAAATCAAAATCAATTTATTACACTTAGCCACAATATAAAATACATGTTACAATAGTATACATGAAGCTACGGATGTGTTCGTCAAATTTAAGTTACATATTATAAAGTATAAAAATGGTCGTTAACTAATATAATAGTATGTTGTACATTGTTCATGTTCATTGTTCATATTCGGTATTATACATGCATGGAATGATATGTTTACAATTATTATAAATAGATTAAAAACACATATTAAAATCAGATACGGTTAAATAATAAGATCTTTATCATTACGTATATAGTTACACAGAAATACAAGTACAGAACAGACATTTTAAAAATTTGTATATGGATAACTCACAGTAAGATGAGGCCATTACATTGTCATTCCTATTAAAATATATTAAGGTATAGAGGCACCTTTGAAATTAGAAAAATAAAATATGTATTCAGTATCTATGAAACCTCTAGATCGATCATCATCCTAGCGGTTACTTGATTGGTTTATAAAGGCATAGTCGAATTCTGTTTCTCCATCAACGACGATCGTAGTGTGCTGATGTGAGGCTAATGTAGGTCCAAATCGGTCCTCAGTTATTGTCGACGGTGAAATATAATCGAAATTGCACAAATGATTATGTATAGCCCATATAACACAGTATATTCATTGAATATCCATAATATATACCAAATGTGCAAATAAAATCGGTAACATACATTAGATATCCATTGTATATCTGTAAATTCATATTCGTTAAGGTATATTCATTGGATGTGAGGTTTTTAACGTAATATGGATGGATATTCATTGTATATCCATAGAATATTTCTTGTAACTTTACAAAATTAATTAGCATTTATTTCTAGAAATAAATTAATACACGATAACACTTTTAAATATAATTAGAGATGGGCAAATCTGCTACTTTTGAATCACGTTGCTACCTGCGATTGCTACTTTTTAATATCAGTGATTTTAAACAGTGATTACGGTTAGAAAACATTGTAACACCTTTTGAAATTGTGATTATTTCAAAATTAGTGAAAAAGCATTTCTAGACTATTGCGGAAACGTAAATTGGAATGTATTTTGAGTAAAGTATGTTGCAAATGTTTTTCTATGTCTCTGAAAAAGCTCATCTTCAAAATAACGATTTGCTCTGTTCTCGGAGAGTTGTTTTAAAATCTAGACGAGCAGCATTTAAGGATTTTTACAGAATCGTAAAATGGAATGAATTTTTAGTCATTTTGTAGAGTTTCAATTCCAATACTTGATAATCGTTTTTTTTAAATTTGTGTTTTGCCTCTGAAAAAGCGCATATTTAGAATGATGATTTGCTTTGTTCTCGAGGGATTATTTCTAAATGAAATAATTAACGTCGAATCGTCCAGTATATTTTGAGTTTTGGGAGAATTGTTATATTTTTTTTATTTCGTGAAATTTGTAATTTGAAAATTTTATAGTGCTGGTTTTGTGGTATTATTTCAAAAATTATAATAAAGGAATGTCTAGTTGTTCGCACCGAATATTAAAGTTAAATGAATTTTGAGTACGTTTGGTAAGTTCAGTATTTGTTTTTATTTTTATTTTTTCAGTTCATGAAAATAGTACTTTAATTTCTTCAAATTTCTTCAACCACACAGAATTTTAGGTTAGAATAAAGTTGATAGAGTGGATGGTGGGTGGGTGCTATTTTATGTGGTGAGTAGGCCATATCTTGTTGCCCACGCACCTAGTTTTTCACCAATGAATAAATTAATCAAAAGATAATAAAATCTTGATTTTGATCATACGATTTCAAGTCGAAATAAAAAAAAATGAGAAAAGGTTAATAAAATACCTATAAAATCTTGATTATGATCATTCATAAGCAGAATAGTGCCAAATTTACGATTAAAAAAAAATCTCTAAAAAGAAAAGATTAGAAAATCAAGATTTTGAAGTGTGGTCGTTATACGTTTTAAAAATCGAATCCTCAATGTTTGGTTTTTTAAAACGTATAGCGACCAAATGTCTTAAACACTGCAAATCTTGTTTTTTAACCCTTTTTTCTCGTTTTAGAGAATTTCTTTGATCATTGAAACGTCAAAATCGAAACATTTGTGTGTTAAATTTTTGCAAAAGGTGTTTGTCGATTTTTGAAAATAGCACTCGGACCATTTTAATAATGCAAGCTTTAAAATGTGAAAAAAATCATTCAAGAAAAATATAAATGATTTTTGCATTTTTAATAACAATTAGATAGTTTTTGCAGGTGATTTTTCGAGGTTTATAACTTGCAAACGCGTTGGGTGATCTCCATTGATTAAAAACTAAAATATCCTCAAAAAATTGTTAAGAAACTTGTTTGTAAAATGTGTAAAAATATGTCCAAAAACAAGGTTTCTGAGTCCAGAAGTTTAGAAACGCATAGGTTTATAATACCCAAACGTGTCAGGTGATCTCGATTATTTGAAAACCAAAATGTGCCAAAATTTACGGGCTTCGAAAAATGGTTAAGAAAATGTTCTATAAAATTGGTGAAAAATGTCAAAAAATTAGGATTTTCGCTAAAAATCACAATTTGGGTATCAATTACAATTTTACGGAGCAATCACGTTTGAAGTAGCAATCACTGTTTAATTAGCAGTCACAGTTTGGCTAACAGTCGCAATCACAGTCACGGTGAAATTCAGTAACGACCTGTGATTTTTTACTATCAGGGGAAAATCACAGGTACGTGAAATATCACCCATCCTTAAATATAATGACTTTATCAACAATTATCATTCACAAAACTATTCAGTTATCAAGTTTAGTGCTGAGGACAGGGGCTGCTCGTTATATAGAGGCAAGAAGAACCTGCAGTTTCAAGGTTAGCAAGAATATTTAATTAACTCTTAAAACACTTTTTCGCCAGTTATTTTGATCTAGGAAGATAAATCGTTCTTTCTTTCTTCAAAAAATGATGGGGGGGGGAGGGTATATTGTATAAGTGGCTCTAAACATGTTCCGGTGGTCATTGTGTCAACTTGAATGTTAATAATTAATGTTTAAAACCGTAATAGCCAGATACACCATCAGGGCAACATCTATTATCTTAACATTGGACAATTTCCTTGACTGAGTGGAGAAATCCCCAGACAATAAGAAACCATAAACTAGCGACAATTATAACAATATCATTGATAAACATTAAAATATTGTTTCCCCGTGCAACCGAGCACCAGTTTCAATATTATTATATCTCATCAGGTCACAGTGACGGTTCGCGGGGTTTTTTCTGGTACGGCCGAGGAACAAGAGGTGGTAATACAGATAGGTAGGGTCAGTTGCAGAGACGGCTGGCTGCGTGACCGCACCTATCTGTATTACCACCTCTTGTTCCTCGGCCGTACCAGAAAAAATCCCGCGAACCGTCACTGTCAGGTCAATATAGACGCTGACAGAGAAACGGTTTTTCACTATGGAGTTGTAAACCCAAGTATTCATAATAGATAGATACACAATTAGGGCGACTTCTATTGTCGTAACGTTACACAAATTATTTAATTGAAACAATATTTAAAAAAACCGTAAATGCAAAAAATCGCGAATATTTCCTTTTGTAGCAAAAAGTTACGTATTATATGTAATTGAAATTATACATATTCTTGATAATAAGTTACTTTTTGGTGTGTGTAAACACGCAACCCCCAAGATATGCACTTGAGGGGGCGGCCAACTCGACATTTGCACGCGGGCGGCCAAGGGTACAGGATCGGCCCTGCGTTAGTTCTAGATGAAACTAACAGATGTACCATTAAAGAAAAAACTTGAAAGTGAATTTGAAATGATATTTATTGTTACATAACATCCCCCATTTAACCGTCGCTCTATGTCCTCTAATAACAGAGGTTACAATGGTGAGAATTGCAATGTGTACATACTGTATGTGTGGGTATTTATACTTGGCATTTGAAGGTTCGTTTAAAGAATTTAAATTTGTACCTACCTTAAAATCGGTCATATTTTATCATCAAGCAAATATAGCGCGAGTGCTTTTGTTTTTATTATTATTATTATTATTGTTGCATTTTCACCGAAATACGATAAGATAACGTGGAAGGTATGACAGGTGGGGGTTAGGGGTCCCCCACCCAGAGAGATATTTAAGAGGCCAACGATTACCTCCAAATCGTCAGTGTTAGTCCGGTGAGCTTGTCAATTTAAGATGAAATACTTTGCAGTTTTTGTCCTAGTCCTCGTGGCTATGCAAGTAAGTACCAACAACTATTATTATTTAATAAACGTTGGAAATTCAAATCAACATTCTTCAAAAATTAAGCATATTATAATAATTTAAGTGTACATTTTTGTGTGTAATTGGGCTTGTTACTTCATTGGATCATCCCCGTCACTCTGACGCACCATTAATTAAATCACAAAGGCGATTGATCGCCCATCCAAATGCAGACCAACGTTGCTTGACTTTGGTAATCGCTGGTCCGGCACTGTAACCGAATGCGCCAACCACGGGCGGCGGCGCGGCCTTTTCTGACTACCCAATAAACCAAATTGTTTACTGCAATCTGACCACACCATTTAAGTAGGCTTTCCTACAACTACCGATTTGATTTTAATTTTAAATTATAAACCCCAGACAACTTTATAAAACGGCCAGAGTATATAAGCAAATAATAATACAAACGAAGAACACATTTTAAATATAATACTTCTCCGTTGAATGATCAGTATTCAGTATATTCCATATGGCAATCACTTTATCTGCTACATGCGGTGTAAAACTTTCGCTCGAAAACATTTTGTTGCCAATTTTATTTCTCACCCAAAAAGGAATGTTATTTTAAAACGCCATGTAAAGTCGGCAAAGCAAGCTCCACTGACGGCTCGTAATCTAAGGAAGTGGGTCGGCCAAGGCAAGCTGCAGTTAGTCAACTTATTCTTTATTAAATATTATGTACCTTTGTGGAGGCGTAATATTTACAAGGGTACATATTGATTAACAATTTGTTCGACTCTATAATCCGAAAATATTTTTTATGTGTAAGGTGTGCCCCACAACGGAGAACCAACAAAAACTTATGTTTTCTTAAATGGAACACTAGGTATACTTTTGCATTTTTATCCGTAGTTTTTAATACCTATTAAACTGATAATAAATTGTATCGGGATAAATTTAACTGTTATGATTTATTCTGGTTTTTATTAATTATGTAAGAAGACCTTTACTAAATGCAAAGAAACTTTTTTTTAATGGAACACTCAGTATATTTTAAGAGTCCTTTTTCTTGCCTTAGTAAAAATACCTAGCGTCTTAAGTATATAAATAATAATAACTTTAAAACTATTATTTATAAACCTAGCAAACTATAACATTCGATTTGATCACGCGCACTGAGGCTAACGGCCTGCCGTACCGAACCATACTCCTCCGCTAGAACGATACTTTACATTAAATAAATTTTGAAAAATAGAGAAAGAATGTTGTCGGAGCAACCATAACAGTTTTTAACATGTTATATACAGTAGCGGCTCGTCAGGGGAGGCAGGTGAGGCACTGCCTCACCATTAATTTTCAGGCACTGCCTCACCATTAATTTTCTATTTTATAAAAATATAAATCTATTCAATAAATTTCTTCCGTGTTGGCTTTAATATTGATAATTAATTATACAGTAATTATAAATGGATGTATTAACGGAAAATTCCCGATTTTTAATGATCAGAATTAGCGCGCCCATCCAGGCCGAACTTGCGGCAGAAATGAACCAGAGCGGTAGGAATTTATGCAACTTAATATGCCTCCACACAGTTTACCCATATCACATTCGAAGTAATGTGCAGATTTATTTCGATATCGGAGGCGAGCCTCACAGGCTTCTTTCTCATTGGTCGGAAATCACCCGCGTGATAGAGAGAGAGAACCTCGCGGCACTCGCAATTGTCAGCTGTGTTAGTAATCTATTCATTTCACTCCGCCGTCCGTTGATCAGCGTTAGTTATTAAAGGTAATCTTATTGATATTTATTAGTAAATAGTATTTATTCCTATATTATAATGGATGACGGAAATAGCACTCTTACAGTGAGAAATTGTAAAGACATCGTAAATTTCTTGCTTGATAATCCATTTAGCCGGTTGTCGTACGATGATAAAGTTTATGTAAAAGGTATCAAAAGGCCTTGCCCTGATCTTAGTTTATTATTGATTCAAAAACATCGATCATTTAAAAGTGCATGGTTTGACAAATGTAGTTGGTTGACAGGTACAATGATTAGAAATAAATTATTTTGTTGGCCTTGCATATTGTTTTCAAATAGCAATGAGTCGGTATGGCATAAAACAGGTTATGACGATTTAAAAAATTTAGCGCGTTCTATTGATAAGCATTCCAAAAGTAGAGATCATATATCATCAAATTGTAAATTTCACATTTTAGGTAAACAAAATATAGTTAATGTTCTAAGTACGGCTCGGCAAATTGAAATCGAAACGTACAATAACAACGTGAAGGAAAATAGGGGGATTTTAAAAAGATTAATCGATGTGACAATATTTTTGTGCAGTCAGGAATTGTCATTTAGGGGGCATGACGAATCAGAAACCTCAAATAATAAGGGGAATTTTCGAGAATTAGTTTTGTTAATGAGTAAAACGGATGGGATTTAAAAAAAAAAATTAGATGATGCTTCAATTTTTTCGGGGCTTTCAAAAACAATTCAAAATGAGTTAATTGATTCAATCAGTTAGTTACACACTGAAGAATCAAATAGAAAGTGAAATTTTAAATTCCAATTTTTTTTCATGGCAAGTGGACGAAACTACTGATATCACTTGTATTTCTCAATTATCATTATATCAGTTATATTTAGATACGTCATCCAGGGAACACTTTTTGAAAGGTTTATGGGATTTTATGATGTAAATTCTCAACGAACGTCAGAAGATTTATTCACCTTGTTAACAGAAACATTTGGAAAATTTAATATCAAAGAAAAATTAATTGCTCAAACTTATGATGGTGCTGCTGTTATGGCTGGTCATTTGAATGGTTTACAAACCAAAGTAAAATCAGTAGCTCCACAAGCAATTTTTACTCATTGCCATGCTCACGTTCTAAATTTAGTGCTAAGTAAATCGTGCAACTCAATAAAAAAAGTACGAATATTTTTTTCAAATCTAACAGGATTTTCTGCTTTCTTTTCAAAATCAACAAAACGAACCGCAGTATTGGATGAAATTTGTAATGCAAGAATACCATCTAATGCACAAACACGTTGGAATTTTACATCTCGGGTTATTTTTACAATTCATGAAAATAAAAATAAATTAATTGAAGTATTCAATTTTATAATTAATTCAGACAAATTTGATAATATATCTATCAGAGAGGCATACGGCTTAAAATCATTGTTAGAAGACAACCATTTCTGTTTCTTATTAGATTCCTTCAAACTTATTTTTGAACAAACAAGTGTTGTATTTTTAATTCTTCAACACAAACTAACTGACATCACGTATGCAAGAGGGCGTTTAACTTCACTTATTTTAAAATTAAAGGAATTTAGAACCAATGAAACATATTTTAATCATATATACGAAAAACATTTTTCTGACATAGAAAATCCTCCGAAAAAGCGAAAGCGCTCTGATGATGCAGATGATACGGGATTACAATATAAACGGATATTTTACGAAATTTTAGATAGAGTGGTAGGACAAATCGAAACAAGATTTTTTGATCTAAGTAAATTAAAATTCTTTGATTTAATTTCTGTTAGTAAGTTTGAACTGTATTCAAAAACGTTTCCATTGCAGTTGTTTAAAGAATTAATTAAGCAATATCCATTTTTTGACAAAATACAATTACGAAATGAACTGTGGGTTCTATATTCAGATAAGCTTCTTGGTGAGTCTAAAATGCCAATGGATATGTTAGAATATATAAAGAATAATGACTTGCAAGTATGTATGCCTGAATTGTACAAACTAATTTCTTTAATAGTAACCATACCGGTAACATCTGCATCTGTGGAAAGAAGTTTTTCCGTATTAAAACGAATAAAAACATGCACAAGAAATCAAATAGGCCAAAATAGGTTGTCAAATATGTCACTCATTGCTATTGAAAAGGAATTTGTGAAAACACTTTGTAAAAATGAACATTTTTACGATCAAATTATAGATTATTTTGCTGAAAATAAGAACAGAAGAATACCATTAATATATAAAAACCATTAAATTTTTTGATTACATTTTTCTTGAAACACTTTTGTGCAATCTCTTTAAATAAATAGGATCCGTTTTCTTTAATATTCAATATACACATTTCTAGTTTTGTTTAAGAATTTATTTATTTTCAAATGAATAGTTTTATGTTGTATTTTATATTTAATATTTATTAGAGTATTTTTAAGTTTGTTGTCCCATTTATTTCCATAACACATTCCATTATTTATTATAAACCTACGTAGAGTTTTATTTTTGTTATAGAATTTAAATATTTTTTTATTTTTATTTAATAGTTCAACCTTATTATTTCCTTTCCAATTTTCCCATCCCGGCAAGAAAATCTTCACACCTTCTCGTGGTTCTTGCTGAACAATAGAATATCTTAAAGATATACCGGGTGACCCAGGGTTCCGTAAAAACCCCATAACTTATTTGCTATTTAAGATACCGACTTCTATTTTTCATAAACTAGTACCCACACCTATTCTATATATTTTAAAAATATGTATGTTTTTGTACAGGGTGTCTCAGTATAAGTAACAGATCAAAGTTATGTTTTTTTAAATGGAACACCCCATATTTTATACTTTATTTTTAATCCTCTTAAGAAGCTGATAAAAATAGTATAAGATAGTATGGACGGTATTACAGACTAAGATTATGGACGGTTGGTTAGTTATGGGCAAATTTGTGGCAAAAACATGTTCACATTGAAAACATTGCAGAAGCGTTCCTAGCAAAGATTGCTTCATTTTTTATACACTAGAAAATTTTCCAAATCAAGAAGAATAATGCACATCGGCTTTAGTCCTTTTTTGTTCATACTGCTATACAGGGTGTCAACATACGCAAAATAATGGATAACTATTTTTTTCAAATGGAACACCCTATATATCAACCTTCTGTTGATTTTTGGATTTTCAGCCTAAACTATGCATTTTCTGAAAGAATAATAAGAGACCAAAGTTGTAGAGCGGAATTTTTCCAGAAAATGCATAGTTTTGGCTGAAAATCCATAAATCATCAGAAGGTAATAAAAGAAATATGTTTTTATTGATAAATCTCAAGAATCCTTAATATTTTGTTATGCAAACTGTATATCATTGGAAAGCTTATCAAAAATGCCATAGATTGGTGGCAACGTGGTGGTGTTTTATTTGAAAAAAATAGTTATCCGTTGTTTTGCGTATGTTGACACCCTGTATAGCAGTATTAACAAAAAAGGACTAAAGCCGATGTGTATTATTCTTCATGATGTGGAAAATGTTCTAATGTATAAAAAATGAAGCAATCTTTGCTAGGAATGCTTCTGCAATATTTTCAATGTGTACATGTTTTTGCCACAAATTTGCCCATAACTAACTAACCGTCCATAATAGACCCATAGTATACTATATATAGTATACTATATATATATACTATTTTTATCAGCTTCTTAAGAGGATTAAAAATTAAGTATAATATATGGGATGTTCCATTTAAAAAAACATAACTTTGATCTGTTACTTATACTAGGACACCCTGTACAAAAACATACATATTTTTAAAATATGTAGAATAAGTGTGGGTACCAGTTTATGAAAAATAGAAGTCGATATCTCAAATAGCAAATAAGTATGATGTTTTATTGGCCGAGTGAAGTGTCGACAATATTAAATCTGTGCCTCACCAAACCAAAAGTTGACGAGCCGCCACTGGTTATATACCGTGTGATCGATTCTATGTTGCGTATAGCAAGTTAACATGGGAAAACGGTTCTTATCAGATTGTTGGTCCCCGATGTAAGCTAAGACGAATCTAATACCACCGATGGATAGATTAGTTTATTGCGCTTCGTATGATGCCATACAAATTTGTTTTAATACAGTTTTACCATCAGTATTAAGCTGTTACGGGCTTGTTTCCTCCGCCGTTTTCCATTAAAAACGTGATTTTTAGGTACTTTTTTCTAGAAAACGACTACACCCATTTCTCTGAAATTTTACACACATATTTTTATCTCCAAAACAAGCGTTTATGGTTATGAAATTAAAAAAAAAATATGCACTGGATTCAGAACTATGACATGAAAAATTTTCAGGTTATTTTTCATATCATAATTCTAAATCCAGTTATTTTTTAAAAGAATATGTGTGCATAATTTTAGAGAAATCGGTCTAGTAATTTTCTAGAAAAGTGTACCTTAAAATCACTTTTTGTAAGGGACAACGGCTAAGGAAGTGCCCCCTCAAACGTAATTAAATTTATTCAAAATAATTATTCGAATGTTCGAATCAAAAATTCAATTTTTAAGGCAGAAGATTTACAATTTTGACCTTGTTTTACTAATTTTACAAGAACATTCCCTGATCCGTTTTTGAAGCCTAATTTTAACGTTCCAAGCATAAAAATCTAATAAAGTACTCGGAAGTTTGTAATTAAAAAAAAAACAGAATCACGATTTTCGCGGTCTCGGACTTATATGCAATTTTGACGGTATCTAATGATACAACAAAAGACAAATTATTTAATTTTCAAGTCTACTAAATTGGCTATATTTTGACGTTTGAATTATCAAAATGTAACAACGTGTTCCGAAGTTGCGCAATTACTTGAAAAATGTGCAATTTTGACGGTATCTAATGATTAAAAAGAAAAAGAAAAATTACTAATATTTTAAGTCTAAATAAACTAAATTGGCTGTATTTTGACGTTCAAATTATTAAAATCTAATTACGTGTTCCGAATTTTTAAAATCCTAAACGCAGTTTTCGGCGCGTAGGAACAAAAACAAAAATGCAATTTTGACACTATTCGTAGATTTTACTCGAATGATTGTTAGGTCATTTTAAAAAATATACTTAATTGTCTTATCTGACATTTACAACATCAATTTCGAACAATGCATTAGAAAGTTGTGCTATTTTAAAAAAGTTTCGTGACGTACCATTCGAAAAACGTGTTCTCTCGCAAATATTTTCTTAAAATATACTAGATTTAACAAAATTGCATTTAGAAGCTGTTTAATTTAAAAAAAATCTCAGTTTTGGCGGAGTAGAACTTTAAAGACATGTAATATTTATCATTTTCACTAATTACACAAAACAATATCTTGACACGTTTTAAAACCTTTTGACGTTTCAATTATCAAAATCGAACGTTATGTTCCGAAGTTCTGCAATTTTGAAAAATAAAATCACAATTTTCGAGACACCGTTTTAAACGTTTTTTTTCATACTTGATTTGTCTGTATGCTCCTATACAAATCTGTAACCACGCATTGTCGCAATTTTAAAACATTCTCATTTTAGCGCGCTCTATCACATTTAGAGTTTGCACATTGTTTTAAAATACACTTTGATTCTATCATTCTATACAAAATTATAAATATATTTTCCTGGAATTTTGAAATAATCGCGTTTGAACATACCACGTATCATGTTCACGATGTTCATTTTTTAATTGGTTAAAAAAATTTAAAAAATAACTGCCACAAACTTCAAACTTTCAAAATTGACTTCGATTGGACTTTATAATTCTATATAATTTTTTTATATATTTTTTTGTCAAATTTCGAAATGATCATATTTGAAAACACCATGTCATATTTTCAGTTGCATATTTTTCAAGTTAAAAAAAAAATAGAACTGCTACCAAAAAATAGCACTTTTAAAATATTCTCATTGTTGCCTTTACTATGTGATTCATTACAAATCTGTAATCACCCCTTGTCGAGATTTTAAAATAATCGCATTTTAATGTTTAGAGGTTGCACATTTTTTAAGTTAAACAAAAAAAAAAATGAAATACAACTGAGACAAACTTAAAACTTTCAAAATATACTTAAAATCGATTCAATACAAAACGGTAATTATCTTTCCCGAAATTTTGAAATAATCGCATTTGAAAAAGTGAAAGTCAAAAGGACCGGAAAAAATCTTAAAAATTCGAATCTTAGTAAATTGGCTATATTTTGACGCTTCAATTAACAAAATCGAACAATATGTTCGGAAATACTGCAATTTTGAAAAATACGTATAATTTTCAAGACATACGACTCGAAAAACGTGATTTTTTGATGTTTTTGGGTCCGAAGATTTTACAACATCATAAACTTGAGACCGCGTTAAGTGTTGTGGTAAACTACATATAACATCTTCCTTTGCTAATCATTTATGTATAGAGTATGAATTTAAAAAAATCGGGTTTTGCATGCATATTCCCTATGTTGCGCGATAAAAGAAATCCCACGGTATATAATAAGGGCAATTCTACACTGATTATTTCACATAAACTACCTAAAATACTTAGGATGTATCGTTAATAAATAAATCCACTAGTTCTAGAATAAAAATCTGTGGTCTGTAACGTAACCGAATTTCATCGAGTCCTATCGACACATGGGCATCGGTGTATTGTGTGTAAGTACGGCCCCGGAAAACTGGCCGTACTGGAGTAAATCATTTGTGGACGTACGTTCACGCTGCAGGGGAAATGTAACTATAGAAACTGCACTGACACTCGTGACGACGTAGTTCTTGCACTAATCTTAATATTCTGAAAATCTACGGCTGGCCGATTTTGCGGATACGAACTTGCGTAGTAAACATATATTAAATGAACATGAATTCTCGCGTTTATCGGCGTTATATTGAGTGCTTATTAATATTACCAGCTATTAGCCTAAAATATATTCTTTATCAAAAATGCGCAATATTTATTTTCTCAGAAAATATAATCATATTTAACGGTACGGGAGCAGTGCTGCTTGAACAGCAAACTGCACCCAAGCCAACACGCCTACAGGCCAGGCAAATCGACTGAGTCGGCCCTTCATCATGTGGTATGCAGGATTGAAGGATCGCTGGCTAACAAACAGTCAGCCCTAGGAGCCTTCATAGATATCGAGGGGGCTTTTGACAAAGTCTCCTACGCCAACATAGAACAGGGTCTAAACAAACACGCGGTCCCCACAACCATCATTGGATGGGTCGGGGCCATGCTAAGGAATAGAACTGTAACTGCCTCAATAGGTAAAGAAAGCCAAACAGTAGCTGCCACAAAAGGATGTCCACAGGGCGGGGTGCTATCCCCGCTTCTGTGGAACGTCGTTGCGGACGGCTTACTACGGCAACTGAACAACGCAGGATACCATGCTGTGGGTTACACAGATGACGTGGTAATCCTACTTATCGGAAAACACGAGAGCATTCTGTCTAGCCTTATGCAGAATGCCCTCAAAATCATAGAGGATTGGTGCGAAAAAACGTCTCTCTCGGTTAACCCCAAGAAGACAGAGTTAGTACTATTCACAAGAAAAAGGAAGATCAACACAGGTAGACTTCCCAAACTTTTCAACAACCAGCTATGCTTGGCAGACGAGGCGAAATACCTCGGTATTATACTGGACTCCAAGCTTAACTGGAAGAACCACCTAGAACACAAGCTGAAAAAAGCATGTGTCATCTTCTGGCAGTGTAGGGGCGCGCTAGGACCAACCTGGGGCTTCAAACCAAAGGTGGCCCGGTGGCTCTACACTGCAATTGTCAGACCAGCTCTGACATACGGAGCGATAACCTGGTGGCCGAGAACAGACCAATCGGTAACCAGGAAGAAGCTAAACCATCTACAACGATTGGCGTGCCTGGCCATGACGGGCGCAATGCGCACAACACCCACGGCTGCAATCGAAACTCTACTGAACCTGACGCCCCTTCACATACATGTAAAGGAGGTGGCAGTAAGCACAGCCTTAAGACTAAAGGCAAATGGCACGTGGAGCCCGACAGCAAACGGTGTGAGACACGGGAAAATATTGAGAGAGGCGGGGTTAACCATGCCTGAACTCAAAGAATCCCTCGACAGTGTCCCACCGAGACACCTGTTTAAACGGCAATACGAAATAAAAGATCAGATTAATGACAAACCAGAAATCACCGTCTATACCGACGGGGCCAAGAACCATGAAGGCGCAGGGGCAGGCATCTATTGCCAGGAACCTGACCTCAGCCTCAGCATCCCCCTAGGTAGGAATGCGACGATCACTCAAACGGAACTTTTCGGGATACTTGAAGGTGCTCGGAAACTATCGGAACTGGCAGTCTCGAACAAATCCATTTTGTTCCTCACTGACAGCAAATCAAGCATAGCTGCGCTTTCGAGACCGAGGGTGGCCAGCAGTATAATATTGGAGTGCAAGCAAGCCTTAGACAAACTCGCCGCAACCAACAGAGTCACAATTTCCTGGATTAAGGGACATTCAAATAATGAAGGGAACGACCGGGCCGATAGGCTTGCCAAAAGGGCTGCCCTGAAAAGGGAAGGCTCTAAGGCTTTGCCACTGGCACCACTCACTGTCTCCCAAATACTTAAAGGAAACTCTCTTGAAGAACACAAAAAGGAATGGCTACAGACTGACAAATATGTGGTCGCCAAAAAATTCATCCACTCACCAATACCGAAGCTGAGCAGGAAATACATTGAATTACCAAGAAGTAGCTTGCGGTTGCTAGTCGGTACACTTACTGGGCACTGCAAACTATAAAAGCACCTCCACAACATAGGGGTGGTAAAAGACCCCCTATGTCGGAAATGCGAGCAAGAAGAGGAGACACTAAGACACATCATGTGTGAATGCGAGTCACTCAAACAACTTAGGTGGTCCGTTTTCGGAGAGGAGTGGCCAGATTGGTCACAACTGGGCAACACTCCACACGGCCAACTACTTGACTTCACAAGAAGTTTAGGTTGGCTTGAGGAGTAGGGCCCAGGAGGCGGCACAAAGGACCAACGTATGGTCTAAGCGCTGCGACCATTTGGTCGCCCTCCACAAACCATCAATCAACGGTACGGCCCGGCCGACCCTGCCGTCCCCGACGAGCCGTCACTGGCAAGTTCATTAAATCACACGCTGAACCAAATGCAACATCATGAGAAGGCGTATGGTGTAAGTGCACGTCTTGACGTTCTGTACTTGAATACAATGCGAATACAAAACTACAAAAGAAAATACAACAAAACTAGAAAGATACTAACCACTCACCAGAGCTGTTTTGTATTGGAGAGCACTGGATGTCCGAGGAGCAAATAAATAATTGTAATATTTATAGATATAGTCTAATATTATCTTCTTGCTAAAATGAGCATGTACGTGGTGGAACGGCAATATTTGTTAAGCAGAATATGTCGTTATCCTGTAAATAAATACAAAAATCTTCTTTTCAAAATTCGGTAATATCCATTAACAACAATGCGAATATTGCTTGGGTTATATCCATTTACAGATCACCAAATGGTTTACAAACAAACTTACTAAATTATTAAACTCAATCTCCCAAAGTTGGATTTATAATAAGAAGGTTTGTATAATTGTTTTCAATTTTGTAAATTCCGGCAGGTATTTCTAATTCGTTTTCAAAAACATAGTTATCTATTATTCCTTTCGCAATTATTACTTTTGACTTTTGCTGCGTTAATATAATTTCTTTGTTGAGCTTGGGTAAATTTAATTGAATTTTGTCATGTGGTGTAACTATTAATTTATTCTTAAAGTCAATTACTGCTTGTAATTTTTGTAGTAGGTCTGTTCCAATTAATCCTTGATAATTTTGATGAAAATTAAATATATAATGTTTATGTAAAATATCTGGTATTATAGATGTTTGATAATCCGATATTGATTAAACAATTATGATCTGTAGTTTGATGAGGGGTGTTAATTTGAAATGGATCGCAGTGTAGCCAGGAGTAATTTTTAATTTTCCCCAAATATTTCATAAAAACTCCCCAGAATACCCCTCGCATAAAATACCCACCCCAAAAAATACCCCATCCATTGAAGTTCTCCAAAATACACACCAAAACCTTAATTTACCCCCATTTTGGAGAAACCCCCCCAATCTGACAACACTGGGATTAGAGAAGGCGCGCTGATAAGATTTCGGAATTTGCACAGAAAAGTTTTATAACTCCGTTTTTCCGAAAATATGTAGGTAGTACAAAAAGGTCATTTAAAAAATTAGAAAAATATTTAATCGTGCTGAGGTATCCTCCAAATAATTAAAATAATTCTTTAATTTTTCGGAAAGCATCGCGAATTAACTACTTAAAATGGTTTGCATTTTTTTTTTCATAATTTCCAAACAGTTTCAGTTATACCGGCTGATCAGTTTCATTCCGGGTATGGTAAGGGTAAGTATTATATTTAACAATTACTAAAAAACTAAATTGACTGCAATAATTATTTTTTTGATTTAAAAATTTTCGAAAAAGAAATCCAAAATCGAATCGAAATATGTATTTTAAAATTAAGTCATTCCTTAAACACAAATCGGGCAGTCTGTATTTTCTATCTAAATATCAAAGTACATTAGTTAGTTTATCTTAAAACAACCACTAAAACAAAAAAATTCAAATTAAATAAATAACCTAAAATTAATACAGTTGACGCTCAATACCGTGAACAAAATGAAACGAAGAGTGTTTCCATTAACGATTTGTTCACATTACAGAGAGTGACTTATTTGATGCTTTAAATATGTAGTAATAGGTGTTTTTGTATAAATAATAGTTTACTTATTTGTATTAACAATTTTTTTTATTAAACAAAAAATAAATTAACATTCTAAAAATATTGTGTAATTTTTGTTTGTTTTTTTGCTTTTTTCTACTTTTTGTTTTATAGCTGTTTCTCTCATTTCTTTCAATGTTTGAATATTATGCAATTCAAGTCCATTCTCTTCTGCCCATTGAATTGATGTGTTCAATGATTTTATTGCATTGTCTGGAGTGATTTTCTTGTGTGGGTTTTCTGCAGTTTCCACATCTTCAGTTTCCTCATCTTTAGTTTCATCTTCTTGGTTTTCTACACCAACATTATCTAGTTGTGCATCCATTTCGTTCCATGCATATACATCTGTCTCATTCAGTTCAATCTAGAAAAAAATGTACAAATAGTGATGGTAAGGTGTGGAAATAAACATTTATTACATACATGTGGAAGTAATGTGTTTAAAATATCTCGTGTTTCAGCTAGAGCTTGTGTCTGATCTTCTTTCCATTTTTGCTGTAATACACCAAGTGGTAAATCATCCTCGTCTTCTTGATTACTGAAATCTAAAATTTTTTTCCAGCATTTCGCAATCATTGCTGGATTCAATCGGTTCCATGCATTCATCAAATTGGTAACAGCATCTTTTATTGTCACATTTTTTAAATTATCTAAATTGGAGCCATCTGCAATAATATTGCGAAGAAGGCTACTTCTGTAGTATAATTTTGTAATTCGGATCACATTCTGATCCACGGGTTGGATAAGAGGGGTTACATTTGGCGGAAGATACATTGTTGTAATATGCCCATCTTCACTCTGTAATTCTTCTATTGGGGGATGCGATGGAGTATTATCCAAAATAAGAAGAGCTTTTATTGGGTGGCCATGTGATTTCTGAAAACGTGTAACCTTCCAGAACAATTAATGACTTGTAAATGATTCTGGGAGACCATGTCATAATAGACTTATCTGCGGAACAAAGGAATTATGGAACCAATTCTTGAAAATTGACACCGTCATCCAAGCTGATTTAGAGTAATCATAGTCCACAGGAAGAGACATTTTTTTAAAAGCTCTAGGGCTTTTTGCCTTGCCAATAACCAACGGCTTGACTTTATGACTACCAGTAGCATTGGTACATGCCAAAAATGTTAGTCGTTGTTTTTCATGTTTTCTACCTGGAGCAGTCTTCTCTTGAGATGAAACAAAGGTTTTATCTGGTAGAAGCTTCCAATAGAGAGCCGATTCATCAGCATTATATAACTGATCACGTGTAATTTCCATTTCCTCCATTTTATTTTTTAACTGTTCTTTAAATGGATCAATTACTTCTGGCCGAGATGATAATTTTTCGCCAGTAATTTTTAAATATCGAATTCCGTATCTTCTTTTAAACCTTTGCAACCAACCGTCGCTAGCAGTAAATTCTTCACCAGAATTTTCTTTCATCTCAGAATGCAAAGATTTTGCCTTTTGTTTAATCATATCACCACTCACCATAATGTTTTTATTTCTTTGACTCAGGAACCATTTATAAATTTTTTTCTCCATTTCAGGATGTTTAGATCCTTTTAAGGTTCGTCTTTTTTCTGGTCCTCCATAAGTACAAGCCACCGCACGTAATATTAATTCTTTTTTTGTTTTTATTTTACAAATTGTGGATTTTGCAACGCCATATCTTTTAGATAAATTTGTTACACTTACGCCGGTTTTTAATTCTTCAATTATACCCGCTTTTTCACGGAGAGTTAAGCACTTCGGTTTTCTTTGCGCCGACATGATGTGAACACTTCTCCAGTCAAATAAATACTGTAAGAAGTGTTAAAATATTGAGCTGTATTGCGTAAACAGCGCGTGTCATATAATCCAGGGAAGTACCGCTGCGTTAAAACAAACGGTGCGTACCGATCCGACGGAATCCGGCGCACGAAATTGTGTTCATGTTAACGAATGCAACCTTGTTCACGTTATACGGCGTTCAATGTTATGAAAATGGTTGTTCACGTTATCCCGAATTTCCATTACCCGGTGTTCACATTACCGAGCGTCTACTGTACAAAAATCAAGTACAGGCCAAAAATATCAAAAATTCAGTCTGCAAAATCTAAATTATAGGGCAAAAAAAATAAAAAATTTGGACCAAAAAACTCGAAAATATCGATCAAAAATTCACTCATTAAAATCTACAATTAAACAACATTAAAATTGATAATTAGGGTAACAGAACTAAAAACATTGGTAAAAAATTGAAAACTCTTGGGAAAAATAAAAACAGAAAATTTCAATTAAATCGAAAAGTTTGGCTTAGGTGCCAAAAAAACAAAAGCTCTGGTCAAAACAATAAAAATGCAGGCTAAAAATTGAAAATCAAAGCAAAAGCAAAATAATTTGCCATTTCAGCCCCAAAAGTAAATTGCCGAAACTCTAAACTCAATAATAATTTTAAAAATTCGCCCATAAAAACAATAATTCAGGTTAAAACATCTAAAATTTGGTTAAAAAACTCGAAAATGCCGGCCAAAAGTTTGCACACAAAAATCAACAATTCAGGTTAAAAATCTAAAGTATTGACCAATCAAAAATTCGCTCGTTAAAATTTATAATCAAGGTAAAAAAAAAACTAAGAATATAGGCAAAAAATTTAGACCAAAAATCGTAAACTCTTGGCAAAAATAAAAAATGCAGACCAGAAAAAAAAAACAAAATTTTAACTAAATATTCGAAAATTTTGGTTTATAGATTAGATTAGATTTATTTGCAGTATGACATGATTATCACGTATTACAAATGTCAGAACTAAAATTAGGACTAATAAAAAATACAAATTAAAAGATATTAAAATTTACAGACCTTGACAATCATTTCAATATTCCGAGATTGAGTAATATGCTTTTGCTGTAAGATATTTCTTTACATCGTTTTTGAACGTTTTGAGAGTTTCCGCCCGCCTACATTTTACAGGTAACTTATTAAAAAGCGTAAGAGACATATAATATGAACTTCGCTCGTATAATGTTGTACGGTGTAGAGGCACCGAAAAGTCTTGTGTGTTGCGGGTTTTCATACCATTATTAACCATGGCATTAGTGTCAAAAATAGGTCAAAAACTCTAAAATTTGGAACAAAGAAATGAAAAACACAGACCAAATCATCTGAAATATAAACAAACAATCAAATATCCTGATGTAAAAAAATAAAAAATGCTAAAAAATTGAAACTTTATCCCAAAATAAATTGCCGAAACTCAAAACTCGAAAGTAATTTAAAAAAATCGCCCATAAAAACAATATCTTAGGCTAAAAAAATCTAAAATGAAGGACAAACAATCAAAAACCTAGTAGAAAAAACTCGAAAATACCCTCAAAACAGAAAAATCGCATAAAAAAATTGAGTGTAGACCAATCAAAAATTCTCTCATTCAAATTAATAAGTAAGATAAAAAAAAACTAAAAAAATCGAAAAATGAAAAATGTAGAAAATTTCAACAAACTATTAAAAAAAATTGACCAAAATCAAAAAGCTAGAACAAATAAATAAATCAAAAATGCAAAAAATCTAAACTATAAAATTTCTGGTCTAAAAAATAAAAATATGAAAAATCAAGCAAAAGAAAAATAATTTGCCATTTTTAGTCCCAAAAATAACTCTGGCTCAAAATAAATTGCCAACCAGAAACGCGAAAATGTTTAAAAAAAGATAAAGGACAAAAAATCCAAAACTCGAAAATACCGCCAAAAAAATCACGCAAAAAGTGAATATTTCAGGTTGAAATATAGGGCAGAAAATCCAAAATTCGGGCCTAAAAAGAAACAAATGCCGACCAAAAATCGAAAATTTTAACAAACAAATCGAAAATTTTAACAAACAAATCGAAAATTTAAACCAAAATGAAGAAAAATTATTCGGTTATACAGAAACTGCAGAAAGTCAAAAATTCGGGACTAAAAAGAAACAAATTCCGACCAAAAATCGAAAATTTTTACGAACAAATCGAAAATTTTTACAAAAAAATCGAAAATTTTAACAAACAAATCGAAAATTTAAACCAACATGAAGAAAAATTATTTAGTTATACAGAAACTGCAGGTCAAAAATCTAAATCCAGGCCTAACGATAAAAAATGCAAACAAAAATATTGAATATTTTATATAATAATAATAATTTATTTACGGGCAACGAGTATTGCCAGTAGCAATTTTTAATTTCCCAAATATTGAATAAAACTCCCCCAAAATTACGCCGCTGTCCCTCTCCAAAATAATAAATCTTGAAAATAAAACGTAAATACAGTGGAAAATATACAAAATTAAAGCATTATAATTATAAAATTTATTATTCATCTTCATCCTCAATATTTTCATCTTCTTTTCGGCACACATACATATTTTTTAATTGAAAGTGCAGCATCTCATTGGGGGTAACAAAATTACGAAAACGGCAGAAATAGAATCCCTAGGACAACTTCCATAAATGATATTATAGGTTTTTCCTCATTGCTGAGGAAAATGACTGACTTCTGTATGATAATGATGATTTCTATACTCGGCGCACCGAATCGGTGGTATCATGGGTTTGCGTGATTTTCGCGTGATGCTCGCTGATTGGTCAGCGCTAACGCATGTGAAGCGTGTGTCACGCAGCCGAAATTTTTAATCAGTGCCCTGTTCTCGTTTTTATGTCTTATTTAAATGTAGTGATTACGTTCTATCCTTAAATCAGCCTTTTTCAATTACAATTAATTAGGAAGTGGTAAATACCTAGTTAGTATTTGTGGGTTAAAGTAAAAAGATTTATATTTCCGGCACAGAACTAAAATGTGACAAGGCTGTGTGAATCAGGTTTTTTATAACGTCTCGACGAACTATCGCGAGGACGCGGGGTGAACGCAACGTGATCACACCACCTGGTCGGCGCACCGTGTATGGCAAATGTAATAATATGTTCATTAATTTCCCCAAAAATACCCCTCGTATAAAATACCCACCCCAAAAAATACTCCATTGATTGAAGTTTCTGGGATTTCTATATATGGTAATTTATGAAAATTTGCGTTTAATTCTATGTGCTCGTATTGGTACTCGACGTAAGTGTTGGAAAATATTCATTTGTTGTCTCATAAGTTTCTTCGTTAAAATATTCTTCTTGTGGGTATTCTTGGTCTTGTCGGAATTCTGAATATTCTTCATTTTCTTGATATTCCTGGTATAATTCGGGGTTGCATTCAAATTTTTGATGGAATAGTTCTTCAACTGTGTATTTCGGTTGTTGATGCATAAGTGCGGTGTTACCATATGAAACTTCCATTGGGGTTGCTCGAGGTAATGCTATTGATTGTGGTTTATACATATTTGTCATTCTAGATTGTGGTTTATTCCATTGTGGTAGTTTAAATGAATTTGGCTGTTGATTTGGAAATACTCTTGGTATAAATTGTGTCGGCCTTTGAATTGTTGAATTGTTGTCTTTGAATTGGTGGTTTTGATTGGAATTGTTGTTATTGAAATTGAGTTGGTCTTGAAGTAGAGAGGGTGTGAAAAATGTTTGTGGTTGATCTATATTTGAATTTCTTGTTGGCATTGCATTTGTTCTCAAGTTGGGGGTTGGTTTATTTAATTTTTGGTTATTATTTTCATTATTTGGGTCATTCTCATTGCATCTTCGATTGTGGGTGATGATTTACATCTTTGTAGGTGACTCATATGACTATTTAATCCGGCTTTAAGTGTTGTTGCATTATAAAGATTTCTTTTTGCTGCTTTAATGTCGATGTGTAAATTTTGGCAATCTAATTTATTCAATAATAAACATGTAATGTAAATACATTTGTCCGCAATTTGTAGGGGTGTTTCGTTTGTTTTTTTGTCTAAGCGTAATTTAATTTCTTTGATCTCCGAAAAGTGAAATTAATTTGTCCTTAAGGGATACCACTCACTTGAAAAAGAAGACCAAATCGTACCTTCGCATTTTTTCCCTAGTCATTACAATAACCATACTGAAATATTGAAATTTCACAAATAGAAAGTTAAAAGATGACACTTGGTGAATTATTGTTTATTTTTCTGCAAAAACTGTAAATTGTTGATATATTACACGTTAAATATGTACAATATTTGTGCTAATTCGATCTTAGATTTTGCCATTTTACACGTGATTTTATTTAATTTAAAAAAATAAAACAAGTGGCATGGACTTTCGTTAATAATATAGTGTTTAAATCATAAAAATATATCCGGTAGTTTACCCACAATATTTGGTTATTCGTTCCGTACTATTTTACATTTTCTTGCTGTAACGCACAGAGGACGATTAAGCAAATCTACGACGACAAAACCTAATTTTTGCACATTAGAAATATCGCAAATTAATAGCAGGTACTAGTTACAATATGATTGTAGACTTACCAGGTAAAATTTGAAAACCCTCATTAAGCGGATTATCTGTAGGGGTGGTCATAAAGTACGAGCATTGAGACCGAACGTTCATAATCAGTTAATTTCTGTTTTAGTGATCGGTGTGATTTGACGTGTATCTTTGCGATTTGTAGTGCTAAATTTTAAAACAAAAAGATGGATATTGTCGAGAAAGGTATATACTTCATCGTTGTTCTTTCAAATTTGCATTAACATTAAGATTGAATAAGTAATAAGTATTTAAACATTTTGGAACACTTTTAAACGAAATTAAATAAAATTATGTATATTCTGTAGACAGGAATCATACTATATTTGCGCGTATTTGCAGTGAATTATTTTAGGAACGCCCCCAATTACGCGAGAGGCTTTATTTGAGATTTGGCGTAACGAAACAAACCTCAATGAGAAGAATGCAGCAGTGTTTTCATATGTGTACAGTGCTTTAAATCTAGATGAAAATGCAGATCCCAATCGAATGAAACAAATAAAAAAACAAGTTGAGAATTTTAATTCCAATGTTTCCAAAAAGTGGAGACAAGCCAATTACACTCTGAAGGTGTTTTTGTCGCGTCACTCTGGTTGGCTCGATGAAAACGAATTCGAATCCGAACCATCTGGCAGTAAAGGTGGTCGACCATCAAAGGCATTCGAGGGATCTTGTTCGAGATCAAAAGTGAGAAAAATTCAGCCATTACTAAAACGATTTTCACAAGGGGAATTAGTATTAGCTGCTCAAAGGAGCTTACATTCAAGTGGACAAAGAGATACTGCGAAGTTAGTCCATGAGGTGTCTGACAATCCAGGATGTGCAACAGATATTAAAAAGTCCTCAATATCACCAAGGAAAGGGCCAATAAAATACACTCCAGAAGAAGCACTTGCATTATTTATCGATGGACATTTAACGAAGCACACATATAAAATAATTCAATCTGGAGCAAAAGATCGTAATGCAAACATATATCCGTCGTACGATGTAATTGTAGCTACAAAAAAAAGTGCTATCCTGAAAATATAAAAATTTCTGGATTGGCTGCAGAATTATCGTTGCAGTCTCTAGTTAACCATACTGCAAACAGGTTAATAATGGCCCAAGAGGAAGTTATAGCGCAAAATATGGACAAGTTATGTAGTGGGTTGACGCTTATCTACAAGTGGGGATGTGATGGAAGTTCTGGACATTCTCAATACAAACAGAACTTTTCCGGACCTGATGGACATCTGAAATCGGATGCATTCTTATTTGCAGCCTGCCTTGTCCCATTACAACTAAAAAATAATTTTAATAACACCATTTTATGGCACAATCCTCGACCTTCTTCAACGAGATTCTGCAGGCCTATTCGAATAATGTTTGAAAAAGAAACATCTGCATTAACGAAGAAAATAGTGGAAGAAATTGAAGATGAAATCAAAACATTGACACCAACATTAGTTCATATACTAAATCAAGAATTTTCCATCAAAAGTGTTTTAAAGTTGACAATGATTGACGGAAAAACATTTTCAACGGTAATGGATTCAAGCCAAATTTGCGGAATTTGCGGCACCACACCAAAATCAATGAATGATTTAAAATTTATTTATAGTCAGCCGCTTAAAATGGATGCTTATCAATATGGCCTCTCAACTCTTCATGCCTGGATTAGAAGTTTTGAATGTCTACTCCATATTGCCTACCGGTTGCAAATAAAAAAGTGGCAAGTTAGAACTGAAGAAGAAAAAAAAGTTGTAAGTTTAAGAAAAATAGAAATTCAAAATAATTTAAAATTGAAAATGGGACTACTAGTAGATATTCCAAAACCTGGATTTGGATCAACTAACGACGGGAATACAGCAAGCCGTTTTTTCGAAAACCCACAACTGGCAGCATCCATCACGGGTATCGATGAAAGATTAATTATAGAATTTAGGACAATACTACAAACAATTTCTTGTGGGTATGCAGTCAATACTGACGCATTTAGAAATTATGCTAATAACACCGCCAAAAACTATATTCAACTATACTCGTGGTACTACATGCCATCGAGTGTTCACAAGATGCTTATCCATGGAGCAGAGATCATAAAGTCAGCTTGTCTGCCCATCGGAATGTTTTCAGAAGAGGCCCTGGAATCAAGAAACAAAGATTTTCGTAGATACAGAGAATTTCATTCAAGAAAATTTTCAAGAAAAGAAAATATGACGGATCTATTCAATATATTGCTAACGTCATCTGACCCATGCATATCCTCTATATCAAGGAAAAATAATAGATCGCGATCGTATAACATTTCAACCCTGCATGCTGATGTTCGATTACTTCTTCAAGAACCATCAGTAATTGATGATCAACAAAATAGTGACGATTCAGACGATGATAAATAGTTATAATTATTTTTCTTTCTTATAATAGTCAACATTATTTATTATTCATAACTTTTCAATAAATAGGTCATTTTTTTAGAAATTGTGTTTTTTTTACTATGTTCCACTGCATAAAAATAATATATGACGTTTGGGTAAAATTTAAAAAAGTTTTTATTTGTTTCTTTATAACCTGGAAGCAAACAAAAAGAAAATGTTAAATAAAACATTTTTCACAATAAATTTTCCTTGCTTTTACAAATTTCTGGGACACCCTGTATATTTAAAAATATGTGGTACCTATAATATCTTTCGTAATGAATACTACGAAGGAAAGTGTTTTTTTTTTTCGTTTAAATTGAACCAATACAATGATTTAGGTTTTGTCGTCCTAGATTTGCATAATCGTCCTATGTGTAACGGGCCGAACAATTATTTTTCTGTCACTCTTTCGCTACGGGTATATCTCTCTCCTCGGCCGCATCTCCGAATACGCTCACCATTTACGCAAGTGTTAGTTGATTTATGGGAGTATAATGTAAATAAACATCTTTTATGGGTTTTTGAGATCAATGTGTAACAGTATTATTTTCATTGGAATATCAGTGTATACTACAGCTAACGGATAAAAATGATTATTTACAAAATGTAATTCGTAAATTATTGCACATTATTGAGTCAACAGCCAAAACATGGTCTTATTGTTTGATAATTTTACTACCAAGTAAGCGCAAGCCTCGAAATACTATACCGGGTGACCCAGCGATCTGTAAAAGCCCCATAACTTATTTGCTATTTGAGATATCGACTTCTAGTTTTCTTGAACTGGTACCCACACTTAGTCTACATATTTTAAAAATATGTATGTTTTTGTACAGGGTGTCCCAATATACATAACAGAACAAAGTTATGTTTTTTTAAATGGAACACCCTATATTTTATACTTTATTTTCAACCCTCTTGAGAAGCTGATAAAAATAGTATAAGATAGTATGGGTCTATTATGTACGGTTGGTTAGTTATGGGCAAATTTGTGGCAAAAACATGTACGCATTGAAAACATTGCAGAAGCGTTCCTAGCAAAGATAGCATCATTATTTATACACTACAAAATTTCCCACATCATAAAGAATAATACACATCGGCGTTGGTTCTCTTTTATTCATAGTGCTATACAGGGTGTCAACATACGCAAAACAATGGATAACTATTTTTTTTCAAATGGAACACCCTATATAAGTTGTCACCAATCGATGGCATTTTTAATAACCTTTCCAATGATATACAGTTTGTATCACAAAATATTAAGGATTCTTGAGATTTATCAATAAAAACATATTTGTTTTGTCACCTTCTGCTGATTTTTGGATTTTCAGCCAAAACTATGCATTTTCAGGAAAAGTTATAAGAGACCAAAGTTGTAGAGCGAAAAATTTCAGATCGACATAGGTCTTTCAACTTTTAAGATAATCCGTGTATTACCCGCCAGAGCGCGCAAAATCGTGACCGTATATGCATTTTAGCGTTTTCTCTTCAAATTTTTTATGAATGAATTGCACTATACTTTATTTTCCGCACCCTCTAGCGGAAAAACGGGGAATTATAGTGAAATTAAAATGGCCCTTATCGATTGAAAATGTTCCGCTCTACAACTCTTAATAGAAGCAATTTTTGCCAAAAATGCATAGTTTTCCCTAAAAATGCAAATTGAAAATGTATACATCAATTTTTGCGTTGTTCAATGTTTTTTTTTAAACTATACATTTTGGGCAAAAATTGCTTCTTTTAAGAGTCGTAGAGCGGAATATTTTTAATCGATGTAGGTCATTTAAATAATTCTATAATTTCCCGTTTTTCTGCTAGAGGACGGGGAAAATAGAGTATAGTGCAATTAATTAACAAAAAATTTGAGAAAAACGCTAAAATGCATATACGGTCACGATTTTGCGCACTCTGGCGGGAAATGCACGAATTATTGGAAAAGTCGAAAGACCTATATCGATCGAAAATTCTCCGCTCTACAACTTTGGTCTCTTATTATTTTTTCAGAAAATGCATAGTTTTGGCTGAAAATCCAAAAATGAGCAGGAGGTGACAAAAGAAAAATGTTTTTATGGATAAATCTTAAGAATCCTTAATATTTCATTATACAAATTGTACATCATTGGAAAGCTTATTAAAAATTCCATGCATTGGTGGCAAGATATATAGGGTGTTCCATTTGAAAAAAAATAGTTATCCATTACTTTGCGTATGTTGACACCCTGTATAGCAGTATGAACAAAAAAAAACCAAAGCCGATTTGTATTATTCTTCATGATGTGGAAAATTCTTTAGTGTATAAAACATTACGCTAGCTTTGCCAGGAGCGCTCCTGCAATTTTTTCAATGTGTCCTTGTTTTTGCCTCAAATTTGCCCATAACTAACCAATTGTCCATAATAGACCCATACTATCTTATACTATTTTTATCAGCTTCTCAAGAGGGTTGAAAATAAAGTATAAAATATAGGGTGTTCCATTTAAAAAAACATAACTTTGTTTTGTAATGTATACTGGGACACCCTGTATAAAAACATATATATTTTTAAAATATGCAGAATAAGTGTGGGTACCAGTTCAAGAAAACTAGAAGTCGATATCTCAAATAGCAAATAAGGTATGGGGCTTTTACAGATCGCTGGGTCACCCGGTATGTCGAGAACGGGTGTATATAGGATGTTGAAATGTTCACGAAAAATCGAAAAAAATAAATAAAAAATACGATCTCCAAAATTTCAACCTCTACGTTCAACTCTTCACATTAGGGGTTGCCACTCTCTCATTTTTAAGGGGAATCGGTAGACCTCTTTGGTGTGTTTCTGGCTCAGTAGATGGCACCGCTTTATATGGGACTTATAATGTAAAAGTTTTACAGTTTTTTCTCGACAACTGTGGTTTCTAGAGGAAAACAAAAAACGGAAACGTGTTTAGTGCAGTCAGGAAATTCCCGGAAGTTTAAGATTTTTTTCCTAAAAATTAGTATTTATAAGAAAATAATGAAACAAAGTGTAGGCTAAACTCCCGCTTGGGTTTGTATTCAACGTGAAATGGGCGTTAACATACTTCTTGCCTTAGTCAAATAAACACAAACGTGAAACGATCCGAATACATTTTTATGTGCAAAGAAAGAGGATAGATAAATGAAACGTCGTCGTAATTTTTCAACTTGTAATTTATCGCACTCCGTCGTCTCCGATTGGCGATTGACGCCGCGACATGCATCTTTCCAGTCCACGTGGACTCGAAATTATCTACATAATACAAACAAACATAACAAGAAATTCGATACTCGAGTTTCTGAGCCGACAGTCGGGAACACATACTGATCTGATCGACTTTCAAGAAATATTTTCGTGGCGAAATTTTATTTCCGACAAAATTATAATTTGTATTTTCTCCGTTACGAGGTACGGGAAAGTATTGTGATCGTGAAATTATTTCAAAAATTACAACAACAAGCAACATCGAACACGTGCTTTACTTGACAATTACAACCTTTTGGTAAAAATTCGTACACCGGAAGTGGGTGTTTACCTAACCTTTCTTTTTTTTTCGTTTTTTTGTGAATATGCAAAATATTACAAAAACATGTAAACAAATATTAAAGACAATAAAAGAAATCTTTTGTTTGAAAATATTTATCAGAAAATAACATGATGTTCATATCTCATTTTTAACCTTTACAATAATAATAGTGGGTTTGTTGCATTATTTGAGTCATAAAAAAATTACCGTTTCAGTAAACGTCAATGTTACGTGTGCCAATATTTTCATTTCGTGACTGAATTTTGAAAATGCTAAAAAAGGCGTGTTCATTTAGTACAATGCAATGGAATTCGATATTTATGTTATCAATACGCAAAAGGAGAGAGGGTTGAGAGGCAGATAAAGTCAGATTGGCGCGAAATCCTTTTCGCTGTTATTTACACAAAGTTCAATATACTGGACACAAATGACATAATAACATGTTCAATCGGAAAACATTTACACTAAAAAGGTCACAAGAAAAATAAATACGGAAGAGTCACAAGAGAAATCACAGATGCGTCACTATAGTTCAGACAAAGTTCGGAAGGGCAAGCACCGGTATGCACGGCAAGAACTCGGATAAATTACCGGACGGTGACTTCACATCAGCGGATCAGCAGCTTCGGTGGATCGGCGATCTTGGTGTAGTTCCTTCCTTGGAGGCGACTTCTGTCGTAGGTTTTTTAGTGCTCCCTGATAGGCATATTACTACATGTCCGTGGATCAATGATTTCTTTTAATAAAATATTTTTATAAAAATAAATATTAATTTTTCAATCATTTTGTTTCCCAAAAATTGTCGTCGTCTCTGGTAACTCTCTCAATCGACAGGTCTTGTTTCGTCCATATGACAAAATAAGAAAAGTCGACTTTTGCAATATGCATCTGGGCCTGGATTTGATAATAATAATTGTGATTACGTTTTAATTTCAAATCCGTATCCAAAAAGAATTTTTTTTTTCGATTGCTGCTTTTGCTGTTGTTATTTTTTCTATCGATTTTGGGTACTTCACCTCGATAATTCCGCGACCATTTTCTATCAACCCATCTGGAGATGCTACCAAAAAAACCATACGTCTCATCCACAAAAAAGCCGCACGGTGTCACCGAAGTTTTTGTACTTTTGTCTTCGTACTTTCGTAAGGCATTTTTTACTTTCTCCGTTACGAAGTATGAGAAAGTATTGTGACATGATTTTTTTCAATTTTTTTTTTCGGAAATATCCGTTTTGGGGCCCCGAGATGCCATTTCAACAATTTCTGGATTTTTTTTGTGTCTATGTGTGTGTATGTGTGTCTGATGTGCGCGCTGTATCTCAAAAAATAATTAAACAATTGAAATGAAACTTTGAACATATGTCTTATTTGATAATCTGAAGAACTGAAAAGCTTTTGGTAAAATTTCGTACACCGGAAGTGGGTGTTTACCTTAACTGTTTTTTTCTTTTTTGCCAATATTTTCTTAGATATTAAAAATATCACAAAAACAATTAAACAAACATTGAAGACAACAAAGAAATGAACATCTTTTCCTTGAAAACATTTTTCATAAAATCATTTTTATTTGAGAAAAAACATTTTTTTATTTTTTATTTTTGGTTTATAATTATAAAACGATAATAGTTACAGCAAATTTATGTTAATAATAATTGTATTCCCTACCCAAACATTACATCAATACATTTCTTCATTTCATCCTTCATCATCTAGCGATTAACCCACTTTATATAGACTGTGAAAGACGGGCCGAAAGACATTATATGTCGATAGCCCATGAGACAGAATAATTCTAAATTGTAAATATAGATGATGTATAAATGTAATACTCTGTCTATAAAGATAATGTATATATTAGAGCACTGCACGAGTACGTACAGCATCGCGTAATCACGAGTACGAATACTCATCAGAAGAGTAATACGATTACCTTGTGTGTACTCGTACGCATCAAGCACTTCAGTACTCGCATCGTTTCGCATCGGCATCGGCGAGTATAACAGTATTCGGCATCGTTTCGCATCGGCATTGGCGAGATTTTGCTTATGCTGAAGGAATGTATAACATTGTATGAGACATCCATAGGAAGGTGAGAAATGTGACATTAGACAAATTCAAAACAGAAAGTTCACTTTATTACATTAAAACGGAATATAACAAAAAGTTCAATTTCTAGTATGCAGTCTATTGTATACAATAATAACGCCTATAAAAAGAAAGTAACACAGTCTTGAATTAAAAAAAGATGAAACACTTCTTAGTGGTCCTTGGTATATCAAACATAAGTAATGAAATAAATTACTTGTCTTCCAATGTATATTTGGTTTGTACGTTAATCCTTTCCTGCGGAATGTAAAAACAGTATGGCATCGATATTTTCTCCCTTCAGATTACTTCTCCTATCTTCTAGAACTCTGTTTGCGGAACTGAACGCTCGTTCGCTTGAGGCGCTGGAAGCAGGAATACATAAGATTTTTCGTCCTAGTTGGTGGAGTAAAGGGAAATCCTTTTCATGACTTCCCCACCATCGTAATATATTTGGGTCAGTGGCACGGCTTCCTTTGTACAGCTCCATTTCAACATTAACTTGTGACTGCCAATTATTATCGTTGTCAATGTAAATATCTTTATATTTATTACAGAATTGCACGTCATCTTCAGCATTACTGTAGTCCGACGTAATGGCATGAAGCTCTATCTCTTGGGAGTCACAAGAAGACAGGACAGCGTGACGAAAGAGCTTTCAGGATTTTCGAGAATACAATTTAGCTCATCCTTTACAAGAGTATAAATTTCTTCACGCGCATTGTCTTCTAGAAACCGTAGTTGTTTATATTCGGGCCATAAGAATGCAGCTACTTTATGAATACGATGTGGTTGAAATTTAATGTCAAAAACATTATCCAAACAATTACGAATAACCGCTTGTAATTCAGTAGTTGTTTCTTCATTTTGTAGTTTTATCAGCCTTTCTTTCAAAATATGCATGTGTAATAGCACTAAATGAATGGTAGGCTTCTTCTCCGCCTCAAACAGTAGTGTTGCCATTTAAATGGGTGTAAAAATAGAATCAACTTATCTAAGAGATATATTTCAATTCCATGAAGACGATATTCTTCTTTTGTACCTTCTAATACGTCTTGAATAGTGTTAAAATTTTTCCGAATCGAAAGCAACATATCAAATTTTGTGTTCCAACGTGAAGTGCATTCTTGCCTAACTGTCGTGTCCAACTTCTGACAGTTACCACTCCGTTTAAGGTATTCTACTAAAGACTTACAACGTGTCAACAATTGTAAAATACGAGGAGCTAATTCTTCCAGTACTGTTTTCTTGAAAGTATGTGTTAAAATCAGGTTCAGAACATGGGCAATACAATTAATGCGCGAATACTGCTCAAACGCTTTCTTGATATTAGAGCCTTGATCAGTAGTAAAAGTCAGTTTTTCAAGTACAGTAGCTCGTAAATGCAAGGTTGCCACTTTCTCTTCTAAGGCGCGAAGTATGTTGGTACCTGTTTTTTTTACTGCGTTTTGCTCCTGGTCGAAGTCCAAAAATTCGATGGTACACAGCACTCGACTATAACACAAAGAATAAATGGGATAATGTAATTATTCAACTCTAAACCTCATACTGGTCATTGCGAAAAGTGAAAATAGTTTTGCATATACAGTCTCAGATTTAAAATTCTCTACAACATTTTCCAGAAACCGCTTTTAAAAAATATGTCTGCATGACGAGCACATCGTTTATTATAACATTTGGTATGTGCCTTGGGAAGGTGGCACAGTCAGATAGAGTATAAAGGGTATCTCACTGAAGCGCCAAAGTAACTTTTTGGCCTTAAATATATAAGATAGAAAAATATAATTTATATAAAAGTTATAGATAATTATCGATTTTTTTTAATGGAACACCCTGTATATATTTGTATTTTTAGAGTCCTTATTACCGCAGGATTTAAACGACATAAGGTCGCTGGGCTTTAAACCTAGCTGTTTTCATGTTATTCAGTTGTTTATTCAGAGATTTGAACAAAATTGTTCTCTGCTGCAGCTGGTGAAGATAATTCATTCTATTGTTATTCGCAAATTGCACAATTTCATAGTTTTTTTTTAATGGAACAGCCTTTATATTATTTCATAATTTGAAAGTCCATTAAGTAAGCTTTCATTTGATGTATAGTTTCGTATACTTAAAGGTGATAGTAACTCTAATATTTCAGAATTCGTCCGTTATTACATTTGTACGCAATACTATCTCTGCACTTCACGCTCTTATACATTTGTAATAGTTACAACTAAAACCTCTAAATAAAAATTACCCCAACATCTCATCCTCAATATGCCCCTCACGGATGACGCTGTATTTTAGCGAAACTTTGCTTTATTTAATATACGGTAAGGTTATATTGCTTAGCTTACCTATGAAGTCGCCAAGTCGAATCAAGATAATGAACTGTTAAGGCCATAAAGTTCCTCTGTTTTTTGTTTTCCGTCCACATATCTGTTGTTGCTGCATACCATCCTGTATAACGCCATTAGATGTTCTGTTATTATTTTGGACATGCACTTGTAGAGAACAACACCTTACCTTTCTCGAGCAGTGGTTGTAATTCGGAAGCAAAACGTTGTAATTCGCCATTAGATGTTCTGTTATTATTTTGGACATGCACTTGTAGAGAACAACACCTTACCTTTCTCGAGCAGTGGTTGTAATTCGGAAGCAAAACGTTGTAATTCTCCATTGTGAATTTTGTGGAGCGTACGGCTAACAGTAGTCGGATGCGGCAGAATGTCATTTATATCAAAATTTTTTGAACCCAGTTTTACTCCAGTTTCTACCAAGCAGCATGCTAGATCTTTAAACCCACTACCACTTACTGCTGCAAATGAGCGAAGATCCTGCGTCACATATTGTACACACTTGTCTGTAATGTCCTTCTTTATTTCGTCACTCACATTGATGCGTGCCCTTTTTCTGTTGCCCACATCCCCGTCCGTAGATTTAGATGAAGAATTTTCCGGCTCACCTATCTCTTTAAAACAACGGTGTTTCTTTAAATTGGATGGACTCGAACCTTTACTGTATTTAAAAATATGCTCACACTTAGCACACATTACGAAAGGTTGCACTTCTTCAATACCGTTAATTTCTTTCGCAATTTTTTTTAAAACAGGCCCACACGTTACTTTTACCACACGCTTCTTTTGTTGTATATTCACCACTTTTAATTTTTTCCAAAATCGACATTGTTACGCGAGTTCCAAATTTCAAATATACATGAATAATCGAACGCTTAATTCCAGAAAATACCATGCAACTGTTCACCGTGTACTGTTGATTACAATACCTGAAAGTCATGTGTCGACTTGTCGAGAACGGGTAGTGCACGCACGCGTAAATGGGGAAAACCCCGACGATTATTCACGATGCCTACTCGTTACGATGCACGATGCTACGATGCAGTTCTGACGAATATTACTCGTAATCATGAAGTAAATGTAATCGGCGGTGCATTGTCGAGACGATGCCGAGTATGTACTCGCATCGTTCAGTCGTATACTCGGCGATTATTTCTCTGATTACTTTTTACCTACTCGTGCAGTGCTCTAGTATATATATATAATAATTGTAGAGAATGCTAAAATGAACAACTTATAAAGAATAAGTTTTTTCTTAGTTTTTGAGCAAACTGAGTTTTTTTAATTTGAAGTATAATTTTTCCATCTTTCATAATTTTGAAGTTTTAAACGTCAGTTTCATCCGAGTTTACACATCGCTCGATATATTTAAAATATGATTTCAATGGAAAATAATCCATGAAAACGTAAATATAAATGGCTATGATACCATCAAGTCGGAGAAAGTAACATGATGGCCACATCACCATTTTTTCATTTATTTGTCCGTAGACCGTGGCTTCATTTGAAAATGGCTCCTTATAAAGTAGATTTGATACTAGAGGAGCACATTTTGTTTTTAGTCGCCTTTTGCAGATTGTGCCAAATTTAGATGCTGTCAATCGGTATTTCCGGAACTTTTAGTATGTTGTACTACAGCAGACACCAACGAACAACTTTGCCGAAAAATATCAAATTTCCGGGATTTATTTCACTCGATCACCCTTTTATGGTATAATTTCACTGGGCTATAATATAAATAATACGATTACATTGCTAAATTATCTAACTGTTGTTTATAAAAGCCGAGAGGGCAAGGGCACCTGACTCACACGAACTGAGCCAGTCACATAAATCACGTAGCGCGGCTCCTGTATCGCCCAGAAATATGCCTCATTATTTAGGTACTTTTGAAATCAAATTGCAAAAAAGACTTCACGAAAGCGGTGCTCCATATTTCCAAATTGTTCTGAAGAGTTCGATGAAATTATTTGCGGAATTTTTACACAATTTATTTTGCCCGAAAGTGTTTTCACACAAATACCTCTCTGTCAACTGAAATGAAAATAATGTTATAGAATAGAACTGCTCTGAACTATTTGAAATACATTTACTGAATTATCTAGCTGTGTTTGTTTATGAAAGCCGAGAGGGCAAGGGCACTTGACTCATACAAACGGAGCGAGCCTGTCACATAAATCACGTAGCGCGGCTCCTTTATCGCCCAAAAATATGCGTAATTATTTAGGTATTTTTGAAATTTAACAAATTACAAAAAGTACTAAACTAACGGTAAGCTCCTGAATTTTCTGAATTAATTGCAATTTTTCTTTTTTTAATATGACCTATAGTGTCCGAGATGTGCCGGTATTACTTTTCATTCGAAACCGTGGGTATGAAGATTCCCCTTAAATATTTTTTTTCGGATGGGCGCCGGGGCCCGTCCAGGAACCAAAGCTCCAAGTCACCCCAAGTCACCCCTGGACCCCAGGGCGAAATTTGGAAAATCGATTTTTGAGGATGCAGAGGATTGTGCCAAATCTATCTCCTCCCTGGATTTTTGAGCTGGAAGATTCGGATGCGGCTCAAAAAATTCCCAATGAATTTGGGAGGCACAACACTTCAACATTTTGGTTGCAACCCCTCAGGCGTTTTTCTAAAAAGTGACATTTTGGACGCTTCCAGAAGCAACCAATTTTCTAGAGTTTTCTAGAACGGACTCTTTTCGACATTTTATGTTTGAACTTTTTCGACAGCTCTAACCCTCGAGGAGTAATTCAAAGAAATCCACCCCCGATTTCAATAAAAAAATTCTAGAGCGGCAATGTTTCGTTTTTTTCCGAAAATTAAAAATCAGATGGCGTCATATCAGTTGTCGAATTAATCCGTGTCAAAGATCCCCATAAAGTTTTTCGATCCAATATTTAGTTTTCGAGATATGAGATATGACGATGTAAACCAGACATGTCAAACACGCGGCCCGCGGGCCGCATGCGGCCCGCTTACAAGTTGTCTGCGGCCCGGCAAGGTTGGTATCAAATATTTAAAAAAAAATTATATACAAGGTAAAAATAATTCTTTTTTTTTTTGGTTTCAATTGTAGTTTTTTTTGGTAATGCGGCCCGCGACTTGTGTGTAATACTTGATGTGGCCCTTGGTGGTAAACGTGTTTGACATGCCTGATGTAAACGAAAGGGGAAAGCGAAATTAAGCTGCGGGGAACATTTTTTTTGTCAGATCTGAAATTGCACCACTATACATCCAGCAACATTTCAAAACTGTCCAAAATCCTAAAATGCAAAGTCGAAAAGAAGCTTCAAAACAATTTTTTTTTCTTTTTAAATCACGGATCTAACGACGGATTATCATTACGCTATTGTGTGTTGGGAGAAAACATTTTGAAGTTTTGAAATCGCGCAGTTATTAACCGAGATATGAATTATTGTTGTTTGGGAATGTTGAAAATCTTTCCCCTAAAAATCAATATCGAACAGAGATCCTTCCGTGAGGGTTAGAACAATGAAACTTTGAGAAATCATTAAGCATAAGCATCCTATTTGAAGCAGATTATCAAAGTTTGTTAACATTTTGGTCACCCCATCAGCCGCAACGAGGTGCCAAAGACTAAAACAGCCCCTATCTGCGGCTCCCATAATTTTCATAACATCAACAAACTTTCGACTTAATGTGATCTTCGGAGAATCCTGCAATTTTAAATTCGGGCGGCAGCCAATCTCGCCCCCAACTCCGGCAATACCTTTTTAAAACGATGAAAATCTAATTTTTGAATCGTCAATTTTTCAAACCTCGAAAACAGCAATGCGAAGTGTTTACGCTTCACAGATGCTCACTAAATAATTCTTAGAGGACCAAAATTAATAAAAAGAAGCTTCTTCTGTTAACATTCGAATGCTTTCCAAAGAGCAAATTAAGAAATACATTGATAGTACATTGTTATGTTTGACAGATTATGTCAGATTCAGAAACTGTGGTCACTAGATTACATTCCCAATGTTCCTCTGCGGAACACGGCTTTCTGCAATGCTGAGAGAGGTGACGCGTTTAGGCGTGGGTATGAAATGACATGGATTGAGCAAATTGTATTGTCCCAATGATCCTTTCCGATTCTTACATTCCATTTTTTTAATTGAAAATGAAGGTTCATGAGGTTTAATTTTCAACAGTTTTCTATAGACATTGCTGTCTCCGTCATCGATAAGCCGATTATATTTTAACCCGTAAACTCCATACTTCTTCTAAAACCTTCAACAATTGTACTGCATTCTATCGAAGTTGATGTTCCAGACCAATACTCGATACATTTGTGATCAGCAGGTTTTTTAAATGTATTTTCCACCCTTTTCTACGAATGGTACAGTATTTATTTCGAAGTCTTAAAAATAACAATTTCCCCGCCCTCCTATTTGCTTCCTCTATTGCGGCGTCTTTCATTAATCTCCATGCCGATTCATAGATGACATCTGACAAGGAAGCATGAATGGTTTTATACAAATTGTACGATATTGACGGAATATCCTTGTAGCGTGTTGCTCTGTTATCTTATTTAGTATTTCCTATGGATAACGCTCCCAAAACGTGCGTGTTCAAAGCCTTTTTTGGCTGCGGCACCTACGCTACGCCACTGACTATATCTTAAGATGCAAATAAATTTCCACGGAGAGTTGCATGCTATTTTAATCACAATAAATATTTTTTTATAATAAAATGTATCAAATTGATATCATTTGAAACAATTTTGAGCGAAATAATTGTATTGTACTGTATTGAAAGTAACGTGTAACGTGTCTATGATTTCACAAATAATATAATTTATATTTTAGATTTTTAGGGTCATTGAACATTTCGGACTTGAAGTATGAAATTGATATAATTATTCATGAATAAAATTTTAAATTTGTTTGTTAGAGAATGCAGTAAGAAACTATATTAATTGTATAGAACTTAAATTATGAGAAAGGGTTATTGATGTAATGGTAATTTGTGTAGTAACCGGTATAGTTTTATAAAATATTTTTTGCAAAATCCACTTGAATAATATTGCCGTTTTTTGTTGGTTTTATTAACATCGTTATCACAATGCATTTTTACTTTCTCCGTTACGAAGTACGAGAAAGTATTGTGATCGTGATTTTTTTTCCAAAAATTTTTTTTACGGAAATATCCGTTTTGGGGTCCCTAGATGCCATTTCAACAATTTCTGGAAAAAAAAAATTTGTGTCTGTGTGTGTGTGTGTGTGTGTGTGTGTGTGTCCCCACATATTTGTGGCACTTTGTGTGTGCTACATCCTGAATTGTGGCGGAGGCGCGTTCTTGTGGCACCTTACCCTCCGTGCCACAAGTACATTCGGCTATTTCTCCATTGCTTCATATGTCACACTTACGACATTTAGTACCAATGTTAAAGAAGATCAGATTATTTCAGTTATCTATACGAAAATTCTCTAAAATCATTCTCACGAAAGTTATGATACCTTAAAAATAATTGTGTGTATGACGCCACATCATGGGTACCGATCATGTGTGCTACACACCAAATTGTGACAACCCTTGTTGGTAGCGCCACCTGGAACAAAATATGCTGCGTTGCCGACCTATCCCACATACCTACCGAGGGGATCGCATTGTTTGCTCAATTCTCGGGTTGGAAATAGATTTACAGTTGGCGTTAGGACTTGCAGTGTCCATTCATAAATATTTCAATTAAATAAATAACATAAATTATTAATAAATAAATATTGAAATATTAAAATATTAATGAAATAAGAAATTGTGAGTAGAGAAATTAATTAAATTAATAACAGTAATTATTAATAAATAAATAAAAATTGAATTATTTATGAAACATAAAATTGCAAACAGAGAAATAAAATGTACAATTAAATGTTAAAAATGCACGGAATTTCTTGTAATTGTCTAAATTATTATTGTTCTTGACAATTAATACCCAACTTAAATTGATTTTTTTGTTCCCACTTTACTTGAATTACAGTTAAAATTATGCATAAATTATGCAAATTCACCAAATTAAATAGCATTTATTTATATTAATTTATTGGATTCTGTTTTAAAGTTTAAACGGGTTCGGGATGATAAAATGATACAAATATTATTACAATCTTTATATGTATATAAAAAGTGCATGTAATATAATTTATTTCGTATTCAATTAACAAAATTTTCCCACTTTCTTTGAATTTTTAATTTTATCTATATGATTTTTAACACAAAATTTAATGTCAGTCCAACCGCGTGAAGATAATATAGAATTGCTATTCATACATTTTATGCAGTTTACTTTTCCTGGTACAGTATTTCTTTTTATGTGCGTTGCAAAAAACTTCAACACTGCTCCTTTCTCTGCACTAGAGCATTATACATCATATTAAGGATACAAATAGTTTATGATTAATTTTGAAATAGCACTAAACAATATTAATAAATATCATTACCTGAACATGTACGGGGAACAGGTACTTGAGTCGACACTTATATTAAAAAAAATATTTTTTTAATGGAATAAAACATGTTTAAATAATTCTAATTAATCCCATCATATAGAAAAATAATTGATTTATATTACTAACAAAAATTTGCTTCAAAATTATATGATAAAATATACATTAACACAAGGTAAAAGTTTTAGCATGTAAAATCCTATGGCCCACGATAAAAAACATGCTGTATATCTAACGGTCAATCCATGTCAAATCAACCAATGATAGTCGCTAATTTTTTTTTATTTTCCAGAAGTTTTAGCTATTTTTTAAATTTCTAACCAAAAAGCTAATAAAGTCTCAGTGATGAAATTTTAACCACTTAGTATAACACCATTAAAGAACGTTTTGTGAAAATATTGGGTTTTTAAAGTGTGTCCCTTCCGAGATATTTCAGATCGAAAATACCTGATTTTAGGAAAATTGCAATATTTGAAGACGCTTTAAAAAAGGATGTAACTCTCTGGCCTGATACTTTTTAGGGAAGTAGTATACTATAGACACTATATCCACAAAAAATGAATTTGAGTCTTCGTTTTATCTTTAACACTTTTAATTTTTAAAGAGAAGCTTTTTATTTTGGAAACGTTAACATTTACCTATTTTCTGCTAATTTACAATTTAGTATAGGCCTATATATATATATATATATATATATATATATATATATATATATATATATATATATATATATATATATATATATATATACTTAACAGAAAAAATTGTACATTTTATGTTCTTTAACATGGTTTCTTTTTGAACCAAATATCTCCAAAAACCGAGGAGCTACAGAGTTTAACGTAAATCTCTACAAAATGCAAAATAGGCTGACCCACCAATACAAAATGGCTGTTCACAAAAAAAACTGAACATCTGAAAAATTAATGCATAGCTGTTTTCAACTCTCTGAATATACTACAACATAGGTAAAAAAACGAAAATAGATAAATTTTGTCAGAGACCTTTTCAAATTAAATTGGTTGATTTGATTGACCCCTAAGAATTTTTAGTGACAATCTAAAGACAATAATCAAACAAACTGTTTTAAAAATATGTTTACTTCTTAAAAATAATATTTATTGTTTCAAAATTGTCTAACAATAAGTAAGAAGTTCGTTTGAAATGCATCTCCCTAAATATATGTTCATGAACGCTGGAATATTTAGGTTGGTTCATATACTTACATGTTTGTTTGCAAAATATTAGGAAAAGTTGATAAAAACCAAAGAAATTATGAGCGATTAGATTTTTCACCATAATTGCTTTGAATAGTATGAGAGTGCTGTCTTTATTCTGACAACAATTAAAATGTAACTCATTCTAATTTGGTTTCTGTATCGAATAGAAAATTCAGCAATGTACATTGGCGATTTACATTGTATTTATATGTTTATGCAAACTCCTGCTTCCCATACAGATGGCAAAAAAAGGCAATAGCATAACAAAAAACGTGTATTGTAACTTGTTACTCAAGAGTGAAAAAATAAAATTAAAATATTTGGGATTTCACACGAGTTACCGCGCTTGTCATCAATTGAAAATCTATAAATAGATTGTTAATAATTTTCTTAAAATACAATCCGGAATGAATTTTGAGTAAATTTTCAAATCGATGGTAATTATTATTACATTTTTTCACTTAAATTATTACAGATTTTCAAGAACTTATACTTTATTCTCATGGATTTATCCCACAACTTGCGGATGGGGTGTTTGCAGGTTTCTATGGATTAATAATTATAATTAATTTTTAGTAAATTTATAAAGTTTATAGGAGAGACATATTTCATTTCATTTTTTCATTTGAATGGCAAAAATATTGTTATTTTCAAATAACAACCTACCTTGTTGTTTACTTTTTAGATAGAGCATTTTTAACTACAATACAATACTATTTTTTCTCCACGACCACTGTAGAATTTAAGCATTCTGAAATCAATTTTGATCATAGAACGTACACATTCTCACTCTTGTTATGGATCAAAATAAAATGCACTTATGCGTTTTGCATGTAATTCATTCCATAATAACTAATGGAATGAATATTCTCACACCGTTTCGAATAAAACAATTAGCCTTGGATATCACAATTGTCAAAATACTATAAACATAACCACAAACGCGATAATAAAACGTAAGTTCTTTGTGTTAATTATAATTAATATACTAATACAATAATTATTGTATTAGTCTATTTTATCTGGTCGAGGAGAAAGTATAGTCTACTACTAGGTAAGAATGGAAATTCTGATGCTAGTCCACTCGCATCGAATTTCCATTTTAACCTTGTTACAGAGTATACTATTATACCCTCGCCTAAGGCATTTTTCAAGTTAATTTGACTAAAATAAGCGCTGCGTGTCTAAAATTTGTCGCATAATAACATTTTTTTTTAAATTATTTACCAAATTCAGTATTGCATCAAACTAAAGTTGATTATTTTGTTGCTATAACAATACACTTTTTTATTCTTTATGGAGATTTTTCTCTAGTAATTTTTTTTAAGTTGCATTATTAGAAATTTTTTGAGTAATTTCGTTTTGAAAATAAAAGCAACAGTGCGTTGTCCTAGCAACAAAACGATAAGTTCCAACGAATATCCAACATCATCACTAAACGCATTATTAAATTCCAAAGAACTTGTATACAAATCATTTTCGGATTCGGTAAATAAAATAAAAGTAAAGTCATTACGCAAAACCCTGACCGCTTATTTAGTCGATTTTTTTTTGAAAATGTTATTGTATTTGCAACCACATTTAATTGATGAAAATAACATTTTCTCATACCAGATTTACATTCCTTCCTTACAATTAGTTCAGTGATTTTTTAATTAAATTACGTTCATAAAACTCACCACATAAATGGATATTTTGTATATGCTGCACTGTCAAATAAGCTCCAATTATGTGTCTAATATTAATTTCTTGGTTTATTTGATCCATTCTCATTTTACTGTAAATGTGTAAATGTTGTTATGTGTTAATTGCTATTGTGTGTTAGTTTGGACCGGATATTGGGATGTGACGCATTCATTCGACGAATTCCTTTTAAAATTTAAAGGGCGGTCCAAAACAGGTAGAACACTTGGGGGTGACGAATGCTAACATCTGTGAAAGATAAATATTTGAGGCCTGGCTCCTACTTCTATACATATTTAAAAATAGACTTTTATTATTGCTATTTAAATTAATAACTTTCTGTAAATTTCTTGCTCTTTCAAACTGAATTTCAATGGCTATTGTAATGCACGCTAGAGAAATAAATCTTCGATTTTTTTATTACGTCCATTTTCTCAATAAAACTTTATTCATACATTTCTTATAGATTTTAATATAGAAATAAATACCAATCAATAATAATAACTTACTACAAAAAATAATGTTGGTAAAAATCAAACTATTATCTTTTAATTTTTATGCTATTAAGGAATTCATTATTTTTTGCTGCCCAAAACAGCGAATGGATAAAATAAACCATGAAATGAACATTAGATACATAATTTGCGAATATTTGAACGTGTGAAATACCCGAAATGTCCATTTATGTGACGTTTATAAATTCAAAACTTACTAAAGTAAGGAGATATTGTAAATCTAAAAAAAATATGACTTACATCTACATTCAAATCCTTATTTCGAATAACTCTATCGACTTTTTTCTGACTACATAGTTTCGACAAATAAGTGTGTCAGTTTCGGACATAATTATTTTTTAAATGAGAACCGAAACTTTCAAATGACGAGTGTATCCTAAAATAAGTTTTTCAAAGCAAAAATTTTGTAAATCAGGGCTTGACGTTACTAATATGGCGGAATCGTAAGTGGTTTTTTCTACCGTTTGTTTACTCATGACTTTACTAGTTTAGAGTTTTTCGAACAATTTTAAATTGTATATAACATTTACTAAATTAAAAATTGGTGGTTAAATAATAGCCTAAATTATACTATTTCAAGTAACGTTCGATGATTTTATAAACTTATATTTGCCTGAGCTATAAATCTGAGATATTTTTTCAGCTAAATCGCCGGAAATAAATAATGAATACCAATATAATATTTAATAAAAAATGTATTGGTTTTGATTTTCAAAAGTAAACTGATTTTTCTTCGAATAATGAATAATGCATAATTTACGGTATTAAACCTGTATTTGATAATCCTTTTGTGCCGTAAATTGTGTGTGTAATAGAGAAAAGTTAGACAGAACAACATAATGACAAATCTTTTTTTTTTCATTTTAAAATTTAATTTGAATTCATAAATTTTAGAATAATTTGCCTAATATTATAAACATAGTAAGATATGCTAAATTTGCGAAGTAAAAAAAATATAAATTGTGTTAATTGTGAGTTAAAATTATAAAACGTATCGGGAAGCAGCTGAAATATTTAATAAGAAACATCCAGACACAAATGTACATACAATAATTAATATTTTGAAATGAAAATAATTAAAACATATGGATATGTTAAAAATAAATTAAATAACAAACGTCGATAACTGAGGACTTTAAAGTGAGGACTTTAAATGTAATGTTATCTACAATAGAATATATTAAATATTAGCTGCGCAAAAGGGTAAAGATATGATGGCAAATATTTTGAAAGCACACAAATTCCACCCATATAAACCACATTAAAACCTAGAGATTATGTTAGTGGTTTCAATTTTTGTTCTCTTATCCAAGGAGAGTTAGAAGAGCATCCATTTTGGGTTAGAATAATCATGTTTGAAGATGAAGCTTCATTTAATTCAAATGGTACAGTGAGTTCCCAAAATTGTCGATGATGGAATGACCTTCAACCCTAACTAACTAACGAAATAAATATTCATTACTGTAGTATTGTGTACATTTTTATCTGGATGTTTGTTATAATATATTTCAGCTGCTTCCCGATACGTTTTATAATTTTCAATCACAATTAATACAATTTCTATTTTTTCTCCAAACTCAATGTCACCGGAATTACTATTCATTTATAATGTTTAAATAATATCTGATGTTTAATGACAGACCTGTCACTGTCATTTCAACATTTGAAATATCAATGTGCATGTATCACTGTAGAGAAAAAGAAAAATTACAAAATCTTATTTTTAGCAACAGGTATACATGACTGTATGATTGAACCCAGTTTTCAATTCTAAATAACTTTTCTTTATAACAGTTCTTGATATTGTCAAAAATAAAGGTACTTTATTCTGGAACAAAATTCATATTTTCACACAAACTCCGTATATGACCAAAAAAATTTGACAGCTGATGGTTGCATTTTAGGTTTTGGACCATGCAGAACTTTTTATAAAGAATAACTTTTTTCCTAAAATTAATTTTCAAATGGGATGGTTGAGAAGCTGCAAACTAACATCATTTATTACAATGCAAAAAAAAAATTAAATATATTGATACCAACATAAGCACAACTTATAAGATGAATTGATATGTAGTGTATTTTTTACTGTGAACTTTTAAAGTTTTCATATTAAGTTTTAAGTGGTACTATATTAAAATTTAATTATTTAACTGTTGATATGTTAACTTTGATAACCGAAATACGAGAAAATGTAATTCATGTCAATGTCATTTTCCTAAAAATTAAGCAAAAACCTATGAATTACAATCTATTGTCTGTTATAAAAATGTTCTAATTATAAGAACAATCAGTTCGCTGTAAAAAGATAAAATTTTAATATGGATTTTAAGCAAATATTTTCATATGTTAAAATATGGTCCAAAAGTTAATTTGCAAAATCTTAACGGCCGTGGTAATAAAATACACGGCATATTATAACATACCCCCTAAAAGCATAATCTATTAATAATATATCATCTAAACCTATAATTTGACTAAATTACAATGTTCGAAAGACATTTATTAGCAAAATATGTAAATTTAGAAAAACAAATTGAAATTGTATTTAATTAAAATATTTGATACAATTAAAATTATTTACCGTTTTGTGCCAGTTATTGAATTCAAATCACATAAATTCAATGGGCAATTGACTCTTAGCTCGATTCGTACTAGATGATACTTGTAATAATCATAATACTGAAATAAAATTGCAACGGATATGCCCGTGTGTCACATCACTGAAATCAGCAAAAAAAATCTGATTTAAATATGTATATATCATAAATTGTGCCCACAATGAAAACGAAAGCTAAGTGTAAAAAAACAAAAACTAACCCTGTAGATAAAAATCGTTCGCCATTTGATAAGACGTAAAAAGATGCCGTAGGAACGTTTTTACGAAATTACGATTTACACTTCTTTCCAAACTGCAGAGAAACCGTTAAAATAATTTAAATGTTAAAGCAGATTATTAATCAACATAAAATTCTGCAAAAGTGTCGAATTTAAACCTACCCTCTATTTCCTATAATAAGCTATATCCCCATACTCGCCCTCGAATTTCAATCACCCTTTATATTTCACCCGATAGCTGACGAGGCAATTCAAGTACAATTATTCAAAATATAGCTTTAAAACATTTTCGCATATTCTGTTATATTTTTTATACCAGAAAAGTTTTAAATGTATAAACCTCACTAAAGACGGTTGTAACATAATTAGTATTATCAACCTACCTAAAATAACTGGATGTAACAATAGTTTCAAAAAGGCCAATAATTTTAATCCTATTACAAAAGTTTGCTGTAAAAGTTGTGAGCTTTCATACATTTAAAACATCAAGAGACTATTTTTATTGTCCCAACAGAAATCTTGGAGCATGTCAACCACAAACATAAAAAATCACTTTTTGTCAAGGTTATTTAATTAAGCCATGCATATTCTAAAGCTATGCTTATTCTAAAATATTTATTTTACCATTTTTCAATTAGTTTATAAGGCACATTTTGATCATAAACCCAAACTTAAAATGTTTGTACAATAAAATTAGGTTAAATTATTAGTTCAAAGGGTATGGTTTAATACTCGTTTTTTTATAGATATTATATAAATTTATGGTTTCATCGTACAAATCCTTGTCGTGTGGGACCCAAAAATATTTATGGGGGCCTATTTAGGTTATTGGAGAGATAATTTCGGAAAAATTGTATTGTCATGCTCCGCTGTTTATAATTATTTAAATCCGAAGGGTAAGTACATAAGAAATCATTCTCGTTTTTCTCCTGTGCTAAGTTCCTTTATTATCCAGTAACCAATATTTATAAATTATTGTTTTCTGTGGTTACATACAAAAGTATTTTAAAAGGATAACAGACAAGAGTTTGCTAATATGCATAATTATGTAATATTAACGTGATTATTTCCGTTTTTGGCCTCTTCAACTACCATTTTTTGACTTCGATTTCGTTCTGAGCCGAAACTTTGTGATGGTTATAAATTTAAAAAAACATATAAATAAGGAGTCTAAATCTAGTTCATAGCGTAGCTTTGAGTGGTTTATCTTTCATATTGTATTAACAAAAAAAGTCATTGCTTCAATTTGTGGATATTATTTTTATTTCCTTAATTTGAAAGTTAATACAGACATTTTCATATTTATTTTCAAAAACAAAACTCTCATTAGCGTAATGAAATTGATTTGCCAAAGGCAATAAACTTTACATGTGGAAACATTTTGGGGGTTATTAATATTTTGAAAAAATGATGGGATGTTCAAATTCAATTTTTGAACATGGTAAGGAAATTACAAACATACGTTAGCCCTTATGATAAAATTGACACTGACAAATTGATTTCATGACATTACCAGTGTTTCGTTTTCGGCATTGAATATGAAAATTATAAATTTAATTTATCTTGAATTTGATACTATTTTAAATTGAAAATTCACGTGACTTTTAAACGTTTAATTGTAAAAAACTGTAAGAAAAATAATATTTGTCTACCTTTTAAATTAAAAGGGAAAAAAGGTTTAAAAAACTACAAGAGCTTAAAACAACTGAAAACGGAAATTTTTCCTCACGAAGATACTTCACGATTTATAAATGAGGATTATATTCAAGATAAAATAATTCTAGATTTAAATATTATTCACGTTAAATCTTTATATTGAAACTGCATTTTTAGTGTTTATAGTACTAGGAAAGTTGTATTTTCAAACATTTATAATATCCAGATGTCGGCATTGTTCGTCTCAGCAGTCGAAAGCAGGTACCAAGCGTCCCTTTAAATTTTTAAAAGGAATTCCTAGAAAAGAGGACAGACGACTCATTTCAAAATCCGGTTCAAACCAATATCATTCATATTGTTTATTCTGGAGACTTCCACTTCTTTATACATGTTGAATAATATAATAAAACACTTTTCACTTTGTTTTGTATAACATGGTAATATATTCAAATTGAACCGGATGAGAAATGCTTGTTTTATTTTCATGTTTGAAAATGGTAGGCGTTGTTAGCGAAACATATTATACAACATAATTCATATTTTATTTATCCTTCGAGTATATTCAAATTCTAAATAGTATTTCTCATTATCTCTATAGTTGTGGTTTTTATAGTCGTTTGTAGCGATACTTGCCGCTACATAGTAAATTTTATACACAAAACATATAACTTTTAAAAGTAACCTGATAAATTATAAATACATTCATGAATCTTTTAAATAACTTATAATCCTTAATAAATGAACCATTTATGTTAATACTATAATTCATAGAAGTATATTTTTTTAAGTAAACAGAAGTTTTTCAATATATCGAAATTTTGTAAGTGATAAAAGAAAATCATTCGTTGTAGATAATTAAGAGAAACATCTTATTTTTAATTGTTACAATAATACAAATGAGTGAAATAAGTAGAGTTTACACTATATTTAATGGTAATGCATATCTATAGTATAGATCTTTATTTAATAAAAAAATTATCAAGTTGACTTTGATTTTAAAATACTTCATATGGAAAACGTTTCCCGACATTTGCGATGAAATTCCTTTTTTCTCCGAAATTTTGTTATGCAATGTGTAATTTTTTTTACACCAATGAAAAATTTAGAGTTTTGGCTGTACAACGCCGTAATTTTTTTAGGGGGGTGCCATTTGAAATTTTCGGAAAAAATGACAACATGCGAAGATCAATAAAAAATTATTTTTTTTCCATAAATTACCCGAAAAAAAATTATGTGAAGGTACACGAGGTCTTAACCTGTACCTCAATTCAAAATTTAGGCGCCGGCGTCAATTAGTTTCTCTACAAAAAAATCTCAAAAATGGGGCGCAATTTTGAAAGAAAGGGTTATAACAGCGAAACCGCTAAAGTGAAGGGTATAACATGTTAGATAAAAAAATAAGTACTCGTCGAGCACTTTCCAAATCTGCAATAAAAAATAGGGCATTCCATTTAAAAAAACATAAGTTTGGTACGCCACTGGAGTACGGCACGCCACTGATGATTAGAAATATTTTTGAAACATAGCGACGGTAACTATGCACCACTTTGTTCTTAGATTTTTTTCGATAGCTTTTATCGTAAAGGAGCTATGATCCGAGGCGTCTTAAGTGCCACACCCTGTATATATATATATACATATATATATATTTATATATATAAACATGCAAATGATATTTGGGGTCTACCAGAATTCAGTTACACCCGGTATATAAGATACAAATTGCAATATTGTGCTTAATGTTAAAAATCTTGAATCTGAATCTTTATGTTTTATTTTAATTCATTTAATTACTTATATTTTATTTATTTATTTATTTGGTATTACATTTTTATTTTATTATCTATTGGAAGCGTTGCGCGGGCAAGAAAATGCGTGACAAGGACTTTCTTTGCAAATTATAAGACGGTCACATCTCCACGGCAACATTGCTTTTCACACACTTACACACATTTTCATGGCATGCAATATTAGTGGCACCATAAATTGATACCAGTCATATTTGTGACACCATGTGTTAACTTTTCACGTTTCATAATATTTGTGGCACATTTGATTTTTTTGCAATAACTTTTGTTATATGGAGGGTATCGTAAAATTAACCACATATTCAGAAATAATGGAAAGAAGCGCAGCGGAACGACAGTATCTTAACAAAAGCGCCACAAATGGGGATATATCATGCGGTGCCACAAATATGTAGGGACGTGTATATGTGTGTCTGTGTGTGTGTGTGTGTGTGTGTGTGTCTGTCTGTGCGCGCTGTACCTCAAAAACTAATAGAGCAATTGATATGAAACTTTTAACATCCGTCTTATTTGATAATATGAAGAACTGAAAAGCTTTTGGTAAAATTTCGTACACCGGAAGTGGGCGTTTACCTCAACTGTTTTTTGTTTTTTGCCAATATTTTCTTAAATATGAAAAATATACCAAAAACATTTAAACAAACTTTGAAGACAACAAAGAAATGAACATCTTTTGCTTGAAAACATTTTTCATAAAATCATTTTTATTCGAGAAAAAAATTTATTATTATTTTTTTAATTTTTGGTTTATAATTATAAAACCATAATAGTTAGAGCAAATGTATGTTAATAATAATTGTAGAGAATGCTAAAATGAACAACTTACAAAGAATACGTTTTTTTTTAATTCCCTTTAGTTTTTGAATCAATTGAGTTTTTATATTTGAAGTATAATTTTTCCATCTTTTATATTTTTGACGTTTTAAACGTCAGTGTCATCCTCTCGATGTGCATTTAAAATATGATTTAAATTGAAAATAAACGATGAAAGCGTAAATATAAATGATACCATCAAGTCGGAGAAAGTAACATGATGGCCACATCACCATTTTTTAATTCCTGCTGCAAACCGGCCGTCAATAGCCCCAATATAGCTATATTACAACTAGGGAAATATGAATAGTATATTTCCCGAGGTTGGGATGTATAGACAATAGGGTGGGTCGAAAATTTTAGATTTGCGACGGGTAGTGAAAAAATGATAGTTTTTATGATTCTATGTAAGGGAGCGACCGTGGTTTCGATCATGGGTTCACCCCCAGCTCGCACAAATGCCTCAAAAATGGCCATTTTGGTAGTTTTTTCATATTTCACCCAATAGCTCATACTGTACATATTATATGTGCGACTTTTTGGTCACAAATTACTCATGGGTCTTCAACCTTTAGATAAAGTCCATTGGGACCATTTTTTGATGGTAAACCGGTGGAGTTATTGCCCTCTGAAAATATCGATTTTTGGGGGTAAAACTGCGAGATGCTTGTTACAATGATAAATAGGTAATAATTAGATTCTAAACCACTCCATTTACTAATTTAGACTCTAAACTGCACCGCAAGCGCATGAAGTTGGTTTTCGACCGAAGAAAAACTTTGTTTTTGACATTCATTTTCGATTTTTTACCTCAAATTGGCGAAAAAACGCGAGACTCTTATTAAAGTGATTAATAGGTGATGATTCGCTTCTAATCCACTCATTGTATACGTTTAGAATCTAAACTGCACTGCAAGTTTATGTAGTTCACTCTCAACCGAAGGAAAACTTTGTTTTTGCCGTTTACTTTCGACTTTTTAGCTTAAATCGTCGAAAATGTCGAGATGATTATTACTATATTGCTGTGATAAATTGTCTAAATGTGGATTTAAAAACCACTCTCTGTCCTAATTTAACATCTTAACTTCACCGTTAGCTCATTAAACTGAATTCCGACCGAAGAAAACTTTTGTTTAAGCCTATTTTTGACTTTTTATTTCCTGATGTGCCTATGTCAGGTTTGGTTAACAAAATGTTGAATATAGTGTACTAAACTAATTCTCTACACTCATTGAGCACATTAACTTGATATCAGATTCCTAGGATATGGAATTGTCAATTTCAGCCAAAAAGTCGAAATTAAACGTCAAAAACAAAATTATCCTTCGGTCGAAAATTAACTACATAAGCTTGCGGTGCAGTTTAGATTCTAAATTTAAACAATGAGTGAATTAGAAGCTAATCATCACCTATTAATCACTTTAATAAGAGTCTCGTGTTTTTTCGCCAATTTGAGGTAAAAAATCGAAAATGAATGTCAAAAACAAAGTTTTCCTTCGGTCGAAAATCAACTTCAGGCGCTTGCGGTGCAGTTTAGTGTCTAAATGAGTAAATGGAGTGGTTTAAAAGCTAATTGTTACCTATTTATGCTTGTAACAAGCATCTCGCATTTTTACCTCCAAAAATCGATATTTTCAGAGGGCAATAACTCTACCGGTTTACCATCAAAATATGGTCCCAATGGACTTTATCTAAAGGTTGAAGACCCATGAGTAATTTGTGACCAAAAAGTCGCACATATAATATGTACAGTATGAGCTATTGGGTGAAGTATGAAAAAACTACCAAAATGGCCATTTTTGAGGCATTTGTGCGGGCTGGGGGTGAACCCATGATCGAAACCACGGTCGCTCCCTTACATAGAATCATAAAAACCATCATTTTTTCACTACCCGTCGCAAATCTAAAATTTTCGACCCACCCTAATAGACAACCAAGGGAAATGTATTCATATTTCCCGTGTTGTAATCAATAGTTTTTTTCTGATTGAAAGAATATTGTTCTGTAAATGGGAAAATATTGGATTGTACATTTTTGAATTTATCGGATTGGTATCGTTGCTAAGGGCCTTGTTTGTAAATATCATGGTTGACTTGTTTTGGTATTTGCGTTGTTTCATAAATTGGTGAAATGTCAAACTATGTGTTAACGCAAGCGACGAAAGACCGTGAATGTTTGGTTCCCGTAAAATCCAAACCTGTAAAATCCATAAAGGATACCTTCCTAAGAAATCGGAGGTGTTGTCCCGAAAGCAATTAAAACAATTCTTGCGAGAAGCTCCTAATGACAATTGTTTGATGTCTATATTTCCCTAGGGAAATATAAGCAGTTCATATTTCCCTAGGGATATATAAGTGTGTTATGACATATCGTAACTAAGGCAATATTACTCGATATTGTTTCAATCAGAAAAAAATGATTTATTTGTTTAAATATTTTTTTCGCGGATTGATATGAAAATTTGTTTGACATTACAATGTATTTTTCGCTTGATTGAGAGTTGCCTTCGAATTTCCCGTACCAAAAAGGGCAAAAACAGGTTCCCCGAAGTTTTAGGGCCCGTTCACACGGGCCACTTTCAGAGGCGCCACCGACGGACGTTAGCAGCGCTGCGAACGCGCCACCGTTCAGTCCCATATGCGTACAGCCTTTGCCAACGGAAGCTTAGCAGCGCTTCCGAGTGGCTACGTCTGAACGGGCCCTTAATAACACCGCGTGTGATTTCCCCGACCTCCATGCGAGTCCCTAACTTATTCACGCACAAAAATCGAGTCGCCGAACGGTGGCGAAATTTGCTTGCCGTGACCGGCTTCTAGTGACCCGGCATTTGACGTTTAAACGTCGCGTCGTTGCACGACGCACTTATTTCCTGGCACAGTAGAACGAGAGACTTTTCTTCAGATGCTGCCTGTGAAAGAAGCCCAATAACGGCTTCTGCGAGGTATTAACAACCCCGCGTAAGTTTTTTTCGAGCACCGGTGTGTTTACCTAACTTTCCCACGTAATTGAACCGGAGCAGCAATCGGAGAAATGATCGAAAACGATTAGGAGGTTACGTATTCTGTAAGTTTTATTTCAATTTAAACATTGAACAATAATAATACGAATATAATGACTTTAATATTTTTAATAGTAAACAAATGTGTGTGATACCAAGAAACTGCATTTTATTGAAAAGTTTCAGAATTCCTGAATCAAAATGTATCAAAAATGGCTTCCACCATCAACCATATGTAAAGAAATTTATTGAAGAGTTTTACTCGAAATAATTATACGGTCCGTCCGATTTAAATATTCATTGCATGTCGCTTACGAAATCATGATCATTATGATTATAAATGATTACACCACACACACACCATCAAACACCACAATATCTATTATAAATGTCAATTTTTGTTTTACTTGGGTACCTACGAAATTTTTACAAAGCTACCTGCGATATGTTGATAGAATTAAGTATATTAAAAATTATTGCACTGCAAGTTATTACTAATTTCTCCTGAACAATTCGCGAAAAAATTATGTGTTTAACTCGGCAATAGAGAAGATTTCCTGACTTGGCTGGATTCACAGTCTCGCTCGACGGTGAAACTCCAGCCGCGTCCGTTAATCTGTCACTTTATTGCCTCGTTAAACAAATAACTATTGTGATATTTTTCATATTTAGAAAATTATTGAAAAAAAACAAACAAACAGTTTGGGCAAACACCCACTTCCGGTGTACGAAATTTCACCAAAAGTTCTTCGGATTTTTAAATAAGATTTATGTTCAAAGTTTAATATCAATTTGCTCACACAATTTATTTTTTCCAGAAATTGAATTCGCCTCTAGGGACCTCAAAACGGATATTTCCGCAAAAAAAATACTTGCTCGTACTTCGTAACGGAGAATGTAATAAAAATAGCGATGTGACCATCATGTTTCTTTATTTATATTTACAGTTTCATGGTTTATTTTCAATTTAAATCATATTTTTTACACAAACTGGAGAGAAAGTCGATTTTTCAGCTTGGAGAGAGAAGTAATCATTTCTCTCCAGGCGAGGTTCCATTTTTTTTTCAGATATCTTTAAAATCGTCTCTAAGGACCTCGAAACGGATATTTCCGTAAAAAAAATTGAAAAATTTTCACGATCACAATACTTTCTCGTACTTCGTAACGAAGAAAGTAAATAAATTGTATTTACTTTTTAATGTGTACTAATTTGTTTTATTATTGTTTTAGGGATGTTTGGCTGACCCCAAACCCTACGCGGAGTCGAACAAAGTCGACGAGCTTGGCGAAAAATTAAATAGCGCTACCAACGGCGCAATGAACCACGTCCGGAAGCATTTGGGATTATTTGAGCATTATTCCTATCGAGTATAACTGGTGAAGTAGCCCACAACCTATACAATGGAACAGATTTTAATGATTTTTAAGTCCATATTATGTAAAATGTTCGATATAATTATTCTGTAATAAATCGTAATAATAAAAACTTTATTTCTCCGCCATCGCAGAAACTATAACAAGAAAATAATTATATTATACAGGGTGTCCCGTTTCGAGTGTGCCAAACGAAAACAGGAAGCAAATAGTGCTATTCTGAATATAAAAGTTGAAATAAACATATGTCCGATTGCTTATCGTTATCGAGTTAAATAATCTTAAAAGCTTTTCGATCATACAAATTTTCAGTATAAATTTATTAGATTGCCATTAATTTAAACAAAAATATTTGGGCAGGTTAATGTTTATTTAACAGTTGTTCGTACAAAAATAACAGAGCAACCTATCAGTTGCTGTTAGTTACACCAAGTGAAATTTTGTAATAAACATTTTTCTCCCAACGCTCTCCGACCAGTCGTTTTCTAGAAAAAAGCCCGATACGGGTGGTCTGGGACACCCTGTATATATGCATTCAGATTTCAGATTATTAAAAATGTTGTTTGTCACTGCTCGGAAATGGTAAAAATTACAGTAATTGTACCTGGTGCAACTGATGGGTTGTTTTTTGTATGAACAACTTTCGAATAAACATTAACCTGCTTAAATATTTTTGTTTAAATTCATGGCAATCTAATAAAATACTGAAAATTTTTGAAAAAATTATAGATTTCTGATTTCGAATAAAAATGAGTGCCAAATCCGAGATACAAAAAAAACAGCAACACACCAAAATCGGAAATTGTACGATTTAAAAAATTAATCATTGAATGATTTTTTTTTATTGGTTAGCTCCAGAAAATAAACCCATTCGATGGTGAGAGAGCTAACTGCAAGTGGTATTTAGTAAGAAGGTAAATGTAATTATATAATTCTGTACGATTTGTCAATGAGCTATTGGCCTGATGGTCTCTCTACTAATGACGTATTTTTTTTGTATACATTATTGTAGCATAACATAAATGAACTATTGACCTGATGGTCTCTACTACACTGATAATATTAAATCGCATTAAAAAAAATCATTATCGTGAATAATTCATTCAATAAATTTTACATAAATGAGCTATTGACCTGATGGTCTCTCTACTATCGTTATTTATATTGAGAGATATTATTAAATCGCATTGAAAAATTCACAATAAATTATTCATTCCATAAAGTTTAATTAATTTAATTTAATTGCTTACCAACAGTAGAAACTATCTTCATAACTGATAATCCATTTCCAGTAATGTAATTTTCAATATTCTGCACACACTAAAACAAGCGAACACTCACTCGGTGGAAGGTAAACTGCCGAATCGAACGGTTTTCAATGACTAAAAAGAGAATGCGTTCATGCATCGTAGATAAGAATTGATAACAGACGACAGAAGAATGTGTTTTTGCCGGATGTTAATTGCCTCCGGCGCGGCGGTTCGCACCGCAAAATTTTCCAGTTCGACCGGTGAGTTTGTTCGGTGTTTTAGATTTTAACAGCGCCACAGAGTGTTATTCTTGAATTTTAATTTTTGAGTTCACTGGAATTTGAAATACTTTCATTTGATCAGATGGCGAAGTTGTGAAAATTTCTAAAAAGTTCGCCGACTCGACAAAAAATAGAAAAATAATAGCCATCGAAGTTAAACTTTCCAGAATAACTAGAACTGCATTCTTGATTATGATTTTGTGAAAATATATTTACACCCTTCACTGAATTTTAAAATACTTTCATTTGATCAGGCGGAGAAGTTGTGAAAATTCAAATATACGAAACAGCAGAATCAATCGTTTATTTATATTTACCTTAACCCGCGAATGGTGTCCCTACTGGTCTGTGAGACCGGGTGTGTCGAATAACTTTATTCTCCTTTATTGTTTTTTGTTGCAATTTCGAGTAGGTGCCGCATTGCAGAGCTTAAATTGATTAAATATCGTTGTTTTATTGTCAAAGAGCATAAATTAAAAAAGGCATAAACTATTAGTAACACGTTTTGAAAAATCTTCAGTTGAAAACCCGGCGTCACCATTAAATTTGCGTCACCAATGGCAGGTTGATAAAACTAAAAAGAAAACAAATTTAACATACATGTGATGGCATTATCATTAAATTTTTTATTCAAATTAATATATTAGACATTTATACTTTTAAAAACACAGTAAATTGATGCTTTTAAACTAATGTGAAATGTAATCATTATAGCAAAAATATTTGTTGTGCGCACCCTGTGAGGATTGATAAAAGTGAGTAATTTTTCGTGTGAGCATTTTTCAGTGTGAGCAATTTTCGTGTGCGCAATTATCACTGTGCGTTATTTTCTGTGTGCGGAGTTTTCCGTGTGAGGAGTTTTCGTGTGCGGAGTTTTCGCCGTGCGCAGTTTTCTGTGCGCAGTTTTCGGGTGAGCAGTCTTCCTGTGCGGATATATCACCGAACCCTAAACTGTAAAGAAAGTAAAATCGTCGTCATTTCATTAGCTAAAATCTGTTGGGTAATGAAACTGCTATCATTTTATTGGACGTCACCTGTGGAGAAAATGATTCGGTCGAATAATGGACAACTTTCTCAATCAAAAACGATTCGACAACATTTAATAAGATGCGAAAATAGTATATTATTAAACGAGTGAGAAAGTTGGCCATTTGCAATTCACTCGAGTGGCAATGGCCAACTTGTTCACGAGTTTAATATTATACTTTTACGCATCATATTAAATAATTACCTAAAGATTTTTCTGTTTGTAGTAAATTATAACGAATAATTTTTCTATTTGGATATTGCGGCAGTTCGCTGACAAAAAACGAATCGTAACCATAGTAACAACTAAACTGTTGGGCAATGAAACCGCTATCTTTTGATTGGACGTCACATGTTGGGCAATGAAAGCGCTATCATTTGAGTGGACGTCACCTGTGGAGAAAATGATTCGGCCGAATAATGGACAACTTTTTCAATCAAAAACGATTTAACTATGTACGTTTATATTATTTAATAAGATGTGAAAAAAATAAAATATTATCCTATGCCCAACGTGTCATCCCTAACTCTCAATTTGGTTTTACGGCAAATAAATCTACAATTCAGCCCTTTATCATTTTAACATACAGAGTGTGTAAAAATCCCGGATCAGTCAATTATTTCGGAAATTGTGCACCATACAAAAAAGCTTCCAATATAAAAGTTGTAGGACTTGAAGCAATCTATTAAGCTAGAACTCTTGCAATTATACAGGGTGTCCCAAAAAGTCGTGGTAAACAAAACTTCCGGTTTTTAAAATGGAATGACCCTTTTTAAATCGCATTTCCTGATTCCGCTAAATATTATAAACAACAATTATTTAATATATCATATGGCTAAACCGATCAGTTTCAGAAATAATTTGAATTGAAAGACATAAAGCTATGTATGTGTTTAGTGCCGATTGGTGATAAACGATATTATTTACATTTTGCATTTTGACAAGCTGGTACCAGAATGTTTTGCGTCACTGTCAAATTAGAAAAGTCTGAAAATGTCTCTTAGCGAAAGGGAACGTATAACTTTATTAATGATGAGAGGTTTTGGAGACCGACAAAGAACAGTTAGCGAAACAAAGGAATTATTTAATACTACTTTTCCAAACCGACGGCCCATATCAAAATCTACAGTTGTGAGGACAGTTCAAAGATTTCAGGAAACTGGGTCTTGCAGTGATAAAGTTCGTTCAGGAAGACCAAAGTCGGCAACAACTGATGAAAAAAAATTGGATGCATTACTACATTTTGTTCAGGATCCACTTTTATCACTGAGGAAAGCTGCTACCCAAGTTGATGTTTGCTTTAAATCAATTGAAAATATTTTGAAAACCAGTAATTTTCACCCATATAAAATAAATCTTGTCCAGGAATTAACAGAAGATGATTTCGATCGTAGATTGGAGTTTTGCGAAGTAATGATGCAAAAACATGAAGAAAACAACATTTTTTTAAATCAAATAGTTTTTTCGGATGAGGCAACTTTTATGTTGAACGGGACTTTGAATCGACATAATTGTCGTTACTGGGCTGATCAGAATCCACATTGGATGAGTGAAACACATACTCAACACCCCCAGAAAGTAAATGTCTGGGCTGGCATTATTGGCAACAGATTAGTGGGACCTTTCTTCATAGAGGGGAATTTGAATGCCGAAATGTATCTTCACATGCTGCAAAATGAAATTGTACCAGCAATAACGAATGCTGTAGGACCACTATTACGCCATACGTGGTTTCAGCAGGATGGAGCTCCTCCTTATTTTGGGCAAGTTGTTAGAGTTTATTTAAACAACACTTTTCCTAACCGTTGGATAGGGCGAAGAGGCCCCATGGAATGGCCCGCTAGGTCGCCAGACTTAACGCCCCTTGATTATTTTCTTTGGGGACACCTGAAAAATAAAGTGTTTTCGACAAAACCTGCAGATCTGAACGAATTGAGGAGAAGAATTATTGACGAATGTGCATCTATCAACCAGGAAATGTTACAAAACGTCATCGACAAATTTTATTATAACCTAGCCCATTGTCAAACTGTAGGAGGAGGACATTTTCATCATTTAATTAAATAACCTCATACACTAAATTTTTTATTATCGGTTATTCTTATTAATTTTTACTGCTGTTTTAAAGTTATGGTTAATTTTAATGTAAATATTTAATAATTTAGTTGAATAATTCTTGAGTGAGGTGCATTGAACACAGATTCAATGTTTTTTTAAGGTATAACATGGAACATTTTGATTCGACTGGAAACAATGCAAAATGTTGGTAATATCATTCCTATAGCATTCGTGCTATTAAATATTTTTTATTTCTGAAACTAATGAGTTTAGCCATATGATATATTAAATAATTGTTGTTTATAATGTTTAGCGGAATCAGGAAATGTGATTTAAAAAGGGTCATTCCATTTAAAACAAACGGAAGTTTTGTTTACCACGACTTTTTGGGCCACCCTGTATAATTGCAAGAGTTCTAGCTTGATAGATTGCTTCAAGTCCTACAACTTTTATATTGGAAGCTTTTTTGTATTGTGCACAATTTCCGAAATAATTGACTGATCCGGGACTTTTTACACACTCTGTATAATGTGCAAGGCGCTCATCTCCAGGGCTTCAAGTCTGCCTCTTAATTTTCAGACAGAAATAAAGCGTTTGACTCTATCTGGCTCAAGGGATTACTCTACAAATTAAACAAATTAGATTTACCACCGTTTATAGTCGTTCTTAACAATAATTTACTACATTTCCGCAAAATTAAAGTTAAAATCAAAAACTGATTTCCTATGAATTTTGGCCACAGCAGGAGGGGGGGGGTTCCTCAAGGCTCTCCTCTATCCCCCACGTTGTATAATTTATTCTGTTACGATCTTTACAGTAACAGCCTAAACGCATACGTTCTGCAATATGCCGACGATACGGCACTAGTTGCACATTCTTGCAACTTAGCAAAGACAATGCAAGAACTGCAGAAACTTACGAACAGTTGTCGAGAAATGGTTAATTACCTGGTGACTTCATGCTAATCCAAATAAATGAGCAAAATAATTATAGATTTTTATTTGACGGTCACTGAACCGATTATTATTATATTTTATTTTATTTGTGCTCCCTTACCGTTATTTACCTTTGTATTAACTGTGTTTCCATCCCGTGGCCCATGCTTACCGAATTTGTTTTTGTCGTATACTTGTTAGTCACCACGACGGGTCGCGTTGGTGTGAAGTGAGTGTCCCTGTTACTTTCCTTATTTTATTGTGAAATTATTACCCCAATTAAATTTGTTATTAATATTAAGAAGATAGTCGTTTCATTTTCTACACTGTTGTCGGTTAGGCTGGTATTATCCATTAACTAAAGTAATCATGGGAAAGAGTAGATGTTGTTATAATTGCAACAACTTTATTGGCCCTCGAACAATGGCTTTAAAATGCAGTAAAGATGAGTGCAAGCAATGGTTTCACGTCAATTGTTTATCTGATATGACCCTGGATGATATTACATATTATATCGAGGAGGCGAAAAGAGCGAGTGGCGATAAATGGGTTTGCGTATCGTGTATGCCCGCTGAGGAGCCCGCGCTGTCTTCCGCGGCTTTGGCGTCGGGTAAAACTAAGCAGGGGTTCTTGACGGATTCAATTCGCTTGGTGTTAAAGGATGAACTCGGGGAGCTATTTAAAACTGAATTCCAGACCGTAATGCGTGATTTATTTAATGAGATTCGGGATATTAAAATTCGCATCGATAAATTAGAACGAAAATCGTGTGATGCGGGGATTTCGTCTTCTGTTAACTCCAGCCAGTCTGATATAATTAACGAACTTGAGGAGCGTCAGCGCAGGTCATTGAATGTTATGGTATTTAATTTACCGGAATCATTGGGGTCGGTCGAAGAAAAAATAGCAAAGGACACCACTGCCCTGAGAAATATTTTGGATGCTGGTGCTGAATTTGAACCATGTAAGGCGATAAGAATTGGGAAAGTTAACAATAACAAACCCCGTCCCATTAAACTCACATTTGCCAACCGGAAGTCTGCCGTAGAGGTTTTAAGAGTTTGCCGTATTATTGATACAGGCACGGTGAGGTTTGCAAGTGATTTAACTTTAGCGCAGCGTGATCATATTAAAAAACTTAGAGACGAGCTTAGTTTGCGAAGATCAGAGGGAGAGACGGATTTGACGATTAAGTATGTCAACGGTCATCCGGAAATTGTTCAATCTACCATCAATAAAAAAACTGAATATTTACTTCCAGAATGTGGGGGGTATAAAGGGAAAAATTAAGGACATATTGTTAAAGATTAATTGTTCTGTTTATGACGTACTTATTTTTGTTGAGACGTGGTTGGATCAATTTGTAAATGATGCTGAGCTTGCTCTGTACGGCTTCAGCATTTTCAGAACGGATAGATCGAATTCTACTAGTTCCAAGATTAGAGGTGGAGGAGTAATGATTGCGGTGAGATCCCAATTGCGGTGTTGCAGACTTGAGGCGTGTAGTTCAGTAGAGCATTTATTTGTGAGAATAAATGAAAAGTATGTAATTGGAGCCTCTTACATTCCTCCCGGTTCTAGCATCTCACTATATCAGGAGCATTGTGAAGCTATTGATAATATATGTAGTTCCTACCCTCATTTAAACTATATTTTTTGTGGAGACTACAACATTCCGAATGCTGAGTGGGATTTTACTGGAAATAATGTACTAGCACATTCTAACAATTCATATGCAGCCGAAGTATTGGCCGAATCTTTCGAATTTCATAATTTGAGGCAAATTAATAATTTACCAAATGATCGTGGAACTTACTTGGACTTAATTTTTTCGAACTTAAGCAACATGAATATCGAGTTATCAAGTGATCCATTGTGCAAGGCTAGTTTTCATCACCTACCTTATTCCCTGGAAGTGTCAAACTATAATATGTGCTACGTTTCTGGTGTCGAAGACTGGATTTATGACTTTAAATCTGCGGATTATACTGCGATTAACAATTATTTGTCGATGGTTGATTGGTCGGATGTTTTGGAGTGCGGTAATGTTAGTGACATGGTGGACGAATTTAATAATGTGTTATACGAGGCTTTTAATTTGTTTGTGCCGAGAAATTTTGTAAAAGTATCTAATTTTCCTAAATGGTTTAACAGCCATCTTATTCAACTAGTCAAAGCGAAGAAAAAAAGTCATGCGAAATACAAGGATAGTGGAAGGCGATCTGATTACGATATTTTCAGTAAACTTCGTCAACAGTGCGCGGATCTTAGTGCTAGATTGTATTCCGAGTATATCATTCGTACAGAGCAGCGTATATATTCGGATTCTAAATATTTTTGGTCTTTCGTCAACCAGCGTCGTAAAACTACTGGGTTCCCCAGGCAGATGTTCCTTGCTGACAAATCCTCGGATACGGTTGCGGAATGTGCTGAATTATTTGCTGATCACTTTTCGGGTGCGTACATTGAGTCCAGCAATATAGCTACTATGCCAGATTACAGCAGGACTGATTCTATTAATCTTAATATATTCAGTGTGACAGTGGAAGATATTTTCAATTGTCTGAATGATCTCCCAGAGTCCTGTGAGGTGGGTCCTGATGGTATACCAGCGTATTTCTTAAATAAATGTATGTATTCACTGTGCAAGCCGATTCATGATATATTTACCATGTCTTTAATGACTTGCTCGTTCCCGTCTGCTTGGAAAAAATGCTTTATTCTACCTATATTTAAAAGCGGCTGTCGCGAAGATATACAGAATTATCGTGGTGTCTCTTTGCAGTCCGTTTTACCTAAATTGTTTGATAAACTAGTTAGTGTGCAATTAATGTGGAGTTGCAAGAATTTTATAATTGATGAACAGCACGGTTTCTTTAAAGGCAGATCTACAACAACTAATTTATTACAATTTCACTCGTACTTGTTGGAGTCTTTGGAGAACGGTAAACAAGTAGATGCAATTTATACTGATTTCTCCAAAGCCTTCGACAGGGTTAATCTCAAATTGCTAATTCATAAGTTAAAGTGTTTTGGCATGGGAGAGGGTGCAGTTCATTGGCTTCATAGTTTTCTTCATGGCCGTACTCAGGTTGTTCGCATTGGTAAAACGACTTCGCGAGAAATAGCCGTTCCGTCTGGTGTACCTCAGGGCTCACATTGTGGGCCAATTTTGTTTTTAATTTTTGTAAATGATATAGGATCTAGATTACTATCAAGTAAGTTTCTCATGTTTGCCGACGATCTTAAATTATATAAGTCGGTAAATAATTGTCAAGATCATGTTGATCTCCAGCATGATTTGGACACTATAGTTGAGTGGTGCACTGTAAATGATTTATTTCTGAACGTAAAAAAATGTTATTCCATTTCTTTTTTTAGAGGGAAGCGGGCTGTTAATTCTTATTATCTTCGCGACCAGAAGTTGTCCTACACCGAAGAAATTAAGGATTTGGGCGTTACGTTTAGCTCTAATCTTAATTTCAACACACATATTAAGAATATATGTAATAAAGCGTCGCAGGTATTGGGTTTTATCAACCGCTTCTCTCAAGATTTCAAAACACCAACAATCAAACATCTTTACCTAACTTTGGTAAGACCGCATGTGGAATATGCTTCCTGTGTTTGGTCACCGTATTTAGTTTATTTGAAAAACAATATTGAGGGAGTTCAGAGTAAATTTTTACAGTTGATGTCCAGGAGACTTGGTATTCAGAGATCTAACTTTAGCCACAGCGGAATGTTGGCGGCTCTGGATTTGAGGTCGTTGGAAAATAGGAGAATTGGGGCTGACTTGTGCTTTCTATTTAAATTAGTAAATGGAATTATTGATTGTAGTAGTTTATTAGCGAAATTGCAATTTGTTACTCCTTGCGCTAGAAATACTAGATCTAAGTATTTGTTCAGATTGGATTTTCATTCAACCACGTATGGGATGTTAAATCCCATCTCCCGAATGATGCGAACTGGCAATCTGATCTGGAATCGGGATTCGTCTTTATTTTTTTCGAAATCGTTCGCCTCATTTAAGCGTTATGTTAATCGTGTGAACCTAGTTGCCCTGTGTTAAGTCTAAGATCAATGTTTAGTCTTAGTATTATTATTTTATATTTTAGGCATATCATTCTAAACTCAATTGTTCATTATTGTTTATATATTTAAATTATCTTTTATACACGTTTTGGTGTCTTTCATTTTATTAGCTGTAATTTTTATTGGTTAGCTGTACAACTTTGTGTATTTTCTCGTGGAACAGGGGATTCCGTAAATAAATAAATAAATAAATAAATAAATAAAACTGCTCATCTTCCACCACATCTCCAAATGTCAGAATGCACCAAGTTTGGGTATTTGCGCAACAGTCGTCCGCTTAATTTTTGGGCATCACACTCGATCATAAACTTACAAAACACACAAAAAATGTTAAACAAAGAGCCAAAATAAGAGCCAAGACCTTTAGGTCCCTCACATATAAAACAGAAAGAATAAACAGAAAAGTCGCAATTAACATCTATAAATCAATATGCAGGCCAATCATGGATTACGGATCAATTTTATTCACCCTGGCAACCAAATCCTCTCTGCAACATCTCCAAGTAGCGAAACGCGCCTCTCTGCGCATAATAATCAAAATCGGACATCCACAAAACCCCCTTCATAACGTAAACAACGAAATACCATATAGTCTAACAAACACAACTCCACTTCCTGAACGCAAAAAAAACTAAAATTGTTTTTTGAGCTCTATTTTGTGGTATGAAATGTGAACCGCCCCCCTTCCCCCCTGAGGCAGGGTGGGGGGTAACTTTGAAATCTTAAATAGGAACCCCTATTTTTTATTGCAGATTTGGATTCTGCGCTTAAAAAGTTTGGGTTTCTATCCGAAATGTTTTTTTTTCGATTAGCGACAGATGGCGCTATAATCGGCAAAAACTGTCAAATTGACATTTATTAAATTTAATTTATTTCTCGCACTAAATGACAGATTGTGACATTTTTTTCGAAGTCATTTTTTTAAGAAGGCTTTGATTAAAGTAATTCGAAAAATTTTGTGTCGTCAATAAGTTTTTGTGTGTGATATTTGGGATAAAGGTAAGTATTCTTGTAAAAAATAATTCGTATAGACCAGTGATGGGGAAACTACGGCCCGCGGAAAGGTTTAATCCGGCCCGTTTAAGAGTGCCGTCATGAGAATGTTTGAACCTTTGACTATACAGTGCGTTTTTTTTATAGATGCACCATAGGGATTTACATGTTAAAATTTGTATGCCTGTTAGTGGTTTTCCTATTGCGAATTTCAGTATCATTTTTGGTACACTTTAAGTTTACATTGTCTTTCACAACTTGTAATAGTTTTTATAATAAAAAAATCGTAAATTTTAAAGAAATGAAAGAAAATATTTTTCGGTGCTTAATTATTATTTGTTTTATGAATAGGCGCGTTTGTTGACAATCAACAATAAATAACTTACAAAAGTAATAAATACGTATTACAATATGAAATACAACTTAATAAAAAAAATAGCTCTAGAAAATATTTAAATTTATTCGCTTCATAATAAATATTCAAATTGTTTGCCGTAACAAGCTAAACAGTAGCCTAGTCTATCTTGAAAATGTTTTATCGCGTTTTGCAATTACCTAACTCCATTGCCTAATTCCATTAGAGGCTTCGATTATTCGATCTGTTAGTTCTTGCAAATATCATGGCCTGTTTCAAATGTTATCAAACACTTTTGTTTCGATATATCCCCAATAAAAGAAGTCCAGCGGACTCAAATCACAACTTCGTGCTGGACCTACTGATAAAAATAAAATAATATTTAAAAACAAAACTAGTCAAATATTTTCTTTTTTTTTAATTTACGATTTTTTTATTATAAAACCTATCAGAAGTTGTTAAAGACAATTCAAACTTCCAGCATACCAAAAATGATACTGAAATTCGCAATAGGAAAACCATTAACAGGCATACAAATTTTAACATGTAAATCCCTATGGTGCATCTATAAAAAAACGCACTGTATACTATTGGACTGCTAGCGCCGCTTCATGTCTGTCTCCAAGCAACGGTGGCGCGACCCTAAATGGTTGCGGTATGTTACTAAATTAGCTATTTTGTGTCTATGACATATGACTCTATGAGCTCGCATTGCATATTGTGATACCCTGCAATTTATTCACACCTTTGAATATATAAACATTTATATTGTCAAACATTCACACTTTGTCAAAATATTGCTATGCGAAAGGCTGCAATACGTCCACGTATATATGCCAACGCGGTTATAATACTCGCCAGCTGATTTACACGTCAGTTGACATTTGACTTATAACCTAAAATTCTGTATTAGATTTCCATCAAATCCGGAACTTCGCAAATTATGGGTTGACGCTTTGCTTGTAAAGAACAGGCAGGAAAGTGGACCCGAGTTGCTGAAATATGCTCGCATTTGCATTCTCCACGTTGCTGATGAATACATCGAGAAATATTTTTTTTGCTTTCCGGTTTTTAAATTACGCTTCATTTTCGGCTCTGGGGCGGGACTTATATCGGGCTCTAGCTTGTGGACAACTTTTGGAGCAGTGATCATATGGAAAATGGAGGGGGACTAGCAGTCCAATAGTATATAGTCAAAGGTTTGAACGCGTTCTTACTTCGTAATGTGACGACCCGCATAAAAACTACCTGCGGCGATATTCAAAACACAATAGTATTCTGGACAAATCCATCCGACCTAAACAGATCTAGACTCATCTTCGCTAGAAACTTCCAGACACTCTCGCAGGTAGGTATAAATACAAGAGAGGCCGCCCGAAGATCACTTAGTTAGCGACTTAGTCAGTCATCTGCAGCGACCCCTTGTGTAATCCCCCAAACTCCCAGTGCCTCAACAAACTCCCGCGTAAGAGCATTAGTTAGCAGTAAGCTTTCGTCAATTGCGTTTCTGTGTGTTGTTCTCCGTAGTAGGTAACGTCTAAAATGGATGTTAAAAAAAGAAAAGTGGATTCAGAATGTCGAGTTTTTAAAGAAGAATGGACGTGGAAATATTTCTTTACTTTATTTAAAGAAAAACCTGTGTGCTTACTTTTGCAATTTTAAAAGAATATAACATTCAACGCCATTTCAAGAGCAAACATGAAAACCACTCCTACTCATCGTTAAGTGAAGAGGTGAAAAAAATTAAATCGAAAGATTTAATAAAAAATTTATCAAGTCAACAACAATTATTTCAGAGAGCTAATCATTCTCAAAGATGCGCTACGAAAGCCAGTTATGTGTTGGCTTATAATACCTATTGCTAAATCTAATAAAGCATTTTCAGATGGTGAATTTATAAAGCAGTGCATGATAGATGTGTGCGATATTATGTGCCCTGACAAGAAAAAGGATTTTCAGTCACTGTCTCTCTCAAGAAGAACAATCACCGAGAGAATTGAAAATATTGATAAAAATCTAATTTCACAACTGACTACAAAAACTCAAAAATTTATATTTTATTCAATTACCATGGATGAAAGTACAGATATCAGCGATACTGCGCAGTTACTCATATTTGTAAGAGGAATCAATGCAAATTACAGAAGAACTTGCAGGGCTGCAGTCAATGAAAGGAACAACGACTGGTGCCGATATATTTTGTGAATTTGAAAATTGCATCGATAAACTTCGTTTACCTATTGACAAGCTATGTAATATAACTACAGATGGTGCTCCTAATATGGTTGGAATCAATCAAGGATTTGTTGGGAAATTTAATTCTAAGTATCCGGAAAATGATGTTGTTTTTTTTTGCATTGCCTTATCAGGATGCTCTCTGTAAATCGGCTTTAGATATTGACCATATACTTAATATTGTTGTAAAACTAGTAAATATGATTCGTTCCAGAGGATTATTACATCGCCAGTTTCAACAGTTTTTGGAGTCCGTACATGCTGAGCATTCCGATATCCTGTATTATTCAAAAGTTCGTTGGTTAAGTGCTGGAAAAGTACTTGAAAGAATTTGGGATTTAAAAGACGATATTGTGAATTTTCTTCTTGATAAAGACATTTATAATCAATTTGACGTCTTAGAAAACGAAACGTGGCTTTCTGATTTCACTTTTTTCACAGACCTCCTCGTACACATGAATAAACTTAATCTCAAATTGCAAGGAAAAAATCAGTTTCTTCACGATATTTGGCAATACCTGAAAAGTTTCAAATTACAGTTATTATTATTTGCTAATCAGATCTCTAAATCTGATTTTTCTCATTTTCCAAGAATACAATCTTTAAAATTCACTATATCAAACAATAAGGTTAAAAAATACGAAATTAATTTGAGAAAACTATCTACAGAATTTGAAAGGAGATTTCAGGACTTTAGAAAAATGCAACCAGAGTTTAGTATTTTTGCGTCCCCATTCAATGTTAATTACGAAGAAGTTGATGCAAAATTTCAACTTGAGTTAATAGAACTGAACTGTAATACTCTCCTGAAACAAACTTTTCATACAGTACCATTACTAGAATTTTATAAAAGTTTAAGTCCAGATAATTTCCCAAATCTAATTACTCATGCAATGAAGATAATGACAATGTTCGGCTCATCTTATATATGCGAACAAATCTTTTCAACAATGAAGCTTAGGAAAACTTCTTTAAGAAACAGAATTACAGATGAGCACCTTTCATCAGTTTTAAGAATTTCTGCTTCGCAAATGGAACCGGACAATGATGAAATTTTGATGAAACAGTCTCAATTTCATTTTTCTCATGCACCATCAACCAGTAATGACACCAGAAAATAAAGTGATAATACTTCACATCAAGAACTACACTAAATTCATTTTATATTTTGTGCTTATAATTTTGTTACCTTTTGCTTTTTTACTATTAAAATAATAAGTATGTAATAATATACTATGTATATGTTTATAGAACACATAAATTAGTTAACGATTAAGCATTATTCTTTGGCCCGCTACGATTGTCTAGTTATTACAAATGGCCCGTCTTAAAAAAAGTTTCCCCACCACTGGTATAGACGAATAAAAATGAATTTCCTTTTCAATAGCATTCCATGTGATGGTGTATGAAGGTTTTTAACAACAAACTTATTTTTGTTTAATTCCACTACACTGAGAGCAAAAAAACAAGCTATAAGTACGGAACAAAAGTCAAAGCAACTGGCAGTTCAATAATTTTTGCTTGAAGTTTTGGCAGTATTTGCTGACGTTTTCAGTCATTTTCTCTAATCGCAATTACAGCCAACTTAATTTGACATATTCGTTTACCCCTTTGACTATATACTATTGGACTGCTAGTGCCGCTTCATGTGTGTCTCCAAGCAACGGTGGCGTGGCGGGATCCTAAATGGTTGCGGTATGTTACTAAATTGGTAGCTATTTTGTGCCTATGACATATGACTCTATGAGCTCGCATTGCATATTGTGATACCCTGCAATTTATTCACACCTTTGAATATATAAACATTTATATTGTCAAATATTCACACTTTGTCAAAATATTGCTATGCGAAAGGCTGCAATACGTCCACGTATATATGCCAACGCGGTTATAATACTCGTCAGCTGATGTACACGTCAGTTGACTTTTGACTTATAACCTAAAATTCTGTATTAGATTTCCATCAAATCCGGAACTTCGCAAATTATGGGTTGACGCTTTGCTTGTAAAGAACAGGCAGGAAAGTGGACCCGAGTTGCCGAAATATGCTCGCATTTGCATTCTCCACGTTGCTGATGAATACATCGAGAAATATTTTTTTTGCTTTCCGGTTTTTAAATTACGCTCCATTTTCGGCTCCGGAGCGGGACTTATATCGGGCTCCAGCTCGTAGACAACTTTTGGAGCAGTGATCATATGGGAAATGGAGGGGGAATAGCAGTCCATTAGTATACAGATTGGTGTCCGTTAATGTGAACATAGGGAGACAAATGCTTGCGCGCTTTGCAAGTACCGGCACCTTGATTATGCATTATTTTAAAAATTTTGTTCTGTCAGTTAACAATTAAGGAGGCCGCTATGGTTTTAAACTAGAATCTTCTTGGGCTTTATTCGAACTAATACATACAATTTTCTAACTTTTAGCGCAAATTAGTGGTTCAAAGTTAAACAAACAACATAAATTTAATTCACAACAAATAACTAACAACAAATTTCCTTAATTGTAATTAGTTTCAATAAATATTCAAATAAATTTCCATGTTCTGCTAAACAATAACCCAGACGATTATAAAATCCCGTTCTTACGCTGTGAAGCATTTCAGGAGAAATTGTAGTAAAAGCATCTTCAATTTTTTCTTGTAATACGTTTAGGGTAGCTGCTCTATTTTCCTCAAAACCATAAATTTTTGATGTAATGTAACCCCACACACAAAAATCTAGGGGTGTCAAATCTGGCGAACGTGGAGGCCATTTGATTGTGCCATTTGTAGCTATAACTCTATTCGGAAAAGTACTTTGTAAAAATTCTCGTACTACTTATGTATTATGAGCCGAACAACCATCGGGTTGATACCAAATCGTGTCTAGTCTAATTCCCGGTATTTGGCGTAAACTAGGTAACTAGGTATTATTTGATTACGAAGGAGATTCAGATATTTTTCACCGTTTAAATTTCCTTGGATAAAATATGGGCCAATAACGTGATTGCCTAATATGCCACTCCATGTGTTCAATTTTTGTGGATATTGCGTGCATACGTAATGATATGCCCCCGTAAAACCATTTTACGATTTGTACTTTTTCAGTTATCTTATATTTATCCATGTAACCAAAACGTTTTCTTTCAAATGCAAATATTATACAGCAATGACAACAACTGACAGAACACAATTTTAAAAATAATGCATAATCAAGGTGTCGATACATGCAAAGCGTGTAAGCATTTGTCTCTCTATGTTCATATTAACGGACACCAATCTGTATAGTCAAAGGTTTACCCGGTTCAGCGAAAACCGCTGACCGTGTTCAGTCATTTCGTCTGAAGCCTCACTGCTTATGTGATTTAGCTAAAACTGCTGAACATATCAGCGAATTCTGCTTATTTTTCTCAGTGTACTTGTATTCAAACATACATACAAACATTAGTTTTTCTCTATTCTTACCAATGCCTCTTATAGCGACATTGAAAAATGTTTTATGTGAATTCATAAATAAGAAGTCATTCAATTATTGCAGCGATCACTGGGAATTTGAATAAAATCCACTTTTTTTCGATTCATTTCTATCAAACTTTTAGTTTCGTATTTAATGATAATTAATGATACGCCATCAATGATATTTTACAATGCTTTTAGAATGGTTTATGATACGCCATCAATGATATTTTACAATGCTTTTAGAATGGTTTATGATACTGCAGAAGGTATGAAGGTGACATGTTAGACATTTTGGGCGAGTGTCGTGGACGTTTCAAAACAGCCGCGAGTTTATGGCGTGAGCGCTTTCCTAATCGCACTCCCCACTCAAGAAATATTTTTAGGCGCTTGTCAAAACGACTGAGAACTAAAGGCATAGTTCATCCCGATCACAATAAGGGAAAACAAATTCGCCGATCTGTTCGCTATGTCAAAACAGGCTTCAGTGGCAGTGCTTCCCTGTGATTCTGTAAGACGCCGAGCTAAAGATTCTGGTATAAGTGAATCGATCATACGCATGCTGCATGAACACAAATACTACCCTTACAGAATGGTTCTTATCAATTCTTTACAACAAAATGACATTATACAGCGATTGGCTTTTTGCAATTGGATACGGACTCAAACGCCTAATTTCCGCAGAATCATATTATTTTCTGATGAAAGTACATTGAAAAGTGATGCAGAGGTGAATACACGGAACTGCCGTTACTGGTCACAAAATAATCCTCACTGGGTGAGAGAAATTGACCATCAACATGTTTGGAAAGTCAATGTTTGGGCGGCATCATTGATGACAAAGTCGTGGGTCCAGTTTTCCAAGAAGAAAATTTAACTGGTGCCAGATACGCAGCGTTTATAGAAAATGAATTGCCAGTTCTCTTAGAAGATCTTCCATTAGAGTTGCGCCTTGATATGTGGTTTCAGCAAGATGGTTGTAAAGCACATACGTCAAGAATCGCTCGAGAAAAATTGAATGCTCAATTTCCTGGAAGGTGGATCGGCAAGTACGGTTTTAGTCATTATCCACCTCGATCGCCAGATCTCACTGTGCTTGATTACTATTTGTGGGGACGAGTAACAGGGTTAGTATACCTCGGGCGCCCTACCACAAGGGAAAATACGAAGCATATAATAAAACTTGGAATTCAATCTTTGGATGCTCAAGAAATTCGCCTAGCAGTCGATTGTTTCCAGAATAGTCACAGCTTGTCTGATCAGTGTACCCAACGGAGGACACATTGTGCATTTACTGTGAATTTCCGAAGAGTGTTTTGTTTATTATGCTAAAATTATAGTAGTATTTATTATTCAGTTTTAAGGTTTTATTTATTTATCATCCTTCTTATAAATTATCATCACTGATTTTATGATATTTTGTTTCTTTTATTCTCCGTTTAAGGGTAGCCGGGATACGACACAACTCAAACACAAGTTTCTGACAAAATTTATTAATTTCGATGCATCAACTGTCATTTGCTGCGAGAAATAAATTTAATTCAATAAATATCATTTTTACAGTTTTTTCGGTTATAGCGCCATCTGTCGCTAATCGAAAAAAAACATTTCGGATAGAAACCCAAACTTTTTAAGGGCAGAATTCAAATCTGCATTAAAAAATAGGGATTCCTATTTAACATTTCAAAGTTACCCCACACCCTGCCTCAGAGGGGAGGGGGGGGGCAATTCACATTTCATGCCACATGATAGAGCTCAAAAAACAATTTCAGACGTATTTTTTTGTATGTCAATCCGATTTGTATTGCGCGAGTTATTTGGGGTGAACGGGTGGTCTGAAACACCCGGTATATAGTTACTCAATAAATATGTTCTCTCTCTCTTTTAATATCGAGTAATAACTAGGGCTGGGAATCGAATACGAATAGTACGAATAATTCGAATACTCGAATATTCGAATACGAATAAATCCACAAAAAAGACTATGGTTGTGTCCTCGTCTCTAACTCCTTCAAACCTACTATCCATAATATCCAAGTTAGCGAGCGAGCCGCCCTAAGAACCTTAACCAAAATCCGTCATCTGCTTAATCCTTTACATAATCCTTCTAATAAACTCCTTTATAATACTACCCTTGTTATCCCTATTAGCGAACGACTTCTATATTTAAGCGAAAAATTTTCCAAAAATCCATTCAACCGCCATATCCTTGCCCTATACTGTCTACACAGAAATCCCAATGTTAACGCAAAATTTAAATCCCCTTCATCGACAGTACTCGGAATTCATCACTTCACATCATTCATCATCATCATCAGAGACAGACTAACGCTACTTAAGTGAATATGTTATTGTGATATAAACATAATTGTTACTTTTTCATATATGTAAAAAGTCTGTCAATAAAGATATTGTATATATATCCACAAAAGAATTATTCGAATATTCGAGTATTCGAATCATTCGAATTATTCGAATATTCGAGTTTTCGAGTTTTCGAATTATTCGAATATTATTCGAATATTCGAGTATTCGAATTATTCAAATATTATTCGAATATTATTCAAATATTATTTGCGGAAGAAATATTAAATTTATGGGAAATTTAATTCTAAAGATATTTGCATTCTTATCTTTTCTCATCAAAGTGATACTTTTTGAAAAAAAGAAGAAACACTTTGAGTGTACACACATTACCGTGTGCCCCAGCAAAAATGATATAGAAATAATTTGTATGAAAATTAGTTCTAAACACAATTTGTATTCTTATATTTTTCTCATAAGTAGTCTACTATTTGAATATTTATTATAATTACCTGTAGATTTATTCGTATTCGATTCGCAGCCCTAGTATCATATGATTATCAAAAAATACGTATGCTGGAAATAAATACTCGAACTATTCTAATATTCGAATATATTTGAATATTGGAAATATTCGAATATTCTAACTATTCGAAAACTCGAATATATGCGAATATTCGAATTATCCGAATAATTCGAGTATTCGAATACTCGAATACTTGAATACTAGATTATTCGAATTATTCGAGTATTCGAATTATTCGAGTATTCGAATACTCAAATCATAAAAATTCCCAGCACTAGTAATAAAGCATATTTAATATCTGGATGTTCAAAGTTTGATGACCTCATGAAGGCTTAGGAAGCATGGTACAACATTTTAGAATTAAGATATATCAGAATTTCCGGAGGAATATCGTAATGTGTAGATTATCCGCCAATTTATACACACCCGATGCATAAATACATAAATAAAAAGGTGGATGCGCCGGGGAATTTTATGGCCAACTTCTCGTTGGTTTAGAAAGCCACGTTTCATTAGCTAATACATTATAATCATTCGCGATTAAAAATATTCTTGGTTCATTAATTTTCAGCTCTGAAGCCCTTATATGAGCTATTTTAAAACATTTTATCATATACAATTTCTGTTAAACATATGTACACTATTTCCAGATCAAACGGACCTGTTAAACTCAATTTAAACTTGCCAACTACAACGCCATCGGTCCCACCACCGCGCTTTTTGTATAAATAGTTTAGAATATAATTTAAATGTATCATTTCTTCACCTGAAGAAGCCAGAGTGTGGCGAAACAATTGTTGCGATTTTGCACAATAAATTATTTGAAAGTGTTATCGTGTATTATTTACAAATTTACCAAAGTCAAATTGTAATTCTTCTCTTTAACATGTTGCCTTTTGGGATATCGAATATTATGTAATTCTCAAGTACAAAGGAAGATACATGAAAATATAAATAGAGTATCTGCATTTTATGTTTTATTTTCCTAATGTAAATTTAGAAAATATATTCATTTCATTTAAAAAAAAGTAAATTAACGATCATCTAAATTGGTTACAAACTGAGATATTTATTATTTATTATATATATATATATATACAAACATCTTTATTTGAAGACATATTTACAATTTTTAGTGTTGATTTACATTATAATATCACAATACTTCAATAGGCTATCGACCAGGAGGTCTTTCCACCTATTTATTATATTTTATTCGTAAATCTAATTCGTCGAGCACTAATTTATTCTTTAATTATGTTCGATATCTATACTTGTGTTGCCCTCGAAGTTTTCAGTAAAGAGTATAAAAGACGGACTATAGTATTTTTACTTTCTCCGTTAGGAAGTACGAGAAAGTATTGTGATCGTGATTTTTTTTCAAATTTTTTTTGCAGAAATATCCGTTTTGGGGTCCCTAGATACCATTTCCATACTCAAAAACTAACAGAGCAATTGATATGAAACTTTGAACATACGTCTTATTTGATAATCCGAAGAACTGAAAAGCTTTTGGTAAAATTTTGTACACCGGAAGTGGGTGGGTTTACCTTAACTGTTTTTTGCCAATATTTTCTTAAATATGAAAAATATCACACAAATATTTAAACAAGCATTAAAGACAACAAAGAAATGAACATCTTTTACTTGAAAATATTTTTCATAAAATCATTGCTATTCGAGAAAGTAATTTATTTTTTATTTTTTATTTTTGGTTTATAATTATGAAACGATAATAGTTACAGCAAATTTATGTAAAAATAATTGTAGAGAATGCCAAAATGAACAACTTCTAAAGAATAAGGTTTTTTCGAAATCTCATTAGTTTTTGAGTAAACCGAGTTTTTGGATTTGAAGTATAATTTTTCCAACTTTCATAATTTTGACGTTTTAAACGTCAGTTTCATCCGAGTTTACGCAACGCTCGAAAAATATGATTTCAATTAAAAATAAACCATGAAAGCGTAAATATAAATGATACCATCAAGTCGGAGAAAGTAACATGATGGCCACATCACCATTTTTTTTTCTGGATATACCGATAAGTTGTAAAATGCAAATTATTAGACCCCTAAAGGCACTGCCTTAAGCCATGAATCCCATCAGCGTTTTAATGTTCCGTTCAATTCCACCACAGTTGTAATGTAATCTAGTTATAATTATAATGACTTAATATTTAAAAATTATCAAATGCGAATAACTAGCTGTAACATAATAAAATGTGAAAAAATAGTATACGCAATACATTATAAAAGTGTTTTACAGAACTCGTATGGCTGATAATTACACGATAAAGGTCGTACACGAACCAACCATACTCCTAAAGTGTCACTTTTCAAAACTCGCTGATCAATTATTTATTGTTGGATATATGATATTATGAAACAGGGCCTGTAAAGCTTGAATTACATTATACTTTTTCCGTCTTTTTTCGTCTAGATTCTCGTTCAAGTTTTGCTTTCGATTTCCGTTCGATTTATAGTTCATTGCATTCGATATAGAGGGCGCCGGTAGCGGACGACGTAATTACCAACTCGCTAAATAAAAAGTATTTGTGTTCGCGTGTCCAAGTCCAAGTGAGATTAAGAGTTGAGATTGTAAAAATGAATAAAATTGAAAACATCATGAAAATTGTTAATATTATGAAGATAGTGCCGCTATTTTAGGTCACCAGGTTATATAGGTTATGTTGCTTGCACGTCGTTGGCAATACCGAACTTGGACCAATATCGAACGGAAAATAGGACGGGCTGCATATTTCCATTCAAGAAACTTGAACGGAAATTGGATGGGATTTTCTGAATTACATTCATACTTGATTGTCTCGAAGCAAAATCGAACGAGAATCTAGACGAAAAAAGACGGAAAAAGTATAATGTAATTCAAGCTTAAAACCATTTTTTATTGATTTTCGTGTTTTCCTTAATCATACGTACATCTGCGTGCAGTCAGTTTATTTCAGCATAATGCCTCGAAAAGTATTATAAGTCAACCAAATGATCAATAATTTAATAAATTATTTCACACAAGAAAAAAATAACTTTGGCCCGTTAATTCCCGTGGTACAAGTGCACAAACGCGTTGCAGCAGCTTTAAAAATTAGTGAGAAAAAGTTGGCAATGTGGTAAAGCAATTTCAAAGAGAAGAAGGAGAGCACGCACCAAAACATCCAATTATACCAAAAGAAATTGTAAGAAGAAAATGCCCAAAAACTAAAGATTTGGACGAAACAATTCAAATGGAGATAAGGAATGTCATCTATGACATGTATGCGAATCATCATCATGTAACACTGGACACGCTACTACTAAAATTGAAGGACAAACACATTTTTCCACATAGCCTAAGTAGTTTGCATCATGTATTGGAGGACATAGGATTTCACTTCAACAAGAACAACAGAAGAGCTTATGTGAGAAACCCCATGTTGCCAATCTTAGAACCAAATTTTTAAGAAATTATGTGCAACACGAACGGAAAAAAACTTTAAATTTGTTTTTACGGATGAAACATGCATTTTTTCCCGTGGGGCTTCCAAGCGATCATGGCAAGATGATCATGTAAAATTTGTAAAAAATTGTAGTGGCGAGGGTAAAAGATATACTGTTCTTCATGCGGGTAACGATGAAGGATTCATGCCAGGTGCGAAATTGGTATTTTCATCAGCCAACAAAAGTAAGGATTACCACGAGTCCATGAATAGCGACAATTTTATCAAATGGTTGACAAATCAGTTTTTACCGAATTTAAAAGAACCATCTGGCATAGTACTCGATAATGCTTCTTATCACTCTGTAGTGATTAATCTTCAACCAACCACTAGCTGGAAAAAAGATGCAATTCGTCAATGGCCAGAGTCAAGAAACATTTCATATCCACCGGGAGCTCCGAGACTCGAATTGCTCCATTTATCCAGAAATTATCGGGAAGAAAATGAATATTTGGTAGACAAATTAATTAATGACTAGGGTCATCTAGTGCTGCGACTACCGCCCTACCATTGTCAGTTTAACTCTATTGAATTGGTTTGGGGTATTTGTAAAAATTATTACGACAGACATATTGTTATTCGGAAGAAAATGTATTAAATATGTAGAGGGAAGCCCTTAGTACTCTCTTTAAAAAAATACATTTGGACACACCGTTATGACTCTAATTGACCAGACAAGTGATGCGAACAAAGATATGGGATTAGTAAAAGAGAATGGATGTTGTATATGCAGAGGATTCACTCATTATGAAGGTTGGGGAGAACTGTTTTTATTTTGCATAAACCTAAATTAAAATAATAATAATAGTATTAATTCCATAAAAATTATAATCATTAATTAGAATCTTCATGAAAATTTATTATGACAATTTTTATTAAATTAAGTTTTTATACACTTAATATGAAATTGAAACTATGAGTTAACTGGTTTATAGTCTAAGCCATCAATATTATGTGGGTGTTTAACCTTAGTATTCGAAGGTTTGTTATAACAATGGAAAACATATTTTTTCTGCAGCCGTTCCGAAAATAAAACTTTCGGAATGATTTATTAAATCGAAAGTGCCACTTTGCATAAATCGTACCGAAAGTAGTTACTTTCGGAACAATTTCTTTACTTTCGGGACGATTTTACGTATAAATGTAGACGGCCTTGACAAAAACATCAACTTCATATTTAATTATGACAGCGCTTGTCATATAACATTTGTGTGCGTTTTTGCTTTATTAACATCGAAAACGGCTGCAGAAAAAATATTGTACGTAACACGTTCCAAAAGTGATTTTACGGGGCTCGCAGGATTTCAGGACTCGCCTACGGCTCGTCCTGGAAACTTCCTACTCATCCCGTAAAATATCACTTTCGGAACTTACATAAATTACTATTTCATATTTATAAATTATTTGTTAGTGAAATTGTCATTTCATTCGTTACAAATATATGAAAGTATTTATTATACAGTGGGCTGATAATATTTTTTTATTATTTTTTAAATTACCAAGGTTATAATAATTTGTTCGAAAATAGATTATGAAAAAGCAATTACCCGTTTGAATAAACTATTGCATTCAAACGCAAAATTGTTTCTTTGAAAATCCATTCTAGAAAAATATGTATTACATATGTTTTATATGTTTGAAGGCATTTATTAATACAGTGGGTTAATAATGTTTTTTTTTACTTTAAAAATTATCAAGATTATAATAATTTGTTTGTTCGATTATAGATTATGAAAAAGCAATTACACGTTTGAATAAAGTTATTGCATTCAAACGTAAAATTGCTTCCTTGAAAATCCATACTCGAGAAAACAACAATTAATATTATAATCTTAGGATTTACAAATAATTTCTAATTTTTTAAGAATGCAATTATTTTATTGTTCCTTTGGCCCTATTCCGCCACCCAAACTGTAAAACATAAATGACGGTTTTATAAGTGGAAATTTCTCCGTACGGGAAAGTATTTCAATGTTTTTTATTTTATTTTTATTTATTTTTATTTAGGAAACAAACCAGATTTAAAAAATCCAAACTATGTCTCCATCACATAATATTTAAACTAAAGTAAATAATAATAGTAAGGTACAAAAAAGCAAAACTTAAGCTAGAATTAACACGTAATACTAATGACAGCAATGACTAAATTAATATCGATTATAAATATTAAAATGTAAATCAAATTAAATTAAATCAGACAAAATTGAATTGAATTATATATACCAACTAGCGACCACGAGCAAACGCGAGACCAGCGAACGAGCCGACGCGCCACCCCGGCAAGAGATGGGCGCGCCACCAGTAAGGGCTAACGTACCACCCGCCGACAAGAGAGGACGCGCCTACTATCCGTTCCAAAAAGGGAGTCTCCTGTGTTTCAGCAAGTATATTTCAAAAACTAGCGCACTCTAAAATTATATAAAATTGGTCACCATTCTTTGTAGTATTATCTACAATCTGCTATAGAATTAAGTGTTTACGTTTGTTATTTGTCGAGATAATACTGAAAAAGTGTAAAAAAGTACCCAATATTAAGCAAATTTTAAGATGTGTGAAATTCAACAGCTTGTATAAAGTAAGCTACTGCTTATAAAAATCTGAAAAAGTTACATGAGATAAATTGTACCTTTACCTATTATGTGGGGTAATGTGAATATTTTTTTTTAAATAAGTTTTGTTGTAATTTGGTAAAATGCGAAGCATTGTTTTTTCAGTTATGAATGAATAAATGTATAAGCATTTTTCAGATTACGTACTTCATATAAATCTGATGCAAAATATATCATTTAATCGTAAATAAATATAGTTTTGTTAATTACATAAATTAAAAACCTTTTAATGAAATAGAGAATATTTACGCTCACAGCATTGGCGCGGGGCGAAGCGGGCGGAATATCGTGTCAGTATATTTACGATGCGTTCTCGCCGCTTCTAATGACTGTACATGATTATCTGCCGGGATCTGTTGCTTACCGTCAAACTGAACCGAACTAACGTCGAACGAACGCCTGAGTCACATATTTGCATCTCTCTCGCCGATCTAAAATAATCATCGACGGGAAAATTACTCAATTTTGACAAAAGTTCTACACTTTTCTTGAAATTTATTTGCAATTGTTTCCTAAATAATATTAATCCATCTATAAGCGAAAGCCGCATTACAATTCGTTGTATAATTATCGAGATAGCAGATATTTCGATTCTGGGCACGAACTCTTAAAATAAAAACAACAATGTTTTTTTCTTTCGTTCTACGCCTTCAGAATAGAATAGCGTTAGATGTATATTTTTTTCATAATATTCAAGTGATTAATAACAATGTTATATGCACACAAAGATGAGAGTTTCGAAAATTGTTGTTCAAAACAGTACATTTTCAAACAAATACATCGGAAAAAAGGCGTATTTATCAAAATATTTCTATACAAGTTAATATACATATAGAAAAACGATGCATCTTCATATGGTATAAATTTCAGAATATTCGAGTCCTCTAAATCATAAATATGAGGTTTTAAAGTGAGAAGACTCCCTTTTTGGAACGGATAGTAGAGTATTCCTAGGGCAAAGACGCGACGACCCTTCATAACACGCTGCGGATGAAGCAGAGGCAAGCTCTCGTCCGGCAAACCGTCAGGAGGTACAACAGCTAGGGACACTCGCATTAGCTAGTACAGTAATTTTTTTTTTTTTTTTGACGTGAGGAGAGGAGATCTTCATAAGACACCCCTATAGTGGGGTAGTGTTGGATTCGCCGGGATCGCGCCTACCAACTAAAACCTCTCCTCATATGCTCGGTGCTAGGGCTAGTCTGACCAGAGGCCTATTCTAGCTTGACGAGATGGTTGATCTCTTAGAAGCGAGTAGCTACCGGCGGTCCGGTCCCAGCCACCCTCGAGGACTGTGAGGGCAGTGGGTGGACAGAGGGTGTAACGCTATGGTGGCGAAACAAATTAATTTTATATTAATGAGGGTTTTAGGGATTTCTAAGTTTTACCTTTGGATGTCTCTGGGGGTGTGATTTTTGCTGTTTTTGCACCTCGACGGTTTGTAATACTGTGGGAATGTAATTCCCGATGGTGGGTCATTGTCCAGCCTTTCAAAGAATTTCTTTGAGAGCTCTTTGATATGATCCAGGACACTAGGCGTTTTAGTGTCTCTGTGCAACTGTGAGTTGCGCATGTAAGTGGGTGCTCCTAGCACCTTTCTCAGCAGGACGTTTTGCCGGTTTTGGATCCTATTGATCTTTGTCTTAGAGCAGTAAGCGAAGGCTTGAGATGCGTATAGCATCTGTGGTCTCAGGATGAATTTATATAGGCTTACCCGGTTCTTCGTGGATAGCCTGGACTTTGTTCTTATGATAGGGAACAGCTCACGTAGGGTGTAATTCGCTTTGGCGATAGCGGCATTTATGTGCTTGGTCCAGCTAAGGTGCTGGTCAAGATGGCATCCCAGGTACCGGGTGTGGTCTTTGAGGGCTATCAGGGACTCGCCGATTGTAAATTCGAGAGGAGGGATCGGGGGTTTGGTGCGTTTCCATCTGAAATGCACGGCCACGCTCTTTGAAGGATTTATCGCAATGCGCCATTTTTCGGCCCATTCCTCTAGGGCGTCGATAGCCGATTGAAGTTTATTTACCATGAGCTTACGATGTTTAGGATAGATGGTACGACCTTGGTACAGGAGCGCCGTGTCGTCGGCGTATTGGGCGACCATGCATGGAGAAAAATCCGGCATGTCGCTCACGTAGATGTTGTAGAGCGTCGGGGAGTGGCATGACCCCTGAGGAACCCCGGCTTCTACCTGTCTCACTGTGGAGAGAGCCTTGTTTACTTTGCAGCTGTACCGTCGCTGACTCATGAAGGAGTGAATGAGTCGTATTAAGTACTCAGGGTACTCAAGAAGGATCATTTTCTGGATTAGACCGTCTGGCCAGACCTTGTCAAAAGCCTTGGCAACATCAAAGAAGACCGCAGCCGTTTCCTTCCTATGGGCGAACCCGTTGGCGATGTATTCAGTGACTCTCACCAGTTGATGAGTGGTGGAGAGACCTGTTCGGAAACCAAACTGAAAGTCCGGGATGATCTTATTTTCCTCCGTGAAGTCGCGGAGGCGTTTGAGAATTACTTTCTCGACAAGTTTGCACAGAGTACTGAGAAGACTGATTGATCTGTAGCTGTCCGGGAAGGTAGGAGACTTCCCTTCCTTCAAGATGCTGGTAATGTTAGCCAGCCTCCAGGAGATCGGGAAATATCCTAACCTCATTGACGCGTTCGCGATGTTTAGGATAGCGACTCTACCTTTTCTGCCTAGTTTACGGACCATGGCGGTGCTGATACCGTCAGGGCCCGGGGCCTTCTTGAGCGGGAGACATTTGATTAGGTCATCGACTTCGGTTTTAGTGGCGGGGACTATAGTCCACTGGCCATTGTCTGCTGTTAAATATGAGTCAACAGCGGATGTTATATCATCCTCAAAGTCGAGATGCTCGCTGGGGTTTAGCATGAATTGATGTTCGAGGGAGTCGGCGAATGCTTCAGCCTTCTCAGTATCTGAATAGGCGAGACCTCTCTCACCATGGATCGGAGCCCGACCACGGGGTTTGCGTCTTAACATTTTAGTTAGCCCCTAGAAGGTTTTGGAGCAAGAATTGACGTCGTCGATTTTTCGTTCCTAACGCTCGTTGCGCAGGGCGCGAAGATTGTCTTTGACGTGAGCTGCAAGGGAGTAGGCCTCCACCCTGTGCTCAGGCAAGTGCGTGCTGTGTCACCTGCTGCGAGCCGCCTTGCTCTTTCGGATCAAATCGAGGATTTCAGGCGAGATATTGAGAGGCTCGGGACTTGTCGAGATTCTCATAGTCGAGGACTCTTCAGCGGCCGTAAGTATAGCGGTGGTGAGACTAGCGACTGCGCTGTCTAGGTCCGCTGTTGACTTTATGCCTGGAAGAGGAGAGAGTAGTTTTTCGACGTTTTGCCTAAACAGCTTCCAGTCCGTATTCTTGATATAATGGGGTGTGTTGTTGATACCCAATGCGACGTGCATTACTACAGGATTATGGCCGGAATCTAAGTCATTCTCGACCCAGATATCGTGCTCTGCGTTGACGTTACTTAGAAGAGCAATGTCAAGAATATCGGGCCGGAGGCCGCGGTTGTCGAAGTATGTGGGGCCATCTGGGGCCGCGACAACTATCTCGTGAGGCGATCTGTCGATGTAGGCTTGAAGAGTTCTACCGCGTCTGTTAGTAATTCTACTCTTCCAGGCAGCGCTTTTGCTGTTTAGATCTCCTGCCAAGATGGTAGGCATGACATCGTTGAAGATGATGTCGAGATCGGCATCGAGAAGCGTCTTGCTGGGGGATTGATACCCCGAGATGATTTTGAGCGGACCGTCTATAGTGTTGAGTACCAAGGCGGTGGCTTCGAGGTTGGTCAAGCCGTCTATAGGAAGATGTGAATGGTCGAGTCCCCTTTTGACGTAGATAGCAGTACCACGCCCGGTGTCGGTTCTGGTCAGGAAGGGAATCTGATACCCATTGATCTTAGGAACTTGACTTGCACTGAGACGAGTTTCGCTCACAAGCACGAGATGAATCTTGTGCTGGTGGACGAAGTGCTCTAGCTCGAGTATCTTGTCGCGTAACCCGTTCGCATTCCAATGCGGACGAAATCTATGCGAGAGTCAGTGTTGTTGTTGTTATTCATGATGGGATGATAGGGGAGTGGGAAGCGCCTAGGCGACGTGGAAGAAGCGAGCGAACGACGCTACGAAAAGGTCGCGCTCTTCCTGGCTGGTGGCCGTAATCAGAAGCTCCCGTAGCGCGGTGGCTAATTTCGGGTTTATATTTTTCGGCAGACGACTCATGTCGTACGGCGGCACCGGCGTGCTCTGGGCGGGTGCGTTTGGGGCGGGTTTCTGAGGGGCGGGTGCCTGAGGGGCGGGTGCCTGAGGGGCGGGAGCCGCCCTCTGAGGTGGTGGAGCAGCGCTCTGAGTGGCGGCACTCGCGTACGAGGTGCCGGGCACTCTGAGGGATTGCCTAGTCGGTGCTGATGGTGGCCCAGAGGGAGGTCTTTGCCTCTGGTGTCGAGTGAAGGCCGGGCAGCCTCGAAAACTGGCCACATGTGGGCCGTCGCAATTGGTACAGCGAGGTTGCGAGTCGCTCGAGTCCGAGCACTCCGTAGATGGATGGCTGCCGGCGCATTTGACGCAGACAAATGCGGCTCGGCAGAGGGCCTGAGAGTGGCCGACTCGCTGGCATCGGTGGCATTGATTGCCCCCGGATTTATGCTTGGACTCCACTCTGATTGAGAGTCCAGCAATGCTTCGGATTTGAAAAATCTTTTTCCCCTCGTCGTTCTTGGTCACTTGGACGTATACCAAGGGGATTGGGCCCTGACGATTGGTCATTCTGGTCACAGAATGAACGGGGATGTTTTTCTCTCTGAGGGAGGCTTCCACCTCCTCTGCAGAGATCTCGACGGGGACGGTGCGGAGAACCACCTTGAGGGTTTTGTCCTCGTCGAGCTAGTAAGTGTGGTAGGGAACGTTACGCTCGTCAAAGTAACGAGTCGCATTTCGGAAATCGGTCGGGCTTTCAACCTGCACCGAAATTCCGTCCCTGACTGCGTGGGAACGCAGAACATTTATTTTGAGCACCGTTGTTATGTGCTTATATAAGGTCACCCACCGGGATTTCGTGCGAAGCACGATTGGCGGGGGCCTTTTGTAGCTCGGTTTAGCTTGGGAAGTATTGTTAGCCGGGATGGCTGATGTAGACGGCGCCGAACCGTCGGTCTGCTGCGTCAAGCACCGCCGACTCGGGTCAGTCCTTGGATGGGTGGCCAGAATTTTTATATGATTATTTGGTGAATTTGCGACCTGGGGCCGCAGAGCTCTCTGGCTGGGATGTCCAGCTCGGGAATGACCACCACGGAGGTGGTGTTCGATTTTTTTGCCGGTTCGGCAGCCGTATCAGATGATGCCGGGCGCTTGCCCGAGCGAGAACGCGGTGGTTCTGAAACTTTATGAGATTCTTTTTCGCGCGCGATTTTTGCGCCGAATTCTTTGGCGGAGGCGATATCCGCCTCAGGCCCGTTACACAGTCACGCGGATGCTCCGCTCTCCGCGCTCCGCGCGCGAACGACGGCTCGCAATCTGGACGACGAATTTGCTTGCACAGTCGCGCGGAGTCCGCGTCTTCGCCACTATCTTTCGAACTAACAATCAGTAATAAGCTTGAACCAAATTATTGCCACGTATTACGTTTTCAAAAGCAAAACGTGAGAGAAGATTTTGGGTACATCCCCTTATAGAACAAAGATGCATCCCACAAATATTCCCTTTTTGCAACCTCACTTATTAATAGTTCAGTATCAATTTCACTACACATATTAAAAGATAAAACTATGTTGTAAGTTAAGTAGTCAAACATTAACTAATCGACTTCGGTTTTGTTCCGTCCGCGCGCGGAAACCGCTGAACTGTGTATGCACTCATTGATTCTGTGGCCCGTCTGCCCCGCGGTTGCTCCGCGGGGAGTACGGGCCACGCGGGCGGTTCCTCCGCCTCGCGGCCGACCGCTTCACTGTGTATACTCCCATTACAGCAATGGCATCCTATCCGCGCGCGGAGGGCGGAGCGCGGTGCATCCTCGTGACTGTGTAACGGGCCTCACGTTGCGCCTTTCTTTGGCGTCTTAATTCGCCTTTGCTTGGGATTTCAATGAAACCGTCATCATCGGTGGCCGAGATGGCCTGCACGTCCATCTCGCATTCCTGTGAGAGGACGGGCATGTCGAGGCAGGAGTTTGTCGGGCCTGGAGGGGCCGGCGCGATCACCTTCTCGCTTTCCTGCGAGGGGATGCGCTTTTCAAAGGCGGTGGGGAGGATATCAAGCAGTCTGTGCGTTAGCACACGGTTCTCCTCCGACTGCTTGGCATTCTCTTCTTGGAGGGCGGTCATTATTGCAGTGACCTTCTTAAGCTGCGCTGTGATCTCAGCTAACTTTTGATCCCGGCGATTCCACCTGGAGGAGGTGAGCGCCGAGGAGGCACTGCTGCCGACCGAGTTGGTCTCCATCTCCTCCTCGTCCTCGGAGGACGGGTAGTCAATGGACTCGGGAGCGGGGGGGGGGGGGAATGGGGGCCTCAGTAGCGGCCATAATCGGCGGGGTACTGGGCGGGAAGGGGGGAGGATAGGAAGGCCTGGGTTTACTGCCCCCAGGCCTGCTCGCCGTTAAACGGAACCACGCGTGTTTTTGTGAAAAAACACTTGGCTGATATCTCTTGATCTTTAGCGAGCGTGCAAACGCCTCAGGTCACGTGCAGGTCCCCCTACACGAGTCGAGAGACGTATCTCGTTCCGTCCTCCGTGGCCAGAGCAGTTAAAACTCGCCCTAGCTACGGAGACGTTCGCCTCACTGAAAAAATATACAAATGTATATGAACAGAATTAAATATGTTATGACGGCACCTTAACACTGGGCAGGTTTTTGCCGAGTTGCGGGCAGTGGGAGGTGATTAATTACTCCCCCTGTCACCGAACACGACTAGACGTGCTGCAGGTAAGGGTGTTGCGAGTTTAAACATGGTAAGCCGTGGTGGGCCAGGAATAAAATCGTTCGAAGGAATTCGTCCGAGCGCGGATGAAAGAATGGAAAATTTGCGAGCAAATTACGCCGTGAAAACGGCGATTTGTCGTTAATCGAGGAGCGCGTTGAAATTTGAAGGTGCAAGCAGAGCGTCTGAATATCTCGGCGGCTGGATCTCGACTGAGTACAGTAATGCGGAAAGCGTCGAGCTTTCATCTAAATCTAAAACGCCGAGTGCGACGATTAAGAAAAGTCCCAGCAGCTTAATCACCGATGTCGACACCCAAGAGGAGGATTCGGTCAGACCCGCTGACAACACCGCCGAGGCAGACGACAGACTACCAGCAACGAACGACGCCCCGGGCCCTCTTCAGACCGGACCAGGACCACTCGACTCCAGTCCCGGCGTCACCACTGCCTCCGACGCCCAGAAGGAAACGGACAGCTAAACCATATGCTCGCCTACATCGCATCGCATCGACCGCGACACTCTACTTCGGACTGAATCCTTGGAGGGTTCGCCTCGACGACCCCAGAAGACATTCAGTGCGGAGACAATATCGCCGCTCACAAGAGTGACGACCCTCACCCTGTATTAAATGTAAATACACTTGTAAATAAATTGAAATAAAACGACTTAAAGACCACCTCTATTTGATCACCAAATAAACCGAACACAAACAACCCCAAAAATTAAATTAAAACAAATTAAATTAAACTAAAATTAGGGACTCTAATTCTTTTTTTAAAAACCCTTAGATTATCAAAAAAATATGTCACAATTTATTAAACATAATCATGGCTCTTATTTATTTATTTTTTTTTTTATAAAGGAAGTATGGTTGACAGGAATTCGGGTTGAGAAAGCGCGGATGATTTGGGAATTGACGTAGCCAACTAGGGCATTCTGCCACAACCGAGAATTTGTATAATAATCATTTATAATGATGAAAGGGACATACACTAAACATCCATGGACCCGCACGGCCATTTTTCGTTCCGAAAAAGTGACCGCGCGGATGGGATTCGAACCCACGACCACGAGGCCCGTAAGCAGGAGCTCTACTCACTGGGCCACCGCGCCCCCATGGCTCTCATTAGTGGTGAATTTTTTCCAGATGATGTCTTTCTATTTCCATAATAAAAAGTTATTTGGGAGCGAGTAGTTCGTATGGGACCGTTAAAATTAATAAATTGGATAATGTCGCTATTGTAGAAATTGTTTACACTTTTGTATAATGTAACCATGTCGACCTGCGGGCGTCTATTCTTAAGAGAACATAAATTGTATCGTAATACGTGGGCACAATATAGCAGAATTATAGTGAAACTTAAAATCCAAATACCGTGTGAACTTCTTTTGGATGCGTTGTAACCACTCCATAAATATGCCGTATTGAGGAGACCAAATACTACATAAATATTGCAATAATTTAAGCACGTGACTTTTATATAAACTTATTAACTATAATACTAAGCTACTAAGCTGGATGACGGAAAACTTTGTAGGTTCACATAATGAAACCAAGCATTTTATTGGATTTTTTGGAGATCATCTATGTGATTGTTAAAAGACATTTAAATAAATAAAACTCTGTTGATTATAGTATTATCAACAGTAATTGCACAAGTGCATTGGAAATTATCGGTAACAAGTTTGTGCGATTTCGACAAACGAAGTCGTATTCCCGAGCCCGGAAGGGCGAGGGGCTGTTGCCTAAAACAATGCGACTGAGTTTGTCGAAAGAGTGCAAACTTGCGATAATTTACAATGCACGAGAGCAATTTATCAGACAATTGCCCTCATTTACTTACTAACCAATGAAATCGAATAACATTGATGAGATGATCCAATAAAATTCTAATTACGATGCGTAACAGACCACGCTCTATGTTATGCATGGCAATTAACCCTGGGTCGTATCTAATCAGATAATCTCTCATGTTGGTATTGCCTAGCAACGCGTTGGTTCATTTTCTATAGCGTATAAAACGTCAGTTATTGCCGGACTTTTAAGCAGTTTGCTCCTGAATTCGATCTGTTTGTATTTTCGGGTGAAGTGTTAGTGCTTTCATCAGTAATAGTATTCATAGGCATTTCTCAAAATCTTGGTAAGCTCATTTTTACTACAATTATTGTGGCGCAGATTAATACACGTCTGACACCTACTGTCACTAAATTTAACTTTTCAAATTATGAAATGTGAACTTTCTGTTCGGCCAATTGTCTTCTCGAATCTAACTCGTGACTGATTTTTCCTAGGCAATTATTAGCGTCTGGATCACTCTTGCTTGTTGCTTCTAGAAAATCGGCACTCCTGCTTCGCAGTCGTGCCGATTTTCGTCGCAACAAGCAATCGTGATCCTGCCGCTAATAATTGCCGGCAAAATCATAGGCACTCGTTATATTACTGTTGACAATTGCCCTCATTTACTTACTAACCAATGAAATCGAATAACGTTGATGAGATGATCCAATAAAATTCTAATTACGATGCGTAACAGACCACGCTCTATGTTATGCATGGCAATTTACCCTGGGTCGTATCTAATCAGATAATCTCTCATGTTGGTATTGCCTAGCAACGCGGTGGTTCATTTTCTATAGCGTATAAAACGTCAGTTATTGCCGGACTTTTAAGCAGTTTGCTCCTGAATTCGATCTGTTTGTATTTTCGGGTGAAGTGTTAGTGCTTTCATCAGTAATAGTATTCATAGGCATTTCTCAAAATCTTGGTAAGCTCATTTTTACTACAATTATTGTGGCGCAGATTAATACACGTCTGACACCTACTGTCACTAAATTTAACTTTTCAAATTATGAAATGTGAACTTTCTGTTCGGCCAATTGTCTTCTCGAATCTAACTCGTGACTGATTTTTCCTAGGCAATTATTAGCGTCTGGATCACTCTTGCTTGTTGCTTCTAGAAAATCGGCACTCCTGCTTCGCAGTCGTGCCGATTTTCGTCGCAACAAGCAATCGTGATCCTGCCGCTAATAATTGCCGGCAAAATCATAGGCACTCGTTATATTACTGTTGACAATTGCCCTCATTTACTTACTAACCAATGAAATCGAATAACGTTAATGAGAAGATCCAATAAAATTCTAATTACGATGCGTAACAAAGGACGCTGCATATTATGCATGGCAATTAACCCTGGGTGGTATCTAATCAGATAATCCCTCATGTTGGTATTGCCTAGCAACGCGTTAGTACATGTTCTATAACATATAAAACGTCAGTTATTGCCGGACTTTTAAGCAGTTTGCTCCTGAATTCGATCGGTTTGTATTTTCGGGTGAAGTGTTAGTGCTTTCATCAGTAATAGTATTCATAGGCATTTCTCAAAATTGTGGTAAGCTAATTTTTACTACAATTATTGTGGCGCAGAATAATACACGTCTGACACTTGGTGTCACTAAATTTAACTTTTCAAATTATGAAGTGTGAACTTTCTGTTCGGCCAATTGTCTTACCGAATCTAACTAGTGACTGATTTTTCCTAGGCAATTATTAGCGTCTGGATCACTCTTGCTTGTTGCTTCTAGAAAATCGGCACTCCTGCTTCGCAGTCATTTAATTTTTGACTAAACTGAGTTTTTTAATTTGAAGTATAATTTTTCCATCTTTCATAATTTTGACGTTTTAAACGTCAGTTTCATCCGAGTTTACGCAACGCTCGATGTACATTTTAAATATGATTTCAATTGAAAATAAACCCATGAAAACTTAAATATAAAGTCGGAGAAAGTAACATGATGGCCACATCACCATTTTTTATAAATAAAAAAAAATTGTATGTTTTTATATGAAGATAGTTAGACAACCGGTTTTAAAAATTTGTTATGGATTTATGAAGCAGAATTTATGTTGAGTAAATTTTAAAATTTGAAGCTTGTGACGATCTTTTTTGCAAAATTCGAAAATATTTGATCATTTTCTTTTATGTGTGATTATTTTAAAATCCATACAACGGATTTTGCAGATGTTTATAGATTCATGAAGCAAAATCAATTTAGAATCAAGTTTAAATACTGCGGTAATTGTTTTTCTATTTTTTTTTATCTTGAAAGTTGAATTTTGCTTTTGTTATTATTATTATTATTATTATTATTGCATTTCCCCAGAATTACGATACGATAACGTGGAACGTATGACAAGTGGGGGTTATGGGTCCCCCCGCCCCCCCCAGAGAGATATTTAAAAGGCCAGCGGTTACCTCCAAATCGTCAGTCTTGTCCCGAGTACTGATAATCAGGCGAGCTTACCAGTTTAAGATGAAATACTTCGCAGTTGTTGTCCTAGCCCTCGTCGTTTTGCAAGTAAGTACCAACAAATATTATTACTTAATAAAGATAGGAAATTTTAATAAATAAATTCTAATCAACATTCTCTCAAAAATTGATACTACGATAAAGTATTGTGAAATTCCCGGCGCCTGCACCATTATTACATCAATTAATAAATAAGCCCATTTGCATCTCGTTAGCTAAGGATAACTTTCAATTTTATGAGAGGCCGCTTCAGACTCGGGGAACAAAAGCAGACAAAATACATCAGAAATTAAACATTCAACTCATTAAAAATCATTGTTCGTAGAAATTGAGCCATTTTTAGGCGAGATAAACAATATAAATCATAGACAATAAATTGTAGAAAAATTATATTTTCAATTGATAAAATAGCATTCTTTTGGTTTTGAAAGTCAACCAAGTTGTTTTTTTTATACTCTGTTTCTAAATTTTGAACGGGTTAAATATTGCATTCATTTCACAAACTTTTATTCAAAAATATTGAATTTCAAACAAACCCCGGTTTTCAGTTTGATTGTTAATTTTTGAAAATCACGATGTCGAACACAGATGAGATTAAGGATCATTTCACTTTCTTTGTTTGGAAAGTAAACAGTTTTCTTTCATTAAGGTTTTTTTATAAACTCGTTACCGAAAACCATGGAATTATGCAAAATTCTGCCTATAATTATGAAGCTATAAATGAATTTTAAGCTTTTGGTGCAAATTCACTGATTAGTTTGTTTTAACAATTTTTCAAGTTATTGGTTGTATTTTTCGTTTAGATTGTTGCCGTTTTGATTCCACCTAGGAGTTGGCAATTGTTTCCATTGGTAATCAGAAGCGGATTATTTTCAATTAATTTTGAGCTTTTGGAGCAAATTTCTTGGCAATTATGGACAATTATTCAATACACTGTGTAGTGTAGTTATTTTGGCACCAAATTTTAAATTAGGAATTTATTTGCAAGATCAAATTTCGTTTCTGTTTCTGCACATGTGGAATGTGTGTTTACCATTTTTGGCCCATGACCGTACCTTGTCTTATCAAAAGACGTAATACACAAAATTAATTTTTCGTTTTCCCAGTTTTTTTTTTATTGTTGAAGCCATTACTTTGTGATACATGTGGAATTACTAAGGAGGTAGAATAAAAATAACAATTTTCTGGTGTCCCAAATTTTTCACTTTATTGTGACTGGTTTCATCCTATTCGGGCATTATCAAACACTCGAAATTAATTAATTTTGAGATTTTTCATCAAATTCCACCATTAGTTAAACTTTAAAAAGTGTTATTTCAATGTATTATATTTACTTTTTAATTTGCACTAATTTGTTTTATTATTGTTTTAGGGATGTTTGGCTAATCCCCAACTCGAGAAGCCGGACGAAGTCGCCAAGCTTCGCAAACAAGTATATGAGGAGATCATCGACGGATTGAAGGACATCCGGAAGCTCATAGTGATACCTACGTTTGATGATGATAATTTAAATCATCTATTGCATTGAACAGATTACCTGATGGAAGTTAGCACGGCCTATACAATGGAGCGGAGTTTAATGATCTTTAAGTACATACTATGTAAAATTCCCTATATAGTTATTCTGTAATAAATAATCATAATAATAATAATAGCTTTATTTCTCCACTATCGCACTCCATAACAAGAATACAAACTAAAAAAAAATAGGTAGAAATCACATGGCGCCAATTCAAATTAGTAGAAACTAGAGCAAAAATGCTACTTTTAAATCACGTTGCTACTTGTGTTGCTACTTTTTTATACCTGCGATTTTAAACTGTGACTGTGGTCACGGCTGGTAAACATATGCTATGTTAGAACTTTTATGTATAAATTTCAACTTATGTTATATTAAAGTAACACAATTTTCCCTTTTATATTATTTTTTTCACTTCACAGCAAGAACAATATAATTTTAAGATTGCAAACAAAATTACAGACGAGCAATTGATATGAAACTTTGAAGATACGTTTTATTTAATAATCTGAAGAACTGAAAAGCTTTTAGTAAAATTTCGTACACCGGAAGTGGGCGTTTACCTTAACTGTTTTTTGTTTTTTGCCAATATTTTCTTGAATATGAAAAATATCGCAAAAACATTTAAACAAACTTTGAAGACAACAAAGAAATGAACATCTTTTGCTTGAAAACATTTTTCATAAAATCATTTTTATTCGAGAAAAAATGTATTATTTTTTCTAAATTTTTGGTTTATAATTATAAAACAATAATAGTTACAGCAAATTTATATTAATAATAATTGTAGAGAATGCTAAAATGAACAACTTATAAAGAATTTTTTTTTTTTCAAAATCCTTTTAGTTTTTGAGTTTTTAAATTTGAAGTATAGTTTTTCCATCTCCAAAAAAAATATTTTTGCAATGCCTTACTGCAAGTATACTGGTGAAAAAAAAAACGAAACATTTGAAATTCGTGAAATTTCGACCATTTTCAAACCGCCATAACTCGGCATATTTTCAATCGATTTTGATGAATCTTTGGGGTGTCTCCTTTGAAGCCATGCATGCGAACTTAAGCGTAACCCCTTCCACGCCCCTCTAGTAATCCTGTGAAAAAAATGTGTTTTCAGGAAACCATGTCCAACTTTGACGATGTGTATGGAGTTGAAAAAATGTGTCTACTCGATTCACCATAAAGCCATTAATATTTGATCAATTCCCTATGTAGGACTTAAAGAACGAAGTTCCTACTACGATGTGTCACCAAGTTATGGGTGTTTGAAAAAAAGTGCATTTCTAATGGTATATTCATGATTTCGCGCAAACAATACCTCATATAATACATACCTCAAAGAACTTGCAAAAAACATTTCATTCGTGAAAACGAAAACAATTTTGTCGAAAAACTTCGGACTTTCGGGTCAAAAAACCACAAAATGCACTTTTTTCAAACACCCATTACTTTGTGCCAAATCGTCGTAGGACCTTCGTTTTTTGAGTCCTGCACAGGTAATTGAACACATTTCAATTCCCTTTTAGTGGATTTAGTTGGACGTTTTTTGGCACAAAAACGTGTTTTTTTTTTAAATCGGGGGTTTAAGGGTTCGAAAAGGGATCATCCCAATCTGAGTTTACCCCCTTAAAGTAGGGCCAAAATGGGATTTTCCCGAAAGAATCGTCCAATCTAGTTGAAAAGTCGCGGAGTTATGTGCGAAAAACCATAAAATGCACTTTTTTCAATCACCCATAACTTGGTGCCAAATCGTCGTAGGAACTTCGTTCTTTGAGTCTTGCATACGGAATTGATCAAATGTTAATGCCTTTATGGTGGATCGAGTCGACAATTTTTTTTCTAACTCCGTACACATCGTCAAAGTTGGAAAAATATTTTTTTTTCACAGCGTTGATAGAGGGGGACGGAAGGGGTTACGCTTAAGTTCGCATGACTTGAAAGAAGACACTTCAGTTTTTCGCCCTCAAAGATTCATCAGCGACCACTACCTCTTGCCTTCTTCGGCACGACACAGGAAAATGGCACAAAGGTCTTGTTTACCACAACACTCAGCGGGGTCTCAAGTTTACGATGTTGTAAAGGCGACGTACTCATTTTGCCCAGTCGAACAGCGACCCTCCCTTCCCCGCAATTCTATTCATGAATTTGTTGGGGTAAGTAATAATCACTACGGGCTCATAAAAATGTCAAGGCGTTCTCCGGCACGGGTCTCGCTATCCATTTCAAAAGCAGGTAGAACCTTTTTGGGAGTTATCATTCAACGCACAGATGAATTACTGAACCTTAATATTTAGTGTATCTCAAAATAATAATAATAATAACTTTATTTACGGATAATATCCTTTTTACAAAAACAATAAGACAATTTAAGCATAAAAAGCGCATGGTAAAGAAAATAAAAACTAATAAAATAAACATTCAAATTAACTTATTTCAATAACATTATATACAAGTAACTACAAAATCAAATATTGACACTATTATAAACCGATTCATCAATATATTTTAGATGAATCTTAAAATTGTCATAGGAAACACCAAAATGAGGGGACATACATACTGCATTACTTAACCTAACCATTCTACATAATGCATTGTTTCTGGCATAATTAGACCTATGGAAAGATTCTCTGAAAATGTAAAATCTTCATGTTCTGGAAGGGATGTTGAAATTAAAATATTCCAGAAGCTCGCTACAATTAATTAATCCATTAACAATCTTAAAAACTATATATAAGTCAGCACGTATTCGTCTTTCGCGTAAAGATGGTAGATTGAGTAAAGACAGCATATAACTGCGACTGTACTCTATTCTATTAAAACCGGACCTAAATGAAATGGTCAATAGAAATTTATTTTGAACCCGTTCAATTTGATAGATTTTATTATTGAATGATGGAGACCAAATGCAAGATGCGTATTCTAATTGAGGTCTTACTAGAGAAGTAAACAATAGTTTCTGAGTAATGACTGAAAAATTTCTAGCAAATCTATTAATGAATCCCAGCGTCTGCAATGCTTTGGAACAAATGGTATCAATGTGTTTTGAAAAAGATAGATTACAATCAAATAATACACCCAGATCCTTAACTTGTTTCACAGCAGGTAATATATGCCCATTAATTGTGTAATTATTTTGTATTATACGACTTCTACCAAAAGACATCGACATACATTTGTTGTAATTAAAAAAAAGATTATTGTCAGTACACCACTCAAAAACATTGTTTAAGTCAACCTGTAAAAGTGCAACATCAGATTTGGTATGTATCTCTCCAAATATTTTTAAATCATCAGCAAATAAAAGGAATCTACAATGTTTAACATATGAATTTAGGTCATTAATAAATAACAAAAACAAAACTGGTCCACAGTGAGACCCTTGCGGGACACCCGAGGTAACTGCAATAGGCTTCGAGACAAAGTTATTAATTTTCACAAATTGTTTTCTATCAGACAAGTAACTGTGAATCCATTTCGTAACAGATTCTCCAAAGCCCATGGAATGTAATTTGCGCACTAAAATTGATTGTGAAACACGATCGAAGGCTTTGGAGAAATCTGTATATACTGCATCTACTTGGCAATCTTTGACAAACGCATTAATAATAAAAGATTGGTAGACAAGTAAGTTCGATACAGTAGATCTGCCCTCAAAAAAACCATGTTGCTCGTTACAGATTACACCTTTACAGCAGAACATTAATTGGTTTGCAATTAGACTGTCAAATAATTTGGGAAAAGTCGATTGGATTGAAATGCCTCTATAGTCCTCAATATTGTTTCTGCTACCACTTTTAAATATTGGATGAATGAAACTTTCTTTCCAGATCAAAGGGAATTGGCATGTTACCAAAGAAATGTTAAAAATAATGTTCAGTGGTATACTTAGTGAAAAAATGCATCTTTTTACAAAATAGTCTGGAAAACCATCAGGTCCTGGGTTGCATGAATCTGATAAAGAATTTATTGCTTCAAAAATGTCAGCAATGCTAATATTAAAATTAGATAAATTAATTGAATTAATATTGAACGAACGTACTGTGGCGGCATTGTTTGTTAGGTTATTATTATTTACATATATATTAGAAAAATGTTCTGCAAATAAGTTCACACAGTTTTCACCAGAATCACATTGTTTGTCTTTAAGATGCATACACTTAGGGAAGCCTGAAGTTTTCCTAGACTCGTTTACATAATTCCAAAATGTAGAAGTGTTAGTGGAAATATTAGATTCGATTTTATTAATATAATTAGAATAAAGTTGTACTCCTAGCATTTTGCACTGCGAACGTAATGATTTAAATTGCTCATAATCCCCAAATTTACCAGAATTTTTATATTGAACATGAGCTTTCTTTTTTAATTTAGTTAAATTAATTAGAGTCGAATTGAACCATTTTGGATAAGAGGATGACTGAACAACTTTAACAGGCACATATTTTTGTAATGCATACAAACAAACATCATAAAATTTATCAAGAATAACATTTACATCATCACCCACGAGGTATTCCTTCCAGGATATATTTGAAATGAACCCATTAATTCCATAGTAATCAGCAGCTTTAAAATTATATACAATATCATTATAACGCAGAGAATCTTTAACGTCACAGGTTTTAACGGATAAGGTATATGATAAAATACAAGAAAAACAACTGTAGGTTATGTGTCTCCCCGTTACTTGCTAATATCATTTATTAATGTTACAATTATTTTCAACAGTAATTGCACAAGTGCATTGGAAATTATCGGTAACAAGTTTGTCGAAAGAGTGCAAACTTGCGATAATTTACAATGCACGTGAGCAATTTATCAGACTATATCCCAACAAAAATATTATAACAAAATTGAATGACATTACTGTCATCGCGGGCGTGTAGTGCCGGTTTAAATTTTACATTTTTAATCAAACAAAATTTGAAAATGAGAAACGTACTTCCCTTGCACTAACTTAGCACTGGTATTCCATATGGAATTTACATTTTCTTTGCAGTACGTACCGTTCGCGTTTCGCACGTTATGTGCCCTGTTTTCCAATTATGTAGAAATGACTTCCTGAGTACAAGTCATGTTAGTGACTCCGCTCAAACTTTTTGGTTGGGCCTCTTTCCCTTTTTCTTGAATTACTTCAAGAGAAACACTTCCAATGCGGAGTTTTCACTAATTTTAATAGCGTTCTACATGCAAACTGACGTTTGACATTTAACATTGTTTTTCTTTAAACCAATCATGTGCCGAAACATAATGCGAGTAGAGAACCAATTACAAAGTCGCATTCGAACTCTACATGATATGTTTCCCGAAAACAGAAGTTATATAGGATCTGATTGGTACTAATTCATTCGAATTTCGGCATGCTACGTTTGGCGGGATATAGTCCTGGTAAGACATTGACGGAAAAAACACAAGTTTTTCCAAATTAAACATATCTTATAAATATCTAATTAAATTTTGGAAAAGATTTGGATGGTAACAATTTTTTGCGAATTTGTATATAAACAAATATTTTAATTTGGATGTCTTCCAAAATTTTGGAAATTGTAAGATAGAATTTCCAAAATATAAACATTTCAGTTGATGGAACATTTAAGTCGGTGCCAAATTCGATAGATGCCATGCAGTTATTTACTGTACACATTGTCCATGAGAAAATGATGATTTTTTTTATTTTCTCATTGAAAAACTATTTTTTTATTATAATGAAATTAACTGTACATGAAATAATTTCTTTTAATGCTGTTAGGCCTTCCCTACTATATATGCGTTAATGAGAGACAAGAGACAAGAAAGTTATTCGCTTTAAAAACAATATTGGGGGTAAGAATATTATATAAAAATTTTAAATATCCAGAACTATGCAATATATGGCACAATCTTGTATTAATTATTGAATAAAATAGAAAAGGATGCGCCAAATTTTTACAATACTTTTGTTTCGTTAATTAATAAAAAAAAAATCCCACATGTTGCAAATTTTCTGAAACTTCAAGTCGACGGCAATTGTTTTTAGATTTTTTATAAGAAATTATTGATTGTATCTTCAATTTCAAGCTCTATTTTGATTACCTCGAAACTTAGGGACAGGGTTTTACAGATTTTGCTAGAATTATAACTGCAAATTAATTTTGAATAGATTTGTTGAAAAAATGTTTCTTGTCGTAGAAATGTAACAATAAATGCTAAAAAAATATTAATTGTCGCCTATATACTCAGGAAAAAGTTCATACAGTTATTCAAAACAGATTTTAATATATAATTCATAAATTATTTTATTTGCAAAGACATTTAATCGATAAAAATAATATTTTCTCATACCAGATTTACATTCCTTCCTTCAGTGACTTTTTACGATTTAAATTACGTTCATAAAATGGACATAAATGGATATTTTGTATATGTTGCACTTTAAAATACAGTGTGTATCAGCCAAATGGAATAAATTCGATAATAAATAAATAGGGGCGTGTTCGACAAAACGCTCGGATACGTCGATTAGTATTTTTAGTTGTGCATTTTTTTCAGCAAAAACTTTTTATACAGGGTGTGTCATGTAGCAGAGCTTAATACCAACTTTCTTATTTTAAATTCAACACCCTATATATTATTCAATTTTTGGATTTTTCAGAAAATTCTAGATATATTTCATGTACCATGTCCTGTACCTATCTTCAACTGTTTTTTTACTTATTAGTTTTTGAATGTATGTAGCGAATTTCTGTAATCAAATAATATTCTTTTTTACTTTCTCCGTTACGAAGTACGAGAAACTATTGTGATCGTGAAACATTTTGAAATTTTTTTTACGGAAATATCCGTTTTAGGGTCCCTAGATGCCATTTCAACAATTTCTGGAAAAAAATGTGTCCGTGCGTGTGTGTGTGTTTGTTTCCGAAACAGTTGAAGATAGGTATAGGACATGGTACATAAAATATGTCTAGAATTTTCTGAACAATCCAAAAATTAAATAATAAACAGGGTGTTGCGTTTAAAATAAGAAAGTTGGTATTGGCCTCTGTTACATGACACATCCTGTATAAAAAGTTTTTATTGGAAAAATGCGCAACTAAAAATACCAATCGACGTATCCGATCGTTTTTTTCGAATACGCCCCCATTTATTTATTATCGAATTTATTCCATTTGGCTGATACACACTGTATGCTCCAATTATGCATCTAATGTTAATTTCTTGGTTTATATTATCCATTCTCATTTTACTGTCAATGTGTAAACGTTTTTTTATGTAAATTCAAAAAACGAAATATAGCCTGAATATATAAATATTCAACCTGTTCGTAACTCTGCAAGCAAAATTAAGTCTTACTAAGATTATAAACAAATAACTTATTGAAACAACTACTTCACCTTCACGTAAGTGTATTTTATTCTTTAACATTCAATTTAAATGCGAAGCTGCACTGATGAGAGATAAATCTCGAAACGCGTCTGCAGATGGCTATTTACTTAATTTTTACATATTTTAGGGTTCAGTTTTATAATTTAAAGTTTTCAAATTCAATTTAGTTTTATTTTTCAAGTTAGTCCTGTGGGTAGAAATAAGGGATCTTAAACCAATGTTATTTCACTAAGTACTTAGTACTATACCTCATTTAATAACCAGGCGGACTAAATCAAATTATTGCCGCCAAAATACGTTGTTGTGATTGGCCAAAGGGCCGCCGTTTTTACACAGGCCAAAATTGCTGAAAATAGTAATGGCGGATATTATGATCAGCTGATCCATCACTGTTACTTGCGTCTTACCAGTTCCGTGTGTTTCGTTCAGTTTTTGTGTTTTCTACGTTATTTCTCCCGTTGGTAGTGTAAAAAATCAGTTCTTTTAAGAGCTTATCTCATGATTGTATTGGAAAGTTATTTTGTTTATAACTATGGATGCTGTACCCGGCACCAGTTCGGCGTCGATTTCGCCCCCCAAGAAACGGAAGAGTTTGGATTTGGGAGCTTTAACCCTAGTGGAAAAGCAGTCCATATTGAACTTATATAAAGTCTTGATACAACAGGGTTTAAAACCTACTGCCGTTGTACAAAAAATTGTCGATTCATTAGGTAAGTGTAGAGAAAGTTGTTGCAATTTGAATCAAATCGTAAACAAGCATTATTTTTAGGATTGGCTAGAAGTACGGTGTATCACACAATTAGGGAGTATAAGGAGATTGGAGCTTTAACAAGTCCTAAACGTCTTGGAGGATGTCCGGTGACCGAAGATGTTCACAATGAAATTACGAAATATGGTGTGCGGAGAATTATACATAGTTTTTCTTTAAAAATGAAATCCCTACATTGGATAAAATTTTAATTGAATTGAAGGATAGAGATGACATGCCAAATATGTCCCGTTCAACATTATATTCATTAATGAAAGAAATTAATTTTAAGTAAGTTACAAATAATAATATACTTATAAACAGAATTATTTTAAGGCTATTCGTTACTATAGTCTATTAAATGTAACAATACATAAAGCTCGCCCAGTCGTTTTGTTTGCAACCAATAAAAAATGGACATCTGTTAGTTTTTGAAGGTAAGAAGTCTGGAGACTACCATGAAGAGATGAATGCAGCTGTCTTTGAAAAATGGTTTGAAGGTTTACTAAAAACTTTACCCGATAACGCAGTGATTGTCATGGACAATGCATCCTACCACTGTAGAAAACTTGAGAAAATTCCAACCACCTGCACAAGGAAGAGGGATATGCAAGATTGGTTAAGATCAAAAAATATTCAATTTGAAGAAGAAATGGTGAAAATGGAGTTCCTGCAAATTATTAAAATGCACAGAAACAACTACGACAGATATGTTGTTGACGAAATGGCTGCAAAATATAACAAAATCGTGTTACGATTACCGCCATACCACTGTGAACTCAATCCTATAGAATTGATTTGGGCTCAAATTAAAAATGAAGTAGCTTCAAAGAATAAAACATTTAAATTAGTAGATCTAAAAAAATTAATGCTTGAAGCAGTAGCAAATGCCACAGTTGTTGACTGGAAAAAGTGTATTGGACATATTGTCAAGGAGGAAGAGAAAATGTATACACTTGATGGAATTATTGATGAAATATTAGAGCCGTTAGTAATATCTTTAGGAGAATCTGACAGCGATGAAGATTATCTTGATGAGTAGCCTTGTGGTTGTAACTCTTCAATATTTATTGTTAGGTGTGAGCCACTGAATTTTGCTGCTGAGATCTGATATCTCACAGCCAATTCTGAATCAAAATCTTGTGGCTCGCACGATATAACGTATGTAGTGTATATAGTGTGTTTCTTAGTCAATTTAATTACAGCCCAGCAAATCTCTCGTGAACTTGAAGGTGTATGCATTAGTAAAGTGGAGATCTCATTTGACGATACAGGCTGTTGTAAAATTTTCTAAATACACGGTATTAAATGGATCTCCATTACAAAGACGTCTGGCTCTTTATATAAATTATGTCACCGACTGTATGAGACTGTAAACAGTTGTAACTGGAAAAGTACATTACTGTTATTATTATATGTTTTTAAATAGCAAATTTACTTAATTTAATAAAATTCTAATTTCCGACAATCTAGTATTTATTTTAAACCTTTTGCAGAATCATATGTATTTTTACTTTCTCCTTTACGAAGTATGGGAAAATATTTGTTTGTAAGTGTGTGTATGTGCCTGTCTGTGTGCGCTGTATAAAACGAATACAGCAATTTCCATGAAGCTTTGTACATTTTATTTGATAATCCGAAGAGCTGAAAAGGTAAAATTTCTTATACCCTGAGGTGGGTGTTTACCTTTGCTGTTTATGTTTTTTCAGATAATTTTTTTAATAAGAAAAATATTGCTAAAACATTTAAATAAATATTGAAGATAACAAATTAACATCTTGTTTTCTTTTTCATAAAATCAATTTTTTGAAAAAATAATTTGGTCTATAATTATAAAATCATAATGTTACATTAAATTTATTGATAATAATTGTAGATAATGCCAAAATAAACAACTTATAGGGAATACTTTTTTAAATTCATTAATTTTTGCATAAACTCATGATAAAGATTATCAGAATTTAAAGTATAAAATAATATTTTAATATATACTGAAGTATTGACTATATAATCAAGAAAGTTTCACTAGAATAAACATATGGGTTGGTATAATTTTTGAATAAATGTTGTGGGCAAAATAATTTTAAATAAATTTATTTCTACCGCCAAAATATTTCTGGTTACTTTTCTAGTGATTTTTTCTAGTGTAAATGTGGCTTTCGCGTTTAGTCCGCCTGGTTATTAAATGAGGTATAGTAATAACGCAAATTTCTTTTGTATCATGCCTTGTTTACCACAACACTCAGCGGGGTCTCAAGTTTACGATGTTGTAAAGCGGTCCAAAAATCTGGCGTGTGCTAAAATCGGTCGGTCCTTCTTACCTGCTTCTCAATACAGATATTTAATGCGTCGCAACATGATTGCAATAATGAAATTCATAAGAAAATTATTATCAATAAGAATATCTGCTGTTCAATGAAAAAGGATTCATAAATAATGCAAAAAATAAAAATAAATTAAAATATAGAGTTATTAATTTTAATATAATATATGTACAATGTGTGATTTATAAATTAATAAAATAAAAATAAATATGAGTACAATATCATAACAGTTGCCAATACCACGGAATCCATAAATTGTATTCAAAATGTAATCATCAAGCGAGCTAGGCCTATTTCGAAATTCAAGCACCCACAACTGACCATATATGAGCATGTAGAACAACTGTCAAAGAGGCAATAAAAACCTGTACTTTTAATATATACGTTTTTTTTTTAGAATTCTTATGCGTCTATACTATTTTGTTTGTATAATAAACCATGTAAACAATTTATATTTTTTGTTAAATCTGGCTGAAAGACTTAGGTCGCTGGCCCATTGTATTCCTCTAAGGAGGGCAATAAACGATTATTATTATTATCATAACAGATTTTTTTCTACTCCCAGATTTTATTATATTTTTTATAAATTCAATAGCTGCATTTTAATGTTATTCATTATAATACAGATTTTCATTATGATTCAAATTTGTAACCAATAAAATAATCACATTAAAATCAAAGTTGCCATACGCATAGCAGAAATATAAAATTTGATAGATGAAGATTGTCATTCATAAACAACCTCCACTGTAAAATGTTTTCTTACTTTCAGTTTGATTATTTCTTTCATTGCGCCATCTTATAGTTTGACCCAAAAGTAGATCTCCATTCGGTCAAAATAAACCAATGTTTCATCATACTAGTGATTATGTTTTTAAGGATTCATTGCATAAACATGCGTTATGGAATAGTGTTAACCCAAAGTGTAATTTTCATTGACGAAATAATTTAAGTTGGTATCCATCCGTAAATGACATTATTTGTCAATACATTAATAATTAAATAACAGTCATTTAAATTGGGCTGTCACCCAGAAATGAACAAATGCACGAATTTATTAACCTGTAATCAACTTTACATAATCGAAATTATAGCCACTTGGTTGGTTAAACCATTTTTTATACTCCCAGTGCCTCAACAAACTCCCTCGTAAGAGCATTAGTTAGCAGAAAGCTTTCGTCAATTGCGTTTCTGTGTGTTGTTCTCTGTAGTAGGTAACGTCTAAAATGGATGTTAAAAAAAGAAAAGTGGATTCAGAATGTCGAGTTTTTAAAGAAGAATGGACGTGGAAATATTTCTTTACTTTATTTAAAGAAAAACCTGTGTGCTTACATTGCAATACAACTGTTGCAGTTTTAAAAGAATATAACATTCAACGCCATTTCAAGAGCAAATATGAAAACCACTGCCTCATCGTTAAGTGAAGAGGTGAAAAAAATTAAATGGAAAGATTTAATAAAAAATTTATCAAGTCAACAACAATTATTTCAGAGAGCTAATCATTCTCAAAGATGCGCTACGAAAGCCAGTTATATGTTGGCTTATAATATTGCTAAATCTAATAAAGCATTTTCAGATGGTGAATTTATAAAGCAGTGCATGATAGAAGTGTGCGATATTATGTGCCCTGACAAGAAAAAGGATTTTCAGTCACTGTCTCTCTCAAGAAGAACAATTACCGAGAGAATTGAAAATATTGATAAAAATCTAATTTCACAACCGACTACAAAAACTCAAAAATTTATTTTTTATTCAATTACCATGGATGAAAGTACAGATATCAGCGATACTGCGCAGTTACTCATATTTGTAAGAGGAATCAACGCCCACTTTGAAATTGCAGAAGAACTTGCAGGGCTGCAGTCAATAAAAGGAACAACGACTGGTGCCGATATATTTTGTGAATTTCAAAATTGCATCGATAAACTTTGTTTACCTATTGATAAGCTATGTAATGTAACTACAGATGGTACTCCTAATATGGTTGGAATCAATCAAGGATTTGTTGGGAAATTTAATTCTAAGTATCCCGAAAATGATGTTGTTTTTTTGCATTGCCTTATACATCAGGGTGCTTTCTGTAAATCGGCTTTAGATATTGACCATATACTTAATATTGTTGTAAAACTAGTAAATATGATTCGTTCCAGAGGATTATTATATCGCCAGTTTCAACAGTTTTTCGAGTCCGTACATGCTGAGCATTCCGATATCCTGTATTATTCAAAAGTTCGTTGGTTAAGTGCTGGAAAAGTATTTGAAAGAATTTGGGATTTAAAAGACGATATTGTGAATTTTCTTCTTGATAAAGACATTTATAATCAATTTGACGTCTTAGAAAACGAAACGTGGCTTTCTGATTTCGCTTTTTTTCACAGACCTCCTCGTACACATGAATAAACTTAATCTCAAATTGCAAGGAAAAAATCAGTTTCTTCACGATATTTGGCAATACCTGAAAAATTTCAAATTACAGTTATTATTATTTGCTAATCAGATCTCTAAATCTGATTTTTCTCATTTTCCAAGAATACAATCTTTAAAATTCACTATATCAAACAATAAGATTAAAAAATACGAAATTAATTTGAGAAAACTATCTACAGAATTTGAAAGGAGATTTCAGGACTTTAGAAAAATGGAACCAGCGTTTAGTATTTTTGCGACCCCATTCAATGTTAATTACGAAGAAGTTGATGCAAAATTTCAACTTGAGTTAATAGAACTGAACTGTAATACTGAAACAAACGTTTCATACAGTACCATTACTAGAATTTTATAAAAATTTAAGTCCAGATAATTTCCCAAATCTAATTACTCATGCAATGAAGATAATGACAATGTTCGGCTCATCTTATATATGCGACAAATCTTTTCAATAATGAAGCTTAGGAAAACTTCTTTAAGAAACAGAATTACAGATGAGCACCTTTCATCAGTTTTAAGAATTTCTGCTTCGCAAATGGAACCGGACTATGATGAAATTTTGATGAAACAGTCTCAATTTCATTTTTCTCATGCACCATCAACCAGTAATGACATCAGAAAATAAAGTGATAATACTTCAGATCAAGAACTACACTAAATTCATTTTATATTTTGTGCTTATAATTTTGTTACCTTTTGCTTTTTTACTATTAAAATAATAAGTGTATGTAATAATATATGTATATGTTTATAGAACACATAAATTAGTTAACGATTAAGCATTATTCTTTGGCCCGCTACGATTGTCTAGTTATTACAAATGGCCCGTCTTAAAAAAAGTTTGCCCACCACTGATATAGACGATACACAATTAAAAGTTCTAATAAATAAAATAATATACAATACAAATAACTATAAGACAAATATGGATATTATTAATTATAATTTATGTTCAAATAAAAAACCGTTTTGAGTAATACACACAATTGAGCGTGTTTCTTAACATTATTTATTGCCCTATAAACACTTTTTCAGGGAATCGTATTAAAGGCATTCGTAATACCCTCTATGAGTTGTTCAACATTCTCGTAAGTATGACGGTAGACTGTGTTTTTAATAAAACCCCAGAAAAAATAATCCAAGACACTCAAATCGGGCGATCTAGCTGGCCAAGCTACAATTCCGCCGTTCCTAATCCACTGATTTGGATACATTTGATATTAATAATTGCGAACATTTCTGGCATTGTGCGCTGGTGCACCATCTTGCTGTCACCAGAACTTCTGAAGTTGAATTAGAGGAACAACAATTATCCAAATAATTAGAAATGTTTGTTTGAAGAAGATGTAAATATCGTTCACTGATTAGAGACCCTTCGTACAAAATTGGCCCTATTATATTTTCATCATAAATACCTGTCCAAACATTTACTCCAAAACGATGCTATGGCCTAACACTTCGAACTTGTCTGGGATTTTCTGTTGTCCAATAATGTTCATTGTTGCGATTAAATACACCACTATTTGTGAATTTGCATTCATCGGTCCAAATAATGTTTTTAAAAAAATCATTATCTGCACTGCACTTTTGAAGCAACCAATTACAAAATCCAAGACGACTTAAATTATCACCAGGCACAGGTGTGTGGCCCAAATGAATTTTATATGGCTTATAATTTAATTTATTAAAAATTCTCCATCCTTGCATTGGTGGCAAATTTAATTCAGCTGCTACTTCGCGGCAAGAGGTTGATGGATTTTGATTTACCTAAATTATGTTTTGTAAGTAAACGTAAAATTAAAGAACTAAGATACATTTAGTATTACTATTTCCAAAATATGATTGCTATCTTCTTGGGTAATTTTATTACCGTATGCTTTGCGATGTTGAATCAATGATCAAAACTCTCCTAAATTTCTGTCCATCCGTAGAAAAAATGTTCGATGAGGTTGCCTTCTTTCTGGATACAGAGATACAGTGATATTTTTCACTGGCTAATACCGTATTTCTCTTTACTGAATAAAAAATACGTAACATATCACGCTTCTCTGAATTATCGAACGACATTTTTATTCATAAAGAATAATAATGTTTGACAAACAAAGCGCTATTCAGATGTTTCATTTCAAATTAAGCATTCAGATGTGACAAAAAATAAATATGACGTCCATAAGAAATAAGAAAGTTGATAATGGTTCAAAAGAAACGAAATATGTTACATCTAAAAATCTTATGCCATCTATTAGATAATAAAAAAGTGCTTTAAGAAAGTCTTTACCATTTTTAAATATCTCCTCAAATAACAGAGATTTTAGTTTTTTGGACTTATCTCGAAAACAAAAGAATGTAAGTAATTTTTTCCAGTGGATTATTAATCAGCATAAAATTCTGTAAAAGTGCCAAAGTTAAGCATACCCTCTATCTCTTCTAATAAGCGAGATCCCCATGGTGGGCCTCGAATTTGAAACACCCTGTATACACCCACACAGTCGGATAGTCGATACCATCTTTATTAAAGCAGCACTTTGTGATTATGCCATTATTATTGGAGATTTCAATATAATAACGCATTCTAAAAAGAAAACCCTCGACGTATTCCTAAATAACTCCAGTTTAAAAAAAAATCATACTCCCTCTACCTTCATTATGCCCAATAATCCCGACACCACTCCAGATATTTTCTTGTGCACAGCAAATATACAGCCATTCATATCTAATGTAGAACTAACTCCAGACCTAATAGTATCCGCTCACCTATCAATATTGTTTAAAATTGACCTGGCAACAAATTCCACCTGTATACAAGACCATCTACAGTAAATGTGACATAAGCAAAGTTAATCAAATCTTAAACAACTTAAATCCTAATATTAACCACCCATCCATAATCACTCACTTCCTGGAGATATTTACTAATGCAATAGAAGATAATATTCCTAAAGTCAAACAACATTTATACAACTACCCACTACCCCTTTTTATTTTAAGACTAATAAAGCATAAACGACAAATCTATCGAGACTTTAAGCAAAACGATGGCAGAGCTCTCAAAAGACAATTTAATGCACTTAATAAACAAATTCAACATTAGAATCTTCACAAAAATTTATTTATATAACAATGTTCATTAAATTAAGTTTTTATACACTTAATATGAAATTGAAACTATGAGTTAACTGGTTTGCAGTCTAAGCCATCGATATGTATGTGGGTGTTTACCCTTAGCATTCGAATTTTTGTTATAACAATGGAAGACAAATTTTTGATATTTATAAATTATTTGTTAGTGAAATTGCCATTTCATTCCTTACAAATATATGAAAGTATTTATTATACAGTGGGCTGATCATATTTTTGTATTATTTTTAAAATTACCAAGGTTATAATCATTTATTCGAATATAGATTATGAAAAAGCAATTACCCGTTTGAATAAACTATTGCATTCAAACGCAAAATTGTTTCTCTGAAAATCCATTCTAGAAAAATATGTATTACATATGTTTGAAGGCATTTAATAATACAGTGGGCTAATAATGTTTTTTTTTTACTTTTAAAATTATCAAGATTATAATAATTTGTTTGTTCGATTATAGATTATGAGAAAGCAATTACACGTCTGAATAAAATTATTGCATTCAAACGTAAAATTGCTTCCTTGAAAATCCATACTCGAGAAAACAGCAATTAATATTATAATCTTAGGATTTACAAATAATTTCTAATTTTTTAGGAATGCAATTATTTTATTGTACCTTTGGCCCTATTCCACCACCCAAACTGTAAAACATAAATGACGGTTTTATAAGTAGAAATTTCTCCGTACGGGAAAGTATTCTGATCGTGAAAATGTTTTCAATGTTTTTTACGTTCAAAAATTTTTTTTACGGAAATATCCGTTTTGGGGTCCCTTTTCAACAATTTCTGGAAAAAAAAAATTGTGTCTATGTGTGTCTGCCAGTGTGCGCTGTATCTCAAAAACTAATTGAGCAATTGATACGAAACTTTGAACATAAGTCTTATTTAATAATCCGAAGAACTGGAAAGATTTTGGTAAAATTTCGTACACCTGAAGTGGGTGTTTACCTTAATTGTTTTTGGTTTTTTTCTAATATTTTCTTAAATATGAAAAATATCACAAAAACATTTAAACAAATATTGAAGACAATAATGAAATGAACATCTTTGATTTGAAAATATTTTTCATAAATTCATTGTTATTCGAGAATTTTATTTTTCAATTTTGGTTTATAGTTATGAAAGATAATAGTTACAGCAAATGTATGTTAATAATAATTGTAGAGAATGCCAAAATGAACAACTTATAAGGAATAAGTTTTTTCGAAATCTCTTTAGTTTTGAGTAAACTGAGTTTTTGAATTTGAAGTAAAATTTTTCAATCTTTCATAATTTTGACGTTTTAAACGTCCGTTTCATCGGAGTCTACAAAACGTTCGATGTACATTTAAAATATGGTTTAAATTAAGAATAAACTATAATAATAAGCGTAAATATAAATGATACCATCAAGTCGGAGAAAGTAACATGATGGCCAAATCACCATTGTTTATTTTATTTTCATTTAAGAAACAAACCAGATTTAGAAAATCCAAACTATGTCTCCATCACATAATATTTAAACTAAAGTAAATTATAATAGTAAGGTACAAAAAAGCAAAACTTAAGCTATAATTAACACGTAATACTAATGACAGCAATGACTACATTAATATCGATTATAAATATTAAAATTTAAATTAAATGAAATCAGACAAAATTACATTGAATTAAATTAAAACAAATTAAATCAAATTAAACTAAAATTAAGGACTCTTTAATTCTTTTTTTTTTAACCCTTAGATTATCAAAAAAATATGTCACAATTTGTGTTCAATTTATTGAACATAATCATGGCTCCCATTTATTTATTTTTTTTATAAAGGAAGGAAGGTTGACAGAAATTCAGGTTGAGGAAGCGCAGATAATTTGGGAATTGACGTAGTCAACTAGGGCATTCTGCCACAACCGATAATTTATATAATAATCATTTATAATGATGAAAGGGACATACACTAAACGTCCATGGACCCGCACGGACTTCTTTTGGATGCGTTCTAACCGTTCTATAAATATGCCGTATTGAGGAGACCAAATACTACATAAATATTGCAATAAATTAAGCACGTGACTTTTATATAAACTTATTAACTATTAACTATAATACTAAGCTACTAAGCTGGACGGAAAACTTTGTAGGTTCACATAATGAAACCAAGCATTTTATTGGATTTTTTGGATATCATCTATGTGATTGTTAAAAGACATTTAAATAAATCAAACTCTGTTGATTATAGTATTATCAATAGTACAGTGGAACCTCACTCGAAGTCCACTTATACTAACACTTCTCTTTCCCCGGCGATACTCCGATAAAGCATGGGTACTTATAAAAAAGGATGATCGATCCCCCAATTTCGCTTTTAACAGCACTGAGTTTGAAAATAATATTACAAAAAAATGACAGGCTTTGGAAGAAGTTTCCAAAAAAAAAAATGTACAGGTTTGGGAGTAATTTACAAAAAAAAAATGGTGATGTGGCCATCATGTTACTTTCTCCGACTTGATGGCATCATTTATATTTAAGCTTCCATGGTTAATTTTCAATTTAAATCATATTTTAAGTGTGCATCGAAACTTTCGTAGACTCGGATAAAACTGACGTTTAAAACGTCAAAATTATGAAAGATGGAAAAATGTACTTCCAATTGAAAAACTCAGTTTACTAAAAAACTAAAGAGATTTCGAAAAAAACTTATTCTTCATAAATTGTTCATTTTGGCATTCTCTACAATTATTATTAACATACATTTACTGTAACCATTAGCATTTCATAATTGTATACCAAAAATGAAAAAAAATCAATAAATTTTTTTCTCGATTAACAATGATTTTATGAAAAATGTTTTCAAACAAAATATTCGCATTTCTTTATTGTCTTCAATATTTGTTTAAATGTTTTTGTGATATTTTTCATATTTAAGAAAATATTGGCAAAAAACAAAAAACAGTTAAGGTAAACACCCACTTCCGGTGTACGAAATTTTACCAAAAGCTTTTCAGTTCTCCGGATTATCAAATAAAACTTATGTTCAAAGTTTCATATCAATTGGTTTATTAGTTTTTGAGATACAGCGCGCACACACACACACACACACACACACACACACACACACACACACACACACACACACACACACACACACACACACACACACACACACACAGACACACACACACACACACACACACACACACACACACACACACACACAGACACAAAAATTTTTTTTCCAGAAATTGTTGAAATGGCATCTAGGGACCCCAAAACGGATATTTCCGTAAAAAAAATTTTTGAAAAAAAAATCACGATCACACTACTTTCTCGTACTTCGTAACGGAGAAAGTAAAAAAAAATGTAAAGGTTTGGAAGAAATTTACAAAATCCAAAATTCATTAACTTATTTGTTTTTCTTTGCCAGAAAAACAGCAATGAGGGTTGGAATGTGTTTGGACTTTCTGCAACGCTTATCTCCAGAAGAAAATTTAAAAAATCCATGAGAGAACTCCGATGAAATTATTGTTATAGTCTTCAGCAGCAGTAATTAAATGTATAAATTTAAAAATCCATTAGAGATCAATTTCAATACCGATTCAATTAATTAGTTTATCTTTACCGGGAAAAAAATTATGAGCTATGAAATTTTTTTAACCTTCTGCAGCGCTCATTTCAAAAAGAAAATTACGGACAAAATATAGAGAGTAAAAAAAAATACAAAATCCACTGGTGTTTCATTTCAAGAAAAAATCGATTGTTTACTCAAAAAAAAATGGTGATGTGGCCATCATGTTACTTTCTCCGACTTTATGGTATCATAGCCATTTATATTTACGTTTTCAAGGTTTATTTTCAATTGAAATCATATTTTAAATGTACATCGAGCGTTGTGTAAACTCGGATGAAATTGACGTTTAAAACGTCAAAATTATGGAAGATTGAAAAATTATACTTTAAATTCAATAACTCAGTTTACTCAAAAACTAACGAGATTTCGGAAAAAAACTTATTCTTTAGAAGTTGTTCATTTTGGCATTCTCTACAATTATTATTCAAATAAATTTGCTGTAACTATTATCGTTTCGTAATTATAAACCAAAAATTAAAAAAAAAGAAATAATTTTCTTTCTCGAATAGCAATGATTTTCTGAAAAATATTTTCAAGTAAAAGATATGTATTTCTTTGTTATCTTCAATGTTTGTTTAAATATTTTTGTAATATTTTTCATATTTAAAAAAATATTGGCTAAAAACAAAAAACAGTTAAGGTAAACACCCACTTCCGGTATACGAAATTTTACCAAACGCTTTTCAGTTCTTCGGATTATCAAATAAGACGTATGTTCAAAGTTTCATATCAATTGCTTCATTAGTTTTTAAGATACAGAACACACAGCCAGACACACACGCACACACACACACACACACACTATTTTTTTTTAATATAAGTTTTGGGCAACTTTATCCTGGCTTCTCATACTTTTTTTAATTAACGAGATTTTGTTAATTATGTTTTCAATAACTTTAAAAAAATTATTCTCAAGTCTTTTAGAAATTAAAATACTTTCGAAAATTAAAGTAATCTTCGGTAGTAATATACCTAGAGGGCATTGAAATGTGTTAAATTACCTGTGCAGGACTCAAAAAACGAAGTTACTACGACGATTTGGCACAAAGTAATGGGTGTTTGAAAAAAAGTGCATTTTGTGTTTTTTGACTCATAAGTCTTTCGACAAAATTGTTTTCGATTTCACGAATGAAATTTTCTTTGCATGTTCTTTGAGGTATGCACGAAAATGATTGCTTACGCCTATAACTTGGTGCTAAATCGTCGTAGGAACTTCGTTTTTTGAGTCCTACACAGGTACACTACTCATTGATTGAACAAATTTAAGGTTACGGATCGTTGTACTCACTCTGAAGTGTTAATCTGCCAAGATACCATCGTGAAGGAAGTACCGATAAGGCATGGGAAGGAGTTTATTCTGTCGGTTATTGTTTTAACCAATATATGATAATCTGACGTTTAAATGTCACTGTCACTTTTGATATTTAAAGACGAACAGACGAATGCAGAGGGACTCGGCGGTCGGTAATTGTAATTGGCTAATAAGTATATAATATAGCGATGTACATAAGTGGTAATAATACATGTTACACATTTATGTACAACATTTAACATTTATATATGCTCTATATATTTGTAATGGGTCGCTTACGATTGGTGAAAACAGTTCAGTAATTTGTCAATTACAAACTGGAAGTAGGTATATTACCATATACTATATTATAGTATACTATACTTTTTCGCATCATATTAAATAATTACCTAAATATTTTTCTGTTTATATTAAATTGTATCGTCCTCATGTTTTTATTTCGTTAAATTGCAGCTGCGGCACTCCGCTCAACACAGTGTGGCATTTATGGATACGTGTTTACACAAATAAATGGTAACCATAGTAACAACTTGAGAAAGTAAAATCGTCGTCATTTAATAGGCTGAAATCTGTAGGGCAATGAAACTGCCATCATTTTATCGGTCGTTACATATGGAGAAAAATAATTAGGCCGAGTAATAGACAGCTTTCTCAATCAAAAACGATCCAACAAGTTTATATTATTTAATAAGATGCGAAAAAAAAAACTTATCACCGGCTGCTATTAAACATATCACAATTATATTCAACGCCACCACCAGACTAGGATATTTTCCCAGCCAGTGGAAAGTAGCCCATATTATACTTATATATAAAGAGAGAAAACCGTCAGAAGAAGCCCTATCATACAGACCTATAAGCTTACTTCCAATTCTATCTAAATCCTTTGAAAAAATATTTTTAAAGCGGCTGTTGCCAATACTAACTGACGCAAAAATAATTCCACAACACCGGTTTGGCTTTCGACAAGAACGCGCGATAATCGAACAGATACATAGACTAACAGAAAAATATAGGTCAAGTACGAAGCTGCATTCACACAACTCTATGATATAAACGCAGCCGTTCCTCAAGGGAACGTCCTGTACCAGACCTAACAACGTGCGAAGACAGCATCTCAGCAACCTATGCCGACGACACCTGCATAATGGCATCACACACAGAACCAAGTAAAGCCTCGAGCCTCTTGCAAAACCACCTTTTGAAGATTGAAAAATGGTTCAACAAGTGGCGAATCAGACCTAATGAAACAAAATCAATCCACATGACCTTCACTACAAGAAAAGACACCTGCCCACCAGTTTTCCTTAATAAATACTCAATACCACAACACGAAAGTGTCAAATATCTAGGCATGCACATATACCGCCGGTTAACCTGGAAAAAGCACATCTGTAGTACAGATGTACTAGCTTTTGGTTAAGAATTCAAAAATGAGCATAGATAATAAGCTACTTATTTACAAAACTGTAATAAAGCCGATATGGACATATGATGCTGAGCTATGGGGCCCAGCAAGCAGCTCCAATATTAACAAAATTCAAAGATTCCAACCCAAAATGCGGAGGGGCATCATCAACGCCCATTGGTTTGTCCCAAACCGGGCGATACACAAAGACCTTAACAGAAAGGAAATCAAGGAAAAATTAACATCACTGAGTGTAAAATACCAACAAAGGCTTGAAAGCCACCTAAATCATCTGGCAAGGGACTTACTCATCAAATCAACACATACAAGATCCCCTGGACCTCCCGATAAGATTCTAGCTTATAAACTATCAATACAACCATGCAGACACAACATAAAAAGTAAAACAAAAAGGCTGGTGTCTCCACAGGGTGAACCTTGCCGCATGTTTATAACTCATTGTGAAAACACTTACTTATTGAACAGAAATCCGTGACTGACGCATCAGTCAAAAAAGTTATTGCAAAAAAATTTGCAATGCCTTCCTGCAAGAACATTTAACAATTACAAACCCTCAAAAAACCGTGACAGATATTACTTATATCTTTTTTTTTACGTTTAACTGAAATCCGTGTCTGGGCATTAGTCAACATTGCAAAAAAAATAAAAATTGCAATGCCTTCTTGCAAGTATATTTAACAATTAAAAACTGTCAAAGGACCGTGACTGATATTAATTAAAAATTCTTGCCGAGCTTAAAACTACAGGTATATTACTTTGACACTGGTGATCAGAAGAAATTTTAAATTTTCGTTGTCACTTATTACACACAAAATTTAACACTGAATATAGTCCGTTTCTTCTCTCCGATGTCAAAATTAGGTATAGTGATGAATGCAAACAAATGTTTTTCAATTGCGTTAATAAAAGGTTGAAATTTACAATATGATTGCCTTCAATTTTAATGTCTTCTTCGGGTATTTTTAATCTTGGTGATGAATCAGTATTGAACTCCACGTTAACTGGTGAAGGCATTATATTTTCTTGAAGACTGACAGAATTTGAAGAGTCGTCTTGTTGAATTCCACCTAATTTAATGTCAGTAATGGCCTCCTATTGCAATCAAAATCGGTTGTTGTTGTTGAAGCATATAATGGCGTTATGGCATCATCAAGATCAGAGAAGTTGTTGAAAAATTTAATGCATTTAATAGCTTCATATATTTAACGTGTTCGTTGGTAGTTAAAGGATGAAGTGTGTTCTCATGCATCATAGGGCTGTCAGCCATTGTTGTTGAGGAGTAACTGATTGTCTCCAATGGTTGTAAATGGCTGCCAACTCTAGTTGTTGCAATTGTTGTCTGTGTACGCCTTTTTAAATTGTAGGATTGAATATTGATGCACTTTTTCCTCGCATTTTCTTGCCACTGCGTTTACCCATGATACTGGATCTAGTAAACCAAAAGAACATTCTCATTAAAAACTTAAATTAATCAAGTAAACTTCTGAAAAATAACACTCAAATCGGGCGATCTAGCTGGCCAAGCTACAGTTCCGTCTTTCCTAATCCACTGATTTGAATACATTTGATTTAAATAATTGCGAACATTTCTGGCATTGTGCGCTGGTGCACCATCTTGCTGCCACCAGAACTTCTGAAGTTGAATTAGAGGAACAACAATTATCCAAATAATTAGAAATGCTCGTTTGAAGAAGATGTAAATATCGTTCACTGATTAGATACCCTTCGCACATAATTGGCCCTATTATATTTTCATCATAAATACCTGCCAAAACATTTACTCCAAAACGATGCTGTGGCCTAACACTTCGAACTTGTCTGGGATTTTCTGTTGTCCAATAATGTTCATTGTTGCGATTAAATACGCAAATTATGTTTTTTAAAAAATCATCATCTGCACTGCACTTTTGAAGCAATCAATTACAAAATCCAAGACGTCTTAAATTATCACCAGGCACAGGTGTGTGGCCCAAATGAATTTTATATGGCTTATAATTGAATTTATTAAAAATTCTCCATCCTTGCATTGGTGGCAAATTTAATTCAGCTGCTACTTCGCGGCAAGAGGTTGATGGATTTTGATTTACCTAAATTATGTTTTGTAAGTAAACGTAAAATTAAAGAATTAAGATACATTTAGTATTACTATTTCCAAAATATGATTGCTATCTTCTTGGGCAATTTTATTACCGTATGCTTTGCGATGTTGAATCAATGATCAAAACTCTCCTAAATTTCTGTCCATCCGTAGAAAAAATGTTCGATGAGGTTGCCTTCTTTCTGGATACACTTGTAAATATTTTTCACTGGCTAATACCGTATTTCTCTTTACTGAATAAAAAATACGTAACATATCACGCTTTTCTGAATTATCGAACGACATTTTTATTCATAAAGAATAATAATGTTTGACAAACAAAGCGCTATTCAGATGTTTCATTTCAAATTAAGCATTCAGATGTGACAAAAAATAAATATGGCGTCCATAAGAAATAAGAAAGTTGATGATGGTTCAAAAGAAACGAAATATGTTACATCTAAAAATCTTATGCCATCTATTAGATAATAAAAAAGTGCTTTAAGAAAGTCTTTACCATTTTTAAATATCTCGTCAAATAACTGAGATTTCAGTTTTTTGGACTTAACTCGAAAACAAAAGAATGTAAGTAATTTTTTCCAGTGGATTATTAATCAGCATAAAATTCTGTAAAAGTGCCAAAATTAAGCATACCCTCTATCTCTTCTAATAAGCGAGATCCCCATGGTGGGCCTCGAATTTGAAACACCCTGTATACACCCACACAGTCGAATAGTCGATACCATCTTTATTAAAGCAGCACTTTGTGATTATGCCATTATTATTGGAGATTTCAATATAATAACGCCTTCTAAAAAGAAAACCCTCGACGTATTCCTAAATTACGCCAATTTAAAAAAAATCAAACTCCTCTCTACCTTCATTATGCCCAATAATCCCGACACCACTCCAGATATTTTCTTGTGCACAGCAAATATACAACCATTCATATCTAATGTAGAACTAACTCCGCTCACCTATCAATATTGTTTAAAATTGACCTGGCAACAAATTCCACCTGTATACAAGACCATCTACAGTAAATGTGACATAAGCAAAGTTAATCAAATCTTAAACAACTTAAATCCTAATATTAACCACCCATCCATAATCACTCACTTCGTGGAGATATTTACTAATGCAATAGAAGATAATATTCCTAAAGTCAAACAACATTTATACAACTACCCACTACCCCTTTTTACTTTCTCCGTTACGAAGTACGAGAAAGTATTGTGATCGTGATTTTTTTTTCAAAAATTTTTTTTACGGAAATATCCGTTTTGGGGTCCCTAGATGCCATTTCAACAATTTCTGGAAAAAAATTTTTTGTGTCTGTGTGTGTGTGTGTCTGTGTGTGTGTGTGTGTGTGTGTGTGTCTGTGTGTGTGTGTGTCTGTCTGTGTGCGCTGTATCTCAAAAACCAATAGAGCAATTGATATGAAACTTTGAACATAAGTCTTATTTGATAATCCGAAGAACTGAAAAGCTTTTGGTAAAATTTCGTACACCGGAAGTGGGTGTTTACCTTAACTGTTTTTTGTTTTTTGACAATATATTCTTAAATATAAAAAATATCACAAAAACATTTAAACAAACATCGAAGAAAACAAAGAAATGAATAGCTTTTGCTTGAAAATATTTTTCATAAAATCATTGCTATTCGAGAAAAAAATTTATTATTTTTTTTTAATTTTTGGTTTATAATTATGAAACGATAATAGTTACAGCAATTTTATGTGAATAATAATTGTAGAGAATGCCAAAATGAACAACTTCTAAAGAATACGTTTTTTACGAAATCTTGTTAGTTTTCGAGTAAACCTAGTTTTTGAATTTGAAGTATAATTTTTCCATCTTCCATAATTTTAACGTTTTAAACGTCAGTTTCATCCGAGATTACACAACGCTCGATGTACATTTAAAATATGATTTCAATTGAAAATAAACCATGAAAACGTAAATATAAATAGTTATGATCAAGTCGGAGAAAGTAACATGATGGCCACATCACCATTTTTATTTTAAGACTAATAAAGCATAAACGACAAATCTATCGAGACTTTAAGCAAAACGATGGCAGAGCTCCCAAAAGACAATTTAATGCACTTAATAAACAAATTCAACATTAGAATCTTCATGAAAATTTATTTATATAACAATGGTCATTAAATTAAGTTTTTATACACTTAATATGAAATTGAAACTATGAGTTAACTGGTTTGCAGTCTAAGCCATCGATATGTATGTGGGTGTTTACCCTTAGCATTCGAATTTTTGTTATAACAATGGAAAACATATTTTTGATATTTATAAATTATTTGTTAGTGAAATTGCCATTTCATTCCTTACAAATATATGAAAGTATTTATTATACAGTGGGCTGATCATATTTTTTATTATTTTTAAAATTACCAAGGTTATAATCATTTATTCGAATATAGATTATGAAAAAGTAATTACCCGTTTGAATAAACTATTGCATTCAAACGCAAAATTGTTTCTCTGAAAATCCATTCTAGAAAAATATATATTACATATGTTTGAAGGCATTTAATAATACAGTGGGCTAATAATGTTTTTTTTTTTACTTTTTAAATTATCAAGATTATAATAATTTGTTTGTTCGATTATAGATTATGAGAAAGCAATTACACGTCTGAATAAAATTATTGCATTCAAACGTAAAATTGCTTCCTTGAAAATCCATACTCGAGAAAACAACAATTAATATTATAATCTAAGGATTTACAAATAATTTCTAATTTTTTAGGAATGCAATTATTTTATTGTTCCTTTGGCCCTATTCCACCACCCAAACTGTAAAACATAAATGACGGTTTTATAAGTAGAAATTTCTCCGTACGGGAAAGTATTTTGATCGTGAAAATGTTTTCAATGTTTTTTACGTTCAAACATTTTTTTTACGGAAATATCCGTTTTGGGGTCCGTAGATACCATTTCAACAATTTCTGGAAAAAAAAAATTAGTGTCTATGTGTGTCTGCCTGTGTGCGCTGTATCTCAAAAAATAATTGAGCAATTGATACGAAACTTTGAACATAAGTCTTATTTAATAATCCGAAGAACTGAAATGATTTTGGTAAAATTTCGTACACCGGAAGTGGGTGTTTACCTTAATTGTTTTTGGTTTTTTTCTAATATTTTCTTAAATATGAAAAATATCACAAAAACATTTAAACAAATATTGAAGACAATAAAGAAATGAACATGTTTGATTTAAAAATATTTTTCATAAATTCATTGTTATTCGAGAATTTTATTTTTCAATTTTGGTTTATAATTATGAAACGATAATAGTTACAGCAAATGTATGTTAATAATAATTGCAGAGATTGCCAAAATGAACAACTTATAAGCAATAAGTTTTTTTCGAAATCTCTTTAGTTTTGAGTAAACTGAGTTTTTGAATTTGAAGTAAAATTTTTCAATCTTTCATAATTTTGACGTTTTAAACGTCAGTTTCATCGGAGTCTACAAAACGTTCGATGTACATTTAAAATATGGTTTAAATTAAAAATAAACTATAATAATAAGCGTAAATATAAATGATACCATCAAGTCGGAGAAAGTAACATGATGGCCACATCACCATTGTTTATTTTATTTTCATTTAAGAAGCAAACCAGATTTAGAAAATCCAAACCATGTCTCCATCACATAATATTTAAACTAAAGTAAATTATAATAGTAAGGTACAAAAAAGCAAAACTTAAGCTATAATTAATACGTAATATTAATGACAGCAATGACTACATTAATATCGATTATAAATATTAAAATTTAAATTAAATTAAATCAGACAAAATTACATTGAATTAAATTAAAACAAATTAAATCAAATTAAACTAAAATTAAGGACTCTTTAATTCTTTTTTTTTTAAACCCTTAGATTATCCAAAAAATATGTCACAATTTGTGTTCAATTTATTGAACATAATCATGGCTCCCATTTATTTATTTTTTTTATAAAGGAAGGAAGGTTGACAGGAATTCGGGTTGAGGAAGCGCAAATAATTTGGGAATTGACGTAGTCAACTAGGGCATTCTGCCACAACCGATAATTTATATAATAATCATTTATAATGATGAAAGGGACATACACTAAACGTCCGTGGACCCGCACGGCCATTTTTCGTTCCGAAAAAGAGACCGCGCGGATAGGATTTGAACCCACGATCACGAAGCCCGTAAGTGGGAGCGCTACCCACTGGGCCACCGCGGCCCCATGGTTCTCATTAGTGGTGAATTTTTTCTAGATGATGTCTTTCTATTACCATAATAAAAAGTTATTTGAGAGCGAGTAGTTCGTATGGGACCGTTAAAATTAATAAATTCGATAATGTCGCTATTGTAGAAATTGTTTACCCTTTTGTATAAGGTAACCATGTCGACCTGCGGGCGTCTATTCTTAAGAGAACATAAATTGTATCGTAATACGTGGGCACAATATAGCAGAATTATAGTGAAACTTAAAATCCAAATACCGTGTGAACTTCTTTTGGATGCGTTCTAACCGTTCTATAAATATGCCGTATTGAGGAGACCAAATACTACATAAATATTGCAATAAATTAAGCACGTGACTTTTATACCGAGTGTCTGGGATAAGGGGCGAACATAGGGTTTTAACATGTAAAATAAAATATGTGTAATTATTAGCTCCCCTATTCATTTTAGAGAAAAATCGTAAAGGAATTTTTTTTAGAGAATCAAATATTGTAAATGTTTCATCCATTTAATTTACGTTTGTACCAGAATACACCTTAGAAATAATAAAAATAAGTTTAACAATTTACCATTTAATAAAAACCCTTGCCATGACTTTGACAAATGTCATGTTATGGTGACTATATCCCGCCAAACGTAGCATGCCGAAATTCAAATGAATTAAAACCAATCAGATTCTATATAACTTCTATTTTCAGGAAACATATCATGTAGAGTTCGAATGCGGCTTTGTGATTAGTTCTCTACTCGCATTATGTTTCGGCACATGATTGGTTTCAAGAAAAACAATGTTCAATGTCAAACGTCAGTTTGCGGGTAGAACGCTATTAAAATTAGTGAAAACTCCGCATTGGAAGTGTTTCTCTTGAAGGAATTCAAGAAAAAGGGAAAGAGGCCCAACCAAAAAGTTTGGGCGGAGTCACTAACATGACCTGTACTCGGGAAGTCATTTCTACAATATTGGAAAACGGGGCACATAACGTGCGAAACGCGAACGGTACGTACTGTAAAGAAAATGTAAACTCCATATGGAATACCAGTGCTAAGTTAGTGCAAGAGAAGTACGTTTCTGATTTTTAAATTTTGTTTGATCCATTTAAAAATGTAATATTCAAACCGGCACGACACGCCCGCGATGACAGTAAATGTCATTCTATTTTGTTGTAATATTTTTGTTGGGATATAGTCTGATAAATTGCTCTCGTGCATTGTAAATTATCGCAAGTTTGCACTCTTTCGACAAACTCAGTCGCATTGTTTTAGGCAACAGCCCCTCGCCCTTCCGGGCTCGGGACTGTTGCCAAACAATACGACTTCGTTTGTCGAAATCGTACAAACTTGTTACCGATAATTTCCAATGCACTTGTGCAATTACTGTTGAGAATAATTTTGCTGGTCAAATATCAATTCACGCATTGAAATTACTATAAACAATAACGTTTTTTTTCACCTTGAAAAATTAATTGCTCAAACTTATGATGGTGCTGCTGTTATGGCTGGTCATTTGAATGGTTTACAAACCAAAGTAAAATCAGTAGCTCCACAAGCAATTTTTACTCATTGCCATGCTCACGTTCTAAATTTAGTGCTAAGTAAATCGTGCAACTCAATAAAAAAAGTACGAATATTTTTTTCAAATCTAACAGGATTTTCTGCTTTCTTTTCAAAATCAACAAAACGAACCGCAGTATTGGATGAAATTTGTAATGCAAGAATACCATCTAATGCACAAACACGTTGGAATTTTACATCTCGGGTTATTTTTACAATTCATGAAAATAAAAATAAATTCATTGAAGTATTCAATTTTATAATTAATTCAGACAAATTTGATAATATATCTATCAGAGAGGCATACGGCTTAAAATCATTGTTAGAAGACAACCATTTCTGTTTCTTATTAGATTCCTTCAAACTTATTTTTGAACAAACAAGTGTTGTATTTTTAATTCTTCAACACAAACTAACTGACATCACGTATGCAAGAGGGCGTTTAACTTCACTTATTTTAAAATTAAAGGAATTTAGAACCAATGAAACATATTTTAATCATATATACGAAAAACATTTTTCTGACATAGAAAATCCTCCGAAAAAGCGAAAGCGCTCTGATGATGCAGATGATACGGAATTACAATATAAACAGATATTTTACGAAATTTTAGATACAGTGGTAGGACAAATCGAAACAAGATTTTTTGATCTAAGTAAATTAAAATTCTTTGATTTAATTTCTGTTAGTAAGTTTGAACTGTATTCAAAAACGTTTCCATTGCAGTTGTTTGAAGAATTAATTAAGCAATATCCATTTTTTGACAAAATACAATTACGAAATGAACTGTGGGTTCTATATTCAGATAAGCTTCTTGGTGAGTCTAAAATGCCAATGGATATGTTAGAATATATAAAGAATAATGACTTGCAAGTATGTATGCCTGAATTGTACAAACTAATTTCTTTAATAGTAACCATACCGGTAACATCTGCATCTGTGGAAAGAAGTTTTTCCGTATTAAAACGAATAAAAACATGCACAAGAAATCAAATAGGCCAAAATAGGTTGTCAAATATGTCACTCATTGCTATTGAAAAGGAATTTGTGAAAACACTTTTTAAAAATGAACATTTTTACGATCAAATTATAGATTATTTTGCTGAAAATAAGAACAGAAGAATACCATTAATATATAAAAACCATTAAATTTTTTGATTACATTTTTCTTGAAACACTTTTGTGCAATCTCTTTAAATAAATAGGATCCGTTTTCTTTAATATTCAATATACACATTTCTAGTTTTGTTTAAGAATTTATTTATTTTCAAATGAATAGTTTTATGTTGTATTTTATATTTAATATTTATTAGAGTATTTTTAAGTTTGTTGTCCCATTTATTTCCATAACACATTCCATTATTTATTATAAACCTACGTAGAGTTTTATTTTTGTTATAGAATTTAAATATTTATTTATTTTTATTTAATAGTTCAACCTTATTATTTCCTTTCCAATTTTCCCATCCCGGCAAGAAAATCTTCACACCTTCTCGTGGTTCTTGCTGAACAATAGAATATCTTAAAGATATACCGGGTGACCCAGGGTTCCGTAAAAACCCCATAACTTATTTGCTATTTAAGATACCGACTTCTATTTTTCATAAACTAGTACCCACACCTATTCTATATATTTTAAAAATATGTATGTTTTTGTACAGGGTGTCTCAGTATAAGTAACAGATCAAAGTTATGTTTTTTTTAAATGGAACACCCCATATTTTATACTTTATTTTTAATCCTCTTAAGAAGCTGATAAAAATAGTATAAGATAGTATGGACGGTATTACAGACTAAGATTATGGACGGTTGGTTAGTTATGGGCAAATTTGTGGCAAAAACATGTTCACATTGAAAACATTGCAGAAGCGTTCCTAGCAAAGATTGCTTCATTTTTTATACACTAGAAAATTTTCCAAATCAAGAAGAATAATGCACATCGGCTTTAGTCCTTTTTTGTTCATACTGCTATACAGGGTGTCAACATACGCAAAATAATGGATAACTATTTTTTTCAAATGGAACACCCTATATATCAACCTTCTGTTGATTTTTGAATTTTCAGCCTAAACTATGCATTTTCTGAAAGAATAATAAGAGACCAAAGTTGTAGAGCGGAATTTATCCAGAAAATGCATAGTTTTTGCTGAAAATCCATAAATCATCAGAAGGTAATAAAAGAAATATGTTTTTATTGATAAATCTCAAGAATCCTTAATATTTTGTTATGCAAACTGTATATCATTGGAAAGCTTATCAAAAATGCCATAGATTGGTGGCAACGTGGTGGTGTTTTATTTGAAAAAAATAGTTATCCGTTGTTTTGCGTATGTTGACACCCTGTATAGCAGTATTAACAAAAAAGGACTAAAGCCGATGTGTATTATTCTTCATGATGTGGAAAATGTTCTAATGTATAAAAAATGAAGCAATCTTTGCTAGGAATGCTTCTGCAATATTTTCAATGTGTACATGTTTTTGCCACAAATTTGCCCATAACTAACTAACCGTCCATAATAGACCCATAGTATCTTATACTATTTTTATCAGCTTCTTAAGAGGATTAAAAATTAAGTATAAAATATGGGGTGTTCCATTTAAAAAAAACATAACTTTGATCTGTTACTTATACTAGGACACCCTGTACAAAAACATACATATTTTTAAAATATGTAGAATAAGTGTGGGTACCAGTTTATGAAAAATAGAAGTCGATATTTCAAATAGCAAATAAGTTATGGGGCTTTTACAGAACCCTGGGTCACCCGGTATATACACAGATGTTTTATTGGCCGAGTGAAGTGTCGACAATATTAAATCTGTGCCTCACCAAACCAAAAGTTGACGAGCCGCCACTGATTTAAATAAATAAAACTCTGTTGATTATAGTATTATCAATAGTACAGTGGAACCTCACTTATACGAAGTCCACTTATACTAACACTTCTCTTTCCCCGGCGATACTCCGATAAAGCATGGGTACTTATAAGAAAGGATGATCGATCCCCCAATTTCGCTTTTAACAGCACTCAGTTTGAAAATAATATTACAAAAAAAATGACAGGCTTTGGAAGAAGTTAAAAAAAAAAAATGTACAGGTTTGGAAGTAATTTACAAAAAAAAAAAAAATGTAAAGGTTTGGAAGAAATTTACAAAATCCAAAATCCATTAACTTATTTGTTTTTCTTTGCCAGAAAAACAGCAATGAGGGTTGGAATGTGTTTGGACTTTCTGCAACGCTTATCTCCAGAAGAAAATTTAAAAAATCCATGAGAGAACTCCGATGAAATTATTGTTATTGTCTTCAGCAGCAGTAATTAAATGTATAAATTTAAAAATCCATTAGAGATCAATTTCAATACCGATTCAATTAATTAGTTTATCTTTACCGGGAAAAAAATTATGAGCTATGAAATTTTTTTAACCTTCTGCAGCGCTCATTTCAAAAAGAAAATTACGGACAAAATATAGAGTGAAAAAAAAAATACAAAATCCACTGGTGTTTCATTTCAAGAAAAAATCGATTGTTTACTCAAAAAAAAAATGGTGATGTGGCCATCATGTTACTTTCTCCGACTTTATGGTATCATAGCCATTTATATTTACGTTTTCATGGTTTATTTTCAATTGAAATCATATTTTAAATGTACATCGAGCGTTGCGTAAACTCGGATGAAACTGACGTTTAAATCGTCAAAATTATGGAAAATTGAAAAATTATACTTTAAATTCAATAACTCGGTTTACTCAAAAACTAACGAGATTTCGGAAAAAAACTTATTCTTTAGAAGTTGTTCATTTTGGCATTCTCTACAATTATTATTCAAATAAATTTGCTGTAACTATTATCGTTTCGTAATTATAAACCAAAAATTTAAAAAAAAGAAATAATTTTCTTTCTCGAATAACAATGATTTTATGAAAAATATTTTCAAGTAAAAGATATGCATTTCTTTGTTATCTTCAATGTTTGTTTAAATATTTTTGTAATATTTTTCATATTTAAGAAAATATTGGCTAAAAACAAAAAACAGTTAAGGTAAACACCCACTTCCGGTACACGAAATTTTACCAAAAGCTTTTCAGTTCTTCGGATTATCAAATAAGACGTATGTTCAAAGTTTCATACCAATTGCTCCATTAGTTTTTAAGATACAGAACACACAGCCAGACACACACGCACACACACACACACTATTTTTTTTGAATATAAGTTTTGGGCAACTTTATCCTGGCTTCTCATACTTTTTTTAATTAACGAGATTTTGTTAATTATGTTTTCAATAACTTTAAAAAAATTATTCTCAAGTCTTTTAGAAATTAAAATACTTTCGAAAATTAAAGTAATTTTCGGTAGTAATATACTTAGATCGAGGTTAATTATCGAAAAATCGTTTTTTGAGTACCTTGTTACCTAGTAATTTAACGAGACAATAACATTTGTTGTCTGGTTATTAACCGAGAGCTTCAGCTCGAGGTTAATAACCAGTTGACAACAAATGTTATGTCGAGATGAATTACTAAAAGGTAAAAGGTACGAAAAAAATGTGTTTTTGATAATTCATCCAAGCTCGCGGTATATTTGGGTAGATAATTTATCGAATGAAATAATAATAAGGATCAGGAAAAGTTATGGTTTATTACAAGCTGAATAGTTTGGTTTGCTACAAGAGTTATTGTAAAAATTAAAACTTAATGACAGTGACGTAACGTCATGAACATCATGTTTTTATAACCTTAAAAGCTACTCACCTAATTACCGTTTTTCTGTTATCGATTATGACAATGCAAAACATTGTTGTAATGTCAAGGTACCCCATCAATTATCGATTTTCTGTTATCGCATCTATTATTATGTGGTAAATTATCAGCATAATCGATACTGAATTTAATATAATTTTTGTAGGATTTTATCGCAACGTTTTATAATTGTTCAAAAATTTTAAAAATCCATAAATCGTGTTTTTACTTTCTCCGTTACGAAGTACGAGAAAGTATTGTGATCGTGATTTTTTTTTCAATTTTTTTTTACGGAAATATCCTGGAACAAAAATGTTTGTGTCTGTGTGTGTGTTTGCGTCTGCCTGGCTGTGTGCGCTGTATCTCAAAAACTAATACAGCAATTGATATAAAACTTTAAACATACGTCTTATTTGATAATCCGAAGAGCTGAAAAGCTTTTGGTAAAATTTTGTACACCGGAAGTGGGTGTTTACCATAACTGTTTTTTGTTTTTTGCCAATATTTTCTTAAATATGAAAAATATCACAAAAATATTTAAACAAACATCGAAGACAACAAAGAAATGAACATCTTTTGCTTGAAAATATTTTTCATAAAATCATTGCTATTCGAGAAAAAAAATTAATAATTTGTTTTTAATTTTTGGTTTATAATTACGAAACGATAATAGTTACAGCAAATTTATGTGAATAATAATTGTAGAGAATGTCAAAATGAACAACTGCTAAAGAATAAGTTTTTTCGAAATCACGTTAATTTTTTACTAAACTGAGTTTTTTTAATTTGAAGTATAATTTTTCCATCTTTCATAATTTTGACGTTTTAAACGTCAGTTTCATCCGAGTTTACGCAACGCTCGATGTACATTTAAAATATGATTTCAATTGAAAATAAACCCATGAAAACGTAAATATAAAGTCGGAGAAAGTAACATGATGGCCACATCACCATTTTTTTATAAATAAAAAAAAATGTATGTTTATGATTATATGAAGATAGTTAGACAACCGGTTTTAAAAATTTGTTATGGATTTATGAAGCAGAATTTATGTTGAGTAAATTTTAAAATTTGAAGCTTGTGACGATCTTTTTCGATCATTTTCTTTTATGTGTGATTATTTTAAAATCCATACAACGGATTTTGCAGATGTTTATAGATTCATGAAGCAAAATCAATTTAGAATCAAGTTTAAATACTGCGGTAATTGTTTTTCTATTTTTTTTTATCTTGAAAGTTGAATTTTGCTTTTGTTATTATTATTATTATTATTATTGCATTTCCCCAGAATTACGATACGATAACGTGGAAGGTATGACAGGTGGGGGTTATGGGTCCCCCCGCCCCCCCAGAGAGATATTTAAAAGGCCAGCGGTTACCTCCAAATCGTCAGTCTTGTCCCGAGTACTGATAATCAGGCGAGCTTACCAGTTTAAGATGAAATACTTCGCAGTTGTTGTCCTAGCCCTTGTCGTTTTGCAAGTAAGTACCAACAAATATTATTACTTAATAAAGGTAGGAAATTTTAATAAATAAATTCTAATTAACATTCTCTCAAAAATTGACACTACGATAAAGTATTGTGAAATTCCCGGTGCGTGCACCATTATTACATCAATTAATAAATAAGCCCATTTGCATCTCGTTAGCTAAGGATAACTTTTAATTTTATGAGAGGCCGCTTCAGACTCGGGGAACAAAAGCAGACAAAATACATCAGAAATTAAACATTCAACTCATTAAAAATCATTGTTCGTAGAAATTGAGCCATTTTTAGGCGAGATAAACAATATAAATCATAGACAATAAATTGTAGAAAAATTATATTTTCAATTGATAAAATAGCATTCTTTTGGTTTTGAAAGTCAACCAAGTTGTTTTTTCTAATACTCTGTTTCTAAATTTTGAACGGGTTAAATATTGCATTCATTTCACAAACTTTTATTCAAAAATATTGAATTTCTTAACAAACCCCGGTTTTCAGTTTGATTGTTAATTTTTGAAAATCACGATGTCGAACACAGATGAGATTAAGGATCATTTCACTTTCTGTGTTTGGAAAGTAAACAGTTTTCTTTCATTAAGGTTTTTTATAAACTCGTTACCGAAAACCATGGAATAATGCAAAATTCTGCCTATAATTATGAAGCTATAAATGAATTTTAAGCTTTTGGTGCAAATTCACTGATCGATTAGTTTGTTTTAACAATTTTTCAAGTTATTGGTTGTATTTTTCGTTTAGATTGTTGCCGTTTTGATTCCATCTAGGAGTTGGCAATTGTTTCCATTGGTAATCAGAAGCGGATTATTTTCAATTAATTTTGAGCTTTTGGAGCAAATTTCTTGGCAATTATGGACAATTATTCAATACACTGTGTAGTGTAGTTATTTTGGCACCAAATTTTAAATTAGGAATTTATTTGCAAGATCAAATTTCGTTTCCGTTTCTGCACATGTGGAATGTGTGTTTACCATTTTTGGCCCATGACCGTACCTTGTCTTATCAAAAGACGTAATACACAAAATTAATTTTTCGTTTTCCCAGTTTTTTTTTTATTGTTGAAGCCATTACTTTGTGATACATGTGGAATTACTAAGGAGGTAGAATAAAAATAACAATTTTCTGGTGTCCCAAATTTTTCACTTTATTGTGACTGGTTTCATCCTATTCGGGCATTATCAAACACTCGAAATTAATTAATTTTGAGATTTTTCATCAAATTCCACCATTAGTTAAACTTTAAAAAGTGTTTTTTCAATGTATTGTATTTACTTTTTGATTTGCACTAATTTGTTTTATTATTGTTTTAGGGATGTTTGGCTAATCCCCAACTCGAGAAGCCGGACGAAGTCGCCAAGCTTCGCAAACAAGTATATGAGGAGATCATCGACGGATTGAAGGACACCGGGAAGCTCATAGTGATACCTACGTCGAATTATGGTAATTTAAAACATCTAATGCAATGGAGCCTAGTTTAATGATCTTTAAGTACATACTATGTAAAATTCCCTATATAGTTATTCTGTAATAAATAATCATAATAATAATAATAGCTTTATTTCTCCACTATCGCACTCCATAAGAAGAATACAAACTAAAAAAAAATAGGTAGAAATCACATGGCGCCAATTCAAATTAGTAGAAACTAGAGCAAAAATGCTACTTTTAAATCACGTTGCTACTTGTGTTGCTACTTTTTTATACCTGCGATTTTAAACTGTGACTGTGGTCACGGCAGGTAAACATATGCTATGTTAGCACTTTTATGTATAAATTTCAACTTATGTTATATTAAAGTAACACAATTTTCCCTTTTATATTATTTTTGTCACTTCACAGCAAGAACAATATAATTTTAAGATTGCAAACAAAAATATTTTATCAAAAATCGGGTGTAATAAGCGAATTACTGCAGTCATTTGAGGGAAGTAATGTAGTGAGAGAATAACTCGAACTCACAGAATGATTAGATCCTTCGTAAGATTTTTGAAATAACTCAAATTGACACCGCGTACGTCAAAATTTTATAAACATTATTTCAATATTTAATGCAATTACAGACGATTTTGGATAAAATGTTATATTATACTCATTTGGAATTACTCATTAGTCCCTTAAGAAAATTCATCTTTTTCTTGCGGGACTAATTACGTACATTCCATATTCGTATAATAAATAACTAGGAGTATTATTTTTGCAAAGCCTTCCTGCAAGTATATTTAACAATTACAAACTCTCAAAAAACAGTGACCGATATTACTTATATTTTTACTTTCTCCGTTACGAAGTACGAGAAAGTATTGTGATCGTGATTTTTTTTTCAAAATAAATTTTTTTTCACGGAAATATCCGTTTTGGGGTCCCTAGATGCCATTTCAACAATTTCTGGAAAAAAAATGTTTGTGTCTGTGTGTGTGTGTGTGTGTGTGTGTGTGTGTGTGTATGTGTGTGTGTGTGTGTGTGTGTGTGTGTGTGTGTGTGTGTGTGTGTGTGTGTGTGTGTGTGTGTGTGTGTGTGTGTGTGTGTGTGTGTGTGTGTGTGTGTGTGTGTGTGTGTGTGTGTGTGTGTGTCTGTACTCGCTGTATCTCAAAAACTAATACAGCAATTGATATGAAACTTTGAACATACGTTTTATTTGATAATCTGAAGAACTGAAAAGCTTTTGGTAAAGTTTCGTACACCGGAAGTGGGTGTTTACCTTAACTGTTTTTTGTTTTTTGCCAATATTTTCCTTAATATAAAAAATATCACAAAAATATTTAAACAAACATCGAAGACAACAAAGAAATGAATAGCTTTTGCTTGAAAATATTTTTCATAAAATCATTGCTATTCGAGAAAAACATTTATTAATTTTTTTAAATTTTTGGTTTATAATTATGAAACGATAATAGTTACAGCAATTTTATGTAAATAATAATTGTAGAGAATGCTAAAATGAACAACTTCTAAAGAATAAGTTTTTTTCGAAATCATGTTAGTTTTCGAGTAAACCTAGTTTTTAAATTTGAAGTATAATTTTTCCAGCTTTCATGATTTTGATGTTTTAAACGTCAGTTTCATCAGAGTTTACGCAACGCTCGATGTACATTTAAGATATGATTTCAATTGAAAATAAACCCATGAAAACGTAAATATAAAGTCGGAGAAAGTAACATGATGGCCACATCACCATTTTTTTTATATTGAACTGGAATCCGTGGCTAGGCATTAGTCAACAAGGGCACTGCAAAAAAATATTTTTGCAATGCCTTACTGCAAGTATACTGGTGAAAAAGAAAACGAAACATTTTAAATTCGTGAAATTTCGACCATTTTCAAACCGCCATAACTTGGCGTATTTTCAATCGATTTTGATGAATCTTTGGGGTGTCTCCTTTGAAGCCATGCATGCAAACTTAAGCGTAACCCCTTCCGCGCCCCTCTAGTACTCCTGTGAAAAAAAAATGTGTTTTCAGGAAACCATGTCCAACTTTGACGATGTGTATGGAGTTGAAAAAATGTGTCTACTCGATTCACCATAAAGCCATTAATATTTGATCAATTCCCTATGCAGGACTTAAAGAACGAAGTTCCTACAACGATTTGTCACCAAGTTATGGGTGTTTGAAAAAAAGTGCATTTCTAAGGTACAAAATGGGATATTCATGATTTCGCGCAAACAATACCTCATATAATACATACCTCAAAGAACTTGCAAAAAACATTTCATTCGTGAAAACGAAAACAATTTTGTCGAAAAACTTCGGACTTACGGGTAAAAAAACCACAAAATGCACTTTTTTCAAACACCCATTACTTTGTGCCAAATCGTCGTAGGACCTTCGTTTTTTGAGTCCTGCGCAGGTAATTGAACACATTTCAATGCCCTTTTAGTGGATTTAGTTGGACGTTTTTTGGCACAAAAACGTGTTTTTTTTAAATCGGGGGTTTAAGGGTTCGAAAAGGGATCATCCCAATCTGAGTTTACCCCCTTAAAGTAGGGCCAAAATGGGATTTTCCCGAAAGAATCGTCCAATCTAGTTGAAAAGTCGCGAAGTTATGTGCGAAAAACCATAAAATGCACTTTTTTTCAATCACCCATCACTTGGTGCCAAATCGTCGTAGGAACTTCGTTCTTTGAGTCTTGCATACGGAATTGATCAAATGTTAATGCCTTTATGGTGGATCGAGTCGACAATTTTTTTTCAAATTCCGTACACATCGTCAAAGTTGGAATGATTTACTGAAAACAACATTTTTTTCACAGGGTTGATAGAGGGGGACGGAAGGGGTTACGCTTAAGTTCGCATGACTTTGAAGAAGACACTTCAGTTTTTCGCCCTCAAAGATTCATCGAAATAGATTGAAAATACGCCAAGTTATGACGGTTTGAAAATGGTCGAAAATTCACGAATTTCAAGTGTTTCATTTTTTTCCACCAGTATACAGGGTGGGGCACCGCATACGATGCGGTCATTTTAAGGAAAACCATGCAACTTTGTGTTATTTTCTTCAAATGGATAGATGTAGGATAGTTGTATGCACAATTTAAAATTATTACGAGATATACAGGGTGTCCTACAAAAAAGATACACATCAAAGTTATGTTTTTTTAAATAGAACACCCGGTATTTTTTGTCATTTTTGAATTCTAGGGAACAAATAAAGGTGAGTTACTTCAATATTCCCTATACCTATCGTTTAGAGTTTTCAAAATATTTAAATATCGAAATTATTATATTACCATGGAGATATAAATGCGGAATTATTCACTAAGTGGGTTGAAAGTAAGTTAATACCAAATTTAGAAGAGCCTTCGTTAATTATTATGGACAACACATCATACTACAGCGTAGAAGTGGAAAGGCAGCCAACTTCTTCATGGAAAAAAGCACAGATAGCTGAGTGGTTAGATAAAAATAATATTAATTATGAGAAATCAATGTTTAAAGTAGAACTCCTGAACTTAGCAAAGTTTCACAGAAAGCCGAAGAAATATAAAATAGACCAACTGTTGCGAGAACATGGACATGATGTTTTAAGATTGCCCCCTTACCACTGTCACTTCAACGCCATCGAAATGATCTGGGCACATGCAAAATCATATTACGACAAACACATAGGAGAAGACGGCCTCGGAGATGAGAAAGTGGTGCAAATGTGGAATAAAGCATTACAAAAATGTACACCAGAAGTGTGGCATGCAACTGTTTGTCATACCGAAAAAATAATCAAGAAATGGTATGATCGAGACAAAGTAATAGAGGATATTTCTGAAATTATTATTCATGTAGACAATGACAAGAGTGGCAGTGATACTGATTTCAGCTCAAGTGATTAGTTTTTATTTGTTAAACAATATAGATATGTTTTTCTATATCGGGTGTGTATAAATTGGCAGATAATCTACATGTGACAATATTCTTCAAAAAATTGTAAGCAGCTTATCTTAATTCTAAAATGTTGAACCATTATTCGTGAAACTTCATGAGGTCCAGATGTTTAATATGCGTTATTATTCTGTATTAATTTACAGAAAACTCTGCAATTTCAGTAGTATGATTAGTTTTAAAGTTATTTGTCAGTGTGTGTGTTATATTTTCATCTCAAATGTGTATTTTTAACACTTCTTTACACTCGGCAATTTTGACACCCGCTTATGTTACATTTGACACAATGAATTCACTCAAAATTGCTAGTTCCAATTTTGTGCTAATTCTGCTTTTCTTATTATCAGGTTTGTATTAGTATCCGCGTTTCAGTATATTTGTGTTTCTGTGTTTGATTTGTTCAATTACAATGGATTTTTGGTTTAATGAATACGCCGACATGTACATGATGTATGGTTTCTGTAATGGAAACGCACATATGGCAAAACTACAGTATTGTGTAGGTTTTCCAAATAAAAGGCATCCTTCTGCCAATGTATTTTGAAGACTAAATCAACGGCTACGTGAAACAGGTATGTTTGTGCCTAAAAATCCAAACAATGGTCGGCCACAGCAGAGTCGCACAATTCAACTTGAAGAGCAAATCCCTTCGACAGTACCCGATTGTATTAGATATGCCTAGTAACAAGACCGCTCATTTGGTCCTACAAGAAAACCTTTATCCATTTCATCTTATGAAGGTCCTTCCGCTCTATGAAAATGATAAGATATACCGAATGAATGTTATCAACACCATTTTAAATAGAATTTGTGGCGATGGTGGATTCACGACATGTATTGTCTGGAATGATGAGAGTATGTTTACCAGAGATGGTTTTTAACATTTACAACAATCGCTATTGGTCTGAGGAAAACCTGCGCAGAGTTCAAGGGGAGACAGGACACTCCACTAAATCAATCCAGTCGCTTCACCAACGCTTTCGTGGACATCTCGCTCATCCAGATGACTTCCAAAATAGACTTCTCTCAACACTATTTACTCATAATCTATTTTACCTTGCATATACATCTGTAAATAAACCCCGATCTATCTATCTATCTATTACCTTCTACTCTAATCCCACATAATTAATCATGGGATTATTGAAAAACATGACAGCACATGAATGCGATGTTGCCTAATGTATATTCCTTTAAGTGGCTCCTGACGGTATATGTGGAATGATAGAACATTTTTGCATCGACATTTTCTATTCAGAATTTTAGGAAGAATAATCGTCACTTGTAGATTATCGGCTATTTATACACACCCGATTTATTGAAAGTTTTTAAATAAAATATATCAATTGTTTATTTCCCCTCTAACACGTTCGCGGACGCGATTGCTATAGCATTCACATAATCCTATTTGAAAAATTTGGTCTGTAACATCGTGGATGCTATGGCAGTCATTGTATATAACGGTTAATAGATATTTATGCATTAAGGGAGATATGGAATGTTTTTCTCTCGAGGTTGACAGGGCAAACCGAGGGCCTCTGGCCCGAGGTTTATAAGTCAACCAATATCTCCCGTGCTGCATACAATACTTTATTTTTTAGTTAAATATTAGTACTTCATAAAAATATTCAGTATGTCGATCTGCAATATGTATTTGCATGGTTGCTATGACTTTGTTTTAAATCAAAAATTTGATTTGATTTGACGTTAATGCTTTTATCTACGACCACTACTGTAAATGCCCATTATCGTACAATGCGCGTACTGGGTAAATACACCAAAACACCCACGTATGTTAGAGCCCGCTTGTAAATTAAAGGTACGTGTGTGTTTGCCATAACATACTAGTGAGTTTCGTTTACGAACTTTTGATTGGTTGAGAGTTGCGCGTTTGTTCGTTTTTATTAAATATAGTAGTCCGCGATTGTTAAACGTCACATCACGCACCCCGAAGCTGTCACTTCGCTATTCCGCACATTCTCATTCAAATGCAATGATATCCAGAAGTAAGTACCAAATAATGAGGTATGTAACCATTGTTAATGAAACTCTTTTCAATTCTTGCAAGATAAATAATGTCCAGTAACAGCAACAACGAAAATGATTAAATAAGCGGCCAACAAGTTTCTCCCTGCTACGCCTCGCGATACAAAAATGTTTAAGGAACATTTATGGACTGGAGAATCAAATATAAATTAAGGTGAGAGTGGTCGTAGATAAAGTATACTACATAACGCGAGTTGTAAAGCAATTACGCGCTCGTGAAATTGCGTTACTCGCCGCTACGCGGCTCGTACGCAATTTTTTCACTTGCGCGTAATTTGCTATTTACAACTCTTGTTACGTAATATACTATTATTTTTTAGTAGTATGATATTTACTATTATTGTCATGACTACAAGGCATGAAAACGTACTCATAACTCCCTTTACCTGACAAATAGTATATACAATTTCCAAATTCTCCGCTCAAGATGATGGTTGAAGATAGACAATCTTGCGTCTGCTCACGACCAACTTTATAGCGAGACAGGAATTAATCTTTTCTCCCAGGTTTGTTCACTATTTTATTCACAACCGTACGTTTGATGTTAAAGCATTAACGTCAAATCAAATCAAATAAACGTCAGTTCATGTAATGTTATGTGTAATTGCTCCTTTCACAGCAGCTTCCAATTTTTTTATATACTTTATATACTTTTCTTGCAGCTGGTGAAAATTTGGTATTGCTAGCAAGATTATGCAGGGCCTTTCCATATTTTTTAACCACATGGTTTGTGCATTCGACCTTTTTTATTGTTCTGCCATAGAGCACACCTTCCCTAAATCGAGCATAAACACTCGAGTCTCCATCCCCAATAAATTGTTTATATCGGACATTATGCATTTGTTCACTCAATCGGAAACCTTCCACAAGAATATCAGCTTCCATGGCAGTAGAACTTCCTTCCCAGTTTTTAAAACAAATATGCTTAGGCTCCAAGCCTTTTTTAGCAGCTCTTGCACACACACACAGCAATATTTATTTCTTATACCCAGAAACAATTTTTTTTTGGTATAAAGACCAATGATAACTGCCTATTAAAAAGATAGTATATAAAAGGAGATTAAAACTAAAAGAATTGTAAGTTATATATTGTTTCACACTTACTACGCCAGATTTTGCAGAATAATTATGGCCGTAGGTTCTTTTACTCCAACCTCCATCAACAAACACTGTTATCCAAGGGACATTATCGTCATCAATATGGTTCCGCTTGATAGCTTCATTTTAATCATTCAAGTAACATATTGGCTGTCGGGAATTCTCAAATGCAGTGCAGTGTATATTTTGTAAATTGTTTTAAAAATACTCTTGTGTGTTTTATCTGGAGATTTTGTCTATTTGTCATCACTATTAATAATACATTTACAATTCATAATCCAGCTCTTTTATTTAAATTTCAGGATTTTCCATGTCAAAATTCCCATTCTTGTTTTTGACTTTTTGATCTCACGGTATATGCCGGGTGTAACTGAATTCTGGTAGACCACAAATATCATTTGCATTTTTACATATATCTTTATGAAATGTAATATGGTGTTTATAGGGAATAAACGACATGTGGGTTTATAATAAAAATTCCACTTCCGGTTTAACTGGAAATTACCCAATTCTATTTCAAATGGAACACTATGTATATTTTTACATAATTTAAATTTTGAGCTTTCAGATTTATTATAAGTGACCTTTAAACTGGAAATGAAATTTCTATTAAAAATCCACGTATTGACACACTTTATTCTCTAAGAACACCATACTAAATATTGGATTGATGAGGCTGTTACTTGGTGAAATTCCATAATATATGTGGTAAGTAAAACACTTGTGTTGAGAATTTTCACAAATTTTTAATGTCTAAACACTGCGGCATATGTTTAATCATCTGCCTGATGAAGCCACTGTGTGGCGAAACATATGTCGCAGTGTTTCGACATTAAAAATTTGTGAAAATTCTCAACACACGTGTTTTACTTACCACCATACTAAATTTCACAGATATATGTAAAAATGAAAATGATATTTGGGTCTAGCAGAATTCAGTTACACCTGGTACATATATACACATTGGACATTTGCTTTTATCTTTGATTTATGAAATATTGTAATTTTAAAAACAACCTGTTTCATGATGTTTCGACCAAGTCTCATTAGTCTTCGTCAAATTTATTCCTCTTTGTTGTTGGTGGAGAACTGTGGTTTGGATGTTTGCATATTGGGTGTAGGTTGTTGATGAGAATTTGGAGGGGGTTCATAATTCAAAGATAAAAGCCATTTATTTAACAAGTAAATTATATAATAACGTACATCGGCAAGTTTAGATTCAATTTTTTGAAATTTGGATCTAGCCATAAATTTTATATCAGCCAGGTTAAACAGCTCCTCTGAATGGCCATAAGTACTTCCAGTTGCCAAAGTTCCCCAAGTTACAGCCTCATTTATATTGGGGTTTTCATTAATGTCTGTAGTTTGTTTTTTGTAGGTCCGATGACAAACATCACATTCAAAAATTAAAGTTGACAAAAGGCCACTACACTGCTCTTTTAATAAATGTAGTTTACCACCAGTGCATATTCTTGAATGTTCAAGTCCGAAATCAACAGCCCAATTTAAGACATGGCTTAAATCTACTACACGTTTTCCCTCTCTTGGAAACCTATTTGCTGCAGGTAGTGTGTCTTTTTCAATTGTCAATTCTTCTGCCATTATACTAAAATATTTAAATAAGAGACTAAATTATTAGAATTCATTCTCAATACTTTTCCTTTACCTTTCATAATGGCTAGGTGATAAAACTTGAAAATTTTCAGTGATGAAATTTTCATTACAAAACTCCTCACTTACATGAGCAGAGCTGAAAAAGAATAAAACATGTAAAAATAGGGGTCGTACTTTTAGGGCCCATTTCCTAAGAGCTCTGAAATAGAAAATTTAATCGAGATCAAAATATAATAAAAGTTAGTAGATTTTACTTGTAATGATTTGATATGTACTTTTTAAAATTTCAGAAACACCTACCAAAATGATTTGAAAACTGTTCGGAGAAAGCAATAAATGAAGATGTATAATTTTTGAGTATTATTAAATTCATAACATATTTATTTGGTGGTATTAAATATCTAAATTAAACGCTTGAACTTTGTTATATTGCTATATGTGTAAGCATCGAAGGTTGCGACTATGGTTCAGACTACTAGTCATTATCAAACATAATACTGCAGATTACAAACATTTTATATTTATATGGCCACTTCAACTTTCAATTTTTATTTTATGAATGCTAACATAAAAATAAATGTACCCATTGGGGAGCCAAGTATTATTTTTTAAGCGCAGATATTAAACTAATGTACATGTATATGGTTGAACTGAAATATATTAAATAAAATTATTATATATATACAAACATCTTTATTTAAGAATTGATACAAATATATATATACATACATATAAAAATTTATGGTTTTCCGCAATTCTTAATTGGCTATCGACCGGAGGTCTTTCAGCCAGTCTTCTTCAGTCTGTACGTCTCTGTCAGTTATGATTAATGTGATGAAAAGATGAAATGAATTGAAATATGGTGGTATCTGGATGTTTAATTTTTGGTATGATATTGGGGTTACGTGGTAAGCAAAGATGATTTAGGATGTGTAAGATGTGAGGATTAGTGGCAAATTTAGAGGATAGGTGGATAAGGCGTTGGTCAATTGGAGTTATTTGGGATTTTTGATAGAGTAAGGTATTTCAAGGATTATGTAGTGGATTGTTGGGGTGTCTGATTTTTGTTAACGTTCTGAGCGCTGATCTCTCACCCACCTGCAAATTCCTTAGTACGGCTGGGCGTGGATTATGGAAGAGGATAGAGGCATAATCAAGTAAGGGTCGGCATATAAATTATTATATTTTCAATTATTATTTCAGATACCTACAATCAAGTATGGAAATCAAATGTGTTTATACAGATACTTCCTTAGTATTTTATTTTTTATAATAAAAAACTAAGGAAGTTCCTGTATAAATACATTTCATTTTATATAAACCTTAGTACGGCATACATGGTAAGGGAATATTAAAGGAAAAACATTTATTATATTAAATTTTGTTATTTATATTCCTTAACTTACAAATAACTACCAATAATGTACTAGAAGTGCATTGCTGAATGTTATATTTAAAGCAGTGGCAAAGTAATGTAAGATGATAGTGTACGTACACTATATTTACAATATAAGTATAACCCGAGAATAAATTAACTTCCAGTTTTACTTGTAAATTAGTCTTTAAATGAAAACATAACAAATAAAGTAAAAAAATACCTGGTACTTGCAGACACATCATTATATGTAAATTCATTTATGTGGGTGTCCAAATCGGATACATTTTCAATGGATCTATAATAAATACCATTCAGTAATTTCTAAATATTTATTTTATCAGTTCCCTAACCTTAAAATACGTTTTCGGGCAAGCACAGATCTTCGTGAACGTTTTCTTCTGTTATCCCATGATTTGTTAACTACCCCACCAGTGACTAATTGCACTTTAACCATTTTGAAATAAAAATCACAAAACACAAAAACACCGGATTATGCTCTCTCAGACAATTCCGTAAAATGTCAAGATTGCAATTTATTTTAAATTGGCTGAAATTTAACACGGTCAAAACTTTCTTCCAGGCACATTTCAGGAAGTACAGTGCTTTCTAATGTTTTTCAGCGTTTGTGCGCCATGACAAAGTATCGCCAATCATAACTAAAATTAACATTGAGTCTTATGGAGATTACTTCGCAACGATTAATATCATTTATTGGTACATTACAAAAGGTGATTTCGGGGGCACAGGTTCTAAATCAGTATCTTAATAGATCCAAGTCATTTCAGCTACACACATGGTATATTTTCCCTGTAATCGACAGATTGAATGTAAAGAATGTGCGCCTTTGCTTTATTTATTGTATAATTAATTTAATAATTGGTTTTTATACCCAAGATTACTTTATTTTACTCACAAAGGTTCAAGTAATGATATGGGTAATTTTCATAGCTGTGGATTACGTATTAATTAAATCTAATCGTTGTACTCCCTCATGGCCAAATAACATGTAAATTTCTCACCTTAAAAGGTTTCCAAGATCACGGCGTAACTTGCGCTTCGCGCAACAACTCCGTTAAGATCTGTCCCTCCTCGCTCACATACTGAAATTTACTGACGTTTAAAACGTCAAAATTATGAAGGAATGTTGGGCTCATAATGAATGTGATTTGTTTACCTTCCGGCCAAATGCAGTCCGACAGACCAAGCGTTGCGTATTCGGTCACTACAACGGCATATTTGCGTATACATCTCATCCATACTGTTGTTTTAATCGTTTACGTCGCGGGCTCAGACTAATTTCAATTTGTTGTTCATTTGTCTGATGCGCAATTTGTTTCGACTACGCCACTGGTGGAATTCATAGCGTTGATTGTACCGGACGACTATCGGTAGTGACGTGCACGCAAAGATCCATTGATCCAAGTATAGTAAATTGTTTTGTAATAAATTTATGTTTCTAACTTTGTACGTTATGTGATTAAAAAATGGTTTGAATCGCATAAATTATGTTTCCGAAGTGTTTTAAAGATATGTAAAATAAATTGAGTATTGTTTTTTTTTTCAATTTGAAGCATCTTAAATTATGTTGAATGGACTTGGGCACCAAATTTTATAATGAATCTAGTTGTTAATTTGGGCACCAAATTTTATAATGAATCTAGTTGTTAATTTTGAAACTTCATTATTGATAAGAAAACGCATATTATTCACTTAATAATTGCCACTATTTTAATAGGAACTATAAATTCAACACCCTTAGATATACTAAAGCTGTATGACTGCTGATCGATTTGAAAATAAATGGACTTAGGTCACGGCTCATATATCCGTTTGAACTTTTCTGTTCAGACTACCATTATTTACTTCCTGTTTCCATTTGGCACACTCGAAACGAGACACCCTGTATAATCTCGTGTGAGCCACAAGATTTTGTTTCAGAGTTGACTGTGAGATAAATGAGGTGTGTCGCATATTTTTACGTCATGAGACTAGATTAGTTCAATTGAATTAGATTGAAAAAAATGAATTAATCTCAGACATGAGTAGTCTACTAATCTCTGGTAAAACAGATTATGAGTAAATAGTAAAATCAATTGTAATTGAACAAAACAAAACGAAAATAACACAGAAACACAAATACACTAAAACGCGTGCACTAATACAAACTGATGATATTGAGAAAAGCAGAATTGGCACAAACCTGAAACCAGCAAGATTGAATGAATTCGTTGTGTCAAAAGTGACATAAGCGGGAGTGACGTTGCCGAACTTATTTTTGATGAAAATAAGCTAATTATGAAGTAAATTGGAAACAACCTTATTGGTTGCAGAAAGCATTAAATAGATTCAATAAACGAAACGAAATATAGCCTGAATATATGAATATTCAATCTTTTCGTAACTCTGCAAACAAAATTAAGTCTTACTAAGACTATAAACAAATAACTTATTGAAACAACTACTTCCCTGGCTAGTGCCACGCCGGATATTGAATGATACAAAAGAAATTTGCATGTTATTACTAGTACTACTAGATAATAACATTGGTTTAAGATCGTTTATTTCTACTCATAGGTCTAACTTGAAAATTAAACTAAATTGAATATGAAAACTTTAAACTCTAAAACTGAACCCTAAAATTTAAAAAAATTATTAATTAAGTAAATAGCCATCTACAGACGCGTTAACATGCAAATTTCGTTTGTACCATTCAATATCCGGCGTAGCACTAGCCAGGGAAGTAGTTGTTTCAATAAGGTATTTGTTTATAGTCTTAGTAAGACGTTTCGTTTTATTGAATCTATTTAATTAAGAAGTGTTAAAAATACATGTTTGAGATATAAAGATAGCACACACTGACAAATAATTTTCATACTGGCCTTACTACCGAAAGTGTAGAATTTTCTGTAAATTAATATCGTATAATAACGCATATTTAACGACTGGATGTTCTAACTTTGAGGACCTCGTGAAGACTTATGAAGCATGGTACAACATTTTAGAATTAAGATATACTTCGTAGAATTTCTGGAAGAATATCGTCACGTGTAGATTATCCGCCAATTTATACACACCCGATATATTGAAAATTATTGCATTACAAGTTATTATTAATTTCTCCTGAACAATCCGCGAAAAAATTATGTGTGAGATCGAGGATGCGCCATACGTTTTTCTCTATCTATTATAGTTATCGAGATCCCCGATAGAAACATCGAATTTTGCCCACCATGTACTGATCACTTTCAAACTTGAAGTATACATATAAATAGAGAAACGGAAAGGCGAAGTGGAACGGGTCATTCAAATTATGCTTCACTATTTTCAAGTAAGTGATTCGCGAATGAGAAATTGGTTTGATTCAATAAGATGGATCTAAGATATTTCTCTAAAATTAACAACCGGTCAAATGAATGCTTGCATTTTACGTTGCCGTTTGGTAATAACCTCTTACATATATTTCTTGTATACAGGGTGTTTCAAATTCGAGACTCACCGTGGGGATCTCGCTTATTAGAAGAGATAGAGGGTATGTTTAAATTTGGCACTTTTGCAGAATTTTATGCTGATTAATAATCCACGGAAAAAAAAACTTAAATTATTCTGTTTTCGAGTAAAGTCAAAAAAACTGAAAAAGCTGATTTTTGTTTTTTCTTTAAATCTCTGTTATTTGAGGAGATATTTAAAAATTGTAAAGATGTTCTTATTATCTAATAGATGGCATAAGAATTTTTTTTGTAACATGTTTCGTTTCTTTTCAACCATCATCAACTTTCTTATTTCTTATGGACGCCATATTTATTTTCTATCACATCTGAATGTTCAATTTTTATGATTACAGCAATATAACACAACATACATTTAATTTCATAAATCGACATATAATCGTTTAAAACACTTTTATTGGAAATCTCTGTAGCGCTTACTAAAAATCATCTGTGCCATGGAATTAAAAACTATTCAAAATCTGAATACCTTTTTGTTTGTCAAACATTATTATTTTGTATGAATAAAAATGTCGTTCGATAATTCAGAAAAGCGAGATGTTACGTATTTTTTATTCAGTAAACAGAAATACAAAATTTGCTAGTCAAAAATATTTACAATTGTATACAGAAAGAAAGCAACTGCATCGAACAATTTTTAATGCAAATTAACAATTATTTTGGACGATATAGACGATACAAAATTAAAAGTTCTAATAAAGAAAATAATATACAATACAAATAACTATAAGACAAATTTGGATATTATTAATTATAATTTATGTTCAAATAAAAAACCGTTTTCAGTAATACACACAATTGAGCGCGTTTCTTAACATTATTTATTGCCCTATAAACACTTTTTCAGGGAATCGTATTAAAGGCATTCGTAATACCCTCTATGAGTTATTCAACATTCTCGTAAGTATGACGGTAGACTGTGTTTTTAATAAAACCCCAGAAAAAATAATCCAAGACACTCAAATCGGGCGATCTAGCTGGCCAAGCTACAATTCCGCCGTTCCTAATCCACTGATTTGGATACATTTGATATAAATAATTGCGAACATTTCTGGCATTGTGCGCTGGTGCACCATCTTGCTGCCACCAGAACTTGTGAAGTTGAATTAGAGGAACAACAATTATCCAAATAATTAGAAATGTTTGTTTGAAGAAGATGTAAATATCGTTCACTGATTAGAGGCCCTTCGTACATAATTGGCCCTATTATATTTTCATCATAAATACCTGCCCAAACATTTACTCCAAAACGATGCTGTGGCCTAACACTTCGAACTTGTCTGGGATTTTCTGTTGTCCAATAATGTTCATTGTTGCGATTAAATACACCACTATTTGTGAATTTGCATTCATCGGTCCAAAGAATGTTTTTTAAAAAATCATCATCTGCACTGCACTTTTGAAGCAATCAATTACAAAATCCAAGACGTATTAAATTATCACCAGGCACAGGTGTGTGGCCCAAATGAATTTTATATGGCTTATAATTGAATTTATTAAAAATTCTCCATCCTTGCATTGGTGGCAAATTTAATTCAGCTGCTACTTCGCGGCAAGAGGTTGATGGATTTTGATTTACCTAAATTATGTTTTGTAAGTAAACGTAAAATTAAAGAATTAAGATACATTTAGTATTACTATTTCCAAAATATGATTGCTATCTTCTTGGGTAATTTTATTACCGTATGCTTTGCGATGTTGAATCAATGATCAAAACTCTCCTAAATTTCTGTCCATCCGTAGAAAAAATGTTCGATGAGGTTGCCTTCTTTCTGGATACACTTGTAAATATTTTTCACTGGCTAATACCGTATTTCTCTTTACTGAATAAAAAATACGTAACATATCACGCTTTTCTGAATTATCGAACGACATTTTTATTCATAAAGAATAATAATGTTTGACAAACAAAGCGCTATTCAGATGTTTCATTTCAAATTAAGCATTCAGATGTGACAAAAAATAAATATGGCGTCCATAAGAAATAAGAAAGTTGATGATGGTTCAAAAGAAACGAAATATGTTACATCTAAAAATCTTATGCCATCTATTAGATAATAAAAAAGTGCTTTAAGAAAGTCTTTACCATTTTTAAATATCTCGTCAAATAACTGAGATTTCAGTTTTTTGGACTTAACTCGAAAACAAAAGAATGTAAGTAATTTTTTCCAGTGGATTATTAATCAGCATAAAATTCTGTAAAAGTGCCAAAATTAAGCATACCCTCTATCTCTTCTAATAAGCGAGATCCCCATGGTGGGCCTCGAATTTGAAACACCCTGTATACACCCACACAGTCGGATAGTCGATACCATCTTTATTAAAGCAGCACTTTGTGATTATGCCATTATTATTGGAGATTTCAATATAATAACGCCTTCTAAAAAGAAAACCCTCGACGTATTCCTAAATAACTCCAATTTAAAAAAAAATCAAACTCCTCTCTACCTTCATTATGCCCAATAATCCCGACACCACTCCAGATATTTTCTTGTGCACAGCAAATATACAGCCATTCATATCTAATGTAGAACTAACTCCAGACCTAATAGTATCCGCTCACCTATCAATATTGTTTAAAATTGACCTGGCAACAAATTCCACCTGTATACAAGACCATCTACAGTAAATGTGACATAAGCAAAGTTAATCAAATCTTAAAAAACTTAAATCCTAATATTAACCACCCATCCATAATCACTCACTTCCTGGAGATATTTACTAATGCAATAGAAGATAATATTCCTAAAGTCAAACAACATTTATACAACTACCCACTACCCCTTTTTATTTTAAGACTAATAAAGCATAAACGACAAATCTATCGAGACTTTAAGCAAAACGATGGCAGAGCTCTCAAAAGACAATTTAATGCACTTAATAAACAAATTCAACATTAGAATCTTCATGAAAATTTATTTATATAACAATGTTCATTAAATTAAGTTTTTATACACTTAATATGAAATTGAAACTATGAGTTAACTGGTTTGCAGTCTAAGCCATCGATATGTATGTGGGTGTTTACCCTTATCATTCGAATTTTTGTTATAACATTGGAAAACATATTTTTGATATTTATAAATTATTTGTTAATGAAATTGCCATTTCATTCCTTACAAATATATGAAAGTATTTATTATACAGTGGGCTGATCATATTTTTGTATTATTTTTAAAATTACCAAGGTTATAATAATTTATTCGAATATAGATTATGAAAAAGCAATTACTCGTTTGAATAAACTATTGCATTCAAACGCAAAATTGTTTCTCTGAAAATCCATTCTAGAAAAATATGTATTACATATGTTTGAAGGCATTTAATAATACGGTGGGCTAATAATGTTTTTTTTTTTACATTTAAAATTATCAAGATTATAATAATTTGTTTGTTCGATTATAGATTATGAGAAAGCAATTACACGTCTGAATAAAATTATTGCATTCAAACGTAAAATTGCTTCCTTGAAAATCCATACTCGAGAAAACAACAATTAATATTATAATCTAAGGATTTACAAATAATTTCTAATTTTTTAGGAATGCAATTATTTTATTGTTCCTTTGGCCCTATTCCACCACCCAAACTGTAAAACATAAATGACGGTTTTATAAGTAGAAATTTCTCCGTACGGGAAAGTATTCTGATCGTGAAAATGTTTTCAATGTTTTTTACGTTCAAAAATTTTTTTTACGGAAATATCCGTTTTGGGGTCCCTTTTCAACAATTTCTGGAAAAAAAAAATTGTGTCTATGTGTGTCTGCCAGTGTGCGCTGTATCTCAAAAACTAATTGAGCAATTGATACGAAACTTTGAACATAAGTCTTATTTAATAATCCGAAGAACTGAAAAGATTTTGGTAAAATTTCGTACACCTGAAGTGGGTGTTTACCTTAATTGTTTTTGGTTTTTTTCTAATATTTTCTTAAATATGAAAAATATCACAAAAACATTTAAACAAATATTGAAGACAATAATGAAATGAACATCTTTGATTTGAAAATATTTTTCATAAATTCATTGTTATTCGAGAATTTTATTTTTGAATTTTGGTTTATAGTTATGAAAGATAATAGTTACAGCAAATGTATGTTAATAATAATTGTAGAGAATGCCAAAATGAACAACTTATAAGGAATAAGTTTTTTCGAAATCTCTTTAGTTTTGAGTAAACTGAGTTTTTGAATTTGAAGTAAAATTTTTCAATCTTTCATAATTTTGACGTTTTAAACGTCAGTTTCATCGGAGTCTACAAAACGTTCGATGTACATTTAAAATATGGTTTAAATTAAAAATAAACTATAATAATAAGCGTAAATATAAATGATACCATCAAGTCGGAGAAAGTAACATGATGGCCACATCACCATTGTTTATTTTATTTTCATTTAAGAAGCAAACCAGATTTAGAAAATCCAAACCATGTCTCCATCACATAATATTGAAACTAAAGTAAATTATAATAGTAAGGTACAAAAAAGCGAAACTTAAGCTATAATTAACACGTAATACTAATGGCAGCAATGACTACATTAATATCGATTATAAATATTAAAATTTAAATTAAATTAAATCAGACAAAATTACATTGAATTAAATTAAAACAAATTAAATCAAATTAAACTAAAATTAAGGACTCTTTAATTCTTTTTTTTTAAACCCTTAGATTATCAAAAAAATATGTCACAATTTGTGTTCAATTTATTGAACATAATCATGGCTCCCATTTATTTATTTTTTTTATAAAGGAAGGAAGGTTGACAGAAATTCAGGTTGAGGAAGCGCAGATAATTTGGGAATTACGTAGTCAACTAGGGCATTCTGCCACAACCGATAATTTATATAATAATCATTTATAATGATGAAAAGGACATACACTAAACGTCCATGGACCCGCACGGCCATTTTTCGTTCCGAAAAAGAGACCGCGCGCGCGGATAAGATTTGAACCCACGATCACGAAGCCCGTAAGCAGGAGCGCTACCCACTGGGCCACCGCGGCCCCATGGTTCTCATTAGTGGTGAATTTTTTCCAGATGATGTCTTTCTATTACCATAATAAAAAGTTATTTGAGAGCGAGTAGTTCGTATGGGACCGTTAAAATTAATAAATTGGATAATGTCGCTATTGTAGAAATTGTTTACACTTTTGTATAATGTAACCATGTCGACCTGCGGGCGTCTATTCTTAAGAGAACATAAATTGTATCGTAATACGTGGGCACAATACAGCAGAATTATAGTGAAACTTAAAATCCAAATACCGTGTGAACTTCTTTTGGATGCGTTCTAACCGTTCTATAAATATGCCGTATTGAGGAGACCAAATACTACATAAATATTGCAATAAATTAAGCACGTGACTTTTATACCGAGTGTCTGGGATAAGGGGCGAACATAGGGTTTTAACATGTAAAATTAAATATGTGTAATTATTAGCTCCCCTATTCATTTTAGAGAAAAATCGTAAAGGAATTTTTTTTAGAGAATCAAATATTGTAAATGTTTCATCCATTTAATTTACGTTTGTACCAGAATACACCTTAGAAATAATAAAAATAAGTTTAACAATTTACCATTTAATAAAAACCCTTGCCATGACTTTGACAAATGTCATGTTATGGTGAGAATAATTTTGCTGGTCAAATATCAATTCACGCATTGAAATTACTATAAACAATAACGTTTTTTTTCACCTTGAAAAATTAATTGCTCAAACTTATGATGGTGCTGCTGTTATGGCTGGTCATTTGAATGGTTTACAAACCAAAGTAAAATCAGTAGCTCCACAAGCAATTTTTACTCATTGCCATGCTCACGTTCTAAATTTAGTGCTAAGTAAATCGTGCAACTCAATAAAAAAAGTACGAATATTTTTTTCAAATCTAACAGGATTTTCTGCTTTCTTTTCAAAATCAACAAAACGAACCGCAGTATTGGATGAAATTTGTAATGCAAGAATACCATCTAATGCACAAACACGTTGGAATTTTACATCTCGGGTTATTTTTACAATTCATGAAAATAAAAATAAATTAATTGAAGTATTCAATTTTATAATTAATTCAGACAAATTTGATAATATATCTATCAGAGAGGCATACGGCTTAAAATCATTGTTAAAAGATAACCATTTCTGTTTCTTATTAGATTCCTTCAAACTTATTTTTGAACAAACAAGTGTTGTATTTTTAATTCTTCAACATAAACTAACTGACATCACGTATGTAAGAGGGCGTTTAACTTCACTTATTTTAAAATTAAAGGAATTTAGAACCAATGAAACATATTTTAATCATATATACGAAAAACATTTTTCTGACATAGAAAATCCTCCGAAAAAGCGAAAGCGCTCTGATGATGCAGATGATACGGGATTACAATATAAACAGATATTTTACGAAATTTTAGATACAGTGGTAGGACAAATCGAAACAAGATTTTTTGATCTAAGTAAATTAAAATTCTTTGATTTAATTTCTGTTAGTAAGTTTGAACTGTATTCAAAAACGTTTCCATTGCAGTTGTTTGAAGAATTAATTAAGCAATATCCATTTTTTGACAAAATACAATTACGAAATGAACTGTGGGTTCTATATTCAGATAAGCTTCTTGGTGAGTCTAAAATGCCAATGGATATGTTAGAATATATAAAGAATAATGACTTGCAAGTATGTATGCCTGAATTGTACAAACTAATTTCTTTAATAGTAACCATACCGGTAACATCTGCATCTGTGGAAAGAAGTTTTTCCGTATTAAAACGAATAAAAACATGCACAAGAAATCAAATAGGCCAAAATAGGTTGTCAAATATGTCACTCATTGCTATTGAAAAGGAATTTGTGAAAACACTTTGTAAAAATGAACATTTTTACGATCAAATTATAGATTATTTTGCTGAAAATAAGAACAGAAGAATACCATTAATATATAAAAACCATTAAATTTTTTGATTACATTTTTCTTGAAACACTTTTGTGCAATCTCTTTAAATAAATAGGATCCGTTTTCTTTAATATTCAATATACACATTTCTAGTTTTGTTTAAGAATTTATTTATTTTCAAATGAATAGTTTTATGTTGTATTTTATATTTAATATTTATTAGAGTATTTTTAAGTTTGTTGTCCCATTTATTTCCATAACACATTCCATTATTTATTATAAACCTACGTAGAGTTTTATTTTTGTTATAGAATTTAAATATTTATTTATTTTTATTTAATAGTTCAACCTTATTATTTCCTTTCCAATTTTCCCATCCCGGCAAGAAAATCTTCACACCTTCTCGTGGTTCTTGCTGAACAATAGAATATCTTAAAGATATACCGGGTGACCCAGGGTTCCGTAAAAACCCCATAACTTATTTGCTATTTAAGATACCGACTTCTATTTTTCATAAACTAGTACCCACACCTATTCTATATATTTTAAAAATATGTATGTTTTTGTACAGGGTGTCTCAGTATAAGTAACAGATCAAAGTTATGTTTTTTTTAAATGGAACACCCCATATTTTATACTTTATTTTTAATCCTCTTAAGAAGCTGATAAAAATAGTATAAGATAGTATGGACGGTATTACAGACTAAGATTATGGACGGTTGGTTAGTTATGGGCAAATTTGTGGCAAAAACATGTTCACATTGAAAACATTGCAGAAGCGTTCCTAGCAAAGATTGCTTCATTTTTTATACACTAGAAAATTTTCCAAATCAAGAAGAATAATGCACATCGGCTTTAGTCCTTTTTTGTTCATACTGCTATACAGGGTGTCAACATACGCAAAATAATGGATAACTATTTTTTTCAAATGGAACACCCTATATATCAACCTTCTGTTGATTTTTGAATTTTCAGCCTAAACTATGCATTTTCTGAAAGAATAATAAGAGACCAAAGTTGTAGAGCGGAATTTTTCCAGAAAATGCATAGTTTTTGCTGAAAATCCATAAATCATCAGAAGGTAATAAAAGAAATATGTTTTTATTGATAAATCTCAAGAATCCTTAATATTTTGTTATGCAAACTGTATATCATTGGAAAGCTTATCAAAAATGCCATAGATTGGTGGCAACGTGGTGGTGTTTTATTTGAAAAAAATAGTTATCCGTTGTTTTGCGTATGTTGACACCCTGTATAGCAGTATTAACAAAAAAGGACTAAAGCCGATGTGTATTATTCTTCATGATGTGGAAAATGTTCTAATGTATAAAAAATGAAGCAATCTTTGCTAGGAATGCTTCTGCAATATTTTCAATGTGTACATGTTTTTGCCACAAATTTGCCCATAACTAACTAACCGTCCATAATAGACCCATAGTATCTTATACTATTTTTATCAGCTTCTTAAGAGGATTAAAAATTAAGTATAAAATATGGGGTGTTCCATTTAAAAAAAACATAACTTTGATCTGTTACTTATACTAGGACACCCTGTACAAAAACATACATATTTTTAAAATATGTAGAATAAGTGTGGGTACCAGTTTATGAAAAATAGAAGTCGATATTTCAAATAGCAAATAAGTTATGGGGCTTTTACAGAACCCTGGGTCACCCGGTATATACACAGATGTTTTATTGGCCGAGTGAAGTGTCGACAATATTAAATATGTGCCTCACCAAACCAAAACGACGAGCCGCCACTGATTTAAATAAATCAAACTCTGTTGATTATAGTATTATCAATAGTACAGTGGAACCTCACTTATACGAAGTCCACTTATACTAACACTTCTCTTTCCCCGGCGATACTCCGATAAAGCATGGGTACTTATAAGAAAGGATGATCGATCCCCCAATTTCGCTTTTAACAGCACTCAGTTTGAAAATAATATTACAAAAAAAATGACAGGCTTTGGAAGAAGTTAAAAAAAAAAAAATGTACAGGTTTGGAAGTAATTTACAAAAAAAAAAAATGTAAAGGTTTGGAAGAAATTTACAAAATCCAAAATCCATTAACTTATTTGTTTTCCTTTGCCAGAAAAACAGCAATGAGGGTTGGAATGTGTTTGGACTTTCTGCAACGCTTATCTCCAGAAGAAAATTTAAAAAATCCATGAGAGAACTCCGATGAAATTATTGTTATAGTCTTCAGCAGCAGTAATTAAATGTATAAATTTAAAAATCCATTAGAGATCAATTTCAATACCGATTCAATTAATTAGTTTATCTTTACCGGGAAAAAAATTATGAGCTATGAAATTTTTTTAACCTTCTGCAGCGCTCATTTCAAAAAGAAAATTACGGACAAAATATAGAGTGAAAAAAAAAATACAAAATCCACTGGTGTTTCATTTCAAGAAAAAATCGATTGTTTACTCAAAAAAAAAATGGTGATGTGGCCATCATGTTACTTTCTCCGACTTTATGGTATCATAGCCATTTATATTTACGTTTTCATGGTTTATTTTCAATTGAAATCATATTTTAAATGTACATCGAGCGTTGCGTAAACTCGGATGAAACTGACGTTTAAATCGTCAAAATTATGGAAGATTGAAAAATTATACTTTAAATTCAATAACTCGGTTTACTCAAAAACTAACGAGATTTCGGAAAAAAACTTATTCTTTAGAAGTTGTTCATTTTGGCATTCTCTACAATTATTATTCAAATAAATTTGCTGTAACTATTATCGTTTCGTAATTATAAACCAAAAATTAAAAAAAAAGAAATAATTTTCTTTCTCGAATAACAATGATTTTATGAAAAATATTTTCAAGTAAAAGATATGCATTTCTTTGTTATCTTCAATGTTTGTTTAAATATTTTTGTAATATTTTTCATATTTAAGAAAATATTGGCTAAAAACAAAAAACAGTTAAGGTAAACACCCACTTCCGATACACGAAATTTTACCAAAAGCTTTTCAGTTCTTCGGATTATCAAATAAGACGTATGTTCAAAGTTTCATACCAATTGCTCCATTAGTTTTTAAGATACAGAACACACAGCCAGACACACACGCACACACACACACACACTATTTTTTTTTGAATATAAGTTTTGGGCAACTTTATCCTGGCTTCTCATACTTTTTTTAATTAACGAGATTTTGTTAATTATGTTTTCAATAACTTTAAAAAAATTATTCTCAAGTCTTTTAGAAATTAAAATACTTTCGAAAATTAAAGTAATTTTCGGTAGTAATATACTTAGATCGAGGTTAATTATCGAAAAATCGTTTTTTGAGTACCTTGTTACCTAGTAATTTAACGAGACAATAACATTTGTTGTCTGGTTATTAACCGAGAGCTTCAGCTCGAGGTTAATAACCAGTTGACAACAAATGTTATGTCGAGATGAATTACTAAAAGGTAAAAGGTACGAAAAAAATGTGTTTTTGATAATTCATCCAAGCTCGCGGTATATTTGGGTAGATAATTTATCGAATGAAATAATAATAAGTATCAGGAAAAGTTATGGTTTATTACAAGCTGAATAGTTTGGTTTGCTACAAGAGTTATTGTAAAAATTAAAACTTAATGACAGTGACGTAACGTCATGAACATCATGTTTTTATAACCTTAAAAGCTACTCACCTAATTACCGTTTTTCTGTTATCGATTATGACAATGCAAAACATTGTTGTAATGTCAAGCTACCCCATCAATTATCGATTTTCTGTTATCGCATCTATTATTATGTGGTAAATTATCAGCATAATCGATACTGAATTTAATATAATTTTTGTAGGATTTTATCGCAACGTTTTATAATTGTTCAAAAATTTTAAAAATCCATAAATCGTGTTTTTACTTTCTCCGTTACGAAGTACGAGAAAGTATTGTGATCGTGATTTTTTTTTCAATTTTTTTTTACGGAAATATCCTGGAACAAAAATGTTTGTGTCTGTGTGTGTGTGTGTGTTTGCGTCTGCCTGGCTGTGTGCGCTGTATCTCAAAAACTAATACAGCAATTGATATAAAACTTTAAACATACGTCTTATTTGATAATCCGAAGAGCTGAAAAGCTTTTGGTAAAATTTTGTACACCGGAAGTGGGTGTTTACCATAACTGTTTTTTGTTTTTTGCCAATATTTTCTTAAATATGAAAAATATCACAAAAATATTTAAACAAACATCGAAGACAACAAAGAAATGAACATCTTTTGCTTGAAAATATTTTTCATAAAATCATTGCTATTCGAGAAAAAAAATTAATAATTTGTTTTTAATTTTTGGTTTATAATTACGAAACGATAATAGTTACAGCAAATTTATGTGAATAATAATTGTAGAGAATGTCAAAATGAACAACTGCTAAAGAATAAGTTTTTTCGAAATCACGTTAATTTTTTACTAAACTGAGTTTTTTTAATTTGAAGTATAATTTTTCCATCTTTCATAATTTTGACGTTTTAAACGTCAGTTTCATCCGAGTTTACGCAACGCTCGATGTACATTTAAAATATGATTTCAATTGAAAATAAACCCATGAAAACGTAAATATAAAGTCGGAGAAAGTAACATGATGGCCACATCACCATTTTTTTATAAATAAAAAAAAATGTATGTTTATGATTATATGAAGATAGTTAGACAACCGGTTTTAAAAATTTGTTATGGATTTATGAAGCAGAATTTATGTTGAGTAAATTTTAAAATTTGAAGCTTGTGACGATCTTTTTCGATCATTTTCTTTTATGTGTGATTATTTTAAAATCCATACAACGGATTTTGCAGATGTTTATAGATTCATGAAGCAAAATCACTTTAGAATCAAGTTTAAATACTGCGGTAATTGTTTTTCTATTTTTTTTTATCTTGAAAGTTGAATTTTGCTTTTGTTATTATTATTATTATTATTATTGCATTTCCCCAGAATTACGATACGATAACGTGGAAGGTATGACAGGTGGGGGTTATGGGTCCCCCCGCCCCCCCAGAGAGATATTTAAAAGGCCAGCGGTTACCTCCAAATCGTCAGTCTTGTCCCGAGTACTGATAATCAGGCGAGCTTACCAGTTTAAGATGAAATACTTCGCAGTTGTTGTCCTAGCCCTTGTCGTTTTGCAAGTAAGTACCAACAAATATTATTACTTAATAAAGGTAGGAAATTTTAATAAATAAATTCTAATTAACATTCTCTCAAAAATTGACACTACGATAAAGTATTGTGAAATTCCCGGCGCATGCACCATTATTACATCAATTAATAAATAAGCCCATTTGCATCTCGTTAGCTAAGGATAACTTTTAATTTTATGAGAGGCCGCTTCAGACTCGGGGAACAAAAGCAGACAAAATACATCAGAAATTAAACATTCAACTCATTAAAAATCATTGTTCGTAGAAATTGAGCCATTTTTAGGCGAGATAAACAATATAAATCATAGACAATAAATTGTAGAAAAATTATATTTTCAATTGATAAAATAGCATTCTTTTGGTTTTGAAAGTCAACCAAGTTGTTTTTTCTAATACTCTGTTTCTAAATTTTGAACGGGTTAAATATTGCATTCATTTCACAAACTTTTATTCAAAAATATTGAATTTCTTAACAAACCCCGGTTTTCAGTTTGATTGTTAATTTTTGAAAATCACGATGTCGAACACAGATGAGATTAAGGATCATTTCACTTTCTGTGTTTGGAAAGTAAACAGTTTTCTTTCATTAAGGTTTTTTATAAACTCGTTACCGAAAACCATGGAATAATGCAAAATTCTGCCTATAATTATGAAGCTATAAATGAATTTTAAGCTTTTGGTGCAAATTCACTGATCGATTAGTTTGTTTTAACAATTTTTCAAGTTATTGGTTGTATTTTTCGTTTAGATTGTTGCCGTTTTGATTCCATCTAGGAGTTGGCAATTGTTTCCATTGGTAATCAGAAGCGGATTATTTTCAATTAATTTTGAGCTTTTGGAGCAAATTTCTTGGCAATTATGGACAATTATTCAATACACTGTGTAGTGTAGTTATTTTGGCACCAAATTTTAAATTAGGAATTTATTTGCAAGATCAAATTTCGTTTCCGTTTCTGCACATGTGGAATGTGTGTTTACCATTTTTGGCCCATGACCGTACCTTGTCTTATCAAAAGACGTAATACACAAAATTAATTTTTCGTTTTCCCAGTTTTTTTTTTATTGTTGAAGCCATTACTTTGTGATACATGTGGAATTACTAAGGAGGTAGAATAAAAATAACAATTTTCTGGTGTCCCAAATTTTTCACTTTATTGTGACTGGTTTCATCCTATTCGGGCATTATCAAACACTCGAAATTAATTAATTTTGAGATTTTTCATCAAATGCCACCATTAGTTAAACTTTAAAAAGTGTTTTTTCAATGTATTGTATTTACTTTTTGATTTGCACTAATTTGTTTTATTATTGTTTTAGGGATGTTTGGCTAATCCCCAACTCGAGAAGCCGGACGAAGTCGCCAAGCTTCGCAAACAAGTATATGAGGAGATCATCGACGGATTGAAGGACACCGGGAAGCTCATAGTGATACCTACGTCGAATTATGGTAATTTAAAACATCTAATGCAATGGAGCCTAGTTTAATGATCTTTAAGTACATACTATGTAAAATTCCCTATATAGTTATTCTGTAATAAATAATCATAATAATAATAATAGCTTTATTTCTCCACTATCGCACTCCATAAGAAGAATACAAACTAAAAAAAAATAGGTAGAAATCACATGGCGCCAATTCAAATTAGTAGAAACTAGAGCAAAAATGCTACTTTTAAATCACGTTGCTACTTGTGTTGCTACTTTTTTATACCTGCGATTTTAAACTGTGACTGTGGTCACGGCAGGTAAACATATGCTATGTTAGCACTTTTATGTATAAATTTCAACTTATGTTATATTAAAGTAACACAATTTTCCCTTTTATATTATTTTTGTCACTTCACAGCAAGAACAATATAATTTTAAGATTGCAAACAAAAATATTTTATCAAAAATCGGGTGTAATAAGCGAATTACTGCAGTCATTTGAGGGAAGTAATGTAGTGAGAGAATAACTCGAACTCACAGAATGATTAGATCCTTCGTAAGATTTTTGAAATAACTCAAATTGACACCGCGTACGTCAAAATTTTATAAACATTATTTCAATATTTAATGCAATTACAGACGATTTTGGATAAAATGTTATATTATACTCATTTGGAATTACTCATTAGTCCCTTAAGAAAATTCATCTTTTTCTTGCGGGACTAATTACGTACATTCCATATTCGTATAATAAATAACTAGGAGTATTATTTTTGCAAAGCCTTCCTGCAAGTATATTTAACAATTACAAACTCTCAAAAAACAGTGACCGATATTACTTATATTTTTACTTTCTCCGTTACGAAGTACGAGAAAGTATTGTGATCGTGATTTTTTTTTCAAAATAAATTTTTTTTCACGGAAATATCCGTTTTGGGGTCCCTAGATGCCATTTCAACAATTTCTGGAAAAAAAATGTTTGTGTCTGTGTGTGTGTGTGTGTGTGTGTGTGTGTGTGTGTGTGTGTGTGTGCGTGGGTGTGTGCGTGGGTGTGTGCGTGTGCGTGTGCGTGTGCGTGTGCGTGTGCGTGTGCGTGTGCGTGTGCGTGTGTGTGTGTGTGTGTGTGTGTGTGTGTGTGTGTGTGTGTGTGTGTGTGTGTGTGTGTGTGTGTGTGTGTGTGTGTGTGTGTGTGTGTGTGTGTGTGTGTGTGTGTAACTTTGAACATACGTTTTATTTGATAATCTGAAGAACTGAAAAGCTTTTGGTAAAGTTTCGTACACCGGAAGTGGGTGTTTACCTTAACTGTTTTTTGTTTTTTGCCAATATTTTCCTTAATATAAAAAATATCACAAAAATATTTAAACAAACATCGAAGACAACAAAGAAATGAATAGCTTTTGCTTGAAAATATTTTTCATAAAATCATTGCTATTCGAGAAAAACATTTATTAATTTTTTTAAATTTTTGGTTTATAATTATGAAACGATAATAGTTACAGCAATTTTATGTAAATAATAATTGTAGAGAATGCTAAAATGAACAACTTCTAAAGAATAAGTTTTTTTCGAAATCTCGTTAGTTTTCGAGTAAACCTAGTTTTTAAATTTGAAGTATAATTTTTCCAGCTTTCATGATTTTGATGTTTTAAACGTCAGTTTCATCAGAGTTTACGCAACGCTCGATGTACATTTAAGATATGATTTCAATTGAAAATAAACCCATGAAAACGTAAATATAAAGTCGGAGAAAGTAACATGATGGCCACATCACCATTTTTTTTATATTGAACTGGAATCCGTGGCTAGGCATTAGTCAACAAGGGCACTGCAAAAAAATATTTTTGCAATGCCTTACTGCAAGTATACTGGTGAAAAAGAAAACGAAACATTTTAAATTCGTGAAATTTCGACCATTTTCAAACCGCCATAACTTGGCGTATTTTCAATCGATTTTGATGAATCTTTGGGGTGTCTCCTTTGAAGCCATGCATGCAAACTTAAGCGTAACCCCTTCCGCGCCCCTCTAGTACTCCTGTGAAAAAAAAATGTGTTTTCAGGAAACCATGTCCAACTTTGACGATGTGTATGGAGTTGAAAAAATGTGTCTACTCGATTCACCATAAAGCCATTAATATTTGATCAATTCCCTATGCAGGACTTAAAGAACGAAGTTCCTACAACGATTTGTCACCAAGTTATGGGTGTTTGAAAAAAAGTGCATTTCTAAGGTACAAAATGGGATATTCATGATTTCGCGCAAACAATACCTCATATAATACATACCTCAAAGAACTTGCAAAAAACATTTCATTCGTGAAAACGAAAACAATTTTGTCGAAAAACTTCGGACTTACGGGTAAAAAAACCACAAAATGCACTTTTTTCAAACACCCATTACTTTGTGCCAAATCGTCGTAGGACCTTCGTTTTTTGAGTCCTGCGCAGGTAATTGAACACATTTCAATGCCCTTTTAGTGGATTTAGTTGGACGTTTTTTGGCACAAAAACGTGTTTTTTTTAAATCGGGGGTTTAAGGGTTCGAAAAGGGATCATCCCAATCTGAGTTTACCCCCTTAAAGTAGGGCCAAAATGGGATTTTCCCGAAAGAATCGTCCAATCTAGTTGAAAAGTCGCGAAGTTATGTGCGAAAAACCATAAAATGCACTTTTTTTCAATCACCCATCACTTGGTGCCAAATCGTCGTAGGAACTTCGTTCTTTGAGTCTTGCATACGGAATTGATCAAATGTTAATGCCTTTATGGTGGATCGAGTCGACAATTTTTTTTCAAATTCCGTACACATCGTCAAAGTTGGAATGATTTACTGAAAACAACATTTTTTTCACAGGGTTGATAGAGGGGGACGGAAGGGGTTACGCTTAAGTTCGCATGACTTTGAAGAAGACACTTCAGTTTTTCGCCCTCAAAGATTCATCGAAATAGATTGAAAATACGCCAAGTTATGACGGTTTGAAAATGGTCGAAAATTCACGAATTTCAAGTGTTTCATTTTTTTCCACCAGTATACAGGGTGGGGCACCGCATACGATGCGGTCATTTTAAGGAAAACCATGCAACTTTGTGTTATTTTCTTCAAATGGATAGATGTAGGATAGTTGTATGCACAATTTAAAATTATTACGAGATATACAGGGTGTCCTACAAAAAAGATACACATCAAAGTTATGTTTTTTTAAATAGAACACCCGGTATTTTTTGTCATTTTTGAATTCTAGGGAACAAATAAAGGTGAGTTACTTCAATATTCCCTATACCTATCGTTTAGAGTTTTCAAAATATTTAAATATCGAAATTATTATATTACCATGGAGATATAAATGCGGAATTATTCACTAAGTGGGTTGAAAGTAAGTTAATACCAAATTTAGAAGAGCCTTCGTTAATTATTATGGACAACACATCATACTACAGCGTAGAAGTGGAAAGGCAGCCAACTTCTTCATGGAAAAAAGCACAGATAGCTGAGTGGTTAGATAAAAATAATATTAATTATGAGAAATCAATGTTTAAAGTAGAACTCCTGAACTTAGCAAAGTTTCACAGAAAGCCGAAGAAATATAAAATAGACCAACTGTTGCGAGAACATGGACATGATGTTTTAAGATTGCCCCCTTACCACTGTCACTTCAACGCCATCGAAATGATCTGGGCACATGCAAAATCATATTACGACAAACACATAGGAGAAGACGGCCTCGGAGATGAGAAAGTGGTGCAAATGTGGAATAAAGCATTACAAAAATGTACACCAGAAGTGTGGCATGCAACTGTTTGTCATACCGAAAAAATAATCAAGAAATGGTATGATCGAGACAAAGTAATAGAGGATATTTCTGAAATTATTATTCATGTAGACAATGACAAGAGTGGCAGTGATACTGATTTCAGCTCAAGTGATTAGTTTTTATTTGTTAAACAATATAGATATGTTTTTCTATATCGGGTGTGTATAAATTGGCAGATAATCTACATGTGACAATATTCTTCAAAAAATTGTAAGCAGCTTATCTTAATTCTAAAATGTTGAACCATTATTCGTGAAACTTCATGAGGTCCAGATGTTTAATATGCGTTATTATTCTGTATTAATTTACAGAAAACTCTGCAATTTCAGTAGTATGATTAGTTTTAAAGTTATTTGTCAGTGTGTGTGTTATATTTTCATCTCAAATGTGTATTTTTAACACTTCTTTACACTCGGCAATTTTGACACCCGCTTATGTTACATTTGACACAATGAATTCACTCAAAATTGCTAGTTCCAATTTTGTGCTAATTCTGCTTTTCTTATTATCAGGTTTGTATTAGTATCCGCGTTTCAGTATATTTGTGTTTCTGTGTTTGATTTGTTCAATTACAATGGATTTTTGGTTTAATGAATACGCCGACATGTACATGATGTATGGTTTCTGTAATGGAAACGCACATATGGCAAAACTACAGTATTGTGTAGGTTTTCCAAATAAAAGGCATCCTTCTGCCAATGTATTTTGAAGACTAAATCAACGGCTACGTGAAACAGGTATGTTTGTGCCTAAAAATCCAAACAATGGTCGGCCACAGCAGAGTCGCACAATTCAACTTGAAGAGCAAATCCCTTCGACAGTACCCGATTGTATTAGATATGCCTAGTAACAAGACCGCTCATTTGGTCCTACAAGAAAACCTTTATCCATTTCATCTTATGAAGGTCCTTCCGCTCTATGAAAATGATAAGATATACCGAATGAATGTTATCAACACCATTTTAAATAGAATTTGTGGCGATGGTGGATTCACGACATGTATTGTCTGGAATGATGAGAGTATGTTTACCAGAGATGGTTTTTAACATTTACAACAATCGCTATTGGTCTGAGGAAAACCTGCGCAGAGTTCAAGGGGAGACAGGACACTCCACTAAATCAATCCAGTCGCTTCACCAACGCTTTCGTGGACATCTCGCTCATCCAGATGACTTCCAAAATAGACTTCTCTCAACACTATTTACTCATAATCTATTTTACCTTGCATATACATCTGTAAATAAACCCCGATCTATCTATCTATCTATTACCTTCTACTCTAATCCCACATAATTAATCATGGGATTATTGAAAAACATGACAGCACATGAATGCGATGTTGCCTAATGTATATTCCTTTAAGTGGCTCCTGACGGTATATGTGGAATGATAGAACATTTTTGCATCGACATTTTCTATTCAGAATTTTAGGAAGAATAATCGTCACTTGTAGATTATCGGCTATTTATACACACCCGATTTATTGAAAGTTTTTAAATAAAATATATCAATTGTTTATTTCCCCTCTAACACGTTCGCGGACGCGATTGCTATAGCATTCACATAATCCTATTTGAAAAATTTGGTCTGTAACATCGTGGATGCTATGGCAGTCATTGTATATAACGGTTAATAGATATTTATGCATTAAGGGAGATATGGAATGTTTTTCTCTCGAGGTTGACAGGGCAAACCGAGGGCCTCTGGCCCGAGGTTTATAAGTCAACCAATATCTCCCGTGCTGCATACAATACTTTATTTTTTAGTTAAATATTAGTACTTCATAAAAATATTCAGTATGTCGATCTGCAATATGTATTTGCATGGTTGCTATGACTTTGTTTTAAATCAAAAATTTGATTTGATTTGACGTTAATGCTTTTATCTACGACCACTACTGTAAATGCCCATTATCGTACAATGCGCGTACTGGGTAAATACACCAAAACACCCACGTATGTTAGAGCCCGCTTGTAAATTAAAGGTACGTGTGTGTTTGCCATAACATACTAGTGAGTTTCGTTTACGAACTTTTGATTGGTTGAGAGTTGCGCGTTTGTTCGTTTTTATTAAATATAGTAGTCCGCGATTGTTAAACGTCACATCACGCACCCCGAAGCTGTCACTTCGCTATTCCGCACATTCTCATTCAAATGCAATGATATCCAGAAGTAAGTACCAAATAATGAGGTATGTAACCATTGTTAATGAAACTCTTTTCAATTCTTGCAAGATAAATAATGTCCAGTAACAGCAACAACGAAAATGATTAAATAAGCGGCCAACAAGTTTCTCCCTGCTACGCCTCGCGATACAAAAATGTTTAAGGAACATTTATGGACTGGAGAATCAAATATAAATTAAGGTGAGAGTGGTCGTAGATAAAGTATACTACATAACGCGAGTTGTAAAGCAATTACGCGCTCGTGAAATTGCGTTACTCGCCGCTACGCGGCTCGTACGCAATTTTTTCACTTGCGCGTAATTTGCTATTTACAACTCTTGTTACGTAATATACTATTATTTTTTAGTAGTATGATATTTACTATTATTGTCATGACTACAAGGCATGAAAACGTACTCATAACTCCCTTTACCTGACAAATAGTATATACAATTTCCAAATTCTCCGCTCAAGATGATGGTTGAAGATAGACAATCTTGCGTCTGCTCACGACCAACTTTATAGCGAGACAGGAATTAATCTTTTCTCCCAGGTTTGTTCACTATTTTATTCACAACCGTACGTTTGATGTTAAAGCATTAACGTCAAATCAAATCAAATAAACGTCAGTTCATGTAATGTTATGTGTAATTGCTCCTTTCACAGCAGCTTCCAATTTTTTTATATACTTTATATACTTTTCTTGCAGCTGGTGAAAATTTGGTATTGCTAGCAAGATTATGCAGGGCCTTTCCATATTTTTTAACCACATGGTTTGTGCATTCGACCTTTTTTATTGTTCTGCCATAGAGCACACCTTCCCTAAATCGAGCATAAACACTCGAGTCTCCATCCCCAATAAATTGTTTATATCGGACATTATGCATTTGTTCACTCAATCGGAAACCTTCCACAAGAATATCAGCTTCCATGGCAGTAGAACTTCCTTCCCAGTTTTTAAAACAAATATGCTTAGGCTCCAAGCCTTTTTTAGCAGCTCTTGCACACACACACAGCAATATTTATTTCTTATACCCAGAAACAATTTTTTTTTGGTATAAAGACCAATGATAACTGCCTATTAAAAAGATAGTATATAAAAGGAGATTAAAACTAAAAGAATTGTAAGTTATATATTGTTTCACACTTACTACGCCAGATTTTGCAGAATAATTATGGCCGTAGGTTCTTTTACTCCAACCTCCATCAACAAACACTGTTATCCAAGGGACATTATCGTCATCAATATGGTTCCGCTTGATAGCTTCATTTTAATCATTCAAGTAACATATTGGCTGTCGGGAATTCTCAAATGCAGTGCAGTGTATATTTTGTAAATTGTTTTAAAAATACTCTTGTGTGTTTTATCTGGAGATTTTGTCTATTTGTCATCACTATTAATAATACATTTACAATTCATAATCCAGCTCTTTTATTTAAATTTCAGGATTTTCCATGTCAAAATTCCCATTCTTGTTTTTGACTTTTTGATCTCACGGTATATGCCGGGTGTAACTGAATTCTGGTAGACCACAAATATCATTTGCATTTTTACATATATCTTTATGAAATGTAATATGGTGTTTATAGGGAATAAACGACATGTGGGTTTATAATAAAAATTCCACTTCCGGTTTAACTGGAAATTACCCAATTCTATTTCAAATGGAACACTATGTATATTTTTACATAATTTAAATTTTGAGCTTTCAGATTTATTATAAGTGACCTTTAAACTGGAAATGAAATTTCTATTAAAAATCCACGTATTGACACACTTTATTCTCTAAGAACACCATACTAAATATTGGATTGATGAGGCTGTTACTTGGTGAAATTCCATAATATATGTGGTAAGTAAAACACTTGTGTTGAGAATTTTCACAAATTTTTAATGTCTAAACACTGCGGCATATGTTTAATCATCTGCCTGATGAAGCCACTGTGTGGCGAAACATATGTCGCAGTGTTTCGACATTAAAAATTTGTGAAAATTCTCAACACACGTGTTTTACTTACCACCATACTAAATTTCACAGATATATGTAAAAATGAAAATGATATTTGGGTCTAGCAGAATTCAGTTACACCTGGTACATATATACACATTGGACATTTGCTTTTATCTTTGATTTATGAAATATTGTAATTTTAAAAACAACCTGTTTCATGATGTTTCGACCAAGTCTCATTAGTCTTCGTCAAATTTATTCCTCTTTGTTGTTGGTGGAGAACTGTGGTTTGGATGTTTGCATATTGGGTGTAGGTTGTTGATGAGAATTTGGAGGGGGTTCATAATTCAAAGATAAAAGCCATTTATTTAACAAGTAAATTATATAATAACGTACATCGGCAAGTTTAGATTCAATTTTTTGAAATTTGGATCTAGCCATAAATTTTATATCAGCCAGGTTAAACAGCTCCTCTGAATGGCCATAAGTACTTCCAGTTGCCAAAGTTCCCCAAGTTACAGCCTCATTTATATTGGGGTTTTCATTAATGTCTGTAGTTTGTTTTTTGTAGGTCCGATGACAAACATCACATTCAAAAATTAAAGTTGACAAAAGGCCACTACACTGCTCTTTTAATAAATGTAGTTTACCACCAGTGCATATTCTTGAATGTTCAAGTCCGAAATCAACAGCCCAATTTAAGACATGGCTTAAATCTACTACACGTTTTCCCTCTCTTGGAAACCTATTTGCTGCAGGTAGTGTGTCTTTTTCAATTGTCAATTCTTCTGCCATTATACTAAAATATTTAAATAAGAGACTAAATTATTAGAATTCATTCTCAATACTTTTCCTTTACCTTTCATAATGGCTAGGTGATAAAACTTGAAAATTTTCAGTGATGAAATTTTCATTACAAAACTCCTCACTTACATGAGCAGAGCTGAAAAAGAATAAAACATGTAAAAATAGGGGTCGTACTTTTAGGGCCCATTTCCTAAGAGCTCTGAAATAGAAAATTTAATCGAGATCAAAATATAATAAAAGTTAGTAGATTTTACTTGTAATGATTTGATATGTACTTTTTAAAATTTCAGAAACACCTACCAAAATGATTTGAAAACTGTTCGGAGAAAGCAATAAATGAAGATGTATAATTTTTGAGTATTATTAAATTCATAACATATTTATTTGGTGGTATTAAATATCTAAATTAAACGCTTGAACTTTGTTATATTGCTATATGTGTAAGCATCGAAGGTTGCGACTATGGTTCAGACTACTAGTCATTATCAAACATAATACTGCAGATTACAAACATTTTATATTTATATGGCCACTTCAACTTTCAATTTTTATTTTATGAATGCTAACATAAAAATAAATGTACCCATTGGGGAGCCAAGTATTATTTTTTAAGCGCAGATATTAAACTAATGTACATGTATATGGTTGAACTGAAATATATTAAATAAAATTATTATATATATACAAACATCTTTATTTAAGAATTGATACAAATATATATATACATACATATAAAAATTTATGGTTTTCCGCAATTCTTAATTGGCTATCGACCGGAGGTCTTTCAGCCAGTCTTCTTCAGTCTGTACGTCTCTGTCAGTTATGATTAATGTGATGAAAAGATGAAATGAATTGAAATATGGTGGTATCTGGATGTTTAATTTTTGGTATGATATTGGGGTTACGTGGTAAGCAAAGATGATTTAGGATGTGTAAGATGTGAGGATTAGTGGCAAATTTAGAGGATAGGTGGATAAGGCGTTGGTCAATTGGAGTTATTTGGGATTTTTGATAGAGTAAGGTATTTCAAGGATTATGTAGTGGATTGTTGGGGTGTCTGATTTTTGTTAACGTTCTGAGCGCTGATCTCTCACCCACCTGCAAATTCCTTAGTACGGCTGGGCGTGGATTATGGAAGAGGATAGAGGCATAATCAAGTAAGGGTCGGCATATAAATTATTATATTTTCAATTATTATTTCAGATACCTACAATCAAGTATGGAAATCAAATGTGTTTATACAGATACTTCCTTAGTATTTTATTTTTTATAATAAAAAACTAAGGAAGTTCCTGTATAAATACATTTCATTTTATATAAACCTTAGTACGGCATACATGGTAAGGGAATATTAAAGGAAAAACATTTATTATATTAAATTTTGTTATTTATATTCCTTAACTTACAAATAACTACCAATAATGTACTAGAAGTGCATTGCTGAATGTTATATTTAAAGCAGTGGCAAAGTAATGTAAGATGATAGTGTACGTACACTATATTTACAATATAAGTATAACCCGAGAATAAATTAACTTCCAGTTTTACTTGTAAATTAGTCTTTAAATGAAAACATAACAAATAAAGTAAAAAAATACCTGGTACTTGCAGACACATCATTATATGTAAATTCATTTATGTGGGTGTCCAAATCGGATACATTTTCAATGGATCTATAATAAATACCATTCAGTAATTTCTAAATATTTATTTTATCAGTTCCCTAACCTTAAAATACGTTTTCGGGCAAGCACAGATCTTCGTGAACGTTTTCTTCTGTTATCCCATGATTTGTTAACTACCCCACCAGTGACTAATTGCACTTTAACCATTTTGAAACAAAAATCACAAAACACAAAAACACCGGATTATGCTCTCTCAGACAATTCCGTAAAATGTCAAGATTGCAATTTATTTTAAATTGGCTGAAATTTAACACGGTCAAAACTTTCTTCCAGGCACATTTCAGGAAGTACAGTGCTTTCTAATGTTTTTCAGCGTTTGTGCGCCATGACAAAGTATCGCCAATCATAACTAAAATTAACATTGAGTCTTATGGAGATTACTTCGCAACGATTAATATCATTTATTGGTACATTACAAAAGGTGATTTCGGGGGCACAGGTTCTAAATCAGTATCTTAATAGATCCAAGTCATTTCAGCTACACACATGGTATATTTTCCCTGTAATCGACAGATTGAATGTAAAGAATGTGCGCCTTTGCTTTATTTATTGTATAATTAATTTAATAATTGGTTTTTATACCCAAGATTACTTTATTTTACTCACAAAGGTTCAAGTAATGATATGGGTAATTTTCATAGCTGTGGATTACGTATTAATTAAATCTAATCGTTGTACTCCCTCATGGCCAAATAACATGTAAATTTCTCACCTTAAAAGGTTTCCAAGATCACGGCGTAACTTGCGCTTCGCGCAACAACTCCGTTAAGATCTGTCCCTCCTCGCTCACATACTGAAATTTACTGACGTTTAAAACGTCAAAATTATGAAGGAATGTTGGGCTCATAATGAATGTGATTTGTTTACCTTCCGGCCAAATGCAGTCCGACAGACCAAGCGTTGCGTATTCGGTCACTACAACGGCATATTTGCGTATACATCTCATCCATACTGTTGTTTTAATCGTTTACGTCGCGGGCTCAGACTAATTTCAATTTGTTGTTCATTTGTCTGATGCGCAATTTGTTTCGACTACGCCACTGGTGGAATTCATAGCGTTGATTGTACCGGACGACTATCGGTAGTGACGTGCACGCAAAGATCCATTGATCCAAGTATAGTAAATTGTTTTGTAATAAATTTATGTTTCTAACTTTGTACGTTATGTGATTAAAAAATGGTTTGAATCGCATAAATTATGTTTCCGAAGTGTTTTAAAGATATGTAAAATAAATTGAGTATTGTTTTTTTTTTCAATTTGAAGCATCTTAAATTATGTTGAATGGACTTGGGCACCAAATTTTATAATGAATCTAGTTGTTAATTTGGGCACCAAATTTTATAATGAATCTAGTTGTTAATTTTGAAACTTCATTATTGATAAGAAAACGCATATTATTCACTTAATAATTGCCACTATTTTAATAGGAACTATAAATTCAACACCCTTAGATATACTAAAGCTGTATGACTGCTGATCGATTTGAAAATAAATGGACTTAGGTCACGGCTCATATATCCGTTTGAACTTTTCTGTTCAGACTACCATTATTTACTTCCTGTTTCCATTTGGCACACTCGAAACGAGACACCCTGTATAATCTCGTGTGAGCCACAAGATTTTGTTTCAGAGTTGACTGTGAGATAAATGAGGTGTGTCGCATATTTTTACGTCATGAGACTAGATTAGTTCAATTGAATTAGATTGAAAAAAATGAATTAATCTCAGACATGAGTAGTCTACTAATCTCTGGTAAAACAGATTATGAGTAAATAGTAAAATCAATTGTAATTGAACAAAACAAAACGAAAATAACACAGAAACACAAATACACTAAAACGCGTGCACTAATACAAACTGATGATATTGAGAAAAGCAGAATTGGCACAAACCTGAAACCAGCAAGATTGAATGAATTCGTTGTGTCAAAAGTGACATAAGCGGGAGTGACGTTGCCGAACTTATTTTTGATGAAAATAAGCTAATTATGAAGTAAATTGGAAACAACCTTATTGGTTGCAGAAAGCATTAAATAGATTCAATAAACGAAACGAAATATAGCCTGAATATATGAATATTCAATCTTTTCGTAACTCTGCAAACAAAATTAAGTCTTACTAAGACTATAAACAAATAACTTATTGAAACAACTACTTCCCTGGCTAGTGCCACGCCGGATATTGAATGATACAAAAGAAATTTGCATGTTATTACTAGTACTACTAGATAATAACATTGGTTTAAGATCGTTTATTTCTACTCATAGGTCTAACTTGAAAATTAAACTAAATTGAATATGAAAACTTTAAACTCTAAAACTGAACCTTAAAATTTAAAAAAATTATTAATTAAGTAAATAGCCATCTACAGACGCGTTAACATGCAAATTTCGTTTGTACCATTCAATATCCGGCGTAGCACTAGCCAGGGAAGTAGTTGCTTCAATAAGGTATTTGTTTATAGTCTTAGTAAGACGTTTCGTTTTATTGAATCTATTTAATTAAGAAGTGTTAAAAATACATGTTTGAGATATAAAGATAGCACACACTGACAAATAATTTTCATACTGGCCTTACTACCGAAAGTGTAGAATTTTCTGTAAATTAATATCGTATAATAACGCATATTTAACGACTGGATGTTCTAACTTTGAGGACCTCGTGAAGACTTATGAAGCATGGTACAACATTTTAGAATTAAGATATACTTCGTAGAATTTCTGGAAGAATATCGTCACGTGTAGATTATCCGCCAATTTATACACACCCGATATATTGAAAATTATTGCATTACAAGTTATTATTAATTTCTCCTGAACAATCCGCGAAAAAATTATGTGTGAGATCGAGGATGCGCCATACGTTTTTCTCTATCTATTATAGTTATCGAGATCCCCGATAGAAACATCGAATTTTGCCCACCATGTACTGATCACTTTCAAACTTGAAGTATACATATAAATAGAGAAACGGAAAGGCGAAGTGGAACGGGTCATTCAAATTATGCTTCACTATTTTCAAGTAAGTGATTCGCGAATGAGAAATTGGTTTGATTCAATAAGATGGATCTAAGATATTTCTCTAAAATTAACAACCGGTCAAATGAATGCTTGCATTTTACGTTGCCGTTTGGTAATAACCTCTTACATATATTTCTTGTATACAGGGTGTTTCAAATTCGAGACTCACCATGGGGATCTCGCTTATTAGAAGAGATAGAGGGTATGTTTAAATTTGGCACTTTTGCAGAATTTTATGCTGATTAATAATCCAGGGAAAAAAAATACTTAAATTATTCTGTTTTCGAGTAAAGTCAAAAAAACTGAAAAAGCTAATTTTTGTTTTTTCTTTAAATCTCTGTTATTTGAGGAGATATTTAAAAATTGTAAAGATGTTCTTATTATCTAATAGATGGCATAAGAATTTTTTTTGTAACATGTTTCGTTTCTTTTCAACCATCATCAACTTTCTTATTTCTTATGGACGCCATATTTATTTTCTATCACATCTGAATGTTCAATTTTTATGATTACAGCAATATAACACAACATACATTTAATTTCATAAATCGACATATAATCGTTTAAAACACTTTTATTGGAAATCTCTGTAGCGCTTACTAAAAATCATCCGTGCCATGGAATTAAAAACGATTCAAAATCTGAATACCTTTTTGTTTGTCAAACATTATTATTTTGTATGAATAAAAATGTCGTTCGATAATTCAGAAAAGCGAGATGTTACGTATTTTTTATTCAGTAAACAGAAATACAAAATTTGCTTGTCAGAAATATTTACAATTGTATACAGAAAGAAAGCAACTGCATCGAACAATTTTTAATGCAAATGAACAATTATTTTGGACGATATAGACGATACAAAATTAAAAGTTCTAATAAATAAAATAATATACAATACAAATAACTATAAGACAAATATGGATATTATTAATTATAATTTATGTTCAAATAAAAAACCGTTTTAAGTAATACACACAATTGAGCGCGTTTTTTAACATTATTTATTGCCCTATAAACACTTTTTCAGGGAATCGTATTAAAGGCAATAGGAATTAGGAATCAAAAAGACATAAATCTAATAAATACATATTTAACTAACAGACCACAAATAACCAAAAACAAAAACGAAGAAAGCATACCGATGTTCTCAGAATATGGAATACCGCAAGGAGGTATCTTACCACCAATACTATATATAATTTATACCAATGATATACTAGAATTAGAACTAGAAGGCAGACCATATATATATGCGGATGATACCTGCAGCATATATAACGGAAAAACGTACACAGACATCCAAGAAAAAATAAATAACGATCTAAAACAATTAGATAAGTGGTACTTTAACAACTTACTAACAATCAATGAAGAGAAAACAACATTTATGATATTTAATGAAAAAAACCCAGCATAAGAACTTAAAATTAAAATAAAAGATACAGACATAAGTCAAATCAAAGAGGTCGACTACTTCTGATTAAAAATCCAAGATAATCTGAAATGGGATGCGCACATTAACAAATTACTAAAACAAAACTCAAAAACAATAGCAGCAATTGATAAAATAAAAAACAATATACCCTCAACAGCGAAAAAATCAGTATACCATGCGCTCTTCACGTCAAAGAATAACTATCTTTGTAACATCTGGGGAAACACAACTACAAAAAATATTAAAAAAATACAGACCCAACAAAATAAAGTACTAAAAAAATGTACAAATTAGATAAAAGAACCAGTACCACAGAACTGTATAACCAGCTACAAGAATTAAATATAAAACATCTTATAACATTAAACAACCTACTCTTAATATATAAAATTAAACATAAACTTATAAAGACGAATATCACGCTAACTATAAATAAAGAAATACATCATTACAAAACAAGAAGAAAATCAGATATAAGGACTGAAAAATTTACACAAAAACAATTTACACAACTATTAACAACAGAGACTACAAAACAATTTAATAACCTGAGAGTAGAAATCCGAACTCTTAAATATCCTGCATACAAATTAAAAATTAAAAATTTAATACTACACAATAAAATAGTAGCATGCTAAGAACCAGAGGATCAACAATGGATCCCTCAATACCATTAGCCCGAGATGGACCAGGTGCCCAGGATTCTCGAGGTGAAGACGGAGGGAAATAATCTAGGATTTACCTTTTATTTTCGTGTATATGTATATATATTTAAGTGCATATGTACCCTATGTACATGAAACATGTAAATCCTAGCTGAATAAATTTAATTTAATAATAAAAAAAAGGCATTCGTAATACCCTCTATGAGTTGTTCATCATTCTCGTAAGTATGACGGTAGACTGTGTTTTTAATAAAACCCCAGAAAAAATAATCCAAGACACTCAAATCGGGCGATCTAGCTGGCCAAGCTACAATTCCGCCGTTCCTAATCCACTGATTTGGATACATTTGATATAAATAATTGCGAACATTTCTGGCATTGTGCGCTGGTGCACCATCTTGCTGCCACCAGAACTTCTGAAGTTTAATTAGAGGAACAACAATTATCCAAATAATTAGAAATGTTTGTTTGAAGAAGATGTAAATATCGTTCACTGATTAGAGACCCTTCGTACATAATTGGCCCTATTATATTTTTATCATAAATACCTGCCCAAACATTTACTCCAAAACGATGCTGTGGCCTAACACTTCGAACTTGTCTGGGATTTTCTGTTGTCCAATAATGTTCATTGTTGCGATTAAATACACCACTATTTGTGAATTTGCATTCATCGGTCCAAATAATGTTTAAAAAAAAATCATTATCTGCACTGCACTTTTGAAGCAACCAATTACTAAATCCAAGACGTCTTAAATTATCACCAGGCACAGGTGTGTGGCCCAAATGAATTTTATATGGCATATAATTTAATTTATTAAAAATTCTCTATCCTTGCATTGGTGGCAAATTTAATTCAGCTGCTACTTCGCGGAAAGAGGTTGATGGATTTTGATTTACCTAAATTATGTTTTGTAAGTAAACGTAAAATTAAAGAATTAAGATACATTTAGTATTACCATTTCCAAAATATGATTGCTATCTTCTTGGGTAATTTTATTACCGTATGCTTTGCGATGTTGAATCAATGATCCAAACTCTCCTAAATTTCTGTCCATCCGTAGAAAAAATGTTCGATGAGGTTGCCTTCTTTCTGGATACACTTGTAAATATTTTTCACTGGCTAATACCGTATTTCTCTTTACTGAATAAAAAATACGTAACATATCACGCTTTTCTGAATTATCGAACGACATTTTTATTCATAAAGAATAATAATGTTTGACAAACAAAGCGCTATTTAGATGTTTCATTTCAAATTAAGCATTCAGATGTGACAAAAAATAAATATGGCGTCCATAAGAAATAAGAAAGTTGATGATGGTTCAAAAGAAACGAAATATGTTACATCTAAAAATCTTATGCCATCTACTAGATAATAAAAAAGTGCTTTAAGAAAGTCTTTACCATTTTTAAATATCTCCTCAAATAACAGAGATTTCAGTTTTTTGGACTTAACTCGAAAACAAAAGAATGTAAGTAATTGTTTCCAGTGGATTATTAATCAGCATAAAATTCTGTAAAAGTGCCAAAGTTAAGCATACCCTCTATCTCTTCTAATAAGCGAGATCCCCATGCTGGGCCTCGAATTTGAAACACCCTGTATACACCCACACAGTCGGATAGTCGATACCATCTTTATTAAAGCAGCACTTTGTGATTATGCCATTATTATTGGAGATTTCAATATAATAACGCCTTCTAAAAAGAAAACCCTCGACGTATTCCTAAATAACTCCAGTTTAAAAAAAAATCATACTCCCTCTACCTTCATTATGCCCAATAATCCCGACACCACTCCAGATATTTTCTTGGGCACAGCAAATATACAACCATTCATATCTAATGTAGAACTAACTCCAGACCTAGTAGTATCCGCTCACCTATCAATATTGTTTAAAATTGTCCTGACAACAAATTCCACCTGTATACAAGACCATCTACAGTAAATGTGACATAAGCAAAGTTAATCAAATCTTAAACAACTTAAATCCTAATATTAACCACCCATCCATAATCACTCACTTCCTGGAGATATTTACTAATGCAATAGAAGATAATATTCCTAAAGTCAAACAACATTTATACAACTACCCAGTACCCCTTTTTATTTTAAGACTAATAAAGCATAAACGACAAATCTATCGAGACTTTAAGCAAAACGATGGCAGAGCTCTCAAAAGACAATTTAATGCACTTAATAAACAAATTCAACATTAGAATCTTCATGAAAATTTATTTATATAACAATGTTCATTAAATTAAGTTTTTATACACTTAATATGAAATTGAAACTATGAGTTAACTGGTTTGCAGTCTAAGCCATCGATATGTATATGGGTGTTTACCCTTAGCATTCGAATTTTTGTTATAACAATGGAAAACATATTTTTGATATTTATAAATTATTTGTTAATGAAATTGCCATTTCATTCCTTACAAATATATGAAAGTATTTATTATACAGTGGGCTGATCATATTTTTGTATTATTTTTAAAATTACCAAGGTTATAATAATTTATTCGAATATAGATTATGAAAAAGCAATTACTCGTTTGAATAAACTATTGCATTCAAACGCAAAATTGTTTCTCTGAAAATCCATTCTAGAAAAATATGTATTACATATGTTTGAAGGCATTTAATAATACGGTGGGCTAATAATATTTTTTTTTTTACATTTAAAATTATCAAGATTATAATAATTTGTTTGTTCGATTATAGATTATGAGAAAGCAATTACACGTCTGAATAAAATTATTGCATTCAAACGTAAAATTGCTTCCTTGAAAATCTATACTCGAGAAAAAAACAATTAATATTATAATCTTAGGATTTACAAATAATTTGGAATTTTTTAGGAATGCAATTATTTTATTGTTCCTTTGGCCCTATTCCATCTACCACCCAAACTGTAAAACATAAATGATGGTTTTATAAGTAGAAATTTCTCCGTACGGGAAAGTATTCTGATCGTGAAAATGTTTTCAATGTTTTTTACGTTCAAAATTTTTTTTTACGGAAATATCCGTTTTGGGGTCCCTAGATACCATTTCAAAAATTTCTGGAAAAAAAAAATTAGTGTCTATGTGTGTCTACCTGTGTGCGCTGTATCTCAAAAAATAATTGGGCAATTGGTACGAAACTTTGAACATAAATCTTATTTAATAATCCGAAGAACTGAAAAGATTTTGGTAAAATTTCGTGCACCGGAAATGGGTGTTTACCTTAATTGTTTTTGGTTTTTTTCTAATATTTTCTTAAATATGAAAAATATCACAAAAACATTTAAACAAATATTGAAGACAATAAAGAAATGAACATGTTTGATTTGAAAATATTTTTCATAAATTCATTGTTATTCGAGAATTTTATTTTTCAATTTTGGTTTATAATTATGAAACGATAATAGTTACAGCAAATGTATGTTAATAATAATTGCAGAGAATGCCAAAATGAACAACTTATAAGCAATAAGTTTTTTTCGAAATCTCTTTAGTTTTGAGTAAACTGAGTTTTTGAATTTGAAGTAAAATTTTTCAATCTTTCATAATTTTGACGTTTTAAACGTCAGTTTTATCGGAGTCTACAAAACGTTCGATGTACATTTAAAATATGAGAATAAGTGAACACCACAGAGCTCATTGTTTATCTATGAATATCGATTCTTGGGAATCCTTACAATCTTGTGAAAAAGTCTACTTATATAAACAAGCTAATTATGATGGTTTAAACTCGCATCTTGCATCAATTGATTGGAAAGCAGCTTTAGACCATCCAGATATTGATATTGCCGTAACTAATTTCTACAGGATTATTAAATCAGGAATGGATATGTTTATTCCAACAACAAATATTTTCAAGAAATGTGACCGTTACCCTAAATGGATGAATACCGAACTAAAAAAACTAATTCAAGTTAAGAAGCTGGCCCACATTAAATTTAAGAAGAGTGGTACAAATGAAGACTATTTAATTTTTAGTCATTTACGTGGTCAATGTAAACTTTTAACTGAGTCTTTGTATCGGAACTACATCAGTCGCGTAGAAATGGGGATTGAAGAAGATGCTAATTTCTTTTGGAAGTACATTAAGGAATTGAAGAATGAAAATGGAATACCGTCTGATATGCTGTATCAAGGTCATGAAGTATCAACTGCTGAGGATATAATTGAGTCGTTTGCACATCACTTTAAATCGTGTTATTCTGATGAGTTACCGAATGGACCATACGTGGAGCCGATGGTCGACAGACAAGTTCCAGATAATCAACTTACTATCAGCCAAGAAGAAGTATTTAATCATATTATGGCCTTGGATAACAGCTTCATTTCAGGTCCTGATGGAATCCCTAGCTGCATAATAAAACATTGTATTTTTTCATTAGTGACACCAATACACAGACTCTTTCAAACTTCAATCAACACCCGTAAATTTCCATCATTGTGGAAACACAGCTTTATTGCGCCAATATTTAAATCTGGCGGGCGAGACAGGATTGAAAACTATCGCGGAGTGGCAATCCAATCCATTATACCAAAGTTACTGGATAAGATTGTAGCCGAACAATTAATGTGGATTGCCCGACAGATAATTTCTAGCGATCAGCACGGTTTCATGGCTGGAAAGTCAACTTTGACTAACCTACTTGTATACAAACAATTTTTGTCTGATGCCTTGGCGAATAACAAACAAGTCGATGTCGTATATACGGATTTCTCCAAGGCATTTGATAGAGTTAATATTGATTTATTGTTGCGTAAACTTACAAGTCTTGGGTTTAACACAAATATTGTAAGCTGGTTAGAATCTTTTTTAAATGGCCGTACACAATCTGTAAAAATAAATGGCATCTCATCAAATTGTTTTGATGTTACATCTGGGGTCCCCCAGGGATCACACTGCGGTCCGATTTTGTTTCTGGTCTTCATTAATGATATTTGTGATATATTTAAGAACTGTAGTTATTTATTATATGCGGACGATTTGAAATTTTTTAGAATAATAAATAATCTGGCAGATTGCGCCATGATTCAAGAAGATCTTGATATACTAACAATCTGGTGTAACCGATATGAACTCCATTTAAACACGGATAAGTGTGTCTCAATAACGTTTTGCAGGGGACGAAACCAGATTGGGTTTATTTATAGACTTAACAATAATGAATTACGCTGTGTGCCAGAAATGAAAGATCTTGGTATGATATTTGATTCTAAATTAACTTTTCGGACCCACATAATATCCAAGTGTAATAAAGCCAGAAGTTTATGGGGATTTATCTGGCAAACGTGTAAGAATCTTAATATTCAATGTTTGAAAATTCTATATTGTTCGCTTGTACGATCTCATTTAGAATATGCTACTGTTATTTGGAATCCGTATTTAATGAGGGATATTACTTTGATCGAGTGCGTCCAAAAAAGGTTTTTAAGATGCATTGAATTTAAAGTTGGCCGGCAGCATGTATATGGATCTTACAACTACATCATGTCTCGATTAAATCTCCTTTCATTAGATATGAGAAGAAAGATGAGCGATTTATGTTTTTTGCACGCTATCATTAATGGTCGGGTTTCGTCTGCAGATATACTAGGGTACATAAATTTTCATATAAATGTTAATAATCGCCGCACTAGAAATTTACCTATTTTTCGAATCACGACTCATACTTCAAATTTTGCGTATCACAATAGCATTGAACGTATATTAAGATCAGCAAATTATTTTAATCAATTTAATTGGTTTCAGTTATTTAATTCTTCTTATTCCCACTTTAAATTTCAATTAAGCATTCATATAAATTAATCCATTCATTGTTATTATCTCTTTATTTACCAAATTAATTCCATGTACATTGTTTTAATTTTTAAGTGGTTAACTTGTAATGTTACTTTATCAACTATTATGTATTAGTTCTTAAGCTATTTACACATGTAAAATTCTGTATTATAAAGGGGTCTCCCGTTAATAAACAATAATAATAATAATAAATAATAATAATAATATAAATGATACCATCAGGTCGGAGAAAGTAACATGATGGCCACATCACCATAGTTTATTTTATTTTCATTTAAGAAACAAACAAGATTTAGAAAATCCAAACTATGTCTCCATCACATAATATTGAAACTAAAGTAAATAATAATAGTAAGGTACAAAAAAGCAAAACTTAAGCTATAATTAACACGTAATATTAATGACAGCAATGACTACATTAATATCGATTATAAATATTAAAATTTAAATTAAATTAAATCAGACAAAATTACATTGAATTAAATTAAAACAAATTAAAATAAAATTAAGGACTCTTTAATTCTTTTCTTAAAAACCCTTGGATTATCAAAAAAATATGTCACAATTTGTGTTCAAATTATTGAACATAGTCATGGCTCCTATTTATTTATTTTTTTTATAAAGGAAGGAAGGTTGACAGGAATTCGGGTTGATGAAGCGCGGATAATTTGGGAATTGACGTAGTCAACTAGCCACAACCGATAATTTGTATAATAATCATTTATAATGATGAAAGGGACATACACTAAACATCCATGGACCCGCACGGCCATTTTTCGTTCCGATAGGATTTGAACCCACGATCACGAGGCCCGTAAGCAGGAGCGCTACCCACTGGGCCACCGCGGCCCCATGGTTCTCATTAGTGGTGAATTTTTTCTAGATGATGTCTTTCTATTACCATAATAAAAAGTTATTTGAGAGCGAGTAGTTCGTATGGGACCGTTAAAATTAATAAATTGGATAATGTCGCTATTGTAGAAATTGTTTACACTTTTGTATAAGGTAACCATGTCGACCTGCGGGCGTCTATTCTTAAGAGAACATAAATTGTATCGTAATACGTGGGCACAATATAGCAGAATTATAGTGAAACTTAAAATCCAAATACCGGGTGAACTTCTTTTGGATGCGTTCTAACCGTTCTACAAATATGCCGTATTGAGGAGACCAAATACTACATAAATATTGCAATAAATTAAGCACGTGACTTTTATATAAACTTATTAACTATAATACTAAGCTACTAAGCTGGATGACGGAAAACTTTGTAGGTTCACATAATGAAACCAAGCATTTTATTGGATTTTTTGGATATCATCTATGTGATTGTTAAAAGACATTTAAATAAATAAAACTCTGTTGATTATAATATTATCAATAGTACAGTGGAACCTCACTTATACGAAGTCCACTTATACTAACACTTCTCTTTCCCCGGCGATACTCCGATAAAGCATGGGTACTTATAAGAAAGGATGATCGATCCCCCAATTTCGCTTTTAACAGCACTCAGTTTGAAAATAATATTACAAAAAAAATGACAGGCTTTGGAAGAAGTTTCCAAAAAAAAAATGTACAGGTTTGGAAGTAATTTACAAAAAAAAAATGTAAAGGTTTGGAAGAAATTTACAAAATCCAAAATCCATTAACTTATTTGTTTTTCTTTGCCAGAAAAACAGCAATGAGGGTTGGAATGTGTTTGGACTTTCTGCAACGCTTATCTCCAGAAGAAAATTTAAAAAATCCATGAGAGAACTCCGATGAAATTATTGTTATAGTCTTCAGCAGCAGTAATTAAATGTATAAATTTAAAAATCCATTAGAGATCAATTTCAATACCGATTCAATTAATTAGTTTATCTTTACCGGGAAAAAAATTATGAGCTATGAAATGTTTCTAACCTTCTGCAGCGCTCATTTCAAAAAGAAAATTACGGACAAAATATAGAGTGAAAAAAAAAATACAAAATCCACTGGTGTTTAATTTCAAGAAAAAATCGATTGTTTACTCAAAAAAAAATGGTGATGTGGCCATCATGTTACTTTCTCCGACTTTATGGTATCATAGCCATTTATATTTACGTTTTCAAGGTTTGTTTTCAATTGAAATCATATTTTAAATGTACATCGAGCGTTGTGTAAACTCGGATGAAATTGACGTTTAAAACGTCAAAATTATGGAAGATTGAAAAATTATACTTTAAATTCAATAACTCAGTTTACTCAAAAACTAACGAGATTTCGGAAAAAAACTTATTCTTTAGAAGTTGTTCATTTTGGCATTCTCTACAATTATTATTCAAATAAATTTGCTGTAACTATTATCGTTTCGTAATTATAAACCAAAAATTAAAAAAAAAAGAAATAATTTTCTTTCTCGAATAGCAATGATTTTCTGAAAAATATTTTCAAGTAAAAGATATGTATTTCTTTGTTATCTTTAATGTTTGTTTAAATATTTTTGTAATATTTTTCATATTTAAAAAAATATTGGCTAAAAACAAAAAACAGTTAAGGTAAACACCCACTTCCGGAATACGAAATTTTACCAAACGCTTTTCAGTTCTTCGGATTATCAAATAAGACGTATGTTCAAAGTTTCATATCAATTGCTTCATTAGTTTTTAAGATACAGAACACACAGCCAGACACACACGCACACACGCACACACACACTATTTTTTTTTAATATAAGTTTTGGGCAACTTTATCCTGGCTTCTCATACTTTTTTTAATTAACGAGATTTTGTTAATTATGTTTTCAATAACTTTAAAAAAATTATTCTCAAGTCTTTTAGAAATTAAAATACTTTCGAAAATTAAAGTAATTTTCGGTAGTAATATACCTAGATCGAGGTTAATTATCGAAAAATCGTTTTTTGAGTACCTTGTTACCTAGTAATTTAACGAGACAATAACATTTGTTGTCTGGTTATTAACCGAGAGCTTCAGCTCGAGGTTAATAACCAGTTGACAACAAATGTTATGTCGAGATGAATTACTAAAAGGTAAAAGGTACGAAAAAAATGTGTTTTTGATAATTTATCCAAGCTCGCGGTATATTTGGGTAGATAATTTATCGAATGAAATAATAATAAGGATCAGGAGAAGTTATGGTTTATTACAAGCTGAATAGTTTAGTTTGCTACAAGAGTAATTGTAAAAATTAAAACTTAATGACAGTGACGTAACGTCATGAACATCATGTTTTTATAACCTTAAAAGCTACTCACCTAATTACCGTTTTTCTGATATCGATTATGACAATGCAAAACATTGTTGTAATGTCAAGCTACCCCATTAATTATCGATTTTCTGTTATCGCATCTATTATTATGTGGTAAATTATCAGCATAATCGATACTGAATTTAATATAATTTTTGTAGGATTTTATCGCAACGTTTTATAATTGTTAAAAAATTTTAAAAATCCATAAATCGTGTTTTTACTTTCTCCGTTACGAAGTATGAGAAAGTATTGTGATCGTGATTTTTTTTCAATTATTTTTTTACGGAAGCATCCTGGAACAAAATTGTTTGTGTCTGTGTGTGTGTCTGTGTGTGTGTGTCTGCCTGTCTGTGTGCGATGTATCTCAAAAACTAATACAGCAATTGATATAAAACTTTAAACATACGTCTTATTTGATAATACGAAGAGCTGAAAAGCTTTTGGTAAAATTTCGTACACCGGAAGTGGGTGTTTACCATAACTGTTTTTTGTTTTTTGCCAATATTTTCTTGAATATTAAAAATATCACAAAAATATTTAAACAAACATCGAAGACAACAAAGAAATGAACATCTTTTGCTTGAAAATATTTTTCATAAAATCAATGCCATTCGAGAAAAAAAAATTAATAATTTTTTTTAAATTTTTGTTTTATAATTACGAAACGATAATAGTTCCAGCAAATTTATGTGAATAATAATTGTAAAGAATGTCAAAATGAACAACGTCTAAAGAATAAGTTTTTTCGAAATCTCGTTAATTTTTGACTAAACTGAGTTTTTTTATTTGAAGTATACTTTTTCCATCGTTCATAATTTTGACGTTTTAAACATCAGTTTCATCCGAGTTTACGCAACGCTCGATGTACATTTAAAATATGATTTCTATTGAATATAAACCCATGAAAACGTAAATATAAAGTTGGAGAAAGTAACATGATGGCCACATCTATTTTATAAATAAAAAAAAATTGTATGTTTATGATTATATGAAGATAGTTAGACAACCGGTTTTAAAAATTTGTTATGGATTTATGAAGCAGAATTTATGTTGAGTAAATTTTAAAATTTGAAGCTTGTGACGATCTTTTTTGCAAAATTCGAAAATATTTGATCATTTTCTTTTATGTGTGATTATTTTAAAATCCATACAACGGATTTTGCAGATGTTTATAGATTCATGAAGCAAAATCAATTTAGAATCAAGTTTAAATACTGCGGTAATTGTTTTTCTATTTTTTTTTTATCTTGAAAGTTGAATTTTGCTTTTGTTATTACTATTACTATTATTATTATTGCATTTCCCCAGAATTACGATACGATAACGTGGAAGGTATGACAGGTGGGGGTTATGGGTCCCCCCGCCCCCCCAGAGAGATATTTAAAAGGCCAGCGGTTACCTCCAAATCGTCAGTCTTGTCCCAAATACTGATAATCAGGCGAGCTTACCAGTTTAAGATGAAATACTTCGCATTTGTTGTCCTAGCCCTCGTCGTTTTGCAAGTAAGTACCAACAAATATTATTACTTAATAAAGATAGGAAATTTTAATAAATAAATTCTAATCAACATTCTCTCAAAAATTGACACTACGATAAAGTATTGTGAAATTCCCGGCGCGTGCACCATTATTACATCAATTAATAAATAAGCCCATTTGCATCTCGTTAGCTAAGGATAACTTTCAATTTTATGAGAGGCATTATCAAACACTCGAAATTAATTAATTTTGAGATTTTTCATCAAATTCCACCATTAGTTAAACTTTAAAAAGTGTTATTTCAATGTATTTACTTTTTAATTTGCACTAATTTGTTGTATTATTGTTTTAGGGATGTTTGGCTAATCCCCAACTCGAGAAGCCGGACGAAGTCGCCAAGCTTCGCAAACAAGTATATGAGGAGATCATCAACGGATTGAAGGACATCCGGAAGCTCATAGTGATAACTGGGGCGGATCAAGCTAAATTAGAATATCTATTGGATGGAAACTAGCACGGCCCATACAATGGAACCGAGTTTAGTGATCTTTAAGTACATACTATGTAAAATTCCCTATATAGTTATTCTGTAATAAATAATAATAATAATAATAATAGCTTTATTTCTCCACTATCGCACTCCATAACAAGAATACAAACTAAAAAAAAAATAGGTAGAAATCACATGGCGCCAATTCAAATTAGTGGAATCACGTTGCTACTTGTGATTGCTACTTTTTTTATACCTGCGATTTTAAACTGTGACTGTGGTCACGGCAGGTAAACATATGCTATGTTAGAACTTTTATGTATAAATTTAAACTTATGTTATATTAAAGTAACACAATTTTCCCTTTTATATTATTTTTTTTCACAGGAAGAACATTATAGTTTTAAGATTGCAAACAAAAATATTTTATCAAAAATCGGGTGTAATAAGCGAATTACTGCGGTCATTTGAGGGAAGTAATGTAGTGAGAGAATAACTCGAACTCACAGAATGATTAGATCCTTCGTAAGATTTTTGAAATAATTCAAATTGACATCGCGTACGTCAAAATTTTATAAACATTATTTCAATATTAATTGCAATTACAGACGATTTTGGATAAAATGATATATTATACTCATTTGGAATTACTCATTAGTCCCTTAAGAAAATTCCTCTTTCAAACTTTTTCTTGCGGGACTAATTACGTACATTCCATATTCGTATAATAAATAACTAGGAGTATTATTTTTGCAAAGCCTTCCTGCAAGTATATTTAACAATTACAAACTCTCAAAAAACCGTGAACGATATTACTTATATTTTTTTTTACATTGAACTGGAATCCGTGGCTGGCGCATTAGCCAACAAGGGCACTGCAAAAAAAAAATATCTTTGCAAGGCCTTACTGCAAGTATACAGGTGAAAAAAAACGAAACATTTGAAATTCGTGAAATTTCGACCATTTTCAAACCGCCATAACTCGGCGAATTTTCAATCGATTTTGATGAATCTTTGGGGTGTCTCCTTTGAAGCCATGCATGCAAACTTAAGCGTAACCCCTTCCGCCCCCTGCGGAAAAAAATGTTTTTTCAGGAATCCATGTCCAACTTTGACGATGTGTACGGAGTTGGAAAAAATGTGTCGACTCGATCCACCAAAAGGGCATTGAAATGTGTTAAATTACCTGTGCAGGACTAAAAAAACGAAGTTACTACGACGATTTGGCACAAAGTAGTGGGTGTTTGAAAAAAAGTGCATTTTGTGTTTTTTGACTCATAAGTCTTTCGACAAAATTGTTTTCGATTTCACGAATGAAATTTTCTTTGCATGTTCTTTGAGGTATGCACGAAAATGATTGCTTACGCCTATAACTTGGTGCTAAATCGTCGTAGGAACTTCGTTTTTTGAGTCCTACACAGGTACACTACTCATTGATTGAACAAATTTAAGGTTACGGATCGTTGTACTCACTCTGAAGTGTTAATCTGCCAAGATACCATCGTGAAGGAAGTACCGATAAGGCATAGGAAGGAGTTTATTCTGTCGGTTATTGTTTTAACCAATATATGATAATCTGACGTTTAAATGTCACTGTCACTTTTGATATTTAAAGACGAACAGACGAATGCAGAGGGACTCGGCGGTCGGTAATTGTAATTGGCTAATAAGTATATAATATAGCGATGTACATAAGTGGTAATAATACATGTTACACATTTATGTACAACATTTAACATTTATATATGCTCTATATATTCGTAATGGGTCGCTTACGATTGGTGAAAACAGTTCAGTAATTTGTCAATTACAACCTGAAAGTAGGTATATTACCATATACTATATTATAGTATACTATACTTTTTCGCATCATATTAAATAATTACCTAAATATTTTTCTGTTTATATTAAATTGTATCGTCCTCATGTTTTTATTTCGTTAAATTGCAGCTGCGGCACTCCGCTGAAGACAGTGTGGCATTTATGGATACGTGTTTACACAAATAAATGGTAACCATAGTAACAACTTGAGAAAGTAAAATCGTCGTCATTTAATAGGCTGAAATCTGTAGGGCAATGAAACTGCCATCATTTTATCGGTCGTTACATATGGAGAAAAATAATTAGGCCGAGTAATAGACAGCTTTCTCAATCAAAAACGATCCAACAAGTTTATATTATTTAATAAGATGCGAAAAAAAAACTTATCACCGGCTGCTATTAAACATATCACAATTATATTCAACGCCACCACCAGACTAGGATATTTTCCCAGCCAGTGGAAAGTAGCCCATATTATACTTATATATAAAGAGGGAAAACCATCAGAAGAAGCCCTATCATACAGACCTATAAGCTTACTTCCAATTCTATCTAAATCCTTTGAAAAAATATTTTTAAAGCGGCTGTTGCCAATACTAACTGACGCAAAAATAATTCCACAACACCAGTTTGGCTTCCGACGAGAACGCGCGATAATCGAACAGATACATAGACTAACAGAAAAATATAGGTCAAGTACGAAGCTGCATTCACACAACTCTATGATATAAACGCAGCCGTTCCTCAAGGGAACGTCCTGTACCAGACCTAACAACGTGCGAAGACAGCATCTCGGCAACCTATGCCGACGACACACAGAACCAAGTAAAGCCTCGAGCCTCTTGCAAAACCACCTTTTGAAGATTGAAAAATGGTTCAACAAGTGGCGAATCAGACCTAATGAAACAAAATCCATCCACATGACCTTCACTACAAGAAAAGACACCTGCCCACCAGTTTTCCTTAATAAATACTCAATACCACAACACGAAAGTGTCAAATATCTAGGCATGCACATATACCGCCGGTTAACCTGGAAAAAGCACATCTGTAGTACAGATGTACTAGCTTTTGGTTAACAATTGAAAAATGAGCATAGATAATAAGCTACTTATTTACAAAACTGTAATAAAGCCGATATGGACATATGATGCTGAGCTATGGGGCCCAGCAAGCAGCTCCAATATTAACAAAATTCAAAGATTCCAACCCAAAATGCGGAGGCGCATCATCAACGCCCATTGGTTTGTCCCAAACCGGGCGATACACAAAGACCTTAACATAAAGGAAATCAAGGAAAAATTAACATCACTGAGTGTAAAATACCAACAAAGGCTTGAAAGCCACCTAAATCATCTGGCAAGGGACTTACTCATCAAAACAACACATACAAGATCCCCTGGACCTCCCGATAAGATTCTAGCTTATAAACTATCAATACAACCATGCAGACACAACATAAAAAGTAAAACAAAAAGGCTGGTGTCTCCACAGGGTGAACCTTGCCGCATGTTTATAACTCATTGTGAAAACACTTACTTATTGAACAGAAATCCGTGACTGACGCATCAGTCAAAAAAGTTATTGCAAAAAAAATTGCAATGCCTTCCTGCAAGAACATTTAACAATTACAAACCCTCAAAAAACCGTGACAGATATTACTTATATCTTTTTTTTACATTTAACTGAAATCCGTGGCTGGGCATTAGTCAACATTGCAAAAAAAAAAAAAAAAAATTGCAATGCCTTCTTGCAAGTATATTTAACAATTAAAAACTGTCAAAGGACCGTGACTGATATTAATTAAAAATTCTTGCCGAGCTTAAAACTACAGGTATATTACTTTGACACTGGTGATCAGAAGAAATTTTAAATTTTCTTTGTCACTTATTACACACAAAATTTAACACTGAATATAGTCCGTTTCTTCTCTCCGATGTCAAAATTAGGTATAGTGATGAATGCAAACAAATGTTTTTCAATTGCGTTAATAAAAGGTTGAAATTTACAATATGATTGCCTTCAATTTTAATATCTTCTTCGGGTATTTTTAATCTTGGTGATGAATCAGTATTGAACTCCACGTTAACTGGTGAAGGCATTATATTTTCTTGAAGACTGACAGAATTTGAAGAGTCGTCTTGTTGAATTCCACCTAATTTAATGTCAGTAATGGCCTCCTATTGCAATCAAAATCGGTTGTTGTTGTTGAAGCATATAATGGCGTTATGGCATCATCAAGATCAGAGAAGTTGTTGAAAAATTCAATGCATTTAATAGCTTCATATGTTTAACGTGTTCGTTGGTAGTTAAAGGATGAAGTGTGTTCTCATGCATCATAGGGCTGTCAGCCATTGTTGTTGAGGAGTAACTGATTGTCTCCAATGGTTGTAAATGGCTGCCAACTCTAGTTGTAGCAATTGTTGTCTGTGTACGCCTTTTTAAATTGTAGGATTGAATATTGATGCACTTTTTCCTCGCATTTTCTTGCCACTGCGTTTACCCATGATACTGGATCTAGTAAACCAAAAGAACATTCTCATTAAAAACTTAAATGAATCAAGTAAACTTCTGAAAAATAACACTCAAATCGGGCGATCTAGCTGGCCAAGCTACAGTTCCGCCTTTCCTAATCCACTGATTTTAATACATTTGATTTAAATAATTGCGAACATTTCTGGCATTGTGCGCTGGTGCACCATCTTGCTGCCACCAGAACTTCTGAAGTTGAATTAGAGGAACAACAATTATCCAAATAATTAGAAATGCTCGTTTGAAGAAGATGTAAATATCGTTCACTGATTAGATACCCTTCGTACATAATTGGCCCTATTATATTTTCATCATATATACCTGCCCAAACATTTACTCCAAAACGATGCTGTGGCCTAACACTTCGAACTTGTCTGGGATTTTCTGTTGTCCAATAATGTTCATTGTTGCGATTAAATACACCACTATTTGTGAATTTGCATTCATCGGTCCAAAGAATGTTTTTAAAAAAATCATCATCTGCACTGCACTTTTGAAGCAATCAATTACAAAATCCAAGACGTCTTAAATTATCACCAGGCACAGGTGTGTGGCCCAAATGAATTTTATATGGCTTATAATTGAATTTATTAAAAATTCTCCATCCTTGCATTGGTGGCAAATTTAATTCAGCTGCTACTTCGCGGCAAGAGGTTGATGGATTTTGATTTACCTAAATTATGTTTTGTAAGTAAACGTAAAATTAAAGTATTAAGATACATTTAGTATTGGGGTGGATCCGATATTCAAAGAATATTTGTGGCACAAAAAAGAATTTTAAAAATAATTTTTAAAAAGGCTAAAACCGACACTTATTTAAAGAAAACAATATACTTACCTTAGTATCGATTTATATCTACAAATGTGCTATCTATACGGTATCTAACTTAAAATCCTTTGAAAAAAATAATGTTTCGCACAAATATGATACTAGAAACGCTATGGGACTACGTACACCCAAACATGTTACTGCGTTGTACGAAAGATCTCCTTTTTACTTTCTCCGTTACGAAGTACGAGAAAGTATTGTGATCGTGATTTTTTTTTCAAAAATTTTTTTTACGGAAATATCCGTTTTGGGGTCCCTAGATGCCATTTCAACAATTTCTGGAAAAAAAAAAATTGTGTCTGTGTGTGTGTGTGTGTGTCTGTCTGTCTGTCTGTCTGTGTGTGTGTGTGTGTGTGTCTGTCTGTGTGCGCTGTATCTCAAAAACTAATAGAGCAATTGATATGAAACTTTCAACATACGTCTTATTTGATAATCTGAAGAACTGAAAAGCTTTTGGTAAAATTTCGTACACCGGAAGTGGGTGTTTACCTTAACTGTTTTTTGTTTTTTGCCAATATTTTCTTAAATATGAAAAATATCACAAAAACATTTAAACAAACATTGAATACAACAAAGAAATGAACATCTTTTGCTTGAAAATATTTTTCATAAAATCATTGCTATTCGAGAAAAAAATTTATTAATTTTTTTTAACTTTTGGTTTATAATTATGAAACGATGATAGTTACAGCAAATTTGTGTGAATAATAATTGTAGAGAATAGCAAAATGAACAACTTCTAAAGAATAAGTTTTTTTCGAAATCTCGTTAGTTTTTGAGTAAACCGAGTTTTTGAATTTGAAGTATATTTTTTCCGTTTCATAATTTTGACGTTTTAAACGTCAGTTTCATCCAAGTTTACGCAACGCTCGATGTACATTTAAAATATGATTTCAATTGAAAATGAACCATGAAAACGTAAATATAAATGATACCATCAAGTCGGAGAAAGTAACATGATGGCCACATCACCATTTTTATTCATGTATAACGATATATAATAGACTACCACAGGATATAAAAAACATTAGAAATCTAAATAAATTCAAGAAAATGTCAAAAGAATTTCTCATTAAAAAGTGCTATTATACATTCACGGAATTTCTAAATGATCATGTATAGTAATCCGATGGGTCTAATATATAATGTGTGCTTGATGGTGTACTTTTTTTTACTCTCTATTTTTAAAGCTAAGACTATTTTGCCCTGTCTTTTATTTATTTACTATTTTATCAATTATTGATTGTTATCATTATATTTCTGCAATTTAAAAATGTAACATAGTTAGCTATTAACTGTATTTTAATTTAAATATATTTGACATGTACATCCACATAACAGTGGCGAAGTTACGAATAAAGAATTTGAATTTGAATTTGAATTTGAATTATTACTATTTCCAAAATATGATTGCTACCTTCTTGGGTAATTTTATTACCGTATGCTTTGCGATGTTGAATCAATGATCAAAACTCTCCTAAATTTCTGTCCATCCGTAGAAAAAATGTTCGATGAGGTTGCCTTCTTTCTGGATACACTTGTAAATATTTTTCACTGGCTAATACCGTATTTCTCTTTACTGAATAAAAAATACGTAACATATCACGCTTTTCTGAATTATCGAACGACATTTTTATTCATAAAGAATAATAATGTTTGACAAACAAAGCGCTATTCAGATGTTTCATTTCAAATTAAGCATTCAGATGTGACAAAAAATAAATATGGCGTCCATAAGAAATAAGAAAGTTGATGATGGTTCAAAAGAAACGAAATATGTTACATCTAAAAATCTTATGCCATCTATTAGATAATAAAAAAGTTCTTTGAGAAAGTCTTTACCATTTTTAAATATCTCGTCAAATAACTGAGATTTCAGTTTTTTGGACTTAACTCGAAAACTAAAGAATGTAAGTAATTTTTTCCAGTGGATTATTAATCAGCATAAAATTCTGTAAAAGTGCCAAAGTTAAGCATACCCTCTATCTCTTCTAATAAGCGAGATCCCCATGGTGGGCCTCGAATTTGAAACACCCTGTATACACCCACACAGTCGGATAGTCGATACCATCTTTATTAAAGCAGCACTTTGTGATTATGCCATTATTATTGGAGATTTCAATATAATAACGCCTTCTAAAAAGAAAACCCTCGACGTATTCCTAAATAACTCCAGTTTAAAAAAAATCATACTCCCTCTACCTTCATTATGCCCAATAATCCCGACACCACTCCAGATATTTTCTTGGACACAGCAAATATACAGCCATTCATATCTAATGTAGAACTAACTCCGCTCACCTATCAATATTGTTTAAAATTGACCTGGCAACAAATTCCACCTGTATACAAGACCATCTACAGTAAATGTGAAATAAGCAAAGTTAATCAAATCTTAAACAACTTAAATCCTAATATTAACCACCCATCCATAATCACTCACTTCCTGGAGATATTTACTAATGCAATAGAAGATAATATTCCTAAAGTCAAACAACATTTATACAACTACCCACTACCCCTTTTTATTTTAAGACTAATAAAGCATAAACGACAAATCTATCTAAGCAAAACGATGGCAGAGCTCTCAAAAGACAATTTAATGCACTTAATAAACAAATTCAACATTAGAATTTTCATGAAAATTTATTTATATAACAATGTTCATTAAATTAAGTTTTTATACACTTAATATGAAATTGAAACTATGAGTTAACTGGTTTGCAGTCTAAGCTATCAATATGTATGTGGGTGTTTACCCTTAGCATTCGAATTTTTGTTATAACAATGGAAAACATATTTTTGATATTTATAAATTATTTGTTAGTGAAATTGCCATTTCATTCCTTACAAATATATGAAAGTATTTATTATACAGTGGGCTGATCATATTTTTTTATTATTTTTAAAATTACCAAGGTTATAATAATTTATTCTAATATAGATTATGAAAAAGCAATTACCCGTTTGAATAAACTATTGCATTCAAACGCAAAATTGTTTCTCTGAAAATCCATTCTAGAAAAATATATATTACATATGTTTGAAGGCATTTAATAATACAGTGGGCTAATAATGTTTTTTTTTTACTTTTAAAATTATCAAGATTATTATAATTTGTTTGTTCGATTATAGATTATGAGAAAGCAATTACACGTCTGAATAAAATGATTGCATTCAAACGTAAAATTGGTTCCTTGAAAATCCATACTCGAGAAAACAACAATTAATATTATAATCTAAGAATTTACAAATAATTTCTAATTTCTTAGGAATGCAATTATTTTATTGTTCCTTTGGCCCTATTCCATCCACCACCCAAACTGTAAAACATAAATGACGGTTTTATAAGTAGAAATTTCTCCGTACGGGAAAGTATTCTGATCGTGAAAATGTTTTCAATGTTTTTTACGTTCAAAAATTTTTTTTACGAAAATATCCGTTTTGGGGTTCCTAGAAATTTGTGTCTATGTGTGTCTGCCTGTGTGCGCTGTATCTCAAAAACTAATTGAGCAATTGATACGAAACTTTGAACATAAGTCTTATTTAATAATCCGAAGAACTGAAAAGATTTTGGTAAAATTTCGTACACCGGAAGTGGGTGTTTACCTTAATTGTTTTTGGTTTTTTTCTAATATTTTCTTAAATATGAAAAATATCACAAAAACATTTAAACAAATATTGAAGACAATAAAGAAATGAACATCTTTGATTTGAAAATGATTTTCATAAATTCATTGTTATTCGAGAATTTTATTTTTCAATTTTGGTTTATAATTATGAAACGATAATAGTTACAGCAAATGTATGTTAATAATAATTGCAGAGAATGCCAAAATGAACAACTTATAAGCAATAAGTTTTTTTCGAAATCTCTTTAGTTTTGAGTAAACTGAGTTTTTGAATTTGAAGTAAAATTTTTCAATCTTTCATAATTTTGACGTTTTAAACGTCAGTTTCATCGGAGTCTACAAAACGTTCGATGTACATTTAAAATATGGTTTAAATTAAAAATAAACTATAATAATATGCGTAAATATAAATGATACCATCAAGTCGGAGAAAGTAACATGATGGCCACATCACCATTGTTTATTTTATTTTCATTTAAGAAACAAACCAGATTTAGAAAATCCAAACTATGTCTCCATCACATAATATTTAAACTAAAGTAAATAATAATAGTAAGGTACAAAAAAGCAAAACTTAAGCTATAATTAACACGTAATACTAATGACAGCAGTGACTACATTAATATCGATTATAAATATTAAAATTTAAATTAAATTAAATCAGACAAAATTACATTGAATTAAATTAAAACAAATTAAATCAAATTAAACTAAAATTAAGGACTCTTTAATTTTTTTTTAAACCCTTAGATTATCAAAAAAATATGTCACAATTTGTGTTCAATGTATTGAACATAATCATGGCTCCCATTTATTTATTTTTTTTATAAAGGAAGGAAGGTTGACAGGAATTCGGGTTGAGGAATCGCGGATAATTTGGGAATTGACGTAGTCAACTAGGGCATTCTGCCACAACCGATAATTTATATAATAATCATTTATAATGATGAAAGGGACATAGACTAAACATCCATGGACCCGCACGGCCATTTTTCGTTCCGAAAAAGAGACCGCGCGGATAGGATTTGAACCCACGATCACGAAGCCCGTAAGTGGGAGCGCTAACCACTGGGCCACCGCGGCCCCATGGTTCTCATTAGTGGTGAATTTCTATTACCATAATAAAAAGTTATTTGAGAGCGAGTAGTTCGTATGGGACCGTTAAAATTAATAAATTGGATAATGTCGCTATTGTAGAAATTGTTTACACTTTTGTATAAGGTAACCATGTCGACCTGCGGGTATCTATTCTTAAGAGAACATAAATTGTATCGTAATACGTGGGCACAATATAGCAGAATTATAGTGAAACTTAAAATCCAAATACCGTGTGAACTTCTTTTGGATGCGTTCTAACCGTTCTATAAATATGCCGTATTGAGGAGACCAAATACTACATAAATATTGCAATAAATTAAGCACGTGACTTTTATACCGAGTGTCTGGGATAAGGGGCGAACATAGGGTTTTAACATGTAAAATTAAATATGTGTAATTATTAGCTCCCCTATTCATTTTAGAGAAAAATCGTAAAGGATTTTTTTTTAGAGAATCAAATATTGTAAATGTTTCATCCATTTAATTTACGTTTGTACCAGAATACACCTTAGAAATAATAAAAATAAGTTTAACAATTTACCATTTAATAAAAACCCTTGCCATGACTTTGACAAATGTCATGTTATGGTGAGAATAATTTTGCTGGTCAAATATCAATTCACGCATTGAAATTACTATTAACAATAATCTGAGTTATTCCAATGAAGAGAGCGTATTCATTATAAAAACATTTTGAAGTGGCGTCAGTTTACTCAGAGTTCGTGACATTACATGCAAACGGAACAGAAGGAACAACGATGAATTGGAAGAAACAATTTTGGGTTTGATAAATGCTGAACCAACAACTAGCATACGATGCATTGCTCGTGAGTGCAACGTGTCTAAATTCTCTGTACAGAAAATTTTGAAGAAGCATGGTTATCATTCTTAAAAACATCAATGCTATCAAGAGATACTGTTAGTGGATGAAGAAAGGAGGCGTGTATTCTGCGAAATAATGCAGGATCGATCAAATACAGACCATAATGAATGCTAATAATTTACTTCCATATAACAATAAAACAGTAAACATTCAGTTTTTAATAGAAAGACACCAATTGTTAATTTAAATCAAAGCACCAAATCTCTTGGGATTGCTGAGGACGAGCAACTCACCTGGTGTCAGCATGTTGATTATGTGTGTAGTAAATTAAATACTGCTTACCATGCAGTTCTTAAACTAAAACTAATTTTACCACCAGAGTCAATCATAACTCTTTACTACTCATAGGTATATCCTCATCTCTCCTATTATATACCAGCGTGGGAAAGAAGTCATATTCAAAGGATATTCATAACCCAGAAAAGAATATTACGATTAATTTTTAACAAAATTAGATTGGAGACTTGCCGTAGTTTATTTAAGGAGAACAACATACTTACATTAATATTCATTTACATATTTCAAATAGCAACATTTGCTGCGAATTAATAAAGTAACTAAAAATTAACTAAGCTTAACTTTTTGCAGTCTGTCTGTTTTACGGAAGAATGCTAGGTCACACTTTACAACGAGCCAAACGTTATTGTTTATAGTAATTACAATGCGTGAATTGATATCTGACTAGCAAACTTATTTTCTCCACAACATGACATTTGTCAAACTCATGGCAAGGGCTTTTTTTAATGGTACATTGTTCAACTTATTTTTATTATTTCTGAGGTGAATTCTGGTACAAACGTAAATTAAATGGATGATTCATTTACAATTTTCAATTCTCTAAAAAATATTCCTTTACGATTTTTCTCTAAAATGAATAGGGGAGCTAATAATTACACATTTTAAATTTTACATGTTAAATCCCTATGTTCGCCCCTTATCCCAGACACTCGGTATAAACTTATTAACTATAATACTAAGCTACTAAGCTGGATGACGGAAAACTTTGTAGGTTCACATAATGAAACCAAGCATTTTATTGGATTTTTTGAATATCATCTATGTGATTGTTAAAAGACATTTAAATAAATAAAACTCTGTTGATTATAGTATTATCAATAGTACAGTGGAACCTCACTTATACGAAGTCCACTTATACTAACACTTCTCTTTCCCCGGCGATACTCCGATAAAGCATGGGTACTTATAAGAAAGGATGATCGATCCCCCAATTTCGCTTTTAACAGCACTCAGTTTGAAAATAATATTACAAAAAAAATGACAGGCTTTGGAAGAAGTTTCCAAAAAAAAATGTACAGGTTTGGAAGTAATTTACAAAATCCAAAATCCATTAACTTATTTGTTTTTCTTTGCCAGAAAAACAGCAATGAGGGTTGGAATGTGTTTGGACTTTCTGCAACGCTTATCTCCAGAAGAAAATTTCAAAAATCCATGAGAGAACTCCGATGAAATTATTGTTATAGTCTTCAGCAGCAGTAATGAAATGTATAAATTTAAAAATCCATTAGAGATCAATTTCAATACCGATTCAATTAATTAGTTTATCTTTACCGGCAAAAAAATTAAGAGCTATGAAACTTTTTTAACCTTCTGTAGCGCTCATTTCAAAAAGAAAATTACGGACAAAATATAGAGTGAAAAAAAAATACAAAATCCACTGGTGTTTCATTTCAAGAAAAAATCGATTGTTTACTCAAAAAAAAAAATGGTGATGTGGCAATCATGTTACTTTCTCCGACTTTATGGTATCATAGCCATTTATATTTACGTTTTCATGGTTTATTTTCAATTGAAATCATATTTTAAAAGTACATCGAGCGTTGCGTAAACTCGGATGAAACTGACGTTTAAATCGTCAAAATTATGGAAGATTGAAAAATTATACTTTAAATTCAATAACTCGGTTTACTCAAAAACTAACGAGATTTCGGAAAAAAAACTTATTCTTTAGAAGTTGTTCATTTTGGCATTCTCTACAATTATTATTCAAATAAATTTGCTGTAACTATTATCGTTTCGTAATTATAAACCAAAAATTAAAAAAAAAGAAATAATTTTCTTTCTCGAATAGCAATGATTTTATGAAAAATATTTTCAAGTAAAAGATATGCATTTCTTTGTTATCTTCAATGTTTGTTTAAATATTTTTGTAATATTTTTCATATATAAGAGAATATTGTCTAAAAACAAAAAACAGTTAAGGTAAACACCCACTTCCGGTACACGAAATTTTACCAAAAGCTTTTCAGTTCTTCGGATTATCAAATAAGACGTATGTTCAAAGTTTCATACCAATTGCTCCATTAGTTTTTAAGATACAGAACACACAGCCAGACACACACGCACACACACACACACTATTTTTTTTTGAATATAAGTTTTGGGCAACTTTATCCTGGCTTCTCAAACTTTTTTTAATTACCGAGATTTTGTTAATTATGTTTTCAATAACTTTAAAAAAATTATTCTCAAGTCTTTTAGAAATTAAAATACTCGAAAATTAAAGTCATTTTCGGTAGTAATATACCTAGATCGAGGTTAATTATCAAAAAATAGTTTTTTGAGTACCTTGTTACCTGGTAATTTAACGAGACAATTGCCCTCATTTACTTACTAACCAATGGAATCGAATAACGTTGATGAGATGATCCAATAAAATTCTAATTACGATGCGTAACAGACCACGCTCTATGTTATGTGTGAACTTTCTGTTCGGCCAATTGTCTTCCCGAATCTAACTCGTGACTGATTTTTCCTAGGCAATTATTAGCGTCTGGATCACTCTTGCTTGTTGCTTCTAGAAAATCGTGATCCTGCCGCTAATAATTGCCGGCAAAATCATAGGCACTCGTTATATTACTGTTGACAATAACATTTGTTGTCTGGTTATTAACCGAGAGCTTCAGCTCGAGGTTAATAACCAGTTGACAACAAATATTATGTCGAGATGAATTACTAAGGGCCGCTTTTACAATCGTCGGATAAATGGTGGTTAACTTATACTGTCTTTAACTAATCCCGTCGTTTATCTCTCAGTTAACTCACGCTGTCTTTTACAAACGCTTAGATAAATTTTCTCCCGAAACGCCAACGTTGGCAGCATTGCGGATACATGCGGTTGCGCAGTTTATAGAATTGGCATTTTTTGTTTTGCTTGCGGAAAGGTTAGAAAGTTGTGTTTGTAATCATTGTTGCGACCCTTGACCCCCTCGAGCTTCTTTTCAATATTCCACCTAGAAAAATGCCAGAATGCATATTTCTTAGAAACTAAGTTTGTCGCCCTCTAACCGCCCCTGTATGTTATACCGATTGCAGATCGCTATAAAGATGACTTTACACTGTATGATTTATGTCATATGATTTTGTCACGTATAAAATCACACAGACGGCTTAGCTTATGATTTTTAAGATATTGAGTTTACACTGTATGAAAAGGTTTTGTGAATGCGTGTGATTTCTGCGCGTGGTACGATGATAAACAGTTAGGTTATGTTTACTCTTTGTAGTTATGCTATGAATAAAGTGGGAATATATAAGATATTAAGCAATTATCAAGGAATAATCACGTTTGAGGACCATTGCAATGTGTCTTTTAGTAATATTACGCCAAAATTAATTATGTCTAGTAGAAAAAAATAATAGGAAAAGAAGGCTTTCGGCACATCAGTGTTTTCTGCGACGAGATTGTGAACGGGGCATGTTAAATTTAGGATTAATTGTTGCGATTCTAGTCAATTCTTCTCTCCGTCGATAATGTAGTTCAATGACATTATCGGTAATCATATGAAAAATCATAGCGAATAGGCGCTGTTCTATTCCCAAAAACATGCTGTGATTCGATATGATTTTGCTTATGACTTTCCTTATGACTAGTTCTGTATGATAAATCATACAGTGTGAACATAAAATTTGTGGCTATGACAAAATCATATGATAAAGTCATGTGATAAATCATACAATGTAAAGCCACCTTAATGCCGATATGGTGCGTGTGCTTGCTGTGCGCATTGCCTGCGAGTTAACCGAGATTTATCTACTGCTCCAAGCACCGGATAAGATAACTGCGAGTTATCTGCTTTTTAACCCTAACCCTGCTTTAACTAGGCATTGTAAAAGCGTATTTTCGCATTTAGTCCGGAGATAGTGTTAACCTTAATTTAACTGACAATTGTAAAAGCGGCCCTAAAAGGTAAAAAGTACGAAAAAAATGTGTTTTTGATAATTCATCCAAGCTCGCGGTATATTTGGGTGGATAATTTATCGAATGAAATAATAATAAGGATCAGGAGAAGTTATGGTTTATTACAAGCTGAATAGTTTAGTTTGCTACAAGAGTAATTGTAAAAATTAAAACTTAATGACAGTGACGTAACGTCATGAACATCATGTTTTTATAACCTTAAAAGCTACTCACCTAATTACCGTTTTTCTGTTATCGATTATGACAATGCAAAACATTGTTGTAATGTCAAGCTACCCCATTAATTATCGATTTTCTGTTATCGCATCTATTATTATGTGGTAAATTATCAGCATAATCGATACTGAATTTAATATAATTTTTGTAGGATTTTATCGCAACGTTTTATAATTGTTCAAAAATTTTAAAAATCCATAAATCGTGTTTTTACTTTCTCCGTTACGAAGTACGAGAAAGTATTGTGATCGTGATTTTTTTTCAATTTTTCTTTTACGGAAATATCCTGGAACAAAAATGTTTGTGCCTGTGTGTGTGTGTGTGTGTGTCTGTGTGAGTGTCGGCCTATCTGTGTGCGATGTATCTCAAAAACTAATACAGCAATTGATATAAAACTTTAAACATACGTCTTATTTGATAATACGAAGAGCTGAAAAGCTTTTGGTAAAATTTCGTACACCGGAAGTGGGTATTTACCATAACTGTTTTTTGTTTTTTGCCAATATTTTCTTAAATATGAAAAATATCACAAAAATATTTAAACAAACATCGAAGACAACAAAGAAATGAACATCTTTTGCTTAAAAATATTTTTCATAAAATCATTGCTATTCGAGAAAAAAAATTAATAATTTGTTTTTAATTTTTGGTTTATAATTACGAAACGATAATAGTTACAGCAAATTTATGTGAATAATAATTGTAGAGAATGTCAAAATGAACAACTTCTAAAGAATAAGTTTTTTTCGAAATCACGTTAATTTTTTACTAAACTGAGTTTTTTTAATTTGAAGTATAATTTTTCCATCTTTCATAATTTTGACGTTTTAAACGTCAGTTTCATCCGAGTTTACGCAACGTTCGATGTACATTTAAAATATGATTTCAATTGAAAATAAACCCATGAAAACGTAAATATAAAGTCGGAGAAAGTAACATGATGGCCACATCACCATTTTTTTATAAATAAAAAAAATGTATGTTTATGATTATATGAAGATAGTTAGACAACCGGTTTTAAAAATTTGTTATGGATTTATGAAGCAGAATTTATGTTGAGTAAATTTTAAAATTTGAAGCTTGTGACGATCTTTTTTGCAAAATTCGAAAATATTTGATCATTTTCTTTTATGTGTGATTATTTTAAAATCCATACAACGGATTTTGCAGATGTTTATAGATTCATGAAGCAAAATCAATTTAGAATCAAGTTTAAATACTGCGGTAATTGTTTTTCTATTTTGTTTTATCTTGAAAGTTGAATTTTGCTATTGTTATTATTATTATTATTATTATTGCATTTCCCCAGAATTACGATACGATAACGTGGAAGGTATGACAGGTGGGGGTTATGGGTCCCCCCGCCCCCCCAGAGAGATATTTAAAAGGCCAGCGGTTACCTCCAAATCGTCAGTCTTGTCCCGAGTACTGATAATCAGGCGAGCTTACCAGTTTAAGATGAAATACTTCGCAGTTGTTGTCCTAGCCCTTGTCGTTTTGCAAGTAAGTACCAACAAATATTATTACTTAATAAAGATAGGAAATTTTAATAAATAAATTCTAATCAACATTCTCTCAAAAATGGACACTACGATAAAGTATTGTGAAATTCCCGGCGCATGCACCAGTATTGCAACAATTAATAAATAAGCCCATTTGCATCTCGTTAGCTAAGGATAACTTTTAATTTTATGAGAGGCCGCTTCAGACTCGGGGAACAAAAGCAGACAAAATACATCAGAAATTAAACATTCAACTCATTAAAAATCATTGTTCGTAGAAATTGAGCCATTTTTAGGCGAGATAAACATTATAAATCATAGACAATAAAATGTAGAAAAATTATATTTTCAATTGATAAAATAGCATTCTTTTGGTTTTGAAAGTCAACCAAGTTGTTTTTTTTAATACTCTGTTTCTAAATTTTGAACGGGTTAAATATTGCATTCATTTCACAAACTTTTATTCAAAAATATTGAATTTCTTAACAAACCCCGGTTTTCAGTTTGATTGTTAATTTTTGAAAATCACGATGTCGAACACAGATGAGATTAAGGATCATTTCACTTTCTTTGTTCGGAAAGTAAACAGTTTTCTTTCATTTAGGTTTTTTATAAACTCGTTACCGAAAACCATGGAATAATGCAAAATTCTGCCTATAATTATGAAGCTATAAATGAATTTTAAGCTTTTGGTGCAAATTCACTGATCGATTAGTTTGTTTTAACAATTTTTCAAGTTATTGGTTGTATTTTTCGTTTAGGTTGTTGCAGTTTTGATTCCACCTAGGAGTTGGCAATTGTTTCCATTGGTAATCAGAAGCGGATTATTTTCAATTAATTTTGAGCTTTTGGAGCAAATTTCTTGGCAATTATGGACAATTATTCAATACACTGTGTAGTGTAGTTATTTTGGCACCAAATTTTAAATTAGGAATTTATTTGCAAGATCAAATTTCGTTTCCGTTTCTGCACATGTGGAATGTGTGTTTACCATTTTTGGCCCATGACCGTACCTTGTCTTATCAAAAGACGTAATACACAAAATTAATTTTTCGTTTTCCTAGTTTTTTTTTATTGTTGAAGCCATTACTTTGTGATACATGTGGAATTACTAAGGAGGTAGAATAAAAATAACAATTTTCTGGTGTCCCAAATTTTTCACTTTATTGTGACTGGTTTCATCCTATTCGGGCATTATCAAACACTCAAAATTAATTAATTTTGAGATTTTTCATCAAATTCCACCATTAGTTAAACTTTAAAAAGTGTTATTTCAATGTATTGTATTTACGTTTTAATTTGCACTAATTTGTTTTATTATTGTTTTAGGGATGTTTGGCTAATCCCCAATTCGAGAAGCCGGACGAAGTCGCCAAGCTTCGCAAACAAGTATATGAGGAGATCTTCGATGGATTGGAGGACATCCAGAAGCTCATAGTGAAACCTACGTCGGGTTATGGTAATTTAAAACATGGATTGCATTGAACAGATTACCTGATGGAAGCTGGCACGGCCTATTCAATGGAGCCGAGTTTAATGATCTTTAAGTACATACTATGTAAAATTCCCTATATAGTTATTCTGTAATAAATAATCATAATAATAATAATAGCTTTATTTCTCCACTATCGCACTCCATAACAAGAATACAAACTAAAAAAAAATAGGTAGAAATCACATGGCGCCAATTCAAATTAGTAGAAACTAGAGCAAAAATGCTACTTTTAAATCACGTTGCTACTTGTGTTGCTACTTTTTTATACCTGCGATTTTAATCTGTGATTGTGGTCACGGCTGGTAAACATATGCTATGTTAGAACTTTTATGTATAAATTTCAACTTATGTTATATTAAAGTAACACAATTTTCCCTTTTATATTATTTTTTTTACTTCACAGCAAGAACATTATAATTTTAAGATTGCAAACAAAAATATTTTATCAAAAATCGGGTGTAATAAGCGAATTACTGCAGTCATTTGAGGGAAGTAATGTAGTGAGAGAATAACTCGAACTCACAGAATGATTAGATCCTTCGTAAGATTTTTGAAATAATTCAAATTGACACCGCGTACGTCAAAATTTTAAAAACATTATTTCAATATTTAATGCAATTACAGACGATTTTGGATAAAATGTTATATTATACTCATTTGGAATTACTCATTAGTCCCTTAAGAAAATTCCTCTTTCAAACTTTTTCTTGCGGGACTAATTACGTACATTCCATATTCGTATAATAAATCACTAGGAGTATTATTTTTGCAAAGCCTTCCTGCAAGTATATTTAACAATTACAAACTCTCAAAAAACAGTGACCGATATTACTTATATTTTTACTTTCTCCGTTACGAAGTACGAGAAAGTATTGTGATCGTGATTTTTTTTTCAAAATAAAATTTTTTTCACGGAAATATCCGTTTTGGGGTCCCTAGATGCCGTTTCAACAATTTCTGGAAAAAAATGTTTGTGACTGTGTGTGTGTGTGTGTCTGTCTGTGCGCGCTGTATCTCAAAAACTAATAGAGAAATTAATATGAAACTTTGAACATACGTTTTATTTGATAATCTGAAGAACTGAAAAGCTTTTGGTAAAATTTCGTACACCGGAAGTGGGCGTTTACCTTAACAGTTTTTTGTTTTTTGCCAATATTTTCTTGATAATGAAAAATATCGCAAAAACATTTAAACAAACTTTGAAGACAACAAAGAAATGAACATCTTTTGCTTGAAAACATTTTTCATAAAATTATTTTTATTCGAGAAAAAAATTATTATTTTTTCTAAATTTTTGGTTTATAATTATAAAACGATAATAGTTACAGCAAATTTATATTAATAATAATTGTAGAGAATGCTAAAATGAACAACTAATAAAGATTTTTTTTTTCGAAATCCTTTTAGTTTTTGAGTTTTTAAATTTGAAGTATAGTTTTTCCATCTTTCATAATTTTGACATTTTAAACGTCAGTTTCATCCGAGTTTACACAATGCTCGATGTACATTTAAAATATTATTTCAATTGAAAATAAACCATGAAAACGTAAATATAAATGGCTATGATAACATCAAGTCGGAGAAAGTAACATGATGACCACATCACCATTTGTTTTATATTGAACTGGAATCCATGGCCAGGCATTAGTCAACAAGGGCACTGCAAAAAAAAATATTTTTGCAATGCCTTACTGCAAGTATACTGGTGAAAAAAAAACGAAACATTTTAAATTCGTGAAATTTCGACCATTTTCAAACCGCCATAACTCGGCATATTTTCAATCGATTTTCAATCTTTGGGGTGTCTCTTTTGAAACCATGCATGCGAACTTAAGCGTAACCCCTTCCACGCCCCTCTAGTACTCCTGTGAAAAAAAATGTGTTTTCAGGAAACCATGTCCAACTTTGACGATGTGTATGGAGTTGAAAAAATGTGTCTACTCGATTCACTATAAAGCCATTAATATTTGATCAATTCCCTATGCAGGACTTAAAGAACGAAGTTCCTACTACGATTTGTCACCAAGTTATGGGTGTTTGAAAAAAAGTGCATTTCTAAGGTACAAAATGGGATATTCATGATTTCGCGCAAACAATACCTCATATAATACATACCTCAAAAAACTTGCAAAAAACATTTCATTCGTGAAAACGAAAACAATTTTGTCGAAAAACTTCGGACTTACGGGTCAAAAAACCACAAAATGCACTTTTTTCAAACACCCATTACTTTGTGCCAAATCGTCGTAGGACCTTTGTTTTTTGAGTCCTGCACAGGTAATTGAACACATTTCAATGCCCTTTTAGTGGATCGAGTCGACACATTTTTTCCAACTCGGTACACGTTGCCAAAGTTGGACGTTTTTTGGCACAAAAACGTGTTTTTTTAATCGGGGGTTTAAGGGTTCGAAAAGGGATCATCCCAATCTGAGTTTACCCCCTTAAAGTAGGGCCAAAATGGGATTTTTCACGAAAGAATCGTCCAATCTAGTTGAAAAGTCGCGGAGTATGTGCGAAAACCCATAAAATGCACTTTTTTTCAATCACCCATAACTTGGTGCCAAATCGTCGTAGGAACTTTGTTCTTTGAGTCTTGCATACGGAATTGATCAAATGTTAATGCCTTTATGGTGGATCGAGTCGACAATTTTTTTTCTAACTCCGTACACATCGTCAAAGTTGGAAAAACATTTTTTTTCACAGGGTTGATAGAGGGGGACGGAAGGGGTTACGCTTAAGTTCGCATGACTTTAAAGAAGACACTTCAGTTTTTCGCCCTCAAAGATTCATCAAAATCGATTGAAAATACGCCAAGTTATGACGGTTTGAAAATGGTCGAAATTTCAAGTGTTTCATTTTTTTCCACCAGTATACAGGGTGGGGCACCGCATACGACGCGGTCATTTTAAGGAAAACCATGCAACTTCGTGCTACTTTCTTCAAATGGATAGATGTAGGATAGTTGTATGCACAATTTAAAATTATTACGAGATATACAGGGTGTCCTTCAAAAAAGATACACATCAAAGTTAGGTTTTTTTTTAATGGAACACCCGGTATTTTTTGTCATTTTTGAATTCTAGGGAACAAATAAAGGTGAGTTACTTCAATATTCCCTATGCCTATCGTTTACCGTTTTCAAAATATTCAAAGATAGAAATTATTATATTATCATGGAGATATGAATGCAGAATTATTCACTAAGTGGGTTGAAAGTAAGATAATACCAAATTTAGAAGAGCCTTCGTTGCGACCACTACCTCTTGCCTTCTTCGGCACGACACAGGAAAATGGCACAAAGGTCTTGTTTACCACAACACGCAGCGGGGTCTCAAGTTTACGATGTTGTAAAGCGACCCAAAAATCTGGCGTGTGCTAAAATCGGTCGGTCCTTTTTAACTGCTTGTCAATACAGATATTTAATGCGTCGCAACATGATTGCAATAATGAAATTCATAAGAAAATTATTATCAATAAGAATATCTGCTGTTCAATGAAAAAGGATTGATAAATAATGCAAAAAATAAAAATAAATTAAAATATAGAGTTGTTAATTTTAATGTAATATATGTACAATGTGTGATTTATAAATTAATAAAATTAAAATAAATATGAGTACAATATCATAACAGTTGCCAATACCACGGAATCCATAAATTGTATTCAAAATGTAATCATCAAGCGAGCTAGGCCTATTTCGAAATTCAAGCACCCACAACTGACCATATATGAGCATGTAGAACAACTGTCAAAGAGGCAATAAAAACCTGTACTTTTGATATATAGGTTTTTTGTTTAGAATTCTTATGCGTCTATACTATTTTGTTTGTATAATATACCATGTAAACAATTTATATTTTTTGTTCAATCTGGCTGAAAGACTTAGGTCGCTGGCCCATTGTATTCCTCTAAGGAGGGCAATAAACGATTATTATTATTATCATAACAGATTTTTTTCTACTCCCAGATTTTATTATATTTTTTATAAATTCAATAGCTGCATTTTAATGTTATTCATTATAATACAGATTTTCATTATGATTCAAATTTGTAACCAATAAAATAATCACATTAAAATCAAAGTTGCCATACGCATAGCAGAAATATAAAATTTGATAGATGAAGATTGTCATTCATAAACAACCTCCACTGTGAAATTTTTTCTTACTTTCAGTTTGATTATTTCTTTCATTGCGCCATCTTATGGTTTGACCCAATAGTAGATCTCCATTCGGTCAAAATAAACCAATGTTTCATCATAATAGTGATTATGTTTTTAAGGATTCATTGCATAAACATGCGTTATGGAATAGTGTTAACCCAAAGTGTAATTTTCATTGACGAAATAATTTAAGTTGATATCCATCCGTAAATGACATTATTTGTCAATACATTAATAATTAAATAACAGTCATTTAAATTGGGCTGTCACCCAAAAATGAACGAATGCACGAATTTATTAACCTATAATCAAACATTACATAATCGAAATTATAGCCACTTGGTTGGTTAAACCATTTTTTATATTTTTATTCTGACTAGTTTACATTTTTACAACCAATGTACAATTTTAATTTCGGCGTCAAAAAAAAGCGCCACTCGAAAAATAGCGAAAAAACTCGTTTTTTCAAACCGTTGTAACTTGGTTCAATTTGGTCGAAAATCGATTAATCTTTCAGTTTGGGAAATATTCAAGTTTTATCTTTAAGAATGTGTAGTTGATTTTGATCCCAAGTCCAACCCACCCGCCGTAACATCGCGATGGGAAAAAAATTACGGTTTGAAAAATCGAGTTTTTTCGAGATTTTTCAAGTGGCGCTTTTTTTTGACGCCGAGTGTATAAGCGAAAACATTTTTCTTCTGTACAGGGTTGGGCAAATGTGTCGGAACACCTGATTTCTGGCTAAACGTCTATTGATTTCTTATTACTTTTAAAAGAAATGTTTATTGGTTTATTTATTCTATTCAGTGACATACTTTAATTTTCAACAGCTGCTCTATTTTTCGAGGTATGACGTCATCGGCAATTTTTTTAAATGGATCACCCTGTATATTTTTACATTTTCGAATAGATGCTTTTCCATCAATTACAATGATATGGGGTTTGGTGGGTGTGCGATTTGTGGTTTTCTAAATATTAAATAAAATAATGGAAAATTAAATTTTTATTACAAAATATTGAGCATTTGATATTAAGAAAAAAAAATCATAATAAATGTTCAAAATGGTGACCTTCAGTAGCCTGACAATAGCCTAAATGATCAACGAAGGCTTTTAAAGAGTTTTGAATAGTCTGCAGTGGTATTTCTTGCACAGCCATATTAATTCTATCTTCCAGCTCTTCTAACGACTGAGGTTTGGACTTATAGACCACAGATTTTAAATGGCCCCAAAGAAAGTAGTCCAGAGGACTTAAATCAGGTGATCGAGGTGGCCATTCAACATGCCCTCTTCGACCTACCCGTCTCTGTGGAAATATTTCATTTAGATATTGACGCACGTTAATTCCGTAATGAGGCGGAGCTCCATCTTGCTGATACCAAATACCATCTGACAATAGTTCGGGATTTAGCTCGTTTGGAAATAACCGAATTAATGCCGGAATAATTTGCTCGCGCAAAAGTTGTAAATACCGGTTGGAGTTTAAATTTTCTCTAAGAAAGAATGGTCCGATGATATGTCCTCTGATTATCCCCGCCCATACATTTAATTTTTGAGGGTGTTGGGTGTGACTTTCTTCCATCCAGTAAGGATTCTGATCAGCCCAGTAGCGACAGTTATGTCGATTTACAAAACCATCCAGGCAAAATGTTGATTCATCAGAAAATACTATGTTATTAACAAAGTTACTATTAATTTCAATGTTATCCATCATTTCCTGACAAAACTGCATCCTTCTATCAGGATCATCTACATTTAATTCCTGCACTAAATGTACTTTATACGGATGAAAGTTATTTTTGGACAATATCCTCCATACCGATCTCTGGCTAATACTGTGATGTAAAGCTAATTTAGGTACTGACGTTTTTGGTTCTTCTTGTAGATTCAGAAGGACATCAAGTGAATCATCTTCATTTGTGGCCCATTTACGTCGACCGGATTTTGTGCGATTTTTAACACTTCCTGTTTCGTGAAACTTTTACACAACCCTTGAAACTGTTGATTTTGAAATATGAGCATTTCTATCAGGGAATATTGCATTAAAAATATTGCATGCATCTTATAGAGATCTCTACCTATCTCCAAAACCAACCATCATTAACAACGTAATTCTTTCACGTTCACTTAGTTCACCCATAATTGAACAGCAATGTTAATATTTAACACGGAAACTATCTGTCAGTAACAGTAAACAAAAACACACAAATGTTTTATCAGAAAGCCGTGGAAAAAAGATGAAAGTCAACTTGTGACGGATTGAATTATTTTATTTAATATTTAGAAAACCACAAGTCGCACACCCACCAAATCCTATATCATTGTAATTGTTGGAAAAGTGTCTATTCGAAAATGTAAAAATATACAGGGTGATCTATTAAAAAAAATTGCTGATGACGTCATATCTCCAAAAATAGAGCAGCTGTTGAAAATCAAAGTACGTCACTGAATAGAATAAATAAAGCCATAAACATTTCTTTTAAAAGTAATAAGAAAACAACAGACGTTTAGCCAGAAATCAGGTGTTCCGACACATATGCCCAACCCTGTATAAAAAAATTGAGAACCAAATTCTATGAATTTTTCTGTCATTGAATTCATTTTGAAATCTCCTTGAAAATGCCCTGATGAGGCAAAACTGTTGTATACCTGCACGCGCCCGGAAATGCGACCGACCACATCTGGAACCGAAGATTTTACTACCCCATACATTTGAGTGTTGGGGTAAACAAGGCCATTGTACCATCTTCCCTTGTCGTGCTGAAGAAGGCAAGAGTCTACTGTCCTGACTTAGTCAGTCATCTGCAACGACCCGCTCGCGCTGTGACTCGAGTAATTGTTTGTGTAATCCCCCAAACTCCCAGTGCCTCAACAAACTCCCGCGTAAGAGCATTAGTTAGCAGTTAGCTTTCGTCAATTGCGTTTCTGTGTGTTGTTCTCCGTAGTAGGTAACGTCTAAAATGGATGTTAAAAAAGAAAAGTGGATTCAGAATGTCGAGTTTTTAAAGAAGAATGGACGTGGAAATATTTCTTTACTTTATTTAAAGAAAAACCTGTGTGCTTACTTTGCAATACAACTGTTGCAGTTTTAAAAGAAAATAACATTTAACGCCATTTCAAGAGCAAACATGAAAACCACTCCTACTCATCGTTAAGTGAAGAGGTGAAAAAAATTAAATCGAAAGATTTAATAAAAAAATTATCAAGTCAACAACAATTATTTCAGAGAGCTAATCATTCTCAAAGATGCGCTACGAAAGCCAGTTATGTGTTGGTTTATAATATTGCTAAATCTAATAAAGCATTTTCAGATGGTGAATTTATAAAGCAGTGCATGATAGATGTGTGCGATATTATGTGCCCTGACAAGAAAATAATTTTCAGTCACTGTCTCTCTCAAGAAGAACAATCACCGAGAGAATTGAAAATATTGATAAAAATCTAATTTCACAACTGACAACAAAAACTCAAAAATTTATTTTTTATTCAATTACCATGGATGAAAGTACAGATATCAGCGATACTGCGCAGTTACTCATATTTGTAAGAGGAATCAACGCCCACTTTGAAATTGCAGAAGAACTTGCAGGGCTGCAGTCAATGAAAGGAACAACGACTGGTGCCGATATATTTTGTGAATTTGAAAATTGCATCGATAAACTTTGTTTACCTATTGATAAGCTATGTAATGTAACTACAGATGGTACTCCTAATATGGTTGGAATCAATCAAGGATTTGTTGGGAAATTTAATTCTAAGTATCCCGAAAATGATGTTGTTTTTTTGCATTGCCTTATACATCAGGGTGCTTTCTGTAAATCGGCTTTAGATATTGACCATATACTTAATATTGTTGTAAAACTAGTAAATATGATTCGTTCCAGAGGATTATTACATCGCCAGTTTCAACAGTTTTTGGAGTCCGTACATGCTGAGCATTCCGATATCCTGTATTATTCAAAAGTTCGTTGGTTAAGTGCTGGAAAAGTATTTGAAAGAATTTGGGATTTAAAAGACGATATTGTGAATTTTCTTCTTGATAAAGACATTTATAATCAATTTGACGTCTTAGAAAACGAAACGTGGCTTTCTGATTTCGCTTTTTTCACAGACCTCCTCGTACACATGAATAAACTTAATCTCAAATTGCAAGGAAAAAATCATCGTTTCTTCACGATATTTGGCAATACCTGAAAAGTTTTAAATTACAGTTATTATTATTTGCTAATGAGATCTCTAAATCTGATTTTTCTCATTTTCCAAGAATACAATCTTTAAAATTCACTATATCAAACAATAAGATTAAAAAATACGAAATTAATTTGAGAAAACTATCTACAGAATTTGAAAGGAGATTTCAGGACTTTAGAAAAATGGAACCAGAGTTTAGTATTTTTGCGACCCCATTCAATGTTAATTACGAAGAAGTTGATGCAAAACTTGAGTTAATAGAACTGAACTGTAATACTCTCCTGAAACAAACTTTTCATGCAGTACCATTACTAGAATTTTATAAAAATTTAAGTCCAGATAATTTCCCAAATCTAATTACTCATGCAATGAAGATAATGACAATGTTCGGCTCATCTTATATATGCGAACAAATCTTTTCAACAATGAAGCTTAGGAAAACTTCTTTAAGAAACAGAATTACAGATGAGCACCTTTCATCAGTTTTAAGAATTTCTGCTTCGCAAATGGAACCGGACTATGATGAAATTTTGATGAAACAGTCTCAATTTCATTTTTCTCATGCACCATCAACCAGTAATGACACCAGAAAATAAAGTGATAATACTTCACATCAAGAATTACACTAAATTCATTTTATATTTTGTGCTTATAATTTTGTTACCTTTTGCTTTTTTACTATTAAAATAATAAGTGTATGTAATAATATATGTATATGTTTATAGAACACATAAATTAGTTAACGATTAAGCATTATTCTTTGACCCGCTACGATTGTCTAGTTATTACAAATGGCCCGTCTTAAAAAAAGTTTCCCCACCACTGATATAGACGATACACAATTAAAAGTTCTAATAAATAAAATAATATACAATACAAATAACTATAAGACAAATATGGATATTATTAATTATAATTTATGTTCAAATAAAAAACCGTTTTCAGTAATACACACAATTGAGCGCGTTTCTTAACATTATTTATTGGCCTATAAACACTTTTTCAGAGAATCGTATTAAAGGCATTCGTAATACCCTCTATGAGTTGTTCAACATTCTCGTAAGTATGACGGTAGACTGTGTTTTTAATAAAACCCCAGAAAAAATAATCCAAGACACTCAAATCGGGCGATCTAGCTGGCCAAGCTACAATTCCGCCGTTCCTAATCCACTGATTTGGATACATTTGATTTAAATAATTGCGAACATTTCTGGCATTGTGCGCTGGTGCACCATCTTGCTACCACCAGAACTTCTGAAGTTGAATTAGAGGAACAACAATTATCCAAATAATTAGAAATGTTTGTTTGAAGAAGATGTAAATATCGTTCACTGATTAGATACCCTTCGTACATAATTGGCCCTATTATATTTTCATCATAAATACCTGCCCAAACATTTACTCCAAAACGATGCTGTGGCCTAACACTTCGAACTTGTCTGGGATTTTCTGTTGTCCAATAATGTTCATTGTTGCGATTAAATACACCACTATTTGTGAATTTGCAATCATCGGTCCAAAGAATGTTTTTTAAAAAACCATCATCTTCACTGCACTTTTGAAGCAACCAATTACAAAATCCAAGACGTCTTAAATTATCACCAGGCACAGGTGTGTGGCCCAAATGAATTTTATATGGCTTATAATTTAATTTATTAAAAATTCTCCATCTTTGCATTGGTGGCAAATTTAATTCAGCTGCTACTTCGCGGCAAGAGGTTGATGGATTTTGATTTACCTAAATTATGTTTTGTAAGTAAACGTAAAATTAAAAAATTAAGATACATTTAGTATTACCATTTCCAAAATATGATTGCTATCTTCTTGGGTAATTTTATTACCGTATGCTTTGCGATGTTGAATCAATGATCCAAACTCTCCTAAATTTCTGTCCATCCGTAAAAAAAATGTTCGATGAGGTTGCCTTCTTTCTGGATACAGAGATACAGTGATATTTTTCACTGGCTAATACCGTATTTCTCTTTACTGAATAAAAAATACGTAACATATCACGCTTCTCTGAATTATCGAACGACATTTTTATTCATAAAGAATAATAATGTTTGACAAACAAAGCGCTATTCAGATGCTTCATTTCAAATGAAGCATTCAGATGTGACAAAAAATAAATATGGCGTCCATAAGAAATAAGAAAGTTGATAATGGTTCAAAAGAAATGAAATATGTTACATCTAAAAATCTTATGCCATCTATTAGATAATAAAAAAGTGCTTTAAGAAAGTCTTTACCATTTTTAAATATCTCCTCAAATAACAGAGATTTCAGTTTTTTAGACTTAACTCGAAAACAAAAGAATGTAAGTAATTGTTTCCAGTGGATTATTAATCAGCATAAAATTCTGTAAAAGTGCCAAAGTTAAGCATACCCTCTATCTCTTCTAATAAGCGAGATCCCCATGGTGGGCCTCGAATTTGAAACACCCTGTATACACCCACACAGTCGGATAGTCGATACCGTCTTTATTAAAGCAGCACTTTGTGATTATGCCATTATTATTGGAGATTTCAATATAATAACGCCTTCTAAAAAGAAAACCCTCGACGTATTCCTAAATAACTCCAGTTTAAAAAAAATCATACTCCCTCTACCTTCATTATGCCCAATAATCCCGACACCACTCCAGATATTTTCTTGTGCACAGCAAAATATACAGCCATTCATATCTAATGTAGAACTAACTCCGCTCACCTATCAATATTGTTTAAAATTGTCCTGACAACAAATTCCGCCTGTATACAAGACCATCTACAGTAAATGTGACATAAGCAAAGTTAATCAAATCTTAAACAACTTAAATCCTAATATTAACCACCGATCCATAATCACTCACTTCGTGGAGATATTTACTAATGCAATAGAAGATAATATTCCTAAAGTCAAACAACATTTATACAACTACCCACTACCCCTTTTTATTTTAAGACTAATAAAGCATAAACGACAAATCTATCGAGACTTTAAGCAAAACGATGGCAGAGCTCTCAAAAGACAATTTAATGCACTTAATAAACAAATTCAACATTAGAATCTTCATGAAAATTTATTTATATAACAATGTTCATTAAATTAAGTTTTTATACACTTAATATGAAATTGAAACTATGAGTTAACTGGTTTGCAGTCTAAGCCATCGATATGTATATGGGTGTTTACCCTTAGCATTCGATTTTTTGTTATAACAATGGAAAACATATTTTTGATATTTATAAATTATTTGTTAGTGAAATTACCATTTCATTCCTTGCAAATATATGAAAGTATTTATTATACAGTGAGCTGATCATATTTTTTTATTATTTTTAAAATTACCAAGGTTATAATAATTTATTCTAATATAGATTATGAAAAAGCAATTACCCGTTTGAATAAACTATTGCATTCAAACGCAAAATTGTTTCTCTGAAAATCCATTCTGGAAAAATATGTATTACATATGTTTGAAGGCATTTAATAATACAGTGGGCTAATAATGTTTTTTTTTTTACTTTTAAAATTATCAAGATTATAATAATTTGTTTGTTCGATTATAGATTATGAGAAAGCAATTACACGTTTGAATAAAATTATTGCATTCAAACGTAAAATTGCTTCCTTGAAAATCCATACTCGAGAAAACAACAATTAATATTATAATCTTAGGATTTACAAATAATTTCTAATTTCTTAGGAATGCAATTATTTTATTGTTCCTTTGGCCCTATTCCACGACCCAAACTGTAAAACATAAATGACGGTTTTATAAGTAGAAATTTCTCCGTACGGGAAAGTATTCTGATCGTGAAAATGTTTTCAATGTTTTTTACGTTCAAAAATATTTTTTACGGAAATATCCGTTTTGGGGTCCCTAGAAATTTGTGTCTATGTGTGTCTGCCTGTGTGCGCTGTATCTCAAAAACTAATTGAGCAATTGATACGAAACTTTGAACACAAGTTTTATTTAATAATCCGAAGAACTGAAAAGATTTTGGTAAAATTTCGTACACCTGAAGTGGGTGTTTACCTTAATTGTTTTTGGTTTTTTTCTAATATTTTCTTAAATATGAAAAATATCACAAAAACATTTAAACAAATATTGAAGACAATAAAGAAATGAACATGTTTGATTTAAAAATATTTTTCATAAATTCATTGTTATTCGAGAATTTTATTTTTCAATTTTGGTTTATAATTATGAAACGATAATAGTTACAGCAAATGTATGTTAATAATAATTGCAGAGATTGCCAAAATGAACAACTTATAAGCAATAAGTTTTTTTCGAAATCTCTTTAGTTTTGAGTAAACTGAGTTTTTGAATTTGAAGTAAAATTTTTCAATCTTTCATAATTTTGACGTTTTAAACGTCAGTTTCATCGGAGTCTACAAAACGTTCGATGTACATTTAAAATATGGTTTAAATTAAAAATAAACTATAATAATAAGCGTAAATATAAATGATACCATCAAGTCGGAGAAAGTAACATGATGGCCACATCACCATTGTTTATTTTATTTTCATTTAAGAAGCAAACCAGATTTAGAAAATCCAAACCATGTCTCCATCACATAATATTTAAACTAAAGTAAATTATAATAGTAAGGTACAAAAAAGCAAAACTTAAGCTATAATTAACACGTAATATTAATGACAGCAATGACTACATTAATATCGATTATAAATATTAAAATTAAAATTAAATTAAATCAGACAAAATTACATTGAATTAAATTAAAACAAATTAAATCAAATTAAACTAAAATTAAGGACTCTTTAATTCTTTTCTTAAAAACCCTTGGATTATCAAAGAAATATGTCACAATTTGTGTTCAATTTATTGAACATAATCATGGCTACTATTTATTTATTTTTTTTATAAACGAAGGAAGGTTGACAGGAATTCGGGTTGAGGAAGCGCGGATAATTTGGGAATTGACGTAGTCAACTAGCCACAACCGATAATTTGTATAATAATCATTTATAATGATGAAAGGGACATACACTAAACATCCATGGACCCGCACAGCCATTTTTCGTTCCGAAAAAGTGACCGCGCGGATAGGATTTGAACCCACGATCACGAGGCCCGTAAGCAGGAGCGCTACCCACTGGGCCACCGCGTCCCCATGGTTCTCATTAGTGGTGAATTTTTTCCAGATGATGTCTTTCTATTACCATAATAAAAAGTTATTTGGGAGCGAGTAGTTCGTATGGGACCGTTAAAATTAACAAATTGGATAATGTCGCCATTGTAGAAATTGTTTACACTTTTGTATAAGGTAACCATGTCGACCTGCGGGCGTCTATTCTTGAGAGAACATAAATTATATCGTAATAGGTGGGCACAATATAGCAGTTTAGAATTATAATAATTTTTTGGATATCATCTATACAGGGTGTAGTGGAACAAAACGGAACATAGGATTTTCAATGTAAATTTCTTTATACTGGAATATTATCTTCCCTGATCATTTTAGAAGAAACATGCAAATAAATGTTTTGTAGAGTAAAAATTCCTGCATGCAGTCATGCTATTATTTATTTTTTAGCATTCATAAAAACCCTTAAAAATGATAAAATAAGAATTTTCACGAAAATAATAGTTTCCATGAAATTAAACAAAAAAGGTGCGCTGTTGATTTGTTGGCTTCTGTCAAATTTGCACTTTTTCTTGAATAGAATACATTTTCAATGAAAAAACTTATGAAATATTCAATAAATTTGACAGAAGCCAACAAATCAACAGTGCACCGTTTTTGTTTAATTTCATGGAAACTATTATTTTCGTGAAAATTCTTATTTTATCATTTTTAAGGGTTTTTATGAATGCTAAAAAATAAATAATAGCATGACTGCATGCAGGAATTTTTACTCTACAAAACATTTATTTGCATGTTTCTTCTAAAATGATCAGGGAAGATAATATTCCAGTATAAAGAAATTTACATTGAAAATCCTATGTTCCGTTTTGTTCCACTACACCCTGTATGATTATTAAAATACATTTAAATAAATAAAACTCTGTTGATTATAGTATTAGCAATAGTACAGTGGAACCTCACTTATACGAAACACTTCTCGTTCCCCGGCGATACTCCCATAAAGCATGGGTACTTAATTATTCACTTATACGAAACATCCACTTATAAGAAGGGATGATCGATCCCTCAATTTCGCTTTTTAACAGCACTCGGTTTGAAAATAATATTACAAAAAAAAAATGTCAGGCTTTGGAAGAAGTTTACAAAAACAATGTACAGGTTTGGAAGTAATTTACAAAAAAAAAATGTAGAGGTTTGGAAGAAATTTACAAAATCCATAAACGATACTTAAAAGTATTAGGTTTTAAACAGCAATTAAATTCATTGGTTTTTCTTTAACAGAAAAACAGCAATGAGGGTTGGAATGTGTTTGGACTTTCTGCAACGCTTATCTCGAGAAGAAAGTTTAAACATATATGGATTTTTTTTTTAACCCATGAGAGCACTCCGATGAAATTATTGTTATTGTCTTCAGCAGCAGTAATTAAATGTATAAATTTAAAAATCCATTAGAGATCAATTTCAATACCGATTCAATTAATTAGTTTATCTTTACCGGGAAAAAAATTATGAGCTATGAAATTTTTTTAACCTTCTGCAGCGCTCATTTCAAAAAGAAAATTACGGACAAAATATAGAGTGGAAGAAAAAAATACAAAATCCACTGGTGTTTAATTTCAAGAAAAAATCGATTGTTTTTACTCAAAAAAAAGGTTTGGAAAGAATTAATTTTGTTGCTTATACAAAAAGAAAAATACAAAGAAAATAGACTTGAAAAAAAAATTACAAAATCCACTGGAGGTACTCTAAAGCCTTTAATTTTAAGACAAATTCGAAAAAAGTTTGGAAAGAATGAATTTTGCTGCTTATATAAAAAAAAAAAGTCTTTTAATGAAAATACTTTTCGAATTTTTTAAATATCAAAAATTGTTTAAAATCCATAGTTCATCTGAAAATAAGGGCATTTTCCAACTGAATATAAGTTTTGGGGAACTTTTCCTGGCTTCTCATACTATTTTTAATTAACGAGATTTTGTTAATTATGTTTTCAATAACTTAAAAAAAATATTCTCAAGTTTTTTAGAAATTAAAATACTTTCGAAAATTAAAGTAATTTTAAGCATAATCGATACTGAATTTAATATAATTTTTGTAGGATTTTATCGCAACGTTTTATAGTTGTATAAAAATTTCAAAAATCCATAAATCGTGTTTTTTATAAATCAAAAAATGGTGATGTGGCCATCATGTTACTTTCTCCGACTTGATGGTATCATAGCCATTTATATTTACGATTTCATGGTTTATTTTCAATTAAAATCATATTTTAAATGTACATCGAGCGTTTTGTAAACTCGGATGAAACTGACGTTTAAAACGTCAAAATTATGGAAGATGGAAAAATTATACTTCAAATTCAAAAACTCGGTTTACTCAAAAACTAACAAGATTTCGGAAAAAACGGATTCTTTAGAAGTTGTTCATTTTGGCATTCTCTACAATTATTATTGAAATAAATTTGCTGTAACTATTATCGTTTCATAATTATAAACCAAAAATTAAAAAAAAAAATAATTAATTCTTTTTCTCGAATAGCAATGATTTTATGAAAAATGTTTTTAAGCAAAAGATGTTCATTTCTTTGTTGTCTTCAAAGTTTGTTTAAATATTTTTGTAATATTTTTCATATTTAAGAAAATATTGGCTAAAAACAAAAAAACAGTTAAGGTAAACACCCACTTCCGGTGTACGAAATTTTATCAAAAGCTTTTCAGTTCTCCGGATTATCAAATAAGACGTATGTTCAAAATTTCATATCAATTGCTCCATTAGTTTTTGAGTTACTGCACACACAGGACAGACACACACACACACACACACACACACACACACACACACACACACACACACACACACACACAATTTTTTTACTTTATCCGTTACGAAGTACGAGAAAGTATTGTGATCGTGATTTTTTTTCAAATTTTTTTTTTACGGAAATATCCGTTTTAGGGTCCCTAGATGCCATTTCAACAATTTCTGGAAAAAAAAAATGTGTGTGTGTGGGTGTGTGTGTCTGGCTGTGCGCGCTGTATCTCAAAAACTAATAGAGCAATTGATATGAAACTTTGAACATCAGTCTGATTTGATAATCTGAAGAACTGAAAAGCTTTTGGTGAAATTTCGTACACCGAAAGTGGGCGTTTACCTTAACTGTTTTTTGGTTTTTGCCAATATTTTCTTAAATATGAAATATATCACAAAAATATTTAAACAAACTTTGAAGACAACAAAGGAATGGACATCTTTTGCTTGAAAACATTATTCATAAAATAATTTTTATTTAAAAAAATTATTTATTTTTTTAATTTTTGCTTTATAATTATAAAACTATAATAGTTACAGAAAATGTATGTTAATAATAATTGTAGAGAATGCTAAAATGAACAACTTATAAAGAATAAGTTTTTTTCGAAATCCCTTTAGTTTCTGAGTAAACTGATTGAAGTATAATCTTTCATAATTTTGACGTTTTAAACGTCAATTTCATCCGAGCTACAAAACGCTCGATATACATTTAAAATATGATTTCAATTGAAAATAAACCATGAAAACGTAAATATAAATGGCTTTGATACCATCAAGTCGGAGAAAGTAACATGATGGCCACATTACCATTTTTACTTTCTCCGTTACGAAATACGAGAAAGTATTGTGATCGTGATTTTTTTTTCAAAAATTTTTTTTACGGAAATATCCGTTTTGGGGTCCCTAGATGCCATTTCAACAATTTCTGGAAAAAAAAAATTGTGTCTGTGGGTGCGTGTATGTCTGTCGATGCGCGCTGTATCTCAAAAACTAATAGAGCAATTAATATGAAACTTTGAACATCTGTCTTATTTGATAATCTAAAGAACTGAAAAACTTTTGGTAAAATTTCGTACACCGAAAGTGGGCGTTTACCTTAGCTGTTTTTTGTTTTTTGTCAATATTTTCTTAAATATGAAAAATATCACAAAAACATTTAAACAAACTTTGAAGACAGCAAAGAAATGAAAATTGTTTGCTTAAAAAATTTTTTCATAAAATCATTTTTATTCGAGTAATAAATTAATTATTTTTTTTAAATTTTTGGTTTATAATTATAAAACGATAATAGTTACAGCAAATTTATATTAATAACAATTGTAGAGAATACTAAAATGAACAACTTATAAAGAATAAGTTTTTTTTCGAAATCGCTTTAGTTTTTGAATTTGAAGTATAATTTATTCATCTTTCATGATTTTGACGTTTTAAACGACAGTTTCATCCGAGTTTACACAACGCTCGATGTATATTTAAAATATGATTTCAATTGAAAATAAACCACGAAAGCGTAAATAAAAATAATACCATCAAGTCGGAGAAAGTCATGATGGCCACATCACCATTTTTTTAATATAAATTTTAGGCAACTTTATCCTGGCCTCTCATACTTTTTTAATTAACGAGATTTTGTTAATTAGGTTCTCAATAACTTAAAAAAAAATTATTCTCAATTCTTTTAGAAATTAAAATACTTTCGAAAATTAAAGTAATTTTCAGCATAATCGATACTGAATTTAATATAATTTTTGTAGGATTTTATCGCAACGTTTTATAATTGTTCAAAAATTTTAAAAATCCATAAATCGTGTTTTTTATAAATAAAAAAAAAATGTATGTTTATGTCTGATTATATTAAGATAGTTAGACAACCGGTTTTAAAAATTTGTTATGATTTTATGAAGAATTTATGTTAAGTAAATTTTAAAATTTGAAGCTTGTGACGATCTTTTTGCAAAATTCGAAAATATTTGATCATTTGCTTTTATGTGTGATTATTTTAAAATCCATACAACGGATTTTGCAGATGTTTATAGATTCATGAAGCAAAATCAATTTAGAATCAAGTTACTGCGGTAATTGTTTTTCTATTTTTTTTTTCATCTTGAAAGTTGAATTTTGCTTTTGTTATTATTATTATTATTGCATTTCCGCAGAATTACGATAAGATAACGTGGAAGGTATGACAGGTGGGGGTTAGGGGTCTCCCCCCCCCCAGAGAGATATTTAAAAGGCCAGCGGTTACCTCCAAATCGTCAGTCTTAGTCCCGAGTACTGATAATCAGGCGAGCTTACCAATTTAAGATGAAATACTTAGCAGTTGTTGTCCTAGCCTTCGTCGTTTTGCAAGTAAGTTCCAACAAATATTATTACTTAATAAAGATAGGAAATTCTAATAAATAAATTCAAATCAACATTCTCTCAAAAATTGAAACGAGAAAGTATTGTGAAATTCCCGGCGCGTGCACCATTATTACATCAATTAATAAATAAGTCCATTTGCATCTTGTTAGCTAAGGATAACTTTTAATTTTATGAGAGGCCGCTTCAGACTCGGGGAACAAAAGCAGACAAAATACGTCAGAAATTAAACATTCAACTCATTAAAAATCATTGTTCGTAGAAATGGAGCCATTTTTAGGCGTGTTAAAAAAAAATATTTTTGTGTGCCGGAGAAGAGATAAACAATATAAATCATAGACAATACATTGTAGAAAAATTATATTTTCAATTGATAAAATAGCATTCTTTTGGTTTTGAAAGTCAACCAAGTTGTTTTTTTTTTAATATTCTGTTTCTAAATTTTGAACGGGTTAAATATTGCATTCATTTCACAAACTTTTATTCAAAAATATTGAATTTCTTAACAAAACCCGGTTTTCAGTTTGATTGTTAATTTTTGAAAATCACGATGTCGAACACAGATGAGATTAAGGATCATTTCACTTTCTTTGTTTGGAAAGTAAACAGTTTTCTTTCGTTAAGGTTCGTTACCGAAAACCATGGAATTATGCAAAATTCTGCCTATAATTATGAAGCTATAAATGAATTTTAAGCTTTTGGAGCAAATTCACTGATCGATTAGTTTGTTTTAGCAATTTTTCAAGTTATTGGTTGTATTTTTCGTTGCTGTTGCCGTTTTGATTCCACCTAGGAGTTGGCAATTGTTTCCATTGGTAATCAGAAGCGGATTATTTTCAATTAATTTTGAGCTTTTGGAGCAAATTTCTTGGCTATTATGGACAATTATTCAATACACTGTGTAGTGTAGTTATTTTGGCACCAAATTTTAAATTAGGAATTTATTTGCAAGATCAAATTTTCCGTTTCTGCACATGTGGAGTGTGTTTATCATTTTTGGCCCATAACCGTACCTTGTTTTATCAAAAGACGTAATACACAAAATTAATTTTTCGTTTTCCCAGTTTTTTTTTTTATTGTTGACGCCATTACTTTCTGATACATGTGAAATTACTAAGGAGGTAGAATAAAAATAACAATTTTCTGGTGTCCCAAATTTTTCACTTTATTGTGACTGGTTTCATCCTATTCGGGCATTATCAAATACTCGAAATTAATTAATTTTGAGATTTTTCATCAAATTCCGCCATTAGTTAAACTTTAAAAAGTGTTATTTCAATGTATTGTATTTACTTTTTAATTTGCACTAATTTGTTTTATTATTGTTTTAGGGATGTTTGGCTAATCCCCAATTCGAGAAGCCGGACGAAGTCGCCAAGCTTCGCAAACAAGTATATGAGGAGATCATCAACGGATTGAAGGACATCCGGAAGGTCATAGTGATAACTAGGTCGGATCAAGGTAGTAAATTAGAATATCTATTGGATGCAAACTAGCACGGCCCATACAATGGAACCGAGTTTAGTGATCTTTAAGTACATACTATGTAAAATTCCCTATATAGTTATTCTGTAATAAATAATCATAATAATAATAATAGCTTTATTTCTCCACTATCGCACTCCATAACAAGAATACAAACTAAAAAAAAAATAGGTAGAAATCACATGGCGCCAATTCAAATTAGTGGAATCACGTTGCTACTTGTGATTGCTACTTTTTTTATACCTGCGATTTTAAACTGGGACTGTGGTCACGGCTGGTAAACATATGCTATGTTAGAACTTTTATGTATAAATTTCAACTTATGTTATATTAAAGTAACACAATTTTCCCTTTTATATTATTTTTTTTCACTTCACAGGAAGAACATTATAGTTTTAAGATTGCAAACAAAAATATTTTATCAAAAATCAGGTGTAATAAGCGAATTACTGCGGTCATTTGAGGGAAGTAATGTAATGAGAGAATAACTCGAACTCACAGAATGATTAGATCCTTCGTAAGATTTTTGAAATAATTCAAATTGACATCGCGTACGTCAAAATTTTATAAACATTATTTCAATATTAATTGCAATTACAGACGATTTTGGATAAAATGTTATATTATACTCATTTGGAATTACTCATTAGTCCCTTAAGAAAATTCCTCTTTCAAACTTTTTCTTGCGGGACTAATTACGTACATTCCATATTCGTATAATAAATAACTAGGAGTATTATTTTTGCAAAGCCTTCCTGCAAGTATATTTAACAATTACAAACTCTCAAAAAACCGTGAACGATATTACTTATATTTTTTTTACATTGAACCGGAATCCGTGGCTGGCGCATTAGCCAACAAGGGCACTGCAAAAAAAAATATCTTTGCAAGGCCTTACAGCAAGTATACAGGTGAAAAAAAAACGAAACATTTGAAATTCGTGAAATTTCGACCATTTTCAAACCGCCATAACTCGGCGTATTTTCAATCGATTTTGATGAATCTTTGGGGTGTCTCCTTTGAAGCCATGCATGCGAACTTAAGCGTAACCCCTTCCGCCCCCTGCGGAAAAAAATGTTTTTTCAGGAATCCATGTCCAACTTTGACGATGTGTACGGAGTTGGAAAAAATGTGTCGACTCGATCCTCCTAAAGGGCATTGAAATGTGTTAAATTACCTGTGCAGGACTCAAAAAACGAAGTTACTACGACGATTTGGCACAAAGTAATGGGTGTTTGAAAAAAAGTGCATTTTGTGTTTTTTGACTCATAAGTCTTTCGACAAAATTGTTTTCGATTTCACGAATGAAATTTTCTTTGCATGTTCTTTGAGGTATGCACGAAAATGATTGCTTACGCCTATAACTTGGTGCTAAATCGTCGTAGGAACTTCGTTTTTTGAGTCCTACACAGGTACACTACTCATTGATTGAACAAATTTAAGGTTACGGATCGTTGTACTCACTCTGAGGTGTTAATCTGCCAAGATACCATCGTGAAGGAAGTACCGATAAGGCATGGGAAGGAGTTTATTCTGTCGGTTATTGTTTTAACCAATATATGATAATCTGACGTTTAAATGTCACTGTCACTTTTGATATTTAAAGACGAACAGACGAATGCAGAGGGACTCGGCGGTCGGTAATTGTAATTGGCTAATAAGTATATAATATAGCGATGTACATAAGTGGTAATAATACATGTTACACATTTATGTACAACATTTAACATTTATATATGCTCTATACAGGGTGTGGCACTTAAGACGCCTCGGACCATAGCTCCTTTACGATAAAAGCTATCGAAAAAAATCTAAGAACAAAGTGGTGCATAGTTACCGTCGCTATGTTTTAAAAATATTTCTAATCATCAGTGGCGTGCCGTACTCCAGTGGCGTACCAAACTTATGTTTTTTTAAATGGAATGCCCTATTTTTTATTGCAGATTTGGAAAGTGCTCGACGAGTACTTATTTTTTTATCTAACATGTTATACCCTTCACTTTAGCGGTTTCGCTGTTATAACCCCTTCTTTCAAAATTGCGCCCCATTTTTGAGATTTTTTTGTAGAGAAACTAATTGACGCCGGCGCCTAAATTTTGAATTGAGGTACGGGTTAAGACCTCGTATACCTTCACATTATTTTTTTTCGGGTAATTTATGGAAAAAAAATAATTTTTGATTGATCTTCGTATGTTGTCATTTTTTCCGAAAATTTCAAATGGCACCCCCCTAAAAAAATTACGGCGTTGTACAGCCAAAACTCTAAATTTTTCATTGGTGTAAAAAAAATTACACATTGCATAACAAAATTTCGGAGAAAAAAGGAATTTCATCGCAAATGTCGGGAAACGTTTTCCGTTCCCAAGTGTGCCATGAGAAAACAAAAGATTGGTAATTGTCAAAGTACCAAAACAAATACACAAATACGGTCAACATAATAGTATGTACCTATTTATTCAACATGATATGAAAAATGCAGATAAAGAAAATTTAACAACTTAAACTAGATGTTCGAAATGACGACCTTCCTGCTGGAGGCATAACCGCAACTTCTGGTGATATACCGCAGTTCATTATTTTCGGTAATAACTGCCTTCTTTCTAACTCTCCTTGGCCGTTTCACACTTCCCGTAGTAGTAAATCTCTCCAATACTTTTTCAAACGCACGTTCATTTGGATGTGCCCTGTGCGGATATCTCGCAGCGTACACTCGTGATGCCAAGAAACAATTCTTGTTACATTCTCCAAGAATAAATATCATGTCAACCATTTCCTCTTGAGTTCGGAACATTTTTAGAACGTTTATCAAAAATGACTTATGGCTGCTACTGACGTCTAATAATTTACTTTGACAATTACCAATCTTTTGTTTTCTCATGGCACACTTGGGAACGGAAAACGTTTCCCGACATTTGCGATGAAATTCCTTTTTTCTCCGAAATTTTGTTATGCAATGTGTAATTTTTTTTACACCAATGAAAAATTTAGAGTTTTGGCTGTACAACGCCGTAATTTTTTTAGGGGGGTGCCATTTGAAATTTTCGGAAAAAATGACAACATGCGAAGATCAATCAAAAATTATTTTTTTGCCATAAATTACCCGAAAAAAAAATTATGTGAAGGTATACGAGGTCTTAACCTGTACCTCAATTCAAAATTTAGGCGCCGGCGTCAATTAGTTTCTCTACAAAAAAATCTTAAAAATGGGGCGCAATTTTGAAAGAAGGGGTTATAACAGCGAAACCGCTAAAGTGAAGGGTATAACATGTTAGATAAAAAAATAAGTACTCATCGAGCACTTTCCAAATCTGCAATAAAAAATAGGGCATTCCATTTAAAAAAACATAAGTTTGGTACGCCACTGGAGTACGGCACGCCACTGATGATTAGAAATATTTTTAAAACATAGCGACGGTAACTATGCACCACTTTGTTCTTAGATTTTTTTCGATAGCTTTTATCGTAAAGGAGCTATGGTCCGAGGCGTCTTAAGTGCCACACCCGGTATATTCGTAATGGGTCGCTTACGATTGGTGAAAACAGTTCAGTAATTTGTCAATTACAAACTGGAAGTAGGTATATTACCATATACTATATTATAGTATACTATACTTTTTCGCATCATATTAAATAATTACCTAAATATTTTTCTGTTTATATTAAATTGTATCGTCCTCATGTTTTTATTTCGTTAAATTGCAGCTGCGGCACTCCGCTGAAGACAGTGTGGCATTTATGGATACGTGTTTACACAAATAAATGGTAACCATAGTAACAACTGGAGAAAGTAAAATCGTCGTCATTTAATAGGCTGAAATCTGTTGGGCAATTAAACTGCCATCATTTTATTGGTCGTTACATATGGAGAAAAATAATTAGGCCGAGTAATAGACAGCTTTCTCAATCAAAAACGATCCAACAAGTTTATATTATTTAATAAGATGCGAAAAAAAAACTTATCACCGGCTGCTATTAAACATATCACAATTATATTCAACGCCACCACCAGACTAGGATATTTTCCCAGCCAGTGGAAAGTAGCCCATATTATACTTATATATAAAGAGGGAAAACCGTCAGAAGAAGCCCTATCATACAGACCTATAAGCTTACTTCCAATTCTATCTAAATCCTTTGAAAAAATATTTTTAAAGCGGCTGTTGCCAATACTAACTGACGCAAAAATAATTCCACAACACCAGTTTGGCTTTCGACAAGAACGCGCGATAATTGAACAGATACATAGACTAACAGAAAAATATAGGTCAAGTACGAAGCTGCATTCACACAACTCTATGATATAAACGCAGCCGTTCCTCAAGGGAACGTCCTGTACCAGACCTAACAACGTGCGAAGACAGCATCTCAGCAACCTATGCCGACGACACCTGCATAATGGCATCACACACAGAACCAAGTAAAGCCTCGAGCCTCTTGCAAAACCACCTTTTGAAGATTGAAAAATGGTTCAACAAGTGGCGAATCAGACTTAATGAAACAAAATCCATCCACATGACCTTCACTACAAGAAAAGACACCTGCCCACCAGTTTTCCTTAATAAATACTCAATACCACAACACGAAAGTGTCAAATATCTAGGCATGCACATATACCGCCGGTTAACCTGGAAAAAGCACATCTGTAGTACAGATGTACTAGCTTTTGGTTAACAATTCAAAAATGAGCATAGATAATAAGCTACTTATTTACAAAACTGTAATAAAGCCGATATGGACATATGATGCTGAGCTATGGGGCCCAGCAAGCAGCTCCAATATTAACAAAATTCAAAGATTCCAATCCAAAATGCGGAGGGGCATCATCAACGCCCATTGGTTTGTCCCAAACCGGGCGATACACAAAGACCTTAACAGGAAGGAAATCAAGGAAAAATTAACATCACTGAGTGTAAAATACCAACAAAGGCTTGAAAGCCACCTAAATCATCTGGCAAGGGACTTACTCATCAAAACAACACATACAAGATCCCCTGGACCTCCCAATAAGATTCTAGCTTATAAACTATCAATACAACCATGCAGACACAACATAAAAAGTAAAACAAAAAGGCTGGTGTCTCCACAGGGTGAACCTTGCCGCATGTTTATAACTCATTCTGAAAACACTTACTTATTGAACAGAAATCCGTGACTGACGCATCAGTCAAAAAAGTTATTGCAAAAAAAATTGCAATGCCTTCCTGCAAGAACATTTAACAATTACAAACCCTCAAAAAACCGTGACAGATATTACTTATATCTTTTTTTTACATTTAACTGAAATCCGTGGCTGGGCATTAGTCAACATTGCAAAAAAAAAAAAAAAAATTGCAATGCCTTCTTGCAAGTATATTTAACAATTAAAAACTGTCAAAGGACCGTGACTGATATTAATTAAAAATTCTTGCCGAGCTTAAAACTACAGGTATATTACTTTGACACTGGTGATCAGAAGAAATTTTAAATTTTCTTTGTCACTTATTACACACAAAATTTAACACTGAATATAGTCCGTTTCTTCTCTCCGATGTCAAAATTAGGTATAGTGATGAATGCAAACAAATGTTTTTCAATTGCGTTAATAAAAGGTTGAAATTTACAATATGATTGCCTTCAATTTTAATATCTTCTTCGGGTATTTTTAATCTTGGTGATGAATCAGTATTGAACTCCACGTTAACTGGTGAAGGCATTATATTTTCTTGAAGACTGACAGAATTTGAAGAGTCGTCTTGTTGAATTCCACCTAATTTAATGTCAGTAATGGCCTCCTATTGCAATCAAAATCGGTTGTTGTTGTTGAAGCATATAATGGCGTTATGGCATCATCAAGATCAGAGAAGTTGTTGAAAAATTCAATGCATTTAATAGCTTCATATGTTTAACGTGTTCGTTGGTAGTTAAAGGATGAAGTGTGTTCTCATGCATCATAGGGCTGTCAGCCATTGTTGTTGAGGAGTAACTGATTGTCTCCAATGGTTGTAAATGGCTGCCAACTCTAGTTGTAGCAATTGTTGTCTGTGTACGCCTTTTTAAATTGTAGGATTGAATATTGATGCACTTTTTCCTCGCATTTTCTTGCCACTGCGTTTACCCATGATACTGGATCTAGTAAACCAAAAGAACATTCTCATTAAAAACTTAAATGAATCAAGTAAACTTCTGAAAAATAACACTCAAATCGGGCGATCTAGCTGGCCAAGCTACAGTTCCGCCTTTCCTAATCCACTGATTTGAATACATTTGATTTAAATAATTGCGAACATTTCTGGCATTGTGCGCTGGTGCACCATCTTGCTGCCACCAGAACTTCTGAAGTTGAATTAGAGGAACAACAATTATCCAAATAATTAGAAATGCTCGTTTGAAGAAGATGTAAATATCGTTCACTGATTAGATACCCTTCGTACATAATTGGCCCTATTATATTTTCATCATATATACCTGCCCAAATATTTACTCCAAAACGATGCTGTGGCCTAACACTTCGAACTTGTCTGGGATTTTCTGTTGTCCAATAATGTTCATTGTTGCGATTAAATACACCACTATTTGTGAATTTGCATTCATCGGTCCAAAGAATGTTTTTTAAAAAATCATCATCTGCACTGCACTTTTGAAGCAATCAATTACAAAATCCAAGACGTCTTAAATTATCACCAGGCACAGGTGTGTGGCCCAAATGAATTTTATATGGCTTATAATTGAATTTATTAAAAATTCTCCATCCTTGCATTGGTGGCAAATTTAATTCAGCTGCTACTTCGCGGCAAGAGGTTGATGGATTTTGATTTACCTAAATTATGTTTTGTAAGTAAACGTAAAATTAAAGTATTAAGATACATTTAGTATTGGGGTGGATCCGATATACAAAGAATATTTGTGGCACAAAAAAGAATTTTAAAAATAATTTTTAAAAAGGCTAAAACCGACACTTATTTAAAGAAAACAATATACTTACCTTAGTATCGATTTATATCTACAAATGTGCTATCTATACGGTATCTAACTTAAAATCCTTTGAAAAAAATAATGTTTCGCACAAATATGATACTAGAAACGCTATGGGACTACGTACACCCAAACATGTTACTGCGTTGTACGAAAGATCTCCTTTTTACTTTCTCCGTTACGAAGTACGAGAAAGTATTGTGATCGTGATTTTTTTTTCAAAAATTTTTTTTACGGAAATATCCGTTTTGGGGTCCCTAGATGCCATTTCAACAATTTCTGGAAAAAAAAAAATTGTGTCTGTGTGTGTGTGTGTGTGTCTCTGTCTGTCTGTCTGTCTGTGTGTGTGTGTGTGTGTGTGTCTGTCTGTGTGCGCTGTATCTCAAAAACTAATAGAGCAATTGATATGAAACTTTCAACATACGTCTTATTTGATAATCTGAAGAACTGAAAAGCTTTTGGTAAAATTTCGTACACCGGAAGTGGGTGTTTACCTTAACTGTTTTTTGTTTTTTGCCAATATTTTCTTAAATATGAAAAATATCACAAAAACATTTAAACAAACATTGAATACAACAAAGAAATGAACATCTTTTGCTTGAAAATATTTTTCATAAAATCATTGCTATTCGAGAAAAAAATTTATTAATTTTTTTAACTTTTGGTTTATAATTATGAAACGATGATAGTTACAGCAAATTTGTGTGAATAATAATTGTAGAGAATAGCAAAATGAACAACTTCTAAAGAATAAGTTTTTTTCGAAATCTCGTTAGTTTTTGAGTAAACCGAGTTTTTGAATTTGAAGTATATTTTTTCCGTTTCATAATTTTGACGTTTTAAACGTCAGTTTCATCCAAGTTTACGCAACGCTCGATGTACATTTAAAATATGATTTCAATTGAAAATGAACCATGAAAACGTAAATATAAATGATACCATCAAGTCGGAGAAAGTAACATGATGGCCACATCACCATTTTTATTCATGTATAACGATATATAATAGACTACCACAGGATATAAAAAACATTAGAAATCTAAATAAATTCAAGAAAATGTCAAAAGAATTTCTCATTAAAAAGTGCTATTATACATTCACGGAATTTCTAAATGATCATGTATAGTAATCCGATGGGTCTAATATATAATGTGTGCTTGATGTGTACTTTTTTTTTACTCTCTATTTTTAAAGCTAAGACTATTTTGCCCTGTCTTTTATTTATTTACTATTTTATCAATTATTGATTGTTATCATTATATTTCTGCAATTTTAAAATGTAACATAGTTAGCTATTAACTGTATTTTAATTTAAATATATTTGACATGTACATCCACATAACAGTGGCGAAGTTACGAATAAAGAATTTGAATTTGAATTTGAATTTGAATTATTACTATTTCCAAAATATGATTGCTATCTTCTTGGGTAATTTTATTACCGTATGCTTTGCGATGTTGAATCAATGATCAAAACTCTCCTAAATTTCTGTCCATCCGTAGAAAAAATGTTCGATGAGGTTGCCTTCTTTCTGGATACACTTGTAAATATTTTTCACTGGCTAATACCGTATTTCTCTTTACTGAATAAAAAATACGTAACATATCAAGCTTTTCTGAATTATCGAACGACATTTTTATTCATAAAGAATAATAATGTTTGACAAACAAAGCGCTATTCAGATGTTTCATTTCAAATTAAGCATTCAGATGTGACAAAAAATAAATATGGCGTCCATAAGAAATAAGAAAGTTGATGATGGTTCAAAAGAAACGAAATATGTTACATCTAAAAATCTTATGCCATCTATTAGATAATAAAAAAGTTCTTTGAGAAAGTCTTTACCATTTTTAAATATCTCGTCAAATAACTGAGATTTCAGTTTTTTGGACTTAACTCGAAAACTAAAGAATGTAAGTAATTTTTTCCAGTGGATTATTAATCAGCATAAAATTCTGTAAAAGTGCCAAAGTTAAGCATACCCTCTATCTCTTCTAATAAGCGAGATCCCCATGGTGGGCCTCGAATTTGAAACACCCTGTATACACCCACACAGTCGGATAGTCGATACCATCTTTATTAAAGCAGCACTTTGTGATTATGCCATTATTATTGGAGATTTCAATATAATAACGCCTTCTAAAAAGAAAACCCTCGACGTATTCCTAAATAACTCCAGTTAAAAAAAAAATCATACTCCCTCTACCTTCATTATGCCCAATAATCCCGACACCACTCCAGATATTTTCTTGGACACAGCAAATATACAGCCATTCATATCTAATGTAGAACTAACTCCGCTCACCTATCAATATTGTTTAAAATTGACCTGGCAACAAATTCCACCTGTATACAAGACCATCTACAGTAAATGTGAAATAAGCAAAGTTAATCAAATCTTAAACAACTTAAATCCTAATATTAACCACCCATCCATAATCACTCACTTCCTGGAGATATTTACTAATGCAATAGAAGATAATATTCCTAAAGTCAAACAACATTTATACAACTACCCACTACCCCTTTTTATTTTAAGACTAATAAAGCATAAACGACAAATCTATCTAAGCAAAACGATGGCAGAGCTCTCAAAAGACAATTTAATGCACTTAATAAACAAATTCAACATTAGAATTTTCATGAAAATTTATTTATATAACAATGTTCATTAAATTAAGTTTTTATACACTTAATATGAAATTGAAACTATGAGTTAACTGGTTTGCAGTCTAAGCTATCAATATGTATGTGGGTGTTTACCCTTAGCATTCGAATTTTTGTTATAACAATGGAAAACATATTTTTGATATTTATAAATTATTTGTTAGTGAAATTGCCATTTCATTCCTTACAAATATATGAAAGTATTTATTATACAGTGGGCTGATCATATTTTTTTATTATTTTTAAAATTACCAAGGTTATAATAATTTATTCTAATATAGATTATGAAAAAGCAATTACCCGTTTGAATAAACTATTGCATTCAAACGCAAAATTGTTTCTCTGAAAATCCATTCTAGAAAAATATATATTACATATGTTTGAAGGCATTTAATAATACAGTGGGCTAATAATGTTTTTTTTTTACTTTTAAAATTATCAAGATTATAATAATTTGTTTGTTCGATTATAGATTATGAGAAAGCAATTACACGTCTGAATAAAATTATTGCATTCAAACGTAAAATTGCTTCCTTGAAAATCTATACTCGAGAAAACAACAATTAATATTATAATCTAACGATTTACAAATAATTTCGAATTTTTTAGGAATGCAATTATTTTATTGTTCCTTTGGCCCTATTCCATCCACCACCCAAACTGTAAAACATAAATGACGGTTTTATAAGTAGAAATTTCTCCGTACGGGAAAGTATTCTGATCGTGAAAATGTTTTCAATGTTTTTTACGTTCAAAATTTTTTTTTACGAAAATATCCGTTTTGGGGTCCCTGGAAATTTGTCTCTATGTGTGTCTGCCTGTGTGCGCTGTATCTCAAAAACTAATTGAGCAATTGATACGAAACTTTGAACATAAGTCTTATTTAATAATCCGAAGAACTGAAAAGATTTTGGTAAAATTTCGTACACCGGAAGTGGGTGTTTACCTTAATTGTTTTTGGTTTTTTTCTAATATTTTCTTAAATATGAAAAATATCACAAAAACATTTAAACAAATATTGAAGACAATAAAGAAATGAACATCTTTGATTTGAAAATGATTTTCATAAATTCATTGTTATTCGAGAATTTTATTTTTCAATTTTGGTTTATAATTATGAAACGATAATAGTTACAGCAAATGTATGTTAATAATAATTGCAGAGAATGCCAAAATGAACAACTTATAAGCAATAAGTTTTTTTCGAAATCTCTTTAGTTTTGAGTAAACTGAGTTTTTGAATTTGAAGTAAAATTTTTCAATCTTTCATAATTTTGACGTTTTAAACGTCAGTTTCATCGGAGTCTACAAAACGTTCGATGTACATTTAAAATATGGTTTAAATTAAAAATAAACTATAATAATAAGCGTAAATATAAATGATACCATCAAGTCGGAGAAAGTAACATGATGGCCACATCACCATTGTTTATTTTATTTTCATTTAAGAAACAAACCAGATTTAGAAAATCCACACTATGTCTACATCACATAATATTTAAACTAAAGTAAATAATAATAGTAAGGTACAAAAAAGCAAAACTTAAGCTATAATTAACACGTAATACTAATGACAGCAGTGACTACATTAATATCGATTATAAATATTAAAATTTAAATTAAATTAAATCAGACAAAATTACATTGAATTAAATTAAAACAAATTAAATCAAATTAAACTAAAATTAAGGACTCTTTAATTTTTTTTTAAACCCTTAGATTATCAAAAAAATATGTCACAATTTGTGTTCAATTTATTGAACATAATCATGGCTCCCATTTATTTATTTTTTTTATAAAGGAAGGAAGGTTGACAGGAATTCGGGTTGAGGAATCGCGGATAATTTGGGAATTGACGTAGTCAACTAGGGCATTCTGCCACAACCGATAATTTATATAATAATCATTTATAATGATGAAAGGGACATACACTAAACGTCCGTGGACCCGCACGGCCATTTTTCGTTCCGAAAAAGAGACCGCGCGGATAGGATTTGAACCCACGATCACGAAGCCCGTAAGTGGGAGCGCTAACCACTGGGCCACCGCGGCCCCATGGTTCTCATTAGTGGTGAATTTCTATTACCATAATAAAAAGTTATTTGAGAGCGAGTAGTTCGTATGGGACCGTTAAAATTAATAAATTGGATAATGTCGCTATTGTAGAAATTGTTTACACTTTTGTATAAGGTAACCATGTCGACCTGCGGGCATCTATTCTTAAGAGAACATAAATTGTATCGTAATACGTGGGCACAATATAGCAGAATTATAGTGAAACTTAAAATCCAAATACCGTGTGAACTTCTTTTGGATGCGTTCTAACCGTTCTATAAATATGCCGTATTGAGGAGACCAAATACTACATAAATATTGCAATAAATTAAGCACGTGACTTTTATACCGAGTGTCTGGGATAAGGGGCGAACATAGGGTTTTAACATGTAAAATTAAATATGTGTAATTATTAGCTCCCCTATTCATTTTAGAGAAAAATCGTAAAGGATTTTTTTTTAGAGAATCAAATATTGTAAATGTTTCATCCATTTAATTTACGTTTGTACCAGAATACACCTTAGAAATAATAAAAATAAGTTTAACAATTTACCATTTAATAAAAACCCTTGCCATGACTTTGACAAATGTCATGTTATGGTGAGAATAATTTTGCTGGTCAAATATCAATTCACGCATTGAAATTACTATTAACAATAATCTGAGTTATTCCAATGAAGAGAGCGTATTCATTATAAAAACATTTTGAAGTGGCGTCAGTTTACTCAGAGTTCGTGACATTACATGCAAACGGAACAGAAGGAACAACGATGAATTGGAAGAAACAATTTTGGGTTTGATAAATGCTGAACCAACAACTAGCATACGATGCATTGCTCGTGAGTGCAACGTGTCTAAATTCTCTGTACAGAAAATTTTGAAGAAGCATGGTTATCATTCTTAAAAACATCAATGCTATCAAGAGATACTGTTAGTGGATGAAGAAAGGAGGCGTGTATTCTGCGAAATAATGCAGGATCGATCAAATACAGACCATAATGAATGCTAATAATTTACTTCCATATAACAATAAAACAGTAAACATTCAGTTTTTAATAGAAAGACACCAATTGTTAATTTAAATCAAAGCACCAAATCTCTTGGGATTGCTGAGGACGAGCAACTCACCTGGTGTCAGCATGTTGATTATGTGTGTAGTAAATTAAATACTGCTTACCATGCAGTTCTTAAACTAAAACTAATTTTACCACGAGAGTCAATCATAACTCTTTACTACTCATAGGTATATCCTCATCTCTCCTATTATATACCAGCGTGGGAAAGAAGTCATATTCAAAGGATATTCATAACCCAGAAAAGAATATTACGATTAATTTTTAACAAAATTAGATTGGAGACTTGCCGTAGTTTATTTAAGGAGAACAACATACTTACATTAATATTCATTTACATATTTCAAATAGCAACATTTGCTGCGAATTAATAAAGTAACTAAATATTAACTAAGCTTAACTTTTTGCAGTCTGTCTGTTTTACGGAAGAATGCTAGGTCACACTTTACAACGAGCCAAACGTTATTGTTTATAGTAATTACAATGCGTGAATTGATATCTGACTAGCAAACTTATTTTCTCCACAACATGACATTTGTCAAACTCATGGCAAGGGCTTTTTTTAATGGTACATTGTTCAACTTATTTTTATTATTTCTGAGGTAAATTCTGGTACAAACGTAAATTAAATGGATGATTCATTTACAATTTTCAATTCTCTAAAAAATATTCCTTTACGATTTTTCTCTAAAATGAATAGGGGAGCTAATAATTACACATTTTAAATTTTACATGTTAAATCCCTATGTTCGCCCCTTATCCCAGACACTCGGTATAAACTTATTAACTATAATACTAAGCTACTAAGCTGGATGACGGAAAACTTTGTAGGTTCACATAATGAAACCAAGCATTTTATTGGATTTTTTTAATATCATCTATGTGATTGTTAAAAGACATTTTCCGTTGCTCGTTGGTTAACGGCTAACTTTAATGTACCCAAATGTATCAAAAATCGTTCATTAATGACCCACATTAATGAACGCTTTTTCATTAATAAACGATTTTTCATTAATGAACGATTTCTAGGGCCGTGGTGGTCTAGTGGGTAGAGGTCCGGCCTCCGACCCCGCTGGTGCGGGTTCGAGTCCCGTCCGGGCGGTCACTTTTTTTTTACTTTTTTAACACGAAAAATGGCCGTGCGGGTCCCTGGATATATTTAGTCTTTGTCCTCATTTCACTTAAATGAATTATTAAATACTATACATCGATGGTGGCTGAATGCCCTAGCTGGCTAAGCCAATTTGCTATCATCCTCGATTCCCTAACTCGAATTCCTATCAATCATATTTCCTAAAAAAAAGAACGATTTCTAGTTAAGCATTAAATAGCTAATTCATGAGTGGCTAATTACTCATAATTACTGGAAATGTAACTGATAATAGCGAGAAAACGATCTATAATTTGTTTCACATGTAAATGCAAAAGTATATCAATTCTCTGCGTTAGAAACAAATTAGAGGCGAACCGCCTTCGATTTTGTTATACAATAATGTCAAAGTGTGAAACGTCAAATTTATAAAACGCGTGTATCGAGTGAATGTCTGCTACTTTGGATAGTGTCGAGTTTAAATTAACACCGCCAAAAGTACTAGCCATTGCAAATAATGCAACATTAAATTTGATTCCGGAAAAGAGTACACATTTTTACGAAAAAATGGTGATGTGGGCATCATGTTACTTTCTCCGACTTGATGGTATCATAGCCATTTATATTTACGTTTTCATGGTTTATTGAAATTATATTTTAAATGTACATCGAGCGTTGCGTAAACTCGGATGAAACTGACGTTTAAAACGTCAAAATTATGAAACATGGAAAAATTATACTTCAAATTCAAAAACTCGGTTTACTCAAAAACTAACGAGATTTCGAAAAAAGCTTATTCTTTAGAAGTTGTTCATTTTGGTATTCTCTACAATTATTATTCACACAAATTTACTGTAACTACTATCGTTTCATAATTATAAACCAAAAATTGAAAAAAAATTAATAAATTTTTTTCTCGAATAAAAATGATTTTATGAAAAATATTTTAAAGCAAAAGATGTTCATTTCTTTGTTGTCTTCAATGTTTGTTTAAATGTTTTTGTGATATTTTTCATATTTAAGAAAATATTGGCAAAAAACAAAAAAACAGTTAAGGTAAACACCCACTTCCGGGGTACGAAATTTTACCAAAAGCTTTTCAGTTCTTCAGATTATCAAATAAGACGTATGTTGAAAGTTCTATATCAATTGCTGTATTACTTTTTGAGATACAGCGCACACAAAAAGACACACACACACACACACACACACACACACACACACACACACACACACACACACACACACACACACACACACACACACACACACACACACACACACACAGCAGACAGACAGACATATACACTCACACACACACAGACACAATTTTTTTTTTCCAGAAATTGTTGAAATGGCATCTAGGGACCCCAAAACGGATATTTCCGTAAAAAAAAATTTTGAAAAAAAAATCACGATCACAATACTTTCTCGTACTTCGTAACGGAGAAAGTAAAAACTTACGTAGAATTTATTTCCTGGTGCGAGGAGTAACAGGTAAGACGTCATTCGGTATCTGCGCTATTCCCATGTTTTGCCGATATTGCTGCAAAGGGCTAATAGCAAGTTTATTTGTTTGTTTTGTTTGGATTTTCTCTAATCTAATTTCTAATGTTGATCTAAGTTACGATCAACGGAAAAATCTTGTAACCAATTCGTGTGTTAATTGGCGATTAATGATCTCAACAATTAACGCACTCGCGCAAGCGCTCGTGCGTGAAAATGTCTCGATCATTAATCGCCATCATTAACACACTTGTTGGTTAAATAACTATTAAATAAATAAAACTCTGTTGATTATAGTATTATCAATAGTACAGTGGAACCTCACTTATACGAAGTCCACTTATACTAACACTTCTCTTTCCCCGGCGATACTCCGATAAAGCATGGGTACTTATAAAGGATGATCGATCCCCCAATTTCGCTTTTAACAGCACTCAGTTTGAAAATAATATTACAAAAAAAAATGACAGGCTTTGGAAGAAGTTTCCAAAAAAAATGTACAGGTTTGGAAGTAATTTACAAAATCCAAAATCCATTCTTTGCCAGAAAAACAGCAATGAGGGTTTTGGAATGTGTTTGGACTTTCTGCAACGCTTATCTCCAGAAGAAAATTTAAAAAATCCATGAGAGAACTCCGATGAAATTATTGTTATAGTCTTCAGCAGCAGTAATGAAATGTATAAATTTAAAAATCCATTAGAGATCAATTTCAATACCGATTCAATTAATTAGTTTATCTTTACCGGCAAAAAAATTAAGAGCTATGAAACTTTTTTAACCTTCTGTAGCGCTCATTTCAAAAAGAAAATTACGGACAAAATATAGAGTGAAAAAAAAATACAAAATCCACTGGTGTTTCATTTCAAGAAAAAATCGATTGTTTACTCAAAAAAAAAATGGTGATGTGGCCATCATGTTACTTTCTCCGACTTTATGGTATCATAGCCATTTATATTTACGTTTTCATGGTTTATTTTCAATTGAAATCATATTTTAAATGTACATCGAGCGTTGCGTAAACTCGGATGAAACTGACGTTTAAATCGTCAAAATTATGGAAGATTGAAAAATTATACTTTAAATTCAATAACTCGGTTTACTCAAAAACTAACGAGATTTCGGAAAAAAAACTTATTCTTTAGAAGTTGTTCATTTTGGCATTCTCTACAATTATTATTCAAATAAATTTGCTGTAACTATTATCGTTTCGTAATTATAAACCAAAAATTAAAAAAAAAGAAATAATTTTCTTTCTCGAATAGCAATGATTTTATGAAAAATATTTTCAAGTAAAAGATATGCATTTCTTTGTTATCTTCAATGTTTGTTTAAATATTTTTGTAATATTTTTCATATATAAGAGAATATTGTCTAAAAACAAAAAACAGTTAAGGTAAACACCCACTTCCGGTACACAAAATTTTACCAAAAGCTTTTCAGTTCTTCGGATTATCAAATAAGACGTATGTTCAAAGTTTCATACCAATTGCTCCATTAGTTTTTAAGATACAGAACACACAGCCAGACACACACGCACACACACACACACACTATTTTTTTTGAATATAAGTTTTGGGCAACTTTATCCTGGCTTCTCAAACTTTTTTTAATTAACGAGATTTTGTTAATTATGTTTTCAATAACTTTAAAAAAATTATTCTCAAGTCTTTTAGAAATTAAAATACTCGAAAATTAAAGTCATTTTCGGTAGTAATATACCTAGATCGAGGTTAATTATCAAAAAATAGTTTTTTGAGTACCTTGTTACCTGGTAATTTAACGAGACAATTGCCCTCATTTACTTACTAACCAATGAAATCGAATAACGTTGATGAGATGATCCAATAAAATTCTAATTACGATGCGTAACAGACCACGCTCTATGTTATGGATGGCAATTTACCCTGGGTGGTATCTAATCAGATAATCTCTCATGTTGGTATTGCCTAGCAACGCGTTGGTTCATTTTATATAACGTATAAAACATCACTTATTGCCAGACTTTTAAGCAGTTTGCTCCTGAATTCGATCTGTTTGTATTTGCGGGTGAAGTGTTAGTGCTTTCATCAGTAATAGTATTCATAGGCATCTCTCAAAATCTTGGTAAGCTCATTTTTACTACAATTATTGTGGCGCAGATAAATACACGTCTGACACTTGGTGTCACTAAATTTAATTTTTCAAATTAAGAAGTGTGAACTTTCTGTTCGGCCAATTGTCTTCCCGAATCTAACTCGTGACTGATTTTTCCTAGGCAATTATTAGCGTCTGGATCACTCTTGCTTGTTGCTTCTAGAAAATCGTGATCCTGCCGCTAATAATTGCCGGCAAAATCATAGGCACTCGTTATATTACTGTTGACAATAACATTTGTTGTCTGGTTATTAACCGAGAGCTTCAGCTCGAGGTTAATAACCAGTTGACAACAAATATTATGTCGAGATGAATTACTAAGGGCCGCTTTTACAATCGTCGGATAAATGGTGGTTAACTTATACTGTCTTTAACTAATCCCGTCGTTTATCTCTCAGTTAACTCACGCTGTCTTTTACAAACGCTTAGATAAATTTTCTCCCGAAACGCCAACGTTGGCAGCATTGCGGATACATGCGGTTGCGCAGTTTATAGAATTGGCATTTTTTGTTTTGCTTGCGGAAAGGTTAGAAAGTTGTGTTTGTAATCATTGTTGCGACCCTTGACCCCCTCGAGCTTCTTTTCAATATTCCACCTAGAAAAATGCCAGAATGCATATTTCTTAGAAACTAAGTTTGTCGCCCTCTAACCGCCCCTGTATGTTATACCGATTGCAGATCGCTATAAAGATGACTTTACACTGTATGATTTATCATATGACTTGTCATATGATTTTGTCACGTATAAAATCACACAGACGGCTTAGCTTATGATTTTTAAGATATTGAGTTTACACTGTATGAAAAGGTTTTGTGAATGCGTGTGATTTCTGCGCGTGGTACGATGATAAACAGTTAGGTTATGTTTACTCTTTGTAGTTATGCTATGAATAAAGTGGGAATATATAAGATATTAAGCAATTATCAAGGAATAATCACGTTTGAGGACCATTGCAATGTGTCTTTTAGTAATATTACGCCAAAATTAATTATGTCTAGTAGAAAAAAATAATAGGAAAAGAAGGCTTTCGGCACATCAGTGTTTTCTGCGACGAGATTGTGAACGGGGCATGTTAAATTTAGGATTAATTGTTGCGATTCTAGTCAATTCTTCTCTCCGTCGATAATGTAGTTCAATGACATTATCGGTAATCATATGAAAAATCATAGCGAATAGGCGCTGTTCTATTCCCAAAAACATGCTGTGATTCGATATGATTTTGCTTATGACTTTCCTTATGACTAGTTCTGTATGATAAATCATACAGTGTGAACATAAAATTTGTGGCTATGACAAAATCATATGATAAAGTCATGTGATAAATCATACAATGTAAAGCCACCTTAATGCCGATATGGTGCGTGTGCTTGCTGTGCGCATTGCCTGCGAGTTAACCGAGATTTATCTACTGCTCCAAGCACCGGATAAGATAACTGCGAGTTATCTGCTTTTTAACCCTAACCCTGCTTTAACTAGGCATTGTAAAAGCGTATTTTCGCATTTAGTCCGGAGATAGTGTTAACCTTAATTTAACTGACAATTGTAAAAGCGGCCCTAAAAGGTAAAAAGTACGAAAAAAATGTGTTTTTGATAATTCATCCAAGCTCGCGGTATATTTGGGTAGATAATTTATCGAATGAAATAATAATAAGGATCAGGAGAAGTTATGGTTTATTACAAGCTGAATAGTTTAGTTTGCTACAAGAGTAATTGTAAAAATTAAAACTTAATGACAGTGACGTAACGTCATGAACATCATGTTTTTATAACCTTAAAAGCTACTCACCTAATTACCGTTTTTCTGTTATCGATTATGACAATGCAAAACATTGTTGTAATGTCAAGCTACCCCATTAATTATCGATTTTCTGTTATCGCATCTATTATTATGTGGTAAATTATCAGCATAATCGATACTGAATTTAATATAATTTTTGTAGGATTTTATCGCAACGTTTTATAATTGTTAAAAAATTTTAAAAATCCATAAATCGTGTTTTTACTTTCTCCGTTACGAAGTACGAGAAAGTATTGTGATCGTGATTTTTTTTCAATTTTTCTTTTACGGAAATATCCTGGAACAAAAATGTTTGTGCCTGTGTGTGTGTGTGTGTGTGTGTGTGTGTGTGTGTGTGTGTCTGTGTGTGTGTCTGCCTGCCTGTGTGCGATGTATCTCAAAAACTAATACAGCAATTGATATAAAACTTTAAACATACGTCTTATTTGATAATCCGAAGAGCTGAAAAGCTTTTGGTAAAATTTCGTACACCGGAAGTGGGTGTTTACCATAACTGTTTTTTGTTTTTTGCCAATATTTTCTTAAATATGAAAAATATCACAAAAATATTTAAACAAACATCGAAGACAACAAAGAAATGAACATCTTTTGCTTGAAAATATTTTTCATAAAATCATTGCTATTCGAGAAAAAAAATTAATAATTTGTTTTTAATTTTTGGTTTATAATTACGAAACGATAATAGTTACAGCAAATTTATGTGAATAATAATTGTAGAGAATGTCAAAATGAACAACTTCTAAAGAATAAGTTTTTTCGAAATCACGTTAATTTTTTACTAAACTGAGTTTTTTTAATTTGAAGTATAATTTTTCCATCTTTCATAATTTTGACGTTTTAAACGTCAGTTTCATCCGAGTTTACGCAACGTTCGATGTACATTTAAAATATGATTTCAATTGAAAATAAACCCATGAAAACGTAAATATAAAGTCGGAGAAAGTAACATGATGGCCACATCACCATTTTTTTATAAATAAAAAAAAATGTATGTTTATGATTATATAAAGATAGTTAGACAACCGGTTTTAAAAATTTGTTATGGATTTATGAAGCAGAATTTATGTTGAGTAAATTTTAAAATTTGAAGCTTGTGACGATCTTTTTTGCAAAATTCGAAAATATTTGATCATTTTCTTTTATGTGTGATTATTTTAAAATCCATACAACGGATTTTGCAGATGTTTATAGATTCATGAAGCAAAATCAATTTAGAATCAAGTTTAAATACTGCGGTAATTGTTTTTCTATTTTGTTTTATCTTGAAAGTTGAATTTTGCTTTTGTTATTATTATTATTATTATTATTGCATTTCCCCAGAATTACGATACGATAACGTGGAAGGTATGACAGGTGGGGGTTATGGGTCCCCCCGCCCCCCCAGAGAGATATTTAAAAGGCCAGCGGTTACCTCCAAATCGTCAGTCTTGTCCCGAGTACTGATAATCAGGCGAGCTTACCAGTTTAAGATGAAATACTTCGCAGTTATTGTCCTAGCCCTTGTCGTTTTGCAAGTAAGTACCAACAAATATTATTACTTAATAAAGATAGGAAATTTTAATAAATAAATTCTAATCAACATTCTCTCAAAAATTGACACTACGATAAAGTATTGTGAAATTCCCGGCGCATGCACCAGTATTGCAACAATTAATAAATAAGCCTATTTGCATCTCGTTAGCTAAGGATAACTTTTAATTTTATGAGAGGCCGCTTCAGACTCGGGGAACAAAAGCAGACAAAATACATCAGAAATTAAACATTCAACTCATTAAAAATCATTGTTCGTAGAAATTGAGCCATTTTTAGGCGAGATAAACATTATAAATCATAGACAATAAATTGTAGAAAAATTATATTTTCAATTGATAAAATAGCATTCTTTTGGTTTTGAAAGTCAACCAAGTTGTTTTTTTTAATACTCTGTTTCTAAATTTTGAACGGGTTATATATTGCATTCATTTCACAAACTTTTATTCAAAAATATTGAATTTCTTAACAAACCCCGGTTTTCAGTTTGATTGTTAATTTTTGAAAATCACGATGTCGAACACAGATGAGATTAAGGATCATTTCACTTTCTTTGTTTGGAAAGTAAACAGTTTTCTTTCATTAAGGTTTTTTATAAACTCGTTACCGAAAACCATGGAATAATGCAAAATTCTGCCTATAATTATGAAGCTATAAATGAATTTTAAGCTTTTGGTGCAAATTCACTGATCGATTAGTTTGTTTTAACAATTTTTCAAGTTATTGGTTGTATTTTTCGTTGCTGTTGCCGTTTTGATTCCACCTAGGAGTTGGCAATTGTTTCCATTGGTAATCAGAAGCGGATTATTTTCAATTAATTTTGAGCTTTTGGAGCAAATTTCTTGGCAATTATGAACAATTATTCAATACACTGTGTAGTGTAGTTATTTTGGCACAAATTTTAAATTAGGAATTTATTTGCAAGATCAAATTTCGTTTCCGTTTCTGCACATGTGGAATGTGTGTTTACCATTTTTGGCCCATGACCGTACCTTGTCTTATCAAAAGACGTAATACACAAAATTAATTTTTCGTTTTCCCAGTTTTTTTTTTTATTGTTGAAGCCATTACTTTGTGATACATGTGGAATTACTAAGGAGGTAGAATAAAAATAACAATTTTCTGGTGTCCCAAATTTTTCACTTTATTGTGACTGGTTTCATCCTATTCGGGCATTATCAAACACTCGAAATTAATTAATTTTGAGATTTTTCATCAAATTCCACCATTAGTTAAACTTTAAAAAGTGTTTTTTCAATGTATTGTATTTACTTTTTAATTTGCACTAATTTGTTTTATTATTGTTTTAGGGATGTTTGGCTAATCCCCAACTCGAGAAGCCGGAAGAAGTCGCCAAGCTTCGCAAACAAGTATATGAGGAGATCATCGACGGATTGAAGGACACCGGGAAGCTCATAGTGATACCTACGTCGAATTATGGTAATTTAAAACATGGATTTCATTGAACAGATTACCTGATGGAAGCTGGCACGGCCTATTCAATGGAGCCGAGTTTAATGATCTTTAAGTACATACTATGTAAAATTCCCTATATAGTTATTCTGTAATAAATAATCATAATAATAATAATAGCTTTATTTCTCCACTATCGCACTCCATAACAAGAATACAAACTAAAAAAAAATAGGTAGAAATCACATGGCGCCAATTCAAATTAGTAGAAACTAGAGCAAAAATGCTACTTTTAAATCACGTTGCTACTTGTGTTGCTACTTTTTTATACCTGCGATTTTAATCTGTGATTGTGGTCACGGCTGGTAAACATATGCTATGTTAGAACTTTTATGTATAAATTTCAACTTATGTTATATTAAAGTAACACAATTTTCCCTTTTATATTATTTTTTTTACTTCACAGCAAGAACATTATAATTTTAAGATTGCAAACAAAAATATTTTATCAAAAATCGGGTGTAATAAGCGAATTACTGCAGTCATTTGAGGGAAGTAATGTAGTGAGAGAATAACTCGAACTCACAGAATGATTAGATCCTTCGTAAGATTTTTGAAATAATTCAAATTGACACCGCGTACGTCAAAATTTTAAAAACATTATTTCAATATTTAATGCAATTACAGACGATTTTGGATAAAATGTTATATTATACTCATTTGGAATTACTCATTAGTCCCTTAAGAAAATTCCTCTTTCAAACTTTTTCTTGCGGGACTAATTACGTACATTCCATATTCGTATAATAAATCACTAGGAGTATTATTTTTGCAAAGCCTTCCTGCAAGTATATTTAACAATTACAAACTCTCAAAAAACAGTGACCGATATTACTTATATTTTTACTTTCTCCGTTACGAAGTACGAGAAAGTATTGTGATCGTGATTTTTTTTTCAAAATAAAATTTTTTTCACGGAAATATCCGTTTTGGGGTCCCTAGATGCCGTTTCAACAATTTCTGGAAAAAAATGTTTGTGACTGTGTGTGTGTGTGTGTCTGTCTGTGCGCGCTGTATCTCAAAAACTAATAGAGAAATTAATATGAAACTTTGAACATACGTTTTATTTGATAATCTGAAGAACTGAAAAGCTTTTGGTAAAATTTCGTACACCGGAAGTGGGCGTTTACCTTAACAGTTTTTTGTTTTTTGCCAATATTTTCTTGATAATGAAAAATATCGCAAAAACATTTAAACAAACTTTGAAGACAACAAAGAAATGAACATCTTTTGCTTGAAAACATTTTTCATAAAATTATTTTTATTCGAGAAAAAAATTATTATTTTTTCTAAATTTTTGGTTTATAATTATAAAACGATAATAGTTACAGCAAATTTATATTAATAATAATTGTAGAGAATGCTAAAATGAACAACTAATAAAGATTTTTTTTTTCGAAATCCTTTTAGTTTTTGAGTTTTTAAATTTGAAGTATAGTTTTTCCATCTTTCATAATTTTGACATTTTAAACGTCAGTTTCATCCGAGTTTACACAACGCTCGATGTACATTTAAAATATTATTTCAATTGAAAATAAACCATGAAAACGTAAATATAAATGGCTATGATAACATCAAGTCGGAGAAAGTAACATGATGACCACATCACCATTTGTTTTATATTGAACTGGAATCCATGGCCAGGCATTAGTCAACAAGGGCACTGCAAAAAAAATATTTTTGCAATGCCTTACTGCAAGTATACTGGTGAAAAAAAAACGAAACATTTTAAATTCGTGAAATTTCGACCATTTTCAAACCGCCATAACTCGGCATATTTTCAATCGATTTTCAATCTTTGGGGTGTCTCTTTTGAAACCATGCATGCGAACTTAAGCGTAACCCCTTCCACGCCCCTCTAGTACTCCTGTGAAAAAAAATGTGTTTTCAGGAAACCATGTCCAACTTTGACGATGTGTATGGAGTTGAAAAAATGTGTCTACTCGATTCACTATAAAGCCATTAATATTTGATCAATTCCCTATGCAGGACTTAAAGAACGAAGTTCCTACTACGATTTGTCACCAAGTTATGGGTGTTTGAAAAAAAGTGCATTTCTAAGGTACAAAATGGGATATTCATGATTTCGCGCAAACAATACCTCATATAATACATACCTCAAAAAACTTGCAAAAAACATTTCATTCGTGAAAACGAAAACAATTTTGTCGAAAAACTTCGGACTTACGGGTCAAAAAACCACAAAATGCACTTTTTTCAAACACCCATTACTTTGTGCCAAATCGTCGTAGGACCTTTGTTTTTTGAGTCCTGCACAGGTAATTGAACACATTTCAATGCCCTTTTAGTGGATCGAGTCGACACATTTTTTCCAACTCGGTACACGTTGCCAAAGTTGGACGTTTTTTGGCACAAAAACGTGTTTTTTTAATCGGGGGTTTAAGGGTTCGAAAAGGGATCATCCCAATCTGAGTTTACCCCCTTAAAGTAGGGCCAAAATGGGATTTTTCACGAAAGAATCGTCCAATCTAGTTGAAAAGTCGCGGAGTATGTGCGAAAACCCATAAAATGCACTTTTTTTCAATCACCCATAACTTGGTGCCAAATCGTCGTAGGAACTTTGTTCTTTGAGTCTTGCATACGGAATTGATCAAATGTTAATGCCTTTATGGTGGATCGAGTCGACAATTTTTTTTCTAACTCCGTACACATCGTCAAAGTTGGAAAAACATTTTTTTTCACAGGGTTGATAGAGGGGGACGGAAGGGGTTACGCTTAAGTTCGCATGACTTTAAAGAAGACACTTCAGTTTTTCGCCCTCAAAGATTCATCAAAATCGATTGAAAATACGCCAAGTTATGACGGTTTGAAAATGGTCGAAATTTCACGAATTTCAAGTGTTTCATTTTTTTCCACCAGTATACAGGGTGGGGCACCGCATACGACGCGGTCATTTTAAGGAAAACCATGCAACTTCGTGCTACTTTCTTCAAATGGATAGATGTAGGATAGTTGTATGCACAATTTAAAATTATTACGAGATATACAGGGTGTCCTTCAAAAAAGATACACATCAAAGTTAGGTTTTTTTTTAATGGAACACCCGGTATTTTTTGTCATTTTTGAATTCTAGGGAACAAATAAAGGTGAGTTACTTCAATATTCCCTATGCCTATCGTTTACCGTTTTCAAAATATTCAAAGATAGAAATTATTATATTATCATGGAGATATGAATGCAGAATTATTCACTAAGTGGGTTGAAAGTAAGATAATACCAAATTTAGAAGAGCCTTCGTTGCGACCACTACCTCTTGCCTTCTTCGGCACGACACAGGAAAATGGCACAAAGGTCTTGTTTACCACAACACGCAGCGGGGTCTCAAGTTTACGATGTTGTAAAGCGACCCAAAAATCTGGCGTGTGCTAAAATCGGTCGGTCCTTTTTAACTGCTTGTCAATACAGATATTTAATGCGTCGCAACATGATTGCAATAATGAAATTCATAAGAAAATTATTATCAATAAGAATATCTGCTGTTCAATGAAAAAGGATTGATAAATAATGCAAAAAATAAAAATAAATTAAAATATAGAGTTGTTAATTTTAATGTAATATATGTACAATGTGTGATTTATAAATTAATAAAATTAAAATAAATATGAGTACAATATCATAACAGTTGCCAATACCACGGAATCCATAAATTGTATTCAAAATGTAATCATCAAGCGAGCTAGGCCTATTTCGAAATTCAAGCACCCACAACTGACCATATATGAGCATGTAGAACAACTGTCAAAGAGGCAATAAAAACCTGTACTTTTGATATATAGGTTTTTTGTTTAGAATTCTTATGCGTCTATACTATTTTGTTTGTATAATATACCATGTAAACAATTTATATTTTTTGTTCAATCTGGCTGAAAGACTTAGGTCGCTGGCCCATTGTATTCCTCTAAGGAGGGCAATAAACGATTATTATTATTATCATAACAGATTTTTTTCTACTCCCAGATTTTATTATATTTTTTATAAATTCAATAGCTGCATTTTAATGTTATTCATTATAATACAGATTTTCATTATGATTCAAATTTGTAACCAATAAAATAATCACATTAAAATCAAAGTTGCCATACGCATAGCAGAAATATAAAATTTGATAGATGAAGATTGTCATTCATAAACAACCTCCACTGTGAAATTTTTTCTTACTTTCAGTTTGATTATTTCTTTCATTGCGCCATCTTATGGTTTGACCCAATAGTAGATCTCCATTCGGTCAAAATAAACCAATGTTTCATCATAATAGTGATTATGTTTTTAAGGATTCATTGCATAAACATGCGTTATGGAATAGTGTTAACCCAAAGTGTAATTTTCATTGACGAAATAATTTAAGTTGATATCCATCCGTAAATGACATTATTTGTCAATACATTAATAATTAAATAACAGTCATTTAAATTGGGCTGTCACCCAAAAATGAACGAATGCACGAATTTATTAACCTATAATCAAACATTACATAATCGAAATTATAGCCACTTGGTTGGTTAAACCATTTTTTATATTTTTATTCTGACTAGTTTACATTTTTACAACCAATGTACAATTTTAATTTCGGCGTCAAAAAAAAGCGCCACTCGAAAAATAGCGAAAAAACTCGTTTTTTCAAACCGTCGTAACTTGATTCAATTTGGTCGAAAATCGATTAATCTTTCAGTTTGGGAAATATTTAAGTTTTATCTTTAAGAATGTGTAGTTGATTTTGATCCCAAGTCCAACCCACCCGCCGTAACATCGCGATGGGAAAAAAATTACGGTTTGAAAAATCGAGTTTTTTCGAGATTTTTCAAGTGGCGCTTTTTTTTGACGCCGAGTGTATAAGCGAAAACATTTTTCTTCTGTACAGGGTTGGGCAAATGTGACGGAACACCTGATTTCTGGCTAAACGTCTATTGATTTCTTATTACTTTTAAAAGAAATGTTTATTGGTTTATTTATTCTATTCAGTGACATACTTTAATTTTCAACAGCTGCTCTATTTTTCGAGGTATGACGTCATCGGCAATTTTTTTAAATGGATCACCCTGTATATTTTTACATTTTCGAATAGATGCTTTTCCATCAATTACAATGATATGGGGTTTGGTGGGTGTGCGATTTGTGGTTTTCTAAATATTAAATAAAATAATGGAAAATTAAATTTTTATTACAAAATATTGAGCATTTGATATTAAGAAAAAAAAATCATAATAAATGTTCAAAATGGTGACCTTCAGTAGCCTGACAATAGCCTAAATGATCAACGAAGGCTTTTAAAGAGTTTTGAATAGTCTGCAGTGGTATTTCTTGCACAGCCATATTAATTCTATCTTCCAGCTCTTCTAACGACTGAGGTTTGGACTTATAGACCACAGATTTTAAATGGCCCCAAAGAAAGTAGTCCAGAGGACTTAAATCAGGTGATCGAGGTGGCCATTCAACATGCTCTCTTCGACCTACCCGTCTCTGTGGAAATATTTCATTTAGATATTGACGCACGTTAATTCCGTAATGAGGCGGAGCTCCATCTTGCTGATACCAAATACCATCTGACAATAGTTCGGGATTTAGCTCGTTTGGAAATAACCGAATTAATGCCGGAATAATTTGCTCGCGCAAAAGTTGTAAATACCGGTTGGAGTTTAAATTTTCTCTAAGAAAGAATGGTCCGATGATATGTCCTCTGATTATCCCCGCCCATACATTTAATTTTTGAGGGTGTTGGGTGTGACTTTCTTCCATCCAGTAAGGATTCTGATCAGCCCAGTAGCGACAGTTATGTCGATTTACAAAACCATCCAGGCAAAATGTTGATTCATCAGAAAATACTATGTTATTAACAAAGTTACTATTAATTTCAATGTTATCCATCATTTCCTGACAAAACTGCATCCTTCTATCAGGATCATCTACATTTAATTCCTGCACTAAATGTACTTTATACGGATGAAAGTTATTTTTGGACAATATCCTCCATACCGATCTCTGGCTAATACTGTGATGTAAAGCTAATTTAGGTACTGACGTTTTTGGTTCTTCTTGTAGATTCAGAAGGACATCAAGTGAATCATCTTCATTTGTGGCCCATTTACGTCGACCGGATTTTGTGCGATTTTTAACACTTCCTGTTTCGTGAAACTTTTACACAACCCTTGAAACTGTTGATTTTGAAATATGAGAATTTCTATCAGGGAATATTGCATTAAAAATATTGCATGCATCTTATAGAGATCTCTACCTATCTCCAAAACCAACCATCATTAACAACGTAATTCTTTCACGTTCACTTAGTTCACCCATAATTGAACAGCAATGTTAATATTTAACACGGAAACTATCTGTCAGTAACAGTAAACAAAAACACACAAATGTTTTATCAGAAAGCCGTGGAAAAAAGATGAAAGTCAACTTGTGACGGATTGAATTATTTTATTTAATATTTAGAAAACCACAAGTCGCACACCCACCAAATCCTATATCATTGTAATTGTTGGAAAAGTGTCTATTCGAAAATGTAAAAATATACAGGGTGATCTATTAAAAAAAATTGCTGATGACGTCATATCTCCAAAAATAGAGCAGCTGTTGAAAATCAAAGTACGTCACTGAATAGAATAAATAAAGCCATAAACATTTCTTTTAAAAGTAATAAGAAAACAACAGACGTTTAGCCAGAAATCAGGTGTTCCGACACATATGCCCAACCCTGTATAAAAAAATTGAGAACCAAATTCTATGAATTTTTCTGTCATTGAATTCATTTTGAAATCTCCTTGAAAATGCCCTGATGAGGCAAAACTGTTGTATACCTGCACGCGCCCGGAAATGCGACCGACCACATCTGGAACCGAAGATTTTACTACCCCATACATTTGAGTGTTGGGGTAAACAAGGCCATTGTACCATCTTCCCTTGTCGTGCTGAAGAAGGCAAGAGTCTACTGTCCTGACTTAGTCAGTCATCTGCAACGACCCGCTCGCGCTGTGACTCGAGTAATTGTTTGTGTAATCCCCCAAACTCCCAGTGCCTCAACAAACTCCCGCGTAAGAGCATTAGTTAGCAGTTAGCTTTCGTCAATTGCGTTTCTGTGTGTTGTTCTCCGTAGTAGGTAACGTCTAAAATGGATGTTAAAAAAGAAAAGTGGATTCAGAATGTCGAGTTTTTAAAGAAGAATGGACGTGGAAATATTTCTTTACTTTATTTAAAGAAAAACCTGTGTGCTTACTTTGCAATACAACTGTTGCAGTTTTAAAAGAAAATAACATTCAACGCCATTTCAAGAGCAAACATGAAAACCACTCCTACTCATCGTTAAGTGAAGAGGTGAAAAAAATTAAATCGAAAGATTTAATAAAAAAATTATCAAGTCAACAACAATTATTTCAGAGAGCTAATCATTCTCAAAGATGCGCTACGAAAGCCAGTTATGTGTTGGTTTATAATATTGCTAAATCTAATAAAGCATTTTCAGATGGTGAATTTATAAATCAGTGCATGATAGATGTGTGCGACATTATGTGCCCTGACAAGAAAATGATTTTCAGTCACTGTCTCTCTCAAGAAGAACAATCACCGAGAGAATTGAAAATATTGATAAAAATCTAATTTCACAACTGACTACAAAAACTCAAAAATTTATTTTTTATTCAATTACCATGGATGAAAGTACAGATATCAGCGATACTGCGCAGTTACTCATATTTGTAAGAGGAATCAACGCAAATTACAGAAGAACTTGCAGGGCTGCAGTCAATGAAAGGAACAACGACTGGTGCCGATATATTTTGTGAATTTGAAAATTGCATCGATAAACTTTGTTTACCTATTGATAAGCTATGTAATGTAACTACAGATGGTACTCCTAATATGGTTGGAATCAATCAAGGATTTGTTGGGAAATTTAATTCTAAGTATCCCGAAAATGATGTTGTTTTTTTGCATTGCCTTATACATCAGGGTGCTTTCTGTAAATCGGCTTTAGATATTGACCATATACTTAATATTGTTGTAAAACTAGTAAATATGATTCGTTCCAGAGGATTATTACATCGCCAGTTTCAACAGTTTTTGGAGTCCGTACATGCTGAGCATTCCGATATCCTGTATTATTCAAAAGTTCGTTGGTTAAGTGCTGGAAAAGTATTTGAAAGAATTTGGGATTTAAAAGACGATATTGTGAATTTTCTTCTTGATAAAGACATTTATAATCAATTTGACGTCTTAGAAAACGAAACGTGGCTTTCTGATTTCGCTTTTTTCACAGACCTCCTCGTACACATGAATAAACTTAATCTCAAATTGCAAGGAAAAAATCAGTTTCTTCACGATATTTGGCAATACCTGAAAAGTTTTAAATTACAGTTATTATTATTTGCTAATGAGATCTCTAAATCTGATTTTTCTCATTTTCCAAGAATACAATCTTTAAAATTCACTATATCAAACAATAAGATTAAAAAATACGAAATTAATTTGAGAAAACTATCTACAGAATTTGAAAGGAGATTTCAGGACTTTAGAAAAATGGAACCAGAGTTTAGTATTTTTGCGACCCCATTCAATGTTAATTACGAAGAAGTTGATGCAAAACTTGAGTTAATAGAACTGAACTGTAATACTCTCCTGAAACAAACTTTTCATGCAGTACCATTACTAGAATTTTATAAAAATTTAAGTCCAGATAATTTCCCAAATCTAATTACTCATGCAATGAAGATAATGACAATGTTCGGCTCATCTTATATATGCGAACAAATCTTTTCAACAATGAAGCTTAGGAAAACTTCTTTAAGAAACAGAATTACAGATGAGCACCTTTCATCAGTTTTAAGAATTTCTGCTTCGCAAATGGAACCGGACTATGATGAAATTTTGATGAAACAGTCTCAATTTCATTTTTCTCATGCACCATCAACCAGTAATGACACCAGAAAATAAAGTGATAATACTTCACATCAAGAATTACACTAAATTCATTTTATATTTTGTGCTTATAATTTTGTTACCTTTTGCTTTTTTACTATTAAAATAATAAGTGTATGTAATAATATATGTATATGTTTATAGAACACATAAATTAGTTAACGATTAAGCATTATTCTTTGACCCGCTACGATTGTCTAGTTATTACAAATGGCCCGTCTTAAAAAAAGTTTCCCCACCACTGATATAGACGATACACAATTAAAAGTTCTAATAAATAAAATAATATACAATACAAATAACTATAAGACAAATATGGATATTATTAATTATAATTTATGTTCAAATAAAAAACCGTTTTCAGTAATACACACAATTGAGCGCGTTTCTTAACATTATTTATTGGCCTATAAACACTTTTTCAGAGAATCGTATTAAAGGCATTCGTAATACCCTCTATGAGTTGTTCAACATTCTCGTAAGTATGACGGTAGACTGTGTTTTTAATAAAACCCCAGAAAAAATAATCCAAGACACTCAAATCGGGCGATCTAGCTGGCCAAGCTACAATTCCGCCGTTCCTAATCCACTGATTTGGATACATTTGATTTAAATAATTGCGAACATTTCTGGCATTGTGCGCTGGTGCACCATCTTGCTACCACCAGAACTTCTGAAGTTGAATTAGAGGAACAACAATTATCCAAATAATTAGAAATGTTTGTTTGAAGAAGATGTAAATATCGTTCACTGATTAGATACCCTTCGTACATAATTGGCCCTATTATATTTTCATCATAAATACCTGCCCAAACATTTACTCCAAAACGATGCTGTGGCCTAACACTTCGAACTTGTCTGGGATTTTCTGTTGTCCAATAATGTTCATTGTTGCGATTAAATACACCACTATTTGTGAATTTGCAATCATCGGTCCAAAGAATGTTTTTTAAAAAACCATCATCTTCACTGCACTTTTGAAGCAACCAATTACAAAATCCAAGACGTCTTAAATTATCACCAGGCACAGGTGTGTGGCCCAAATGAATTTTATATGGCTTATAATTTAATTTATTAAAAATTCTCCATCTTTGCATTGGTGGCAAATTTAATTCAGCTGCTACTTCGCGGCAAGAGGTTGATGGATTTTGATTTACCTAAATTATGTTTTGTAAGTAAACGTAAAATTAAAAAATTAAGATACATTTAGTATTACCATTTCCAAAATATGATTGCTATCTTCTTGGGTAATTTTATTACCGTATGCTTTGCGATGTTGAATCAATGATCCAAACTCTCCTAAATTTCTGTCCATCCGTAAAAAAAATGTTCGATGAGGTTGCCTTCTTTCTGGATACAGAGATACAGTGATATTTTTCACTGGCTAATACCGTATTTCTCTTTACTGAATAAAAAATACGTAACATATCACGCTTCTCTGAATTATCGAACGACATTTTTATTCATAAAGAATAATAATGTTTGACAAACAAAGCGCTATTCAGATGCTTCATTTCAAATGAAGCATTCAGATGTGACAAAAAATAAATATGGCGTCCATAAGAAATAAGAAAGTTGATAATGGTTCAAAAGAAATGAAATATGTTACATCTAAAAATCTTATGCCATCTATTAGATAATAAAAAAGTGCTTTAAGAAAGTCTTTACCATTTTTAAATATCTCCTCAAATAACAGAGATTTCAGTTTTTTAGACTTAACTCGAAAACAAAAGAATGTAAGTAATTGTTTCCAGTGGATTATTAATCAGCATAAAATTCTGTAAAAGTGCCAAAGTTAAGCATACCCTCTATCTCTTCTAATAAGCGAGATCCCCATGGTGGGCCTCGAATTTGAAACACCCTGTATACACCCACACAGTCGGACAGTCGATACCGTCTTTATTAAAGCAGCACTTTGTGATTATGCCATTATTATTGGAGATTTCAATATAATAACGCCTTCTAAAAAGAAAACCCTCGACGTATTCCTAAATAACTCCAGTTTAAAAAAAATCATACTCCCTCTACCTTCATTATGCCCAATAATCCCGACACCACTCCAGATATTTTCTTGTGCACAGCAAAATATACAGCCATTCATATCTAATGTAGAACTAACTCCGCTCACCTATCAATATTGTTTAAAATTGTCCTGACAACAAATTCCGCCTGTATACAAGACCATCTACAGTAAATGTGACATAAGCAAAGTTAATCAAATCTTAAACAACTTAAATCCTAATATTAACCACCGATCCATAATCACTCACTTCGTGGAGATATTTACTAATGCAATAGAAGATAATATTCCTAAAGTCAAACAACATTTATACAACTACCCACTACCCCTTTTTATTTTAAGACTAATAAAGCATAAACGACAAATCTATCGAGACTTTAAGCAAAACGATGGCAGAGCTCTCAAAAGACAATTTAATGCACTTAATAAACAAATTCAACATTAGAATCTTCATGAAAATTTATTTATATAACAATGTTCATTAAATTAAGTTTTTATACACTTAATATGAAATTGAAACTATGAGTTAACTGGTTTGCAGTCTAAGCCATCGATATGTATATGGGTGTTTACCCTTAGCATTCGATTTTTTGTTATAACAATGGAAAACATATTTTTGATATTTATAAATTATTTGTTAGTGAAATTGCCATTTCATTCCTTGCAAATATATGAAAGTATTTATTATACAGTGAGCTGATCATATTTTTTTATTATTTTTAAAATTACCAAGGTGATAATCATTTATTCTAATATAGATTATGAAAAAGCAATTACCCGTTTGAATAAACTATTGCATTCAAACGCAAAATTGTTTCTCTGAAAATCCATTCTGGAAAAATATGTATTACATATGTTTGAAGGCATTTAATAATACAGTGGGCTAATAATGTTTTTTTTTTTACTTTTAAAATTATCAAGATTATAATAATTTGTTTGTTCGATTATAGATTATGAGAAAGCAATTACACGTTTGAATAAAATTATTGCATTCAAACGTAAAATTGCTTCCTTGAAAATCCATACTCGAGAAAACAACAATTAATATTATAATCTTAGGATTTACAAATAATTTCTAATTTCTTAGGAATGCAATTATTTTATTGTTCCTTTGGCCCTATTCCACGACCCAAACTGTAAAACATAAATGACGGTTTTATAAGTAGAAATTTCTCCGTACGGGAAAGTATTCTGATCGTGAAAATGTTTTCAATGTTTTTTACGTTCAAAAATATTTTTTACGGAAATATCCGTTTTGGGGTCCCTAGAAATTTGTGTCTATGTGTGTCTGCCTGTGTGCGCTGTATCTCAAAAACTAATTGAGCAATTGATACGAAACTTTGAACACAAGTTTTATTTAATAATCCGAAGAACTGAAAAGATTTTGGTAAAATTTCGTACACCTGAAGTGGGTGTTTACCTTAATTGTTTTTGGTTTTTTTCTAATATTTTCTTAAATATGAAAAATATCACAAAAACATTTAAACAAATATTGAAGAAAATAAAGAAATGAACATCTTTGATTTGAAAATATTTTTCATAAATTCATTGTTATTCGGGAATTTTATTTTTCAATTTTGGTTTATAATTATGAAACGATAACAGTTACAGCAAATGTATGTTAATAATAATTGTAGAGAATGCCCAAATGAACAACTTATAAGGAATAAGTTTTTTTCGAAATCTCTTTAGTTTTGAGTAAACTGAGTTTTTGAATTTGAAGTAAAATTTTTCAATCTTTCATAATTTTGACGTTTTAAACGTCAGTTTCATCGGAGTCTACAAAACGTTCGATGTACATTTAAAATATGGTTTAAATTAAAAATAAACTATGAGAATAAGCGTAAATATAAATGATACCATCAAGTCGGAGAAAGTAACATGATGGCCACATCACCATAGTTTATTTTATTTTCATTTAAAAAACAAACAAGATTTAGAAAATCCAAACCATGTCTCCATCACATAATATTTAAACTAAAGTAAATTATAATAGTAAGGTACAAAAAAGCAAAACTTAAGCTATAATTAACACGTAATATTAATGACAGCAATGACTACATTAATATCGATTATAAATATTAAAATTAAAATTAAATTAAATCAGACAAAATTACATTGAATTAAATTAAAACAAATTAAATCAAATTAAACTAAAATTAAGGACTCTTTAATTCTTTTCTTAAAAACCCTTGGATTATCAAAGAAATATGTCACAATTTGTGTTCAATTTATTGAACATAATCATGGCTACTATTTATTTATTTTTTTTATAAACGAAGGAAGGTTGACAGGAATTCGGGTTGAGGAAGCGCGGATAATTTGGGAATTGACGTAGTCAACTAGCCACAACCGATAATTTGTATAATAATCATTTATAATGATGAAAGGGACATACACTAAACATCCATGGACCCGCACAGCCATTTTTCGTTCCGAAAAAGTGACCGCGCGGATAGGATTTGAACCCACGATCACGAGGCCCGTAAGCAGGAGCGCTACCCACTGGGCCACCGCGTCCCCATGGTTCTCATTAGTGGTGAATTTTTTCCAGATGATGTCTTTCTATTACCATAATAAAAAGTTATTTGGGAGCGAGTAGTTCGTATGGGACCGTTAAAATTAATAAATTGGATAATGTCGCTATTGTAGAAATTGTTTACACTTTTGTATAAGGTAACCATGTCGACCTGCGGGCGTCTATTCTTGAGAGAACATAAATTATATCGTAATAGGTGGGCACAATATAGCAGTTTAGAATTATAATAATTTTTTGGATATCATCTATACAGGGTGTAGTGGAACAAAACGGAACATAGGATTTTCAATGTAAATTTCTTTATACTGGAATATTATCTTCCCTGATCATTTTAGAAGAAACATGCAAATAAATGTTTTGTAGAGTAAAAATTCCTGCATGCAGTCATGCTATTATTTATTTTTTAGCATTCATAAAAACCCTTAAAAATGATAAAATAAGAATTTTCACGAAAATAATAGTTTCCATGAAATTAAACAAAAAAGGTGCGCTGTTGATTTGTTGGCTTCTGTCAAATTTGCACTTTTTCTTGAATAGAATACATTTTCAATGAAAAAACTTATGAAATATTCAATAAATTTGACAGAAGCCAACAAATCAACAGTGCACCGTTTTTGTTTAATTTCATGGAAACTATTATTTTCGTGAAAATTCTTATTTTATCATTTTTAAGGGTTTTTATGAATGCTAAAAAATAAATAATAGCATGACTGCATGCAGGAATTTTTACTCTACAAAACATTTATTTGCATGTTTCTTCTAAAATGATCAGGGAAGATAATATTCCAGTATAAAGAAATTTACATTGAAAATCCTATGTTCCGTTTTGTTCCACTACACCCTGTATGATTATTAAAAGACATTTAAATAAATAAAACTCTGTTGATTATAGTATTAGCAATAGTACAGTGGAACCTCACTTATACGAAACACTTCTCGTTCCCCGGCGATACTCCCATAAAGCATGGGTACTTAATTATTCACTTATACGAAACATCCACTTATAAGAAGGGATGATCGATCCCTCAATTTCGCTTTTTAACAGCACTCGGTTTGAAAATAATATTACAAAAAAAAAATGTCAGGCTTTGGAAGAAGTTTACAAAAACAATGTACAGGTTTGGAAGTAATTTACAAAAAAAAAATGTAGAGGTTTGGAAGAAATTTACAAAATCCATAAACGATACTTAAAAGTATTAGGTTTTAAACAGCAATTAAATTCATTGGTTTTTCTTTAACAGAAAAACAGCAATGAGGGTTGGAATGTGTTTGGACTTTCTGCAACGCTTATCTCGAGAAGAAAGTTTAAACATATATGGATTTTTTTTTAAACCCATGAGAGCACTCCGATGAAATTATTGTTATTGTCTTCAGCAGCAGTAATTAAATGTATAAATTTAAAAATCCATTAGAGATCAATTTCAATACCGATTCAATTAATTAGTTTATCTTTACCGGGAAAAAAATTATGAGCTATGAAATTTTTTTAACCTTCTGCAGCGCTCATTTCAAAAAGAAAATTACGGACAAAATATAGAGTGGAAGAAAAAAATACAAAATCCACTGGTGTTTAATTTCAAGAAAAAATCGATTGTTTTTACTCAAAAAAAAGGTTTGGAAAGAATTAATTTTGTTGCTTATACAAAAAGAAAAATACAAAGAAAATAGACTTGAAAAAAAAATTACAAAATCCACTGGAGGTACTCTAAAGCCTTTAATTTTAAGACAAATTCGAAAAAAGTTTGGAAAGAATGAATTTTGCTGCTTATATAAAAAAAAAAAGTCTTTTAATGAAAATACTTTTCGAATTTTTTAAATATCAAAAATTGTTTAAAATCCATAGTTCATCTGAAAATAAGGGCATTTTCCAACTGAATATAAGTTTTGGGGAACTTTTCCTGGCTTCTCATACTATTTTTAATTAACGAGATTTTGTTAATTATGTTTTCAATAACTTAAAAAAAATATTCTCAAGTTTTTTAGAAATTAAAATACTTTCGAAAATTAAAGTAATTTTAAGCATAATCGATACTGAATTTAATATAATTTTTGTAGGATTTTATCGCAACGTTTTATAGTTGTATAAAAATTTCAAAAATCCATAAATCGTATTTTTTATAAATCAAAAAATGGTGATGTGGCCATCATGTTACTTTCTCCGACTTGATGGTATCATAGCCATTTATATTTACGATTTCATGGTTTATTTTCAATTAAAATCATATTTTAAATGTACATCGAGCGTTTTGTAAACTCGGATGAAACTGACGTTTAAAACGTCAAAATTATGGAAGATGGAAAAATTATACTTCAAATTCAAAAACTCGGTTTACTCAAAAACTAACAAGATTTCGGAAAAAACGGATTCTTTAGAAGTTGTTCATTTTGGCATTCTCTACAATTATTATTGAAATAAATTTGCTGTAACTATTATCGTTTCATAATTATAAACCAAAAATTAAAAAAAAAAATAATTAATTCTTTTTCTCGAATAGCAATGATTTTATGAAAAATGTTTTTAAGCAAAAGATGTTCATTTCTTTGTTGTCTTCAAAGTTTGTTTAAATATTTTTGTAATATTTTTCATATTTAAGAAAATATTGGCTAAAAACAAAAAAACAGTTAAGGTAAACACCCACTTCCGGTGTACGAAATTTTATCAAAAGCTTTTCAGTTCTCCGGATTATCAAATAAGACGTATGTTCAAAATTTCATATCAATTGCTCCATTAGTTTTTGAGTTACTGCACACACAGGACAGACACACACACACACACACACACACACACACACACACACACACACACACAATTTTTTTACTTTATCCGTTACGAAGTACGAGAAAGTATTGTGATCGTGATTTTTTTTCAAATTTTTTTTTTACGGAAATATCCGTTTTAGGGTCCCTAGATGCCATTTCAACAATTTCTGGAAAAAAAAAATGTGTGTGTGTGGGTGTGTGTGTCTGGCTGTGCGCGCTGTATCTCAAAAACTAATAGAGCAATTGATATGAAACTTTGAACATCAGTCTGATTTGATAATCTGAAGAACTGAAAAGCTTTTGGTGAAATTTCGTACACCGAAAGTGGGCGTTTACCTTAACTGTTTTTTGGTTTTTGCCAATATTTTCTTAAATATGAAATATATCACAAAAATATTTAAACAAACTTTGAAGACAACAAAGGAATGGACATCTTTTGCTTGAAAACATTATTCATAAAATAATTTTTATTTAAAAAAATTATTTATTTTTTTAATTTTTGCTTTATAATTATAAAACTATAATAGTTACAGAAAATGTATGTTAATAATAATTGTAGAGAATGCTAAAATGAACAACTTATAAAGAATAAGTTTTTTTCGAAATCCCTTTAGTTTCTGAGTAAACTGATTGAAGTATAATCTTTCATAATTTTGACGTTTTAAACGTCAATTTCATCCGAGCTACAAAACGCTCGATATACATTTAAAATATGATTTCAATTGAAAATAAACCATGAAAACGTAAATATAAATGGCTTTGATACCATCAAGTCGGAGAAAGTAACATGATGGCCACATTACCATTTTTACTTTCTCCGTTACGAAATACGAGAAAGTATTGTGATCGTGATTTTTTTTTCAAAAATTTTTTTTACGGAAATATCCGTTTTGGGGTCCCTAGATGCCATTTCAACAATTTCTGGAAAAAAAAAATTGTGTCTGTGGGTGCGTGTATGTCTGTCGATGCGCGCTGTATCTCAAAAACTAATAGAGCAATTAATATGAAACTTTGAACATCTGTCTTATTTGATAATCTAAAGAACTGAAAAACTTTTGGTAAAATTTCGTACACCGAAAGTGGGCGTTTACCTTAGCTGTTTTTTGTTTTTTGTCAATATTTTCTTAAATATGAAAAATATCACAAAAACATTTAAACAAACTTTGAAGACAGCAAAGAAATGAAAATTGTTTGCTTAAAAAATTTTTTCATAAAATCATTTTTATTCGAGTAATAAATTAATTATTTTTTTTAAATTTTTGGTTTATAATTATAAAACGATAATAGTTACAGCAAATTTATATTAATAACAATTGTAGAGAATACTAAAATGAACAACTTATAAAGAATAAGTTTTTTTTCGAAATCGCTTTAGTTTTTGAATTTGAAGTATAATTTATTCATCTTTCATGATTTTGACGTTTTAAACGACAGTTTCATCCGAGTTTACACAACGCTCGATGTATATTTAAAATATGATTTCAATTGAAAATAAACCACGAAAGCGTAAATAAAAATAATACCATCAAGTCGGAGAAAGTCATGATGGCCACATCACCATTTTTTTAATATAAATTTTAGGCAACTTTATCCTGGCCTCTCATACTTTTTTAATTAACGAGATTTTGTTAATTAGGTTCTCAATAACTTAAAAAAAAATTATTCTCAATTCTTTTAGAAATTAAAATACTTTCGAAAATTAAAGTAATTTTCAGCATAATCGATACTGAATTTAATATAATTTTTGTAGGATTTTATCGCAACGTTTTATAATTGTTCAAAAATTTTAAAAATCCATAAATCGTGTTTTTTATAAATAAAAAAAAAAATGTATGTTTATGTCTGATTATATTAAGATAGTTAGACAACCGGTTTTAAAAATTTGTTATGATTTTATGAAGAATTTATGTTAAGTAAATTTTAAAATTTGAAGCTTGTGACGATCTTTTTGCAAAATTCGAAAATATTTGATCATTTGCTTTTATGTGTGATTATTTTAAAATCCATACAACGGATTTTGCAGATGTTTATAGATTCATGAAGCAAAATCAATTTAGAATCAAGTTACTGCGGTAATTGTTTTTCTATTTTTTTTTTCATCTTGAAAGTTGAATTTTGCTTTTGTTATTATTATTATTATTGCATTTCCGCAGAATTACGATAAGATAACGTGGAAGGTATGACAGGTGGGGGTTAGGGGTCTCCCCCCCCCCCCCCCCCCAGAGAGATATTTAAAAGGCCAGCGGTTACCTCCAAATCGTCAGTCTTAGTCCCGAGTACTGATAATCAGGCGAGCTTACCAATTTAAGATGAAATACTTAGCAGTTGTTGTCCTAGCCTTCGTCGTTTTGCAAGTAAGTTCCAACAAATATTATTACTTAATAAAGATAGGAAATTCTAATAAATAAATTCAAATCAACATTCTCTCAAAAATTGAAACGAGAAAGTATTGTGAAATTCCCGGCGCGTGCACCATTATTACATCAATTAATAAATAAGTCCATTTGCATCTTGTTAGCTAAGGATAACTTTTAATTTTATGAGAGGCCGCTTCAGACTCGGGGAACAAAAGCAGACAAAATACGTCAGAAATTAAACATTCAACTCATTAAAAATCATTGTTCGTAGAAATGGAGCCATTTTTAGGCGTGTTAAAAAAAAATATTTTTGTGTGCCGGAGAAGAGATAAACAATATAAATCATAGACAATACATTGTAGAAAAATTATATTTTCAATTGATAAAATAGCATTCTTTTGGTTTTGAAAGTCAACCAAGTTGTTTTTTTTTTAATATTCTGTTTCTAAATTTTGAACGGGTTAAATATTGCATTCATTTCACAAACTTTTATTCAAAAATATTGAATTTCTTAACAAAACCCGGTTTTCAGTTTGATTGTTAATTTTTGAAAATCACGATGTCGAACACAGATGAGATTAAGGATCATTTCACTTTCTTTGTTTGGAAAGTAAACAGTTTTCTTTCGTTAAGGTTCGTTACCGAAAACCATGGAATTATGCAAAATTCTGCCTATAATTATGAAGCTATAAATGAATTTTAAGCTTTTGGTGCAAATTCACTGATCGATTAGTTTGTTTTAGCAATTTTTCAAGTTATTGGTTGTATTTTTCGTTGCTGTTGCCGTTTTGATTCCACCTAGGAGTTGGCAATTGTTTCCATTGGTAATCAGAAGCGGATTATTTTCAATTAATTTTGAGCTTTTGGAGCAAATTTCTTGGCTATTATGGACAATTATTCAATACACTGTGTAGTGTAGTTATTTTGGCACCAAATTTTAAATTAGGAATTTATTTGCAAGATCAAATTTTCCGTTTCTGCACATGTGGAGTGTGTTTATCATTTTTGGCCCATAACCGTACCTTGTTTTATCAAAAGACGTAATACACAAAATTAATTTTTCGTTTTCCCAGTTTTTTTTTTTATTGTTGACGCCATTACTTTCTGATACATGTGAAATTACTAAGGAGGTAGAATAAAAATAACAATTTTCTGGTGTCCCAAATTTTTCACTTTATTGTGACTGGTTTCATCCTATTCGGGCATTATCAAATACTCGAAATTAATTAATTTTGAGATTTTTCATCAAATTCCGCCATTAGTTAAACTTTAAAAAGTGTTATTTCAATGTATTATATTTACTTTTTAATTTGCACTAATTTGTTTTATTATTGTTTTAGGGATGTTTGGCTAATCCCCAATTCGAGAAGCCGGACGAAGTCGCCAAGCTTCGCAAACAAGTATATGAGGAGATCATCAACGGATTGAAGGACATCCGGAAGGTCATAGTGATAACTAGGTCGGATCAAGGTAGTAAATTAGAATATCTATTGGATGCAAACTAGCACGGCCCATACAATGGAACCGAGTTTAGTGATCTTTAAGTACATACTATGTAAAATTCCCTATATAGTTATTCTGTAATAAATAATCATAATAATAATAATAGCTTTATTTCTCCACTATCGCACTCCATAACAAGAATACAAACTAAAAAAAAAATAGGTAGAAATCACATGGCGCCAATTCAAATTAGTGGAATCACGTTGCTACTTGTGATTGCTACTTTTTTTATACCTGCGATTTTAAACTGGGACTGTGGTCACGGCTGGTAAACATATGCTATGTTAGAACTTTTATGTATAAATTTCAACTTATGTTATATTAAAGTAACACAATTTTCCCTTTTATATTATTTTTTTTCACTTCACAGGAAGAACATTATAGTTTTAAGATTGCAAACAAAAATATTTTATCAAAAATCAGGTGTAATAAGCGAATTACTGCGGTCATTTGAGGGAAGTAATGTAATGAGAGAATAACTCGAACTCACAGAATGATTAGATCCTTCGTAAGATTTTTGAAATAATTCAAATTGACATCGCGTACGTCAAAATTTTATAAACATTATTTCAATATTAATTGCAATTACAGACGATTTTGGATAAAATGTTATATTATACTCATTTGGAATTACTCATTAGTCCCTTAAGAAAATTCCTCTTTCAAACTTTTTCTTGCGGGACTAATTACGTACATTCCATATTCGTATAATAAATAACTAGGAGTATTATTTTTGCAAAGCCTTCCTGCAAGTATATTTAACAATTACAAACTCTCAAAAAACCGTGAACGATATTACTTATATTTTTTTTACATTGAACCGGAATCCGTGGCTGGCGCATTAGCCAACAAGGGCACTGCAAAAAAAAATATCTTTGCAAGGCCTTACAGCAAGTATACAGGTGAAAAAAAAACGAAACATTTGAAATTCGTGAAATTTCGACCATTTTCAAACCGCCATAACTCGGCGTATTTTCAATCGATTTTGATGAATCTTTGGGGTGTCTCCTTTGAAGCCATGCATGCGAACTTAAGCGTAACCCCTTCCGCCCCCTGCGGAAAAAAATGTTTTTTCAGGAATCCATGTCCAACTTTGACGATGTGTACGGAGTTGGAAAAAATGTGTCGACTCGATCCTCCTAAAGGGCATTGAAATGTGTTAAATTACCTGTGCAGGACTCAAAAAACGAAGTTACTACGACGATTTGGCACAAAGTAATGGGTGTTTGAAAAAAAGTGCATTTTGTGTTTTTTGACTCATAAGTCTTTCGACAAAATTGTTTTCGATTTCACGAATGAAATTTTCTTTGCATGTTCTTTGAGGTATGCACGAAAATGATTGCTTACGCCTATAACTTGGTGCTAAATCGTCGTAGGAACTTCGTTTTTTGAGTCCTACACAGGTACACTACTCATTGATTGAACAAATTTAAGGTTACGGATCGTTGTACTCACTCTGAGGTGTTAATCTGCCAAGATACCATCGTGAAGGAAGTACCGATAAGGCATGGGAAGGAGTTTATTCTGTCGGTTATTGTTTTAACCAATATATGATAATCTGACGTTTAAATGTCACTGTCACTTTTGATATTTAAAGACGAACAGACGAATGCAGAGGGACTCGGCGGTCGGTAATTGTAATTGGCTAATAAGTATATAATATAGCGATGTACATAAGTGGTAATAATACATGTTACACATTTATGTACAACATTTAACATTTATATATGCTCTATATATTCGTAATGGGTCGCTTACGATTGGTGAAAACAGTTCAGTAATTTGTCAATTACAAACTGGAAGTAGGTATATTACCATATACTATATTATAGTATACTATACTTTTTCGCATCATATTAAATAATTACCTAAATATTTTTCTGTTTATATTAAATTGTATCGTCCTCATGTTTTTATTTCGTTAAATTGCAGCTGCGGCACTCCGCTGAAGACAGTGTGGCATTTATGGATACGTGTTTACACAAATAAATGGTAACCATAGTAACAACTGGAGAAAGTAAAATCGTCGTCATTTAATAGGCTGAAATCTGTTGGGCAATTAAACTGCCATCATTTTATTGGTCGTTACATATGGAGAAAAATAATTAGGCCGAGTAATAGACAGCTTTCTCAATCAAAAACGATCCAACAAGTTTATATTATTTAATAAGATGCGAAAAAAAAACTTATCACCGGCTGCTATTAAACATATCACAATTATATTCAACGCCACCACCAGACTAGGATATTTTCCCAGCCAGTGGAAAGTAGCCCATATTATACTTATATATAAAGAGGGAAAACCGTCAGAAGAAGCCCTATCATACAGACCTATAAGCTTACTTCCAATTCTATCTAAATCCTTTGAAAAAATATTTTTAAAGCGGCTGTTGCCAATACTAACTGACGCAAAAATAATTCCACAACACCAGTTTGGCTTTCGACAAGAACGCGCGATAATTGAACAGATACATAGACTAACAGAAAAATATAGGTCAAGTACGAAGCTGCATTCACACAACTCTATGATATAAACGCAGCCGTTCCTCAAGGGAACGTCCTGTACCAGACCTAACAACGTGCGAAGACAGCATCTCAGCAACCTATGCCGACGACACCTGCATAATGGCATCACACACAGAACCAAGTAAAGCCTCGAGCCTCTTGCAAAACCACCTTTTGAAGATTGAAAAATGGTTCAACAAGTGGCGAATCAGACTTAATGAAACAAAATCCATCCACATGACCTTCACTACAAGAAAAGACACCTGCCCACCAGTTTTCCTTAATAAATACTCAATACCACAACACGAAAGTGTCAAATATCTAGGCATGCACATATACCGCCGGTTAACCTGGAAAAAGCACATCTGTAGTACAGATGTACTAGCTTTTGGTTAACAATTGAAAAATGAGCATAGATAATAAGCTACTTATTTACAAAACTGTAATAAAGCCGATATGGACATATGATGCTGAGCTATGGGGCCCAGCAAGCAGCTCCAATATTAACAAAATTCAAAGATTCCAACCCAAAATGCGGAGGGGCATCATCAACGCCCATTGGTTTGTCCCAAACCGGGCGATACACAAAGACCTTAACATAAAGGAAATCAAGGAAAAATTAACATCACTGAGTGTAAAATACCAACAAAGGCTTGAAAGCCACCTAAATCATCTGGCAAGGGACTTACTCATCAAAACAACACATACAAGATCCCCTGGACCTCCCGATAAGATTCTAGCTTATAAACTATCAATACAACCATGCAGACACAACATAAAAAGTAAAACAAAAAGGCTGGTGTCTCCACAGGGTGAACCTTGCCGCATGTTTATAACTCATTCTGAAAACACTTACTTATTGAACAGAAATCCGTGACTGACGCATCAGTCAAAAAAGTTATTGCAAAAAAAATTGCAATGCCTTCCTGCAAGAACATTTAACAATTACAAACCCTCAAAAAACCGTGACAGATATTACTTATATCTTTTTTTTACATTTAACTGAAATCCGTGGCTGGGCATTAGTCAACATTGCAAAAAAAAAAAAAAAAATTGCAATGCCTTCTTGCAAGTATATTTAACAATTAAAAACTGTCAAAGGACCGTGACTGATATTAATTAAAAATTCTTGCCGAGCTTAAAACTACAGGTATATTACTTTGACACTGGTGATCAGAAGAAATTTTAAATTTTCTTTGTCACTTATTACACACAAAATTTAACACTGAATATAGTCCGTTTCTTCTCTCCGATGTCAAAATTAGGTATAGTGATGAATGCAAACAAATGTTTTTCAATTGCGTTAATAAAAGGTTGAAATTTACAATATGATTGCCTTCAATTTTAATATCTTCTTCGGGTATTTTTAATCTTGGTGATGAATCAGTATTGAACTCCACGTTAACTGGTGAAGGCATTATATTTTCTTGAAGACTGACAGAATTTGAAGAGTCGTCTTGTTGAATTCCACCTAATTTAATGTCAGTAATGGCCTCCTATTGCAATCAAAATCGGTTGTTGTTGTTGAAGCATATAATGGCGTTATGGCATCATCAAGATCAGAGAAGTTGTTGAAAAATTCAATGCATTTAATAGCTTCATATGTTTAACGTGTTCGTTGGTAGTTAAAGGATGAAGTGTGTTCTCATGCATCATAGGGCTGTCAGCCATTGTTGTTGAGGAGTAACTGATTGTCTCCAATGGTTGTAAATGGCTGCCAACTCTAGTTGTAGCAATTGTTGTCTGTGTACGCCTTTTTAAATTGTAGGATTGAATATTGATGCACTTTTTCCTCGCATTTTCTTGCCACTGCGTTTACCCATGATACTGGATCTAGTAAACCAAAAGAACATTCTCATTAAAAACTTAAATGAATCAAGTAAACTTCTGAAAAATAACACTCAAATCGGGCGATCTAGCTGGCCAAGCTACAGTTCCGCCTTTCCTAATCCACTGATTTTAATACATTTGATTTAAATAATTGCGAACATTTCTGGCATTGTGCGCTGGTGCACCATCTTGCTGCCACCAGAACTTCTGAAGTTGAATTAGAGGAACAACAATTATCCAAATAATTAGAAATGCTCGTTTGAAGAAGATGTAAATATCGTTCACTGATTAGATACCCTTCGTACATAATTGGCCCTATTATATTTTCATCATATATACCTGCCCAAATATTTACTCCAAAACGATGCTGTGGCCTAACACTTCGAACTTGTCTGGGATTTTCTGTTGTCCAATAATGTTCATTGTTGCGATTAAATACACCACTATTTGTGAATTTGCATTCATCGGTCCAAAGAATGTTTTTTAAAAAATCATCATCTGCACTGCACTTTTGAAGCAATCAATTACAAAATCCAAGACGTCTTAAATTATCACCAGGCACAGGTGTGTGGCCCAAATGAATTTTATATGGCTTATAATTGAATTTATTAAAAATTCTCCATCCTTGCATTGGTGGCAAATTTAATTCAGCTGCTACTTCGCGGCAAGAGGTTGATGGATTTTGATTTACCTAAATTATGTTTTGTAAGTAAACGTAAAATTAAAGTATTAAGATACATTTAGTATTGGGGTGGATCCGATATTCAAAGAATATTTGTGGCACAAAAAAGAATTTTAAAAATAATTTTTAAAAAGGCTAAAACCGACACTTATTTAAAGAAAACAATATACTTACCTTAGTATCGATTTATATCTACAAATGTGCTATCTATACGGTATCTAACTTAAAATCCTTTGAAAAAAATAATGTTTCGCACAAATATGATACTAGAAACGCTATGGGACTACGTACACCCAAACATGTTACTGCGTTGTACGAAAGATCTCCTTTTTACTTTCTCCGTTACGAAGTACGAGAAAGTATTGTGATCGTGATTTTTTTTTCAAAAATTTTTTTTACGGAAATATCCGTTTTGGGGTCCCTAGATGCCATTTCAACAATTTCTGGAAAAAAAAAAATTGTGTCTGTGTGTGTGTGTGTGTGTCTCTGTCTGTCTGTCTGTCTGTGTGTGTGTGTGTGTGTGTCTGTCTGTGTGCGCTGTATCTCAAAAACTAATAGAGCAATTGATATGAAACTTTCAACATACGTCTTATTTGATAATCTGAAGAACTGAAAAGCTTTTGGTAAAATTTCGTACACCGGAAGTGGGTGTTTACCTTAACTGTTTTTTGTTTTTTGCCAATATTTTCTTAAATATGAAAAATATCACAAAAACATTTAAACAAACATTGAAGACAACAAAGAAATGAACATCTTTTGCTTGAAAATATTTTTCATAAAATCATTGCTATTCGAGAAAAAAATTTATTAATTTTTTTTAACTTTTGGTTTATAATTATGAAACGATGATAGTTACAGCAAATTTGTGTGAATAATAATTGTAGAGAATAGCAAAATGAACAACTTCTAAAGAATAAGTTTTTTTCGAAATCTCGTTAGTTTTTGAGTAAACCGAGTTTTTGAATTTGAAGTATATTTTTTCCGTTTCATAATTTTGACGTTTTAAACGTCAGTTTCATCCAAGTTTACGCAACGCTCGATGTACATTTAAAATATGATTTCAATTGAAAATGAACCATGAAAACGTAAATATAAATGATACCATCAAGTCGGAGAAAGTAACATGATGGCCACATCACCATTTTTATTCATGTATAACGATATATAATAGACTACCACAGGATATAAAAAACATTAGAAATCTAAATAAATTCAAGAAAATGTCAAAAGAATTTCTCATTAAAAAGTGCTATTATACATTCACGGAATTTCTAAATGATCATGTATAGTAATCCGATGGGTCTAATATATAATGTGTGCTTGATGGTGTACTTTTTTTTACTCTCTATTTTTAAAGCTAAGACTATTTTGCCCTGTCTTTTATTTATTTACTATTTTATCAATTATTGATTGTTATCATTATATTTCTGCAATTTAAAAATGTAACATAGTTAGCTATTAACTGTATTTTAATTTAAATATATTTGACATGTACATCCACATAACAGTGGCGAAGTTACGAATAAAGAATTTGAATTTGAATTTGAATTTGAATTATTACTATTTCCAAAATATGATTGCTACCTTCTTGGGTAATTTTATTACCGTATGCTTTGCGATGTTGAATCAATGATCAAAACTCTCCTAAATTTCTGTCCATCCGTAGAAAAAATGTTCGATGAGGTTGCCTTCTTTCTGGATACACTTGTAAATATTTTTCACTGGCTAATACCGTATTTCTCTTTACTGAATAAAAAATACGTAACATATCACGCTTTTCTGAATTATCGAACGACATTTTTATTCATAAAGAATAATAATGTTTGACAAACAAAGCGCTATTCAGATGTTTCATTTCAAATTAAGCATTCAGATGTGACAAAAAATAAATATGGCGTCCATAAGAAATAAGAAAGTTGATGATGGTTCAAAAGAAACGAAATATGTTACATCTAAAAATCTTATGCCATCTATTAGATAATAAAAAAGTTCTTTGAGAAAGTCTTTACCATTTTTAAATATCTCGTCAAATAACTGAGATTTCAGTTTTTTGGACTTAACTCGAAAACTAAAGAATGTAAGTAATTTTTTCCAGTGGATTATTAATCAGCATAAAATTCTGTAAAAGTGCCAAAGTTAAGCATACCCTCTATCTCTTCTAATAAGCGAGATCCCCATGGTGGGCCTCGAATTTGAAACACCCTGTATACACCCACACAGTCGGATAGTCGATACCATCTTTATTAAAGCAGCACTTTGTGATTATGCCATTATTATTGGAGATTTCAATATAATAACGCCTTCTAAAAAGAAAACCCTCGACGTATTCCTAAATAACTCCAGTTTAAAAAAAATCATACTCCCTCTACCTTCATTATGCCCAATAATCCCGACACCACTCCAGATATTTTCTTGGACACAGCAAATATACAGCCATTCATATCTAATGTAGAACTAACTCCGCTCACCTATCAATATTGTTTAAAATTGACCTGGCAACAAATTCCACCTGTATACAAGACCATCTACAGTAAATGTGAAATAAGCAAAGTTAATCAAATCTTAAACAACTTAAATCCTAATATTAACCACCCATCCATAATCACTCACTTCCTGGAGATATTTACTAATGCAATAGAAGATAATATTCCTAAAGTCAAACAATATTTATACAACTACCCACTACCCCTTTTTATTTTAAGACTAATAAAGCATAAACGACAAATCTATCTAAGCAAAACGATGGCAGAGCTCTCAAAAGACAATTTAATGCACTTAATAAACAAATTCAACATTAGAATTTTCATGAAAATTTATTTATATAACAATGTTCATTAAATTAAGTTTTTATACACTTAATATGAAATTGAAACTATGAGTTAACTGGTTTGCAGTCTAAGCTATCAATATGTATGTGGGTGTTTACCCTTAGCATTCGAATTTTTGTTATAACAATGGAAAACATATTTTTGATATTTATAAATTATTTGTTAGTGAAATTGCCATTTCATTCCTTACAAATATATGAAAGTATTTATTATACAGTGGGCTGATCATATTTTTTTATTATTTTTAAAATTACCAAGGTTATAATAATTTATTCTAATATAGATTATGAAAAAGCAATTACCCGTTTGAATAAACTATTGCATTCAAACGCAAAATTGTTTCTCTGAAAATCCATTCTAGAAAAATATATATTACATATGTTTGAAGGCATTTAATAATACAGTGGGCTAATAATGTTTTTTTTTTACTTTTAAAATTATCAAGATTATTATAATTTGTTTGTTCGATTATAGATTATGAGAAAGCAATTACACGTCTGAATAAAATGATTGCATTCAAACGTAAAATTGGTTCCTTGAAAATCCATACTCGAGAAAACAACAATTAATATTATAATCTAAGAATTTACAAATAATTTCTAATTTCTTAGGAATGCAATTATTTTATTGTTCCTTTGGCCCTATTCCATCCACCACCCAAACTGTAAAACATAAATGACGGTTTTATAAGTAGAAATTTCTCCGTACGGGAAAGTATTCTGATCGTGAAAATGTTTTCAATGTTTTTTACGTTCAAAAATTTTTTTTACGAAAATATCCGTTTTGGGGTTCCTAGAAATTTGTGTCTATGTGTGTCTGCCTGTGTGCGCTGTATCTCAAAAACTAATTGAGCAATTGATACGAAACTTTGAACATAAGTCTTATTTAATAATCCGAAGAACTGAAAAGATTTTGGTAAAATTTCGTACACCGGAAGTGGGTGTTTACCTTAATTGTTTTTGGTTTTTTTCTAATATTTTCTTAAATATGAAAAATATCACAAAAACATTTAAACAAATATTGAAGACAATAAAGAAATGAACATCTTTGATTTGAAAATGATTTTCATAAATTCATTGTTATTCGAGAATTTTATTTTTCAATTTTGGTTTATAATTATGAAACGATAATAGTTACAGCAAATGTATGTTAATAATAATTGCAGAGAATGCCAAAATGAACAACTTATAAGCAATAAGTTTTTTTCGAAATCTCTTTAGTTTTGAGTAAACTGAGTTTTTGAATTTGAAGTAAAATTTTTCAATCTTTCATAATTTTGACGTTTTAAACGTCAGTTTCATCGGAGTCTACAAAACGTTCGATGTACATTTAAAATATGGTTTAAATTAAAAATAAACTATAATAATATGCGTAAATATAAATGATACCATCAAGTCGGAGAAAGTAACATGATGGCCACATCACCATTGTTTATTTTATTTTCATTTAAGAAACAAACCAGATTTAGAAAATCCAAACTATGTCTCCATCACATAATATTTAAACTAAAGTAAATAATAATAGTAAGGTACAAAAAAGCAAAACTTAAGCTATAATTAACACGTAATACTAATGACAGCAGTGACTACATTAATATCGATTATAAATATTAAAATTTAAATTAAATTAAATCAGACAAAATTACATTGAATTAAATTAAAACAAATTAAATCAAATTAAACTAAAATTAAGGACTCTTTAATTTTTTTTTAAACCCTTAGATTATCAAAAAAATATGTCACAATTTGTGTTCAATGTATTGAACATAATCATGGCTCCCATTTATTTATTTTTTTTATAAAGGAAGGAAGGTTGACAGGAATTCGGGTTGAGGAATCGCGGATAATTTGGGAATTGACGTAGTCAACTAGGGCATTCTGCCACAACCGATAATTTATATAATAATCATTTATAATGATGAAAGGGACATAGACTAAACATCCATGGACCCGCACGGCCATTTTTCGTTCCGAAAAAGAGACCGCGCGGATAGGATTTGAACCCACGATCACGAAGCCCGTAAGTGGGAGCGCTACCCATTGGGCCACCGCGGCCCCTTGGTTCTCATTAGTGGTGAATTTCTATTACCATAATAAAAAGTTATTTGAGAGCGAGTAGTTCGTATGGGACCGTTAAAATTAATAAATTGGATAATGTCGCTATTGTAGAAATTGTTTACACTTTTGTATAAGGTAACCATGTCGACCTGCGGGCATCTATTCTTAAGAGAACATAAATTGTATCGTAATACGTGGGCACAATATAGCAGAATTATAGTGAAACTTAAAATCCAAATACCGTGTGAACTTCTTTTGGATGCGTTCTAACCGTTCTATAAATATGCCGTATTGAGGAGACCAAATACTACATAAATATTGCAATAAATTAAGCACGTGACTTTTATACCGAGTGTCTGGGATAAGGGGCGAACATAGGGTTTTAACATGTAAAATTAAATATGTGTAATTATTAGCTCCCCTATTCATTTTAGAGAAAAATCGTAAAGGATTTTTTTTTAGAGAATCAAATATTGTAAATGTTTCATCCATTTAATTTACGTTTGTACCAGAATACACCTTAGAAATAATAAAAATAAGTTTAACAATTTACCATTTAATAAAAACCCTTGCCATGACTTTGACAAATGTCATGTTATGGTGAGAATAATTTTGCTGGTCAAATATCAATTCACGCATTGAAATTACTATTAACAATAATCTGAGTTATTCCAATGAAGAGAGCGTATTCATTATAAAAACATTTTGAAGTGGCGTCAGTTTACTCAGAGTTCGTGACATTACATGCAAACGGAACAGAAGGAACAACGATGAATTGGAAGAAACAATTTTGGGTTTGATAAATGCTGAACCAACAACTAGCATACGATGCATTGCTCGTGAGTGCAACGTGTCTAAATTCTCTGTACAGAAAATTTTGAAGAAGCATGGTTATCATTCTTAAAAACATCAATGCTATCAAGAGATACTGTTAGTGGATGAAGAAAGGAGGCGTGTATTCTGCGAAATAATGCAGGATCGATCAAATACAGACCATAATGAATGCTAATAATTTACTTCCATATAACAATAAAACAGTAAACATTCAGTTTTTAATAGAAAGACACCAATTGTTAATTTAAATCAAAGCACCAAATCTCTTGGGATTGCTGAGGACGAGCAACTCACCTGGTGTCAGCATGTTGATTATGTGTGTAGTAAATTAAATACTGCTTACCATGCAGTTCTTAAACTAAAACTAATTTTACCACGAGAGTCAATCATAACTCTTTACTACTCATAGGTATATCCTCATCTCTCCTATTATATACCAGCGTGGGAAAGAAGTCATATTCAAAGGATATTCATAACCCAGAAAAGAATATTACGATTAATTTTTAACAAAATTAGATTGGAGACTTGCCGTAGTTTATTTAAGGAGAACAACATACTTACATTAATATTCATTTACATATTTCAAATAGCAACATTTGCTGCGAATTAATAAAGTAACTAAAAATTAACTAAGCTTAACTTTTTGCAGTCTGTCTGTTTTACGGAAGAATGCTAGGTCACACTTTACAACGAGCCAAACGTTATTGTTTATAGTAATTACAATGCGTGAATTGATATCTGACTAGCAAACTTATTTTCTCCACAACATGACATTTGTCAAACTCATGGCAAGGGCTTTTTTTAATGGTACATTGTTCAACTTATTTTTATTATTTCTGAGGTGAATTCTGGTACAAACGTAAATTAAATGGATGATTCATTTACAATTTTCAATTCTCTAAAAAATATTCCTTTACGATTTTTCTCTAAAATGAATAGGGGAGCTAATAATTACACATTTTAAATTTTACATGTTAAATCCCTATGTTCGCCCCTTATCCCAGACACTCGGTATAAACTTATTAACTATAATACTAAGCTACTAAGCTGGATGACGGAAAACTTTGTAGGTTCACATAATGAAACCAAGCATTTTATTGGATTTTTTGAATATCATCTATGTGATTGTTAAAAGACATTTAAATAAATAAAACTCTGTTGATTATAGTATTATCAATAGTACAGTGGAACCTCACTTATACGAAGTCCACTTATACTAACACTTCTCTTTCCCCGGCGATACTCCGATAAAGCATGGGTACTTATAAAGGATGATCGATCCCCCAATTTCGCTTTTAACAGCACTCAGTTTGAAAATAATATTACAAAAAAAAATGACAGGCTTTGGAAGAAGTTTCCAAAAAAAATGTACAGGTTTGGAAGTAATTTACAAAATCCAAAATCCATTCTTTGCCAGAAAAACAGCAATGAGGGTTTTGGAATGTGTTTGGACTTTCTGCAACGCTTATCTCCAGAAGAAAATTTAAAAAATCCATGAGAGAACTCCGATGAAATTATTGTTATAGTCTTCAGCAGCAGTAATGAAATGTATAAATTTAAAAATCCATTAGAGATCAATTTCAATACCGATTCAATTAATTAGTTTATCTTTACCGGCAAAAAAATTAAGAGCTATGAAACTTTTTTAACCTTCTGTAGCGCTCATTTCAAAAAGAAAATTACGGACAAAATATAGAGTGAAAAAATAATACAAAATCCACTGGTGTTTCATTTCAAGAAAAAATCGATTGTTTACTCAAAAAAAAAATGGTGATGTGGCCATCATGTTACTTTCTCCGACTTTATGGTATCATAGCCATTTATATTTACGTTTTCATGGTTTATTTTCAATTGAAATCATATTTTAAATGTACATCGAGCGTTGCGTAAACTCGGATGAAACTGACGTTTAAATCGTCAAAATTATGGAAGATTGAAAAATTATACTTTAAATTCAATAACTCGGTTTACTCAAAAACTAACGAGATTTCGGAAAAAAAACTTATTCTTTAGAAGTTGTTCATTTTGGCATTCTCTACAATTATTATTCAAATAAATTTGCTGTAACTATTATCGTTTCGTAATTATAAACCAAAAATTAAAAAAAAAGAAATAATTTTCTTTCTCGAATAGCAATGATTTTATGAAAAATATTTTCAAGTAAAAGATATGCATTTCTTTGTTATCTTCAATGTTTGTTTAAATATTTTTGTAATATTTTTCATATATAAGAGAATATTGTCTAAAAACAAAAAACAGTTAAGGTAAACACCCACTTCCGGTACACGAAATTTTACCAAAAGCTTTTCAGTTCTTCGGATTATCAAATAAGACGTATGTTCAAAGTTTCATACCAATTGCTCCATTAGTTTTTAAGATACAGAACACACAGCCAGACACACACGCACACACACACACACACTATTTTTTTTGAATATAAGTTTTGGGCAACTTTATCCTGGCTTCTCAAACTTTTTTTAATTAACGAGATTTTGTTAATTATGTTTTCAATAACTTTAAAAAAATTATTCACAAGTCTTTTAGAAATTAAAATACTCGAAAATTAAAGTCATTTTCGGTAGTAATATACCTAGATCGAGGTTAATTATCAAAAAATAGTTTTTTGAGTACCTTGTTACCTGGTAATTTAACGAGACAATTGCCCTCATTTACTTACTAACCAATGAAATCGAATAACGTTGATGAGATGATCCAATAAAATTCTAATTACGATGCGTAACAGACCACGCTCTATGTTATGCATGGCAATTTACCCTGGGTCGTATCTAATCAGATAATCTCTCATGTTGGTATTGCCTAGCAACGCGTTGGTTCATTTTATATAACGTATAAAACATCAGTTATTGCCAGACTTTTAAGCAATTTGCTCCTGAATTCGATCTGTTTGTATTTGCGGGTGAAGTGTTAGTGCTTTCATCAGTAATAGTATTCATAGGCATCTCTCAAAATCTTGGTAAGCTCATTTTTACTACAATTATTGTGGCGCAGATAAATACACGTCTGACACTTGGTGTCACTAAATTTAATTTTTCAAATTAAGAAGTGTGAACTTTCTGTTCGGCCAATTGTCTTCCCGAATCTAACTCGTGACTGATTTTTCCTAGGCAATTATTGGCGTCTGGATCACTCTTGCTTGTTGCTTCTAGAAAATCGTGATCCTGCCGCTAATAATTGCCGGCAAAATCATAGGCACTCGTTATATTACTGTTGACAATAACATTTGTTGTCTGGTTATTAACCGAGAGCTTCAGCTCGAGGTTAATAACCAGTTGACAATAAATATTATGTCGAGATGAATTACTAAGGGCCGCTTTTACAATCGTCGGATAAATGGTGGTTAACTTATACTGTCTTTAACTAATCCCGTCGTTTATCTCTCAGTTAACGCACGCTGTCTTTTACAAACGCTTAGATAAATTTTCTCCCGAAACGCCAACGTTGGCAGCATTGCGGATACATGCGGTTGCGCAGTTTATAGAATTGGCATTTTTTGTTTTGCTTGCGGAAAGGTTAGAAAGTTGTGTTTGTAATCATTGTTGCGACCCTTGACCCCCTCGAGCTTCTTTTCAATATTCCACCTAGAAAAATGCCAGAATGCATATTTCTTAGAAACTAAGTTTGTCGCCCTCTAACCGCCCCTGTATGTTATACCGATTGCAGATCGCTATAAAGATGACTTTACACTGTATGATTTATGTCATATGATTTTGTCACGTATAAAATCACACAGACGGCTTAGCTTATGATTTTTAAGATATTGAGTTTACACTGTATGAAAAGGTTTTGTGAATGCGTGTGATTTCTGCGCGTGGTACGATGATAAACAGTTAGGTTATGTTTACTCTTTGTAGTTATGCTATGAATAAAGTGGGAATATATAAGATATTAAGCAATTATCAAGGAATAATCACGTTTGAGGACCATTGCAATGTGTCTTTTAGTAATATTACGCCAAAATTAATTATGTCTAGTAGAAAAAAATAATAGGAAAAGAAGGCTTTCGGCACATCAGTGTTTTCTGCGACGAGATTGTGAACGGGGCATGTTAAATTTAGGATTAATTGTTGCGATTCTAGTCAATTCTTCTCTCCGTCGATAATGTAGTTCAATGACATTATCGGTAATCATATGAAAAATCATAGCGAATAGGCGCTGTTCTATTCCCAAAAACATGCTGTGATTCGATATGATTTTGCTTATGACTTTCCTTATGACTAGTTCTGTATGATAAATCATACAGTGTGAACATAAAATTTGTGGCTATGACAAAATCATATGATAAAGTCATGTGATAAATCATACAATGTAAAGCCACCTTAATGCCGATATGGTGCGTGTGCTTGCTGTGCGCATTGCCTGCGAGTTAACCGAGATTTATCTACTGCTCCAAGCACCGGATAAGATAACTGCGAGTTATCTGCTTTTTAACCCTAACCCTGCTTTAACTAGGCATTGTAAAAGCGTATTTTCGCATTTAGTCCGGAGATAGTGTTAACCTTAATTTAACTGACAATTGTAAAAGCGGCCCTAAAAGGTAAAAAGTACGAAAAAAATGTGTTTTTGATAATTCATCCAAGCTCGCGGTATATTTGGGTAGATAATTTATCGAATGAAATAATAATAAGGATCAGGAGAAGTTATGGTTTATTACAAGCTGAATAGTTTAGTTTGCTACAAGAGTAATTGTAAAAATTAAAACTTAATGACAGTGACGTAACGTCATGAACATCATGTTTTTATAACCTTAAAAGCTACTCACCTAATTACCGTTTTTCTGTTATCGATTATGACAATGCAAAACATTGTTGTAATGTCAAGCTACCCCATTAATTATCGATTTTCTGTTATCGCATCTATTATTATGTGGTAAATTATCAGCATAATCGATACTGAATTTAATATAATTTTTGTAGGATTTTATCGCAACGTTTTATAATTGTTCAAAAATTTTAAAAATCCATAAATCGTGTTTTTACTTTCTCCGTTACGAAGTACGAGAAAGTATTGTGATCGTGATTTTTTTTCAATTTTTCTTTTACGGAAATATCCTGGAACAAAAATGTTTGTGCCTGTGTGTGTGTGTGTGTGTGTGTGTGTGTGTGTGTGTCTGTGTGTGTGTCTGCCTGCCTGTGTGCGATGTATCTCAAAAACTAATACAGCAATTGATATAAAACTTTAAACATACGTCTTATTTGATAATCCGAAGAGCTGAAAAGCTTTTGGTAAAATTTCGTACACCGGAAGTGGGTGTTTACCATAACTGTTTTTTGTTTTTTGCCAATATTTTCTTAAATATGAAAAATATCACAAAAATATTTAAACAAACATCGAAGACAACAAAGAAATGAACATCTTTTGCTTGAAAATATTTTTCATAAAATCATTGCTATTCGAGAAAAAAAATTAATAATTTGTTTTTAATTTTTGGTTTATAATTACGAAACGATAATAGTTACAGCAAATTTATGTGAATAATAATTGTAGAGAATGTCAAAATGAACAACTTCTAAAGAATAAGTTTTTTCGAAATCACGTTAATTTTTTACTAAACTGAGTTTTTTTAATTTGAAGTATAATTTTTCCATCTTTCATAATTTTGACGTTTTAAACGTCAGTTTCATCCGAGTTTACGCAACGTTCGATGTACATTTAAAATATGATTTCAATTGAAAATAAACCCATGAAAACGTAAATATAAAGTCGGAGAAAGTAACATGATGGCCACATCACCATTTTTTTATAAATAAAAAAAAATGTATGTTTATGATTATATAAAGATAGTTAGACAACCGGTTTTAAAAATTTGTTATGGATTTATGAAGCAGAATTTATGTTGAGTAAATTTTAAAATTTGAAGCTTGTGACGATCTTTTTTGCAAAATTCGAAAATATTTGATCATTTTCTTTTATGTGTGATTATTTTAAAATCCATACAACGGATTTTGCAGATGTTTATAGATTCATGAAGCAAAATCAATTTAGAATCAAGTTTAAATACTGCGGTAATTGTTTTTCTATTTTGTTTTATCTTGAAAGTTGAATTTTGCTTTTGTTATTATTATTATTATTATTATTGCATTTCCCCAGAATTACGATACGATAACGTGGAAGGTATGACAGGTGGGGGTTATGGGTCCCCCCGCCCCCCCAGAGAGATATTTAAAAGGCCAGCGGTTACCTCCAAATCGTCAGTCTTGTCCCGAGTACTGATAATCAGGCGAGCTTACCAGTTTAAGATGAAATACTTCGCAGTTATTGTCCTAGCCCTTGTCGTTTTGCAAGTAAGTACCAACAAATATTATTACTTAATAAAGATAGGAAATTTTAATAAATAAATTCTAATCAACATTCTCTCAAAAATGGACACTACGATAAAGTATTGTGAAATTCCCGGCGCATGCACCAGTATTGCAACAATTAATAAATAAGCCCATTTGCATCTCGTTAGCTAAGGATAACTTTTAATTTTATGAGAGGCCGCTTCAGACTCGGGGAACAAAAGCAGACAAAATACATCAGAAATTAAACATTCAACTCATTAAAAATCATTGTTCGTAGAAATTGAGCCATTTTTAGGCGAGATAAACATTATAAATCATAGACAATAAATTGTAGAAAAATTATATTTTCAATTGATAAAATAGCATTCTTTTGGTTTTGAAAGTCAACCAAGTTGTTTTTTTTAATACTCTGTTTCTAAATTTTGAACGGGTTAAATATTGCATTCATTTCACAAACTTTTATTCAAAAATATTGAATTTCTTAACAAACCCCGGTTTTCAGTTTGATTGTTAATTTTTGAAAATCACGATGTCGAACACAGATGAGATTAAGGATCATTTCACTTTCTTTGTTTGGAAAGTAAACAGTTTTCTTTCATTAAGGTTTTTTATAAACTCGTTACCGAAAACCATGGAATAATGCAAAATTCTGCCTATAATTATGAAGCTATAAATGAATTTTAAGCTTTTGGTGCAAATTCACTGATCGATTAGTTTGTTTTAACAATTTTTCAAGTTATTGGTTGTATTTTTCGTTGCTGTTGCCGTTTTGATTCCACCTAGGAGTTGGCAATTGTTTCCATTGGTAATCAGAAGCGGATTATTTTCAATTAATTTTGAGCTTTTGGAGCAAATTTCTTGGCAATTATGAACAATTATTCAATACACTGTGTAGTGTAGTTATTTTGGCACAAATTTTAAATTAGGAATTTATTTGCAAGATCAAATTTCGTTTCCGTTTCTGCACATGTGGAATGTGTGTTTACCATTTTTGGCCCATGACCGTACCTTGTCTTATCAAAAGACGTAATACACAAAATTAATTTTTCGTTTTCCCAGTTTTTTTTTTTATTGTTGAAGCCATTACTTTGTGATACATGTGGAATTACTAAGGAGGTAGAATAAAAATAACAATTTTCTGGTGTCCCAAATTTTTCACTTTATTGTGACTGGTTTCATCCTATTCGGGCATTATCAAACACACGAAATTAATTAATTTTGAGATTTTTCATCAAATTCCACCATTAGTTAAACTTTAAAAAGTGTTTTTTCAATGTATTGTATTTACTTTTTGATTTGCACTAATTTGTTTTATTATTGTTTTAGGGATGTTTGGCTAATCCCCAACTCGAGAAGCCGGAAGAAGTCGCCAAGCTTCGCAAACAAGTATATGAGGAGATCATCGACGGATTGAAGGACACCGGGAAGCTCATAGTGATACCTACGTCGAATTATGGTAATTTAAAACATGGATTTCATTGAACAGATTACCTGATGGAAGCTGGCACGGCCTATTCAATGGAGCCGAGTTTAATGATCTTTAAGTACATACTATGTAAAATTCCCTATATAGTTATTCTGTAATAAATAATCATAATAATAATAATAGCTTTATTTCTCCACTATCGCACTCCATTAACAAGAATACAAACTAAAAAAAAATAGGTAGAAATCACATGGCGCCAATTCAAATTAGTAGAAACTAGAGCAAAAATGCTACTTTTAAATCACGTTGCTACTTGTGTTGCTACTTTTTTATACCTGCGATTTTAAACTGTGACTGTGGTCACGGCTGGTAAACATATGCTATGTTAGAACTTTTATGTATAAATTTCAACTTATGTTATATTAAAGTAACACAATTTTCCCTTTTATATTATTTTTTTTACTTCACAGCAAGAACATTATAATTTTAAGATTGCAAACAAAAATATTTTATCAAAAATCGGGTGTAATAAGCGAATTACTGCAGTCATTTGAGGGAAGTAATGTAGTGAGAGAATAACTCGAACTCACAGAATGATTAGATCCTTCGTAAGATTTTTGAAATAACTCAAATTGACACCGCGTACGTCAAAATTTTATAAACATTATTTCAATATTTAATGCAATTACAGACGATTTTGGATAAAATGTTATATTATACTCATTTGGAATTACTCATTAGTCCCTTAAGAAAATTCATCTTTCAAACTTTTTCTTGCGGGACTACATACGTACATTCCATATTCGTATAATAAATCACTAGGAGTATTATTTTTGCAAAGCCTTCCTGCAAGTATATTTAACAATTACAAACTCTCAAAAAACAGTGACCGATATTACTTATATTTTTACTTTCTCCGTTACGAAGTACGAGAAAGTATTGTGATCGTAATTTTTTTTTCAAAATAAAATTTTTTTCACGGAAATATCCGTTTTGGGGTCCCTAGATGCCGTTTCAACAATTTCTGGAAAAAAATGTTTGTGTCTGTGTGTGTGTGTGTGTGTCTGTCTGTGCGCGCTGTATCTCAAAAACTAATAGAGAAATTAATATGAAACTTTGAACATACGTTTTATTTGATAATCTGAAGAACTGAAAAGCTTTTGGTAAAATTTCGTACACCGGAAGTGGGCGTTTACCTTAACAGTTTTTTGTTTTTTGCCAATATTTTCTTGATAATGAAAAATATCGCAAAAACATTTAAACAAACTTTGAAGACAACAAACAAATGAACATCTTTTGCTTGAAAACATTTTTCATAAAATTATTTTTATTCGAGAAAAAAATTATTATTTTTTCTAAATTTTTGGTTTATAATTATAAAACGATAATAGTTACAGCAAATTTATATTAATAATAATTGTAGAGAATGCTAAAATGAACAACTAATAAAGATTTTTTTTTTCGAAATCCTTTTAGTTTTTGAGTTTTTAAATTTGAAGTATAGTTTTTCCTTCTTTCATAATTTTGACATTTTAAACGTCAGTTTCATCCGAGTTTACACAACGCTCGATGTACATTTAAAATATTATTTCAATTGAAAATAAACCATGAAAACGTAAATATAAATGGCTATGATAACATCAAGTCGGAGAAAGTAACATGATGACCACATCACCATTTGTTTTATATTGAACTGGAATCCATGGCCAGGCATTAGTCAACAAGGGCACTGCAAAAAAAAATATTTTTGCAATGCCTTACTGCAAGTATACTGGTGAAAAAAAAACGAAACATTTTAAATTCGTGAAATTTCGACCATTTTCAAACCGCCATAACTCGGCATATTTTCAATCGATTTTCAATCTTTGGGGTGTCTCTTTTGAAACCATGCATGCGAACTTAAGCGTAACCCCTTCCACGCCCCTCTAGTACTCCTGTGAAAAAAAATGTGTTTTCAGGAAACCATGTCCAACTTTGACGATGTGTATGGAGTTGAAAAAATGTGTCTACTCGATTCACTATAAAGCCATTAATATTTGATCAATTCCCTATGCAGGACTTAAAGAACGAAGTTCCTACTACGATTTGTCACCAAGTTATGGGTGTTTGAAAAAAAGTGCATTTCTAAGGTACAAAATGGGATATTCATGATTTCGCGCAAACAATACCTCATATAATACATACCTCAAAAAACTTGCAAAAAACATTTCATTCGTGAAAACGAAAACAATTTTGTCGAAAAACTTCGGACTTACGGGTCAAAAAACCACAAAATGCACTTTTTTCAAACACCCATTACTTTGTGCCAAATCGTCGTAGGACCTTTGTTTTTTGAGTCCTGCACAGGTAATTGAACACATTTCAATGCCCTTTTAGTGGATCGAGTCGACACATTTTTTCCAACTCGGTACACGTTGCCAAAGTTGGACGTTTTTTGGCACAAAAACGTGTTTTTTTAATCGGGGGTTTAAGGGTTCGAAAAGGGATCATCCCAATCTGAGTTTACCCCCTTAAAGTAGGGCCAAAATGGGATTTTTCACGAAAGAATCGTCCAATCTAGTTGAAAAGTCGCGGAGTATGTGCGAAAACCCATAAAATGCACTTTTTTTCAATCACCCATAACTTGGTGCCAAATCGTCGTAGGAACTTTGTTCTTTGAGTCTTGCATACGGAATTGATCAAATGTTAATGCCTTTATGGTGGATCGAGTCGACAATTTTTTTTCTAACTCCGTACACATCGTCAAAGTTGGAAAAACATTTTTTTTCACAGGGTTGATAGAGGGGGACGGAAGGGGTTACGCTTAAGTTCGCATGACTTTAAAGAAGACACTTCAGTTTTTCGCCCTCAAAGATTCATCAAAATCGATTGAAAATACGCCAAGTTATGACGGTTTGCAAATGGTCGAAATTTCACGAATTTCAAGTGTTTCATTTTTTTCCACCAGTATACAGGGTGGGGCACCGCATACGACGCGATCATTTTAAGGAAAACCATGCAACTTCGTGTTATTTTCTTCAAATGGATAGATGTAGGATAGTTGTATGCACAACTTAAAATTATTACGAGATATACAGGGTGTCCTTCAAAAAAGATACACATCAAAGTTAGGTTTTTTTTTTTAATGGAACACCCGGTATTTTTTGTCATTTTTGAATTCTAGGGAACAAATAAAGGTGAGTTACTTCAATATTCCCTATACCTATCGTTTACCGTTTTCAAAATATTTAAAGATCGAAATTATTATATTATCATGGAGATATGAATGCAGAATTATTCACTAAGTGGGTTGAAAGTAAGATAATACCAAATTTAGAAGAGCCTTCGTTGCGACCACTACCTCTTGCCTTCTTCGGCACGACACAGGAAAATGGCACAAAGGTCTTGTTTACCACAACACTCAGCGGGGTCTCAAGTTTACAATGTTGTAAAGCGGCCCAAAAATCCGGCGTGTGCTAAAATCGGTCGGCCCTTTTTACCTGCTTGTCAATACAGATATTTAATGCGTCGCAACATGATTGCAATAATGAAATTCATAAGAAAATTATTATCAATAAGAATATCTGCTGTTCAATGAAAAAGGATTGATAAATAATGCAAAAAATAAAAATAAATTAAAATATAGAGTTATTAATTTTAATGTAATATATGTACAATGTGTAATTTATAAATTAATAAAATAAAAATAAAGGAGTACAATATCATAACAGTTGCCAATACCACGGAATCCATAAATTGTATTCAAAATGTAATCATCAAGCGAGCTAGGCCTATTTCGAAATTCAAGCACCCACAACTGACCATATATGAGCATGTAGAACAACTGTCAAAGAGGCAATAAAAACCTGTACTTTTGATATATAGGTTTTTTGTTTAGAATTCTTATGCGTCTATACTATTTTGTTTGTATAATATACCATGTAAACAATTTATATTTTTTGTTCAATCTGGCTGAAAGACTTAGGTCGCTGGCCCATTGTATTCCTCTAAGGAGGGCAATAAACGATTATTATTATTATCATAACAGATTTTTTTCTACTCCCAGATTTTATTATATTTTTTATAAATTCAATAGCTGCATTTTAATGTTATTCATTATAATACAGATTTTCATTATGATTCAAATTTGTAACCAATAAAATAATCACATTAAAATCAAAGTTGCCATACGCATAGCAGAAATATAAAATTTGATAGATGAAGATTGTCATTCATAAACAACCTCCACTGTGAAATTTTTTCTTACTTTCAGTTTGATTATTTCTTTCATTGCGCCATCTTATGGTTTGACCCAATAGTAGATCTCCATTCGGTCAAAATAAACCAATGTTTCATCATAATAGTGATTATGTTTTTAAGGATTCATTGCATAAACATGCGTTATGGAATAGTGTTAACCCAAAGTGTAATTTTCATTGACGAAATAATTTAAGTTGATATCCATCCGTAAATGACATTATTTGTCAATACATTAATAATTAAATAACAGTCATTTAAATTGGGCTGTCACCCAAAAATGAACGAATGCACGAATTTATTAACCTATAATCAAACATTACATAATCGAAATTATAGCCACTTGGTTGGTTAAACCATTTTTTATATTTTTATTCTGACTAGTTTACATTTTTACAACCAATGTACAATTTTAATTTCGGCGTCAAAAAAAAGCGCCACTCGAAAAATAGCGAAAAAACTCGTTTTTTCAAACCGTCGTAACTTGGTTCAATTTGGTCGAAAATCGATTAATCTTTCAGTTTGGGAAATATTTAAGTTTTATCTTTAAGAATGTGTAGTTGATTTTGATCCCAAGTCCAACCCACCCGCCGTAACATCGCGATGGGAAAAAAATTACGGTTTGAAAAATCGAGTTTTTTCGAGATTTTTCAAGTGGCGCTTTTTTTTGACGCCGAGTGTATAAGCGAAAACATTTTTCTTCTGTACAGGGTTGGGCAAATGTGACGGAACACCTGATTTCTGGCTAAACGTCTATTGATTTCTTATTACTTTTAAAAGAAATGTTTATTGGTTTATTTATTCTATTCAGTGACATACTTTAATTTTCAACAGCTGCTCTATTTTTCGAGGTATGACGTCATCGGCAATTTTTTTAAATGGATCACCCTGTATATTTTTACATTTTCGAATAGATGCTTTTCCATCAATTACAATGATATGGGGTTTGGTGGGTGTGCGATTTGTGGTTTTCTAAATATTAAATAAAATAATGGAAAATTAAATTTTTATTACAAAATATTGAGCATTTGATATTAAGAAAAAAAAATCATAATAAATGTTCAAAATGGTGACCTTCAGTAGCCTGACAATAGCCTAAATGATCAACGAAGGCTTTTAAAGAGTTTTGAATAGTCTGCAGTGGTATTTCTTGCACAGCCATATTAATTCTATCTTCCAGCTCTTCTAACGACTGAGGTTTGGACTTATAGACCACAGATTTTAAATGGCCCCAAAGAAAGTAGTCCAGAGGACTTAAATCAGGTGATCGAGGTGGCCATTCAACATGCCCTCTTCGACCTACCCGTCTCTGTGGAAATATTTCATTTAGATATTGACGCACGTTAATTCCGTAATGAGGCGGAGCTCCATCTTGCTGATACCAAATACCATCTGACAATAGTTCGGGATTTAGCTCGTTTGGAAATAACCGAATTAATGCCGGAATAATTTGCTCGCGCAAAAGTTGTAAATACCGGTTGGAGTTTAAATTTTCTCTAAGAAAGAATGGTCCGATGATATGTCCTCTGATTATCCCCGCCCATACATTTAATTTTTGAGGGTGTTGGGTGTGACTTTCTTCCATCCAGTAAGGATTCTGATCAGCCCAGTAGCGACAGTTATGTCGATTTACAAAACCATCCAGGCAAAATGTTGATTCATCAGAAAATACTATGTTATTAACAAAGTTACTATTAATTTCAATGTTATCCATCATTTCCTGACAAAACTGCATCCTTCTATCAGGATCATCTACATTTAATTCCTGCACTAAATGTACTTTATACGGATGAAAGTTATTTTTGGACAATATCCTCCATACCGATCTCTGGCTAATACTGTGATGTAAAGCTAATTTAGGTACTGACGTTTTTGGTTCTTCTTGTAGATTCAGAAGGACATCAAGTGAATCATCTTCATTTGTGGCCCATTTACGTCGACCGGATTTTGTGCGATTTTTAACACTTCCTGTTTCGTGAAACTTTTACACAACCCTTGAAACTGTTGATTTTGAAATATGAGAATTTCTATCAGGGAATATTGCATTAAAAATATTGCATGCATCTTATAGAGATCTCTACCTATCTCCAAAACCAACCATCATTAACAACGTAATTCTTTCACGTTCACTTAGTTCACCCATAATTGAACAGCAATGTTAATATTTAACACGGAAACTATCTGTCAGTAACAGTAAACAAAAACACACAAATGTTTTATCAGAAAGCCGTGGAAAAAAGATGAAAGTCAACTTGTGACGGATTGAATTATTTTATTTAATATTTAGAAAACCACAAGTCGCACACCCACCAAATCCTATATCATTGTAATTGTTGGAAAAGTGTCTATTCGAAAATGTAAAAATATACAGGGTGATCTATTAAAAAAAATTGCTGATGACGTCATATCTCCAAAAATAGAGCAGCTGTTGAAAATCAAAGTACGTCACTGAATAGAATAAATAAAGCCATAAACATTTCTTTTAAAAGTAATAAGAAAACAACAGACGTTTAGCCAGAAATCAGGTGTTCCGACACATATGCCCAACCCTGTATAAAAAAATTGAGAACCAAATTCTATGAATTTTTCTGTCATTGAATTCATTTTGAAATCTCCTTGAAAATGCCCTGATGAGGCAAAACTGTTGTATACCTGCACGCGCCCGGAAATGCGACCGACCCCATCTGGAACCGAAGATTTTACTACCCCATACATTTGAGTGTTGGGGTAAACAAGGCCATTGTACCATCTTCCCTTGTCGTGCTGAAGAAGGCAAGAGTCTACTGTCCTGACTTAGTCAGTCATCTGCAACGACCCGCTCGCGCTGTGACTCGAGTAATTGTTTGTGTAATCCCCCAAACTCCCAGTGCCTCAACAAACTCCCGCGTAAGAGCATTAGTTAGCAGTTAGCTTTCGTCAATTGCGTTTCTGTGTGTTGTTCTCCGTAGTAGGTAACGTCTAAAATGGATGTTAAAAAAGAAAAGTGGATTCAGAATGTCGAGTTTTTAAAGAAGAATGGACGTGGAAATATTTCTTTACTTTATTTAAAGAAAAACCTGTGTGCTTACTTTGCAATACAACTGTTGCAGTTTTAAAAGAAAATAACATTCAACGCCATTTCAAGAGCAAACATGAAAACCACTCCTACTCATCGTTAAGTGAAGAGGTGAAAAAAATTAAATCGAAAGATTTAATAAAAAAATTATCAAGTCAACAACAATTATTTCAGAGAGCTAATCATTCTCAAAGATGCGCTACGAAAGCCAGTTATGTGTTGGTTTATAATATTGCTAAATCTAATAAAGCATTTTCAGATGGTGAATTTATAAATCAGTGCATGATAGATGTGTGCGACATTATGTGCCCTGACAAGAAAATGATTTTCAGTCACTGTCTCTCTCAAGAAGAACAATCACCGAGAGAATTGAAAATATTGATAAAAATCTAATTTCACAACTGACTACAAAAACTCAAAAATTTATTTTTTATTCAATTACCATGGATGAAAGTACAGATATCAGCGATACTGCGCAGTTACTCATATTTGTAAGAGGAATCAACGCAAATTACAGAAGAACTTGCAGGGCTGCAGTCAATGAAAGGAACAACGACTGGTGCCGATATATTTTGTGAATTTGAAAATTGCATCGATAAACTTTGTTTACCTATTGATAAGCTATGTAATGTAACTACAGATGGTACTCCTAATATGGTTGGAATCAATCAAGGATTTGTTGGGAAATTTAATTCTAAGTATCCCGAAAATGATGTTGTTTTTTTGCATTGCCTTATACATCAGGGTGCTTTCTGTAAATCGGCTTTAGATATTGACCATATACTTAATATTGTTGTAAAACTAGTAAATATGATTCGTTCCAGAGGATTATTACATCGCCAGTTTCAACAGTTTTTGGAGTCCGTACATGCTGAGCATTCCGATATCCTGTATTATTCAAAAGTTCGTTGGTTAAGTGCTGGAAAAGTATTTGAAAGAATTTGGGATTTAAAAGACGATATTGTGAATTTTCTTCTTGATAAAGACATTTATAATCAATTTGACGTCTTAGAAAACGAAACGTGGCTTTCTGATTTCGCTTTTTTCACAGACCTCCTCGTACACATGAATAAACTTAATCTCAAATTGCAAGGAAAAAATCAGTTTCTTCACGATATTTGGCAATACCTGAAAAGTTTTAAATTACAGTTATTATTATTTGCTAATGAGATCTCTAAATCTGATTTTTCTCATTTTCCAAGAATACAATCTTTAAAATTCACTATATCAAACAATAAGATTAAAAAATACGAAATTAATTTGAGAAAACTATCTACAGAATTTGAAAGGAGATTTCAGGACTTTAGAAAAATGGAACCAGAGTTTAGTATTTTTGCGACCCCATTCAATGTTAATTACGAAGAAGTTGATGCAAAACTTGAGTTAATAGAACTGAACTGTAATACTCTCCTGAAACAAACTTTTCATGCAGTACCATTACTAGAATTTTATAAAAATTTAAGTCCAGATAATTTCCCAAATCTAATTACTCATGCAATGAAGATAATGACAATGTTCGGCTCATCTTATATATGCGAACAAATCTTTTCAACAATGAAGCTTAGGAAAACTTCTTTAAGAAACAGAATTACAGATGAGCACCTTTCATCAGTTTTAAGAATTTCTGCTTCGCAAATGGAACCGGACTATGATGAAATTTTGATGAAACAGTCTCAATTTCATTTTTCTCATGCACCATCAACCAGTAATGACACCAGAAAATAAAGTGATAATACTTCACATCAAGAATTACACTAAATTCATTTTATATTTTGTGCTTATAATTTTGTTACCTTTTGCTTTTTTACTATTAAAATAATAAGTGTATGTAATAATATATGTATATGTTTATAGAACACATAAATTAGTTAACGATTAAGCATTATTCTTTGACCCGCTACGATTGTCTAGTTATTACAAATGGCCCGTCTTAAAAAAAGTTTCCCCACCACTGATATAGACGATACACAATTAAAAGTTCTAATAAATAAAATAATATACAATACAAATAACTATAAGACAAATATGGATATTATTAATTATAATTTATGTTCAAATAAAAAACCGTTTTCAGTAATACACACAATTGAGCGCGTTTCTTAACATTATTTATTGGCCTATAAACACTTTTTCAGAGAATCGTATTAAAGGCATTCGTAATACCCTCTATGAGTTGTTCAACATTCTCGTAAGTATGACGGTAGACTGTGTTTTTAATAAAACCCCAGAAAAAATAATCCAAGACACTCAAATCGGGCGATCTAGCTGGCCAAGCTACAATTCCGCCGTTCCTAATCCACTGATTTGGATACATTTGATTTAAATAATTGCGAACATTTCTGGCATTGTGCGCTGGTGCACCATCTTGCTACCACCAGAACTTCTGAAGTTGAATTAGAGGAACAACAATTATCCAAATAATTAGAAATGTTTGTTTGAAGAAGATGTAAATATCGTTCACTGATTAGATACCCTTCGTACATAATTGGCCCTATTATATTTTCATCATAAATACCTGCCCAAACATTTACTCCAAAACGATGCTGTGGCCTAACACTTCGAACTTGTCTGGGATTTTCTGTTGTCCAATAATGTTCATTGTTGCGATTAAATACACCACTATTTGTGAATTTGCAATCATCGGTCCAAAGAATGTTTTTTAAAAAACCATCATCTTCACTGCACTTTTGAAGCAACCAATTACAAAATCCAAGACGTCTTAAATTATCACCAGGCACAGGTGTGTGGCCCAAATGAATTTTATATGGCTTATAATTTAATTTATTAAAAATTCTCCATCTTTGCATTGGTGGCAAATTTAATTCAGCTGCTACTTCGCGGCAAGAGGTTGATGGATTTTGATTTACCTAAATTATGTTTTGTAAGTAAACGTAAAATTAAAAAATTAAGATACATTTAGTATTACCATTTCCAAAATATGATTGCTATCTTCTTGGGTAATTTTATTACCGTATGCTTTGCGATGTTGAATCAATGATCCAAACTCTCCTAAATTTCTGTCCATCCGTAAAAAAAATGTTCGATGAGGTTGCCTTCTTTCTGGATACAGAGATACAGTGATATTTTTCACTGGCTAATACCGTATTTCTCTTTACTGAATAAAAAATACGTAACATATCACGCTTCTCTGAATTATCGAACGACATTTTTATTCATAAAGAATAATAATGTTTGACAAACAAAGCGCTATTCAGATGCTTCATTTCAAATGAAGCATTCAGATGTGACAAAAAATAAATATGGCGTCCATAAGAAATAAGAAAGTTGATAATGGTTCAAAAGAAATGAAATATGTTACATCTAAAAATCTTATGCCATCTATTAGATAATAAAAAAGTGCTTTAAGAAAGTCTTTACCATTTTTAAATATCTCCTCAAATAACAGAGATTTCAGTTTTTTAGACTTAACTCGAAAACAAAAGAATGTAAGTAATTGTTTCCAGTGGATTATTAATCAGCATAAAATTCTGTAAAAGTGCCAAAGTTAAGCATACCCTCTATCTCTTCTAATAAGCGAGATCCCCATGGTGGGCCTCGAATTTGAAACACCCTGTATACACCCACACAGTCGGACAGTCGATACCGTCTTTATTAAAGCAGCACTTTGTGATTATGCCATTATTATTGGAGATTTCAATATAATAACGCCTTCTAAAAAGAAAACCCTCGACGTATTCCTAAATAACTCCAGTTTAAAAAAAATCATACTCCCTCTACCTTCATTATGCCCAATAATCCCGACACCACTCCAGATATTTTCTTGTGCACAGCAAAATATACAGCCATTCATATCTAATGTAGAACTAACTCCGCTCACCTATCAATATTGTTTAAAATTGTCCTGACAACAAATTCCGCCTGTATACAAGACCATCTACAGTAAATGTGACATAAGCAAAGTTAATCAAATCTTAAACAACTTAAATCCTAATATTAACCACCGATCCATAATCACTCACTTCGTGGAGATATTTACTAATGCAATAGAAGATAATATTCCTAAAGTCAAACAACATTTATACAACTACCCACTACCCCTTTTTATTTTAAGACTAATAAAGCATAAACGACAAATCTATCGAGACTTTAAGCAAAACGATGGCAGAGCTCTCAAAAGACAATTTAATGCACTTAATAAACAAATTCAACATTAGAATCTTCATGAAAATTTATTTATATAACAATGTTCATTAAATTAAGTTTTTATACACTTAATATGAAATTGAAACTATGAGTTAACTGGTTTGCAGTCTAAGCCATCGATATGTATATGGGTGTTTACCCTTAGCATTCGATTTTTTGTTATAACAATGGAAAACATATTTTTGATATTTATAAATTATTTGTTAGTGAAATTGCCATTTCATTCCTTGCAAATATATGAAAGTATTTATTATACAGTGAGCTGATCATATTTTTTTATTATTTTTAAAATTACCAAGGTGATAATCATTTATTCTAATATAGATTATGAAAAAGCAATTACCCGTTTGAATAAACTATTGCATTCAAACGCAAAATTGTTTCTCTGAAAATCCATTCTGGAAAAATATGTATTACATATGTTTGAAGGCATTTAATAATACAGTGGGCTAATAATGTTTTTTTTTTTACTTTTAAAATTATCAAGATTATAATAATTTGTTTGTTCGATTATAGATTATGAGAAAGCAATTACACGTTTGAATAAAATTATTGCATTCAAACGTAAAATTGCTTCCTTGAAAATCCATACTCGAGAAAACAACAATTAATATTATAATCTTAGGATTTACAAATAATTTCTAATTTCTTAGGAATGCAATTATTTTATTGTTCCTTTGGCCCTATTCCACGACCCAAACTGTAAAACATAAATGACGGTTTTATAAGTAGAAATTTCTCCGTACGGGAAAGTATTCTGATCGTGAAAATGTTTTCAATGTTTTTTACGTTCAAAAATATTTTTTACGGAAATATCCGTTTTGGGGTCCCTAGAAATTTGTGTCTATGTGTGTCTGCCTGTGTGCGCTGTATCTCAAAAACTAATTGAGCAATTGATACGAAACTTTGAACACAAGTTTTATTTAATAATCCGAAGAACTGAAAAGATTTTGGTAAAATTTCGTACACCTGAAGTGGGTGTTTACCTTAATTGTTTTTGGTTTTTTTCTAATATTTTCTTAAATATGAAAAATATCACAAAAACATTTAAACAAATATTGAAGAAAATAAAGAAATGAACATCTTTGATTTGAAAATATTTTTCATAAATTCATTGTTATTCGGGAATTTTATTTTTCAATTTTGGTTTATAATTATGAAACGATAACAGTTACAGCAAATGTATGTTAATAATAATTGTAGAGAATGCCCAAATGAACAACTTATAAGGAATAAGTTTTTTTCGAAATCTCTTTAGTTTTGAGTAAACTGAGTTTTTGAATTTGAAGTAAAATTTTTCAATCTTTCATAATTTTGACGTTTTAAACGTCAGTTTCATCGGAGTCTACAAAACGTTCGATGTACATTTAAAATATGGTTTAAATTAAAAATAAACTATGAGAATAAGCGTAAATATAAATGATACCATCAAGTCGGAGAAAGTAACATGATGGCCACATCACCATAGTTTATTTTATTTTCATTTAAAAAACAAACAAGATTTAGAAAATCCAAACCATGTCTCCATCACATAATATTTAAACTAAAGTAAATTATAATAGTAAGGTACAAAAAAGCAAAACTTAAGCTATAATTAACACGTAATATTAATGACAGCAATGACTACATTAATATCGATTATAAATATTAAAATTAAAATTAAATTAAATCAGACAAAATTACATTGAATTAAATTAAAACAAATTAAATCAAATTAAACTAAAATTAAGGACTCTTTAATTCTTTTCTTAAAAACCCTTGGATTATCAAAGAAATATGTCACAATTTGTGTTCAATTTATTGAACATAATCATGGCTACTATTTATTTATTTTTTTTATAAACGAAGGAAGGTTGACAGGAATTCGGGTTGAGGAAGCGCGGATAATTTGGGAATTGACGTAGTCAACTAGCCACAACCGATAATTTGTATAATAATCATTTATAATGATGAAAGGGACATACACTAAACATCCATGGACCCGCACGGCCATTTTTCGTTCCGAAAAAGTGACCGCGCGGATAGGATTTGAACCCACGATCACGAGGCCCGTAAGCAGGAGCGCTACCCACTGGGCCACCGCGTCCCCATGGTTCTCATTAGTGGTGAATTTTTTCCAGATGATGTCTTTCTATTACCATAATAAAAAGTTATTTGGGAGCGAGTAGTTCGTATGGGACCGTTAAAATTAATAAATTGGATAATGTCGCTATTGTAGAAATTGTTTACACTTTTGTATAAGGTAACCATGTCGACCTGCGGGCGTCTATTCTTAAGAGAACATAAATTATATCGTAATAGGTGGGCACAATATAGCAGTTTAGAATTATAATAATTTTTTGGATATCATCTATACAGGGTGTAGTGGAACAAAACGGAACATAGGATTTTCAATGTAAATTTCTTTATACTGGAATATTATCTTCCCTGATCATTTTAGAAGAAACATGCAAATAAATGTTTTGTAGAGTAAAAATTCCTGCATGCAGTCATGCTATTATTTATTTTTTAGCATTCATAAAAACCCTTAAAAATGATAAAATAAGAATTTTCACGAAAATAATAGTTTCCATGAAATTAAACAAAAAAGGTGCGCTGTTGATTTGTTGGCTTCTGTCAAATTTGCACTTTTTCTTGAATAGAATACATTTTCAATGAAAAAACTTATGAAATATTCAATAAATTTGACAGAAGCCAAGAAATCAACAGTGCACCGTTTTTGTTTAATTTCATGGCAACCATTACTTTCGTGAAAATGATCATTTTTATTTTATCATTTTTTAGGGTTTTTATGAGTGCCAAAAAATAAATAATAGCATGACTGCATGCAGGAATTTTTACTCTACAAAACATTTATTTACATGTTTCCTCTAAAATGATCAGGGAAGATGATATTCCAGTATAAAGGAATTAACATTGAAAATCCTATGTTCCGTTTTGTTCCACTACACCCTGTATGATTATTAAAATACATTTAAATAAATAAAACTCTCTTGATTATAGTATTATCAATAGTACAGTGGAACCTCACTTATACGAAACACTTCTCTTTCCCAGGCGATACTCCCATAAAGCATGGGTACTTAATTATTCACTTATACGAAACATCCACTTATAAGAAGGGATGATCGATCCCTCAATTTCGCTTTTTAACAGCACTCGGTTTGAAATTAATATTACAAAAAAAAAATGTCAGGCTTTGGAAGAAGTTTACAAAAACAATGTACAGGTTTGGAAGTAATTTACAAAAAAAAATGTAAAGGTTTGGAAGAAATTTACAAAATCCAAAATCCATTAACTTATTTGGTTTTCTTTGCCAGAAAAACAGCAATGAGGGTTGGAATGTGTTTGGACTTTCTGCAACGCTTATCTCGAGAAGAAAGTTTAAACATATATGGATTTTTTTTTAAACCCATGAGAGCACTCCGATGAAATTATTGTTATTGTCTTCAGCAGCAGTAATTAAATGTATAAATTTAAAAATCCATTAGAGATCAATTTCAATACCGATTCAATTAATTAGTTTATCTTCACCGGGAAAAAAATTATGAGCTATGAAATTTTTTTAACCTTCTGCAGTGCTAATTTCAAGAAGAAAATTACGGACAAAATATAGAGTGGAAGAAAAAACTACAAAATCCACTGGTGTTTAATTTCAAGAAAAAATCGATTGTTTTTACTCAAAAAAAAAGGTTTGGAAAGAATTAATTTTGTTGCTTATACAAAAAGAAAAATACAAAGAAGATAGACTTGAAAAAAAAAATTACAAAATCCACTGGAGGTACTCTAAAGCCTTTAATTTTAAGACAAATTCGAAAAAAGTTTGGAAAGAATGAATTTTGCTGCTTATATAAAAAAAAATGTCTTTCAATGAAAATACTTTTCGAATTTTTTAAATATCAAAAATTGTTTAAAATCCATAGTTCATCTGAAAATAAGGGCATTTTCCAACTGAATATAAGTTTTGGGGAACTTTTCCTGGCTTCTCATACTATTTTTAATTAACGAGATTTTGTTAATTATGTTTTCAATAACTTAAAAAAAATATTCTCAAGTTTTTTAGAAATTAAAATACTTTCGAAAATTAAAGTAATTTTAAGCATAATCGATACTGAATTTAATATAATTTTTGTAGGATTTTATCGCAACGTTTTATAGTTGTTTAAAAATTTCAAAAATCCATAAATCGTGTTTTTTATAAATCAAAAAATGGTGATGTGGCCATCATGTTACTTTCTCCGACTTGATGGTATCATAGCCATTTATATTTACGATTTCATGGTTTATTTTCAATTAAAATCATATTTTAAATGTACATCGAGCGTTTTGTAAACTCGGATAAAACTGACGTTTAAAACGTCAAAATTATGGAAGATGGAAAAATTATACTTCAAATTCAAAAACTCGGTTTACTCAAAAACCAACAAGATTTCGGAAAAAACTGATTCTTTAGAAGTTGTTCATTTTGGCATTCTCCACAATTATTATTCAAATAAATTTGCTGTAACTATTATCGTTTCATAATTATAAACCAAAAATTAAAAAAAAAATAAATAATTCTTTTTCTCGAATAGCAATGATTTTATGAAAAATGTTTTTAAGCAAAAGATGTTCATTTCTTTGTTGTCTTCAAAGTTTGTTTAAATATTTTTGTAATATTTTTCATATTTAAGAAAATATTGGCTAAAAACAAAAAAACAGTTAAGGTAAACACCCACTTCCGGTGTACGAAATTTTATCAAAAGCTTTTCAGTTCTCCGGATTATCAAATAAGACGTATGTTCAAAGTTTCACATCAATTGCTCCATTAGTTTTTGAGATACAGCACACACAGGACAGACACACACGACATACACAGACACACACAATTTTTTTACTTTATCCGTTACGAAGTACGAGAAAGTATTGTGATCGTGATTTTTTTTCAAATTTTTTTTACGGAAATATCCGTTTTGGGGCCCTAGATGCCATTTCAACAATTTCTGGAAAAAAAAAATTGTGTCTGTGTGTGCGTGTATGTCTGTCGATGCGCGCTGTATCTCAAAAACTAATAGAGCAATTAATATGAAACTTTGAACATCTGTCTTATTTGATAATCTAAAGAACCGAAAAACTTTTGGTAAAATTTCGTACACCGAAAGTGGGCGTTTACCTTAACTGTTTTTTGTTTTTTGTCAATATTTTCTTAAATATGAAAAATATCACAAAAACATTTAAACAAACTTTGAAGACAGCAAAGAAATGAAAATCGTTTGCTTAAAAAATCTTTTCATAAAATCATTTTTATTCGAGTAATAAATTAATTTTTTTTTTTAATTTTTGGTTTATAATTATAAAACGATAATAGTTACAGCAAATTTATATTAATAACAATTGTAGAGAATACTAAAATGAACAACTTATAAAGAATAAGTTTTTTTTCGAAATCGCTTTAGTTTTTGAATTTGAAGTATAATTTATTCATCTTTCATGATTTTGACGTTTTAAACGTCAGTTTCATCCGAGTTTACACAACGCTCGATGTATATTTAAAATATGATTTCAATTGAAAATAAACCACGAAAGCGTAAATAAAAATAATACCATCAAGTCGGAGAAAGTCATGATGGCCACATCACCATTTTTTTAATATAAATTTTAGGCAACTTTATCCTGGCCTCTCATACTTTTTTAATTAACGAGATTTTGTTAATTAGGTTCTCAATAACTTTAAAAAAATTATTCTCAAGTCTTTTAGAAATTAAAATACTTTCGAAAATTAAAGTAATTTTCAGCATAATCGATACTGAATTTAATATAATTTTTGTAGGATTTTATCGCAACGTTTTATAATTGTTCAAAAATTTTAAAAATCCATAAATCGTGTTTTTTATAAATAAAAAAAAAAATGTATGTTTATGTCTGATTATATTAAGATAGTTAGACAACCGGTTTTAAAAATTTGTTATGATTTTATGAAGAATTTATGTTAAGTAAATTTTAAAATTTGAAGCTTGTGACGATCTTTTTGCAAAATTCGAAAATATTTGATCATTTGCTTTTATGTGTGATTATTTTAAAATCCATACAACGGATTTTGCAGATGTTTATAGATTCATGAAGCAAAATCAATTTAGAATCAAGTTTAAATACTGCGGTAATTGTTTTTCTATTTTTTTTTTCATCTTGAAAGTTGAATTTTGCTTTTGTTATTATTATTATTATTGCATTTCCGCAGAATTACGATAAGATAACGTGGAAGGTATGACAGGTGGGGGTTAGGGGTCTCCCCCCCCCCCCAGAGAGATATTTAAAAGGCCAGCGGTTACCTCCAAATCGTCAGTCTTGTCCCGAGTACTGATAATCAGGCGAGCTTACCAATTTAAGATGAAATACTTAGCAGTTGTTGTCCTAGCCTTCGTCGTTTTGCAAGTAAGTTCCAACAAATATTATTACTTAATAAAGATAGGAAATTCTAATAAATAAATTCAAATCAACATTCTCTCAAAAATTGAAACGAGAAAGTATTGTGAAATTCCCGGCGCGTGCACCATTATTACATCAATTAATAAATAAGTCCATTTGCATCTTGTTAGCTAAGGATAACTTTTAATTTTATGAGAGGCCGCTTCAGACTCGGGGAACAAAAGCAGACAAAATACGTCAGAAATTAAACATTCAACTCATTAAAAATCATTGTTCGTAGAAATGGAGCCATTTTTAGGCGTGTTAAAAAAAATATTTTTGTGTGCCGGAGAAGAGATAAACAATATAAATCATAGACAATACATTGTAGAAAAATTATATTTTCAATTGATAAAATAGCATTCTTTTGGTTTTGAAAGTCAACCAAGTTGTTTTTTTTTTAATATTCTGTTTCTAAATTTTGAACGGGTTAAATATTGCATTCATTTCACAAACTTTTATTCAAAAATATTGAATTTCTTAACAAAACCCGGTTTTCAGTTTGATTGTTAATTTTTGAAAATCACGATGTCGAACACAGATGAGATTAAGGATCATTTCACTTTCTTTGTTTGGAAAGTAAACAGTTTTCTTTCGTTAAGGTTCGTTACCGAAAACCATGGAATTATGCAAAATTCTGCCTATAATTATGAAGCTATAAATGAATTTTAAGCTTTTGGTGCAAATTCACTGATCGATTAGTTTGTTTTAGCAATTTTTCAAGTTATTGGTTGTATTTTTCGTTGCTGTTGCCGTTTTGATTCCACCTAGGAGTTGGCAATTGTTTCCATTGGTAATCAGAAGCGGATTATTTTCAATTAATTTTGAGCTTTTGGAGCAAATTTCTTGGCTATTATGGACAATTATTCAATACACTGTGTAGTGTAGTTATTTTGGCACCAAATTTTAAATTAGGAATTTATTTGCAAGATCAAATTTTCCGTTTCTGCACATGTGGAGTGTGTTTATCATTTTTGGCCCATAACCGTACCTTGTTTTATCAAAAGACGTAATACACAAAATTAATTTTTCGTTTTCCCAGTTTTTTTTTTTATTGTTGACGCCATTACTTTCTGATACATGTGAAATTACTAAGGAGGTAGAATAAAAATAACAATTTTCTGGTGTCCCAAATTTTTCACTTTATTGTGACTGGTTTCATCCTATTCGGGCATTATCAAATACTCGAAATTAATTAATTTTGAGATTTTTCATCAAATTCCGCCATTAGTTAAACTTTAAAAAGTGTTATTTCAATGTATTATATTTACTTTTTAATTTGCACTAATTTGTTTTATTATTGTTTTAGGGATGTTTGGCTAATCCCCAATTCGAGAAGCCGGACGAAGTCGCCAAGCTTCGCAAACAAGTATATGAGGAGATCATCAACGGATTGAAGGACATCCGGAAGGTCATAGTGATAACTAGGTCGGATCAAGGTAGTAAATTAGAATATCTATTGGATGCAAACTAGCACGGCCCATACAATGGAACCGAGTTTAGTGATCTTTAAGTACATACTATGTAAAATTCCCTATATAGTTATTCTGTAATAAATAATCATAATAATAATAATAGCTTTATTTCTCCACTATCGCACTCCATAACAAGAATACAAACTAAAAAAAAAATAGGTAGAAATCACATGGCGCCAATTCAAATTAGTGGAATCACGTTGCTACTTGTGATTGCTACTTTTTTTATACCTGCGATTTTAAACTGGGACTGTGGTCACGGCTGGTAAACATATGCTATGTTAGAACTTTTATGTATAAATTTCAACTTATGTTATATTAAAGTAACACAATTTTCCCTTTTATATTATTTTTTTTCACTTCACAGGAAGAACATTATAGTTTTAAGATTGCAAACAAAAATATTTTATCAAAAATCAGGTGTAATAAGCGAATTACTGCGGTCATTTGAGGGAAGTAATGTAATGAGAGAATAACTCGAACTCACAGAATGATTAGATCCTTCGTAAGATTTTTGAAATAATTCAAATTGACATCGCGTACGTCAAAATTTTATAAACATTATTTCAATATTAATTGCAATTACAGACGATTTTGGATAAAATGTTATATTATACTCATTTGGAATTACTCATTAGTCCCTTAAGAAAATTCCTCTTTCAAACTTTTTCTTGCGGGACTAATTACGTACATTCCATATTCGTATAATAAATAACTAGGAGTATTATTTTTGCAAAGCCTTCCTGCAAGTATATTTAACAATTACAAACTCTCAAAAAACCGTGAACGATATTACTTATATTTTTTTTACATTGAACTGGAATCCGTGGCTGGCGCATTAGCCAACAAGGGCACTGCAAAAAAAAATATCTTTGCAAGGCCTTACAGCAAGTATACAGGTGAAAAAAAAACGAAACATTTGAAATTCGTGAAATTTCGACCATTTTCAAACCGCCATAACTCGGCGTATTTTCAATCGATTTTGATGAATCTTTGGGGTGTCTCCTTTGAAGCCATGCATGCGAACTTAAGCGTAACCCCTTCCGCCCCCTGCGGAAAAAAATGTTTTTTCAGGAATCCATGTCCAACTTTGACGATGTGTACGGAGTTGGAAAAAATGTGTCGACTCGATCCTCCAAAAGGGCATTGAAATGTGTTAAATTACCTGTGCAGGACTCAAAAAACGAAGTTACTACGACGATTTGGCACAAAGTAATGGGTGTTTGAAAAAAAGTGCATTTTGTGTTTTTTGACTCATAAGTCTTTCGACAAAATTGTTTTCGATTTCACGAATGAAATTTTCTTTGCATGTTCTTTGAGGTATGCACGAAAATGATTGCTTACGCCTATAACTTGGTGCTAAATCGTCGTAGGAACTTCGTTTTTTGAGTCCTACACAGGTACACTACTCATTGATTGAACAAATTTAAGGTTACGGATCGTTGTACTCACTCTGAGGTGTTAATCTGCCAAGATACCATCGTGAAGGAAGTACCGATAAGGTATGGGAAGGAGTTTATTCTGTCGGTTATTGTTTAAACCAATATATGATAATCTGACGTTTAAATGTCACTGTCACTTTTGATATTTAAAGACGAACAGACGAATGCAGAGGGACTCGGCGGTCGGTAATTGTAATTGGCTAATAAGTATATAATATAGCGATGTACATAAGTGGTAATAATACATGTTACACATTTATGTACAACATTTAACATTTATATATGCTCTATATATTCGTAATGGGTCGCTTACGATTGGTGAAAACAGTTCAGTAATTTGTCAATTACAAACTGGAAGTAGGTATATTACCATATACTATATTATAGTATACTATACTTTTTCGCATCATATTAAATAATTACCTAAATATTTTTCTGTTTATATTAAATTGTATCGTCCTCATGTTTTTATTTCGTTAAATTGCAGCTGCGGCACTCCGCTGAAGACAGTGTGGCATTTATGGATACGTGTTTACACAAATAAATGGTAACCATAGTAACAACTGGAGAAAGTAAAATCGTCGTCATTTAATAGGCTGAAATCTGTTGGGCAATTAAACTGCCATCATTTTATTGGTCGTTACATATGGAGAAAAATAATTAGGCCGAGTAATAGACAGCTTTCTCAATCAAAAACGATCCAACAAGTTTATATTATTTAATAAGATGCGAAAAAAAAACTTATCACCGGCTGCTATTAAACATATCACAATTATATTCAACGCCACCACCAGACTAGGATATTTTCCCAGCCAGTGGAAAGTAGCCCATATTATACTTATATATAAAGAGGGAAAACCGTCAGAAGAAGCCCTATCATACAGACCTATAAGCTTACTTCCAATTCTATCTAAATCCTTTGAAAAAATATTTTTAAAGCGGCTGTTGCCAATACTAACTGACGCAAAAATAATTCCACAACACCAGTTTGGCTTTCGACAAGAACGCGCGATAATTGAACAGATACATAGACTAACAGAAAAATATAGGTCAAGTACGAAGCTGCATTCACACAACTCTATGATATAAACGCAGCCGTTCCTCAAGGGAACGTCCTGTACCAGACCTAACAACGTGCGAAGACAGCATCTCAGCAACCTATGCCGACGACACCTGCATAATGGCATCACACACAGAACCAAGTAAAGCCTCGAGCCTCTTGCAAAACCACCTTTTGAAGATTGAAAAATGGTTCAACAAGTGGCGAATCAGACTTAATGAAACAAAATCCATCCACATGACCTTCACTACAAGAAAAGACACCTGCCCACCAGTTTTCCTTAATAAATACTCAATACCACAACACGAAAGTGTCAAATATCTAGGCATGCACATATACCGCCGGTTAACCTGGAAAAAGCACATCTGTAGTACAGATGTACTAGCTTTTGGTTAACAATTCAAAAATGAGCATAGATAATAAGCTACTTATTTACAAAACTGTAATAAAGCCGATATGGACATATGATGCTGAGCTATGGGGCCCAGCAAGCAGCTCCAATATTAACAAAATTCAAAGATTCCAATCCAAAATGCGGAGGGGCATCATCAACGCCCATTGGTTTGTCCCAAACCGGGCGATACACAAAGACCTTAACAGGAAGGAAATCAAGGAAAAATTAACATCACTGAGTGTAAAATACCAACAAAGGCTTGAAAGCCACCTAAATCATCTGGCAAGGGACTTACTCATCAAAACAACACATACAAGATCCCCTGGACCTCCCGATAAGATTCTAGCTTATAAACTATCAATACAACCATGCAGACACAACATAAAAAGTAAAACAAAAAGGCTGGTGTCTCCACAGGGTGAACCTTGCCGCATGTTTATAACTCATTCTGAAAACACTTACTTATTGAACAGAAATCCGTGACTGACGCATCAGTCAAAAAAGTTATTGCAAAAAAAATTGCAATGCCTTCCTGCAAGAACATTTAACAATTACAAACCCTCAAAAAACCGTGACAGATATTACTTATATCTTTTTTTTACATTTAACTGAAATCCGTGGCTGGGCATTAGTCAACATTGCAAAAAAAAAAAAAAAAATTGCAATGCCTTCTTGCAAGTATATTTAACAATTAAAAACTGTCAAAGGACCGTGACTGATATTAATTAAAAATTCTTGCCGAGCTTAAAACTACAGGTATATTACTTTGACACTGGTGATCAGAAGAAATTTTAAATTTTCTTTGTCACTTATTACACACAAAATTTAACACTGAATATAGTCCGTTTCTTCTCTCCGATGTCAAAATTAGGTATAGTGATGAATGCAAACAAATGTTTTTCAATTGCGTTAATAAAAGGTTGAAATTTACAATATGATTGCCTTCAATTTTAATATCTTCTTCGGGTATTTTTAATCTTGGTGATGAATCAGTATTGAACTCCACGTTAACTGGTGAAGGCATTATATTTTCTTGAAGACTGACAGAATTTGAAGAGTCGTCTTGTTGAATTCCACCTAATTTAATGTCAGTAATGGCCTCCTATTGCAATCAAAATCGGTTGTTGTTGTTGAAGCATATAATGGCGTTATGGCATCATCAAGATCAGAGAAGTTGTTGAAAAATTCAATGCATTTAATAGCTTCATATGTTTAACGTGTTCGTTGGTAGTTAAAGGATGAAGTGTGTTCTCATGCATCATAGGGCTGTCAGCCATTGTTGTTGAGGAGTAACTGATTGTCTCCAATGGTTGTAAATGGCTGCCAACTCTAGTTGTAGCAATTGTTGTCTGTGTACGCCTTTTTAAATTGTAGGATTGAATATTGATGCACTTTTTCCTCGCATTTTCTTGCCACTGCGTTTACCCATGATACTGGATCTAGTAAACCAAAAGAACATTCTCATTAAAAACTTAAATGAATCAAGTAAACTTCTGAAAAATAACACTCAAATCGGGCGATCTAGCTGGCCAAGCTACAGTTCCGCCTTTCCTAATCCACTGATTTTAATACATTTGATTTAAATAATTGCGAACATTTCTGGCATTGTGCGCTGGTGCACCATCTTGCTGCCACCAGAACTTCTGAAGTTGAATTAGAGGAACAACAATTATCCAAATAATTAGAAATGCTCGTTTGAAGAAGATGTAAATATCGTTCACTGATTAGATACCCTTCGTACATAATTGGCCCTATTATATTTTCATCATATATACCTGCCCAAATATTTACTCCAAAACGATGCTGTGGCCTAACACTTCGAACTTGTCTGGGATTTTCTGTTGTCCAATAATGTTCATTGTTGCGATTAAATACACCACTATTTGTGAATTTGCATTCATCGGTCCAAAGAATGTTTTTTAAAAAATCATCATCTGCACTGCACTTTTGAAGCAATCAATTACAAAATCCAAGACGTCTTAAATTATCACCAGGCACAGGTGTGTGGCCCAAATGAATTTTATATGGCTTATAATTGAATTTATTAAAAATTCTCCATCCTTGCATTGGTGGCAAATTTAATTCAGCTGCTACTTCGCGGCAAGAGGTTGATGGATTTTGATTTACCTAAATTATGTTTTGTAAGTAAACGTAAAATTAAAGTATTAAGATACATTTAGTATTGGGGTGGATCCGATATACAAAGAATATTTGTGGCACAAAAAAGAATTTTAAAAATAATTTTTAAAAAGGCTAAAACCGACACTTATTTAAAGAAAACAATATACTTACCTTAGTATCGATTTATATCTACAAATGTGCTATCTATACGGTATCTAACTTAAAATCCTTTGAAAAAAATAATGTTTCGCACAAATATGATACTAGAAACGCTATGGGACTACGTACACCCAAACATGTTACTGCGTTGTACGAAAGATCTCCTTTTTACTTTCTCCGTTACGAAGTACGAGAAAGTATTGTGATCGTGATTTTTTTTTCAAAAATTTTTTTTACGGAAATATCCGTTTTGGGGTCCCTAGATGCCATTTCAACAATTTCTGGAAAAAAAAAAATTGTGTCTGTGTGTGTGTGTGTGTGTCTCTGTCTGTCTGTCTGTCTGTGTGTGTGTGTGTGTGTGTGTGTGTCTGTCTGTGTGCGCTGTATCTCAAAAACTAATAGAGCAATTGATATGAAACTTTCAACATACGTCTTATTTGATAATCTGAAGAACTGAAAAGCTTTTGGTAAAATTTCGTACACCGGAAGTGGGTGTTTACCTTAACTGTTTTTTGTTTTTTGCCAATATTTTCTTAAATATGAAAAATATCACAAAAACATTTAAACAAACATTGAATACAACAAAGAAATGAACATCTTTTGCTTGAAAATATTTTTCATAAAATCATTGCTATTCGAGAAAAAAATTAATAAATTTTTTTAACTTTTGGTTTATAATTATGAAACGATGATAGTTACAGCAAATTTGTGTGAATAATAATTGTAGAGAATAGCAAAATGAACAACTTCTAAAGAATAAGTTTTTTTCGAAATCTCGTTAGTTTTTGAGTAAACCGAGTTTTTGAATTTGAAGTATATTTTTTCCGTTTCATAATTTTGACGTTTTAAACGTCAGTTTCATCCAAGTTTACGCAACGCTCGATGTACATTTAAAATATGATTTCAATTGAAAATGAACCATGAAAACGTAAATATAAATGATACCATCAAGTCGGAGAAAGTAACATGATGGCCACATCACCATTTTTATTCATGTATAACGATATATAATAGACTACCACAGGATATAAAAAACATTAGAAATCTAAATAAATTCAAGAAAATGTCAAAAGAATTTCTCATTAAAAAGTGCTATTATACATTCACGGAATTTCTAAATGATCATGTATAGTAATCCGATGGGTCTAATATATAATGTGTGCTTGATGTGTACTTTTTTTTTACTCTCTATTTTTAAAGCTAAGACTATTTTGCCCTGTCTTTTATTTATTTACTATTTTATCAATTATTGATTGTTATCATTATATTTCTGCAATTTTAAAATGTAACATAGTTAGCTATTAACTGTATTTTAATTTAAATATATTTGACATGTACATCCACATAACAGTGGCGAAGTTACGAATAAAGAATTTGAATTTGAATTTGAATTTGAATTATTACTATTTCCAAAATATGATTGCTATCTTCTTGGGTAATTTTATTACCGTATGCTTTGCGATGTTGAATCAATGATCAAAACTCTCCTAAATTTCTGTCCATCCGTAGAAAAAATGTTCGATGAGGTTGCCTTCTTTCTGGATACACTTGTAAATATTTTTCACTGGCTAATACCGTATTTCTCTTTACTGAATAAAAAATACGTAACATATCAAGCTTTTCTGAATTATCGAACGACATTTTTATTCATAAAGAATAATAATGTTTGACAAACAAAGCGCCATTCAGATGTTTCATTTCAAATTAAGCATTCAGATGTGACAAAAAATAAATATGGCGTCCATAAGAAATAAGAAAGTTGATGATGGTTCAAAAGAAACGAAATATGTTACATCTAAAAATCTTATGCCATCTATTAGATAATAAAAAAGTTCTTTGAGAAAGTCTTTACCATTTTTAAATATCTCGTCAAATAACTGAGATTTCAGTTTTTTGGACTTAACTCGAAAACCAAAGAATGTAAGTAATTTTTTCCAGTGGATTATTAATCAGCATAAAATTCTGTAAAAGTGCCAAAGTTAAGCATACCCTCTATCTCTTCTAATAAGCGAGATCCCCATGGTGGGCCTCGAATTTGAAACACCCTGTATACACCCACACAGTCGGATAGTCGATACCATCTTTATTAAAGCAGCACTTTGTGATTATGCCATTATTATTGGAGATTTCAATATAATAACGCCTTCTAAAAAGAAAACCCTCGACGTATTCCTAAATAACTCCAGTTTAAAAAAAATCATACTCCCTCTACCTTCATTATGCCCAATAATCCCGACACCACTCCAGATATTTTCTTGGACACAGCAAATATACAGCCATTCATATCTAATGTAGAACTAACTCCGCTCACCTATCAATATTGTTTAAAATTGACCTGGCAACAAATTCCACCTGTATACAAGACCATCTACAGTAAATGTGACATAAGCAAAGTTAATCAAATCTTAAACAACTTAAATCCTAATATTAACCACCCATCCATAATCACTCACTTCGTGGAGATATTTACTAATGCAATAGAAGATAATATTCCTAAAGTCAAACAACATTTATACAACTACCCACTACCCCTTTTTATTTTAAGACTAATAAAGCATAAACGACAAATCTATCGAGACTTTAAGCAAAACGATGGCAGAGCTCTCAAAAGACAATTTAATGCACTTAATAAACAAATTCAACATTAGAATCTTCATGAAAATTTATTTATATAACAATGTTCATTAAATTAAGTTTTTATACACTTAATATGAAATTGAAACTATGAGTTAACTGGTTTGCAGTCTAAGCTATCAATATGTATGTGGGTGTTTACCCTTAGCATTCGAATTTTTGTTATAACAATGGAAAACATATTTTTGATATTTATAAATTATTTGTTAGTGAAATTGCCATTTCATTCCTTACAAATATATGAAAGTATTTATTATACAGTGGGCTGATCATATTTTTTTATTATTTTTAAAATTACCAAGGTTATAATAATTTATTCTAATATAGATTATGAAAAAGCAATTACCCGTTTGAATAAACTATTGCATTCAAACGCAAAATTGTTTCTCTGAAAATCCATTCTAGAAAAATATATATTACATATGTTTGAAGGCATTTAATAATACAGTGGGCTAATAATGTTTTTTTTTTACTTTTAAAATTATCAAGATTATAATAATTTGTTTGTTCGATTATAGATTATGAGAAAGCAATTACACGTCTGAATAAAATTATTGCATTTAAACGTAAAATTGCTTCCTTGAAAATCTATACTCGAGAAAACAACAATTAATATTATAATCTAACGATTTACAAATAATTTCGAATTTTTTAGGAATGCAATTATTTTATTGTTCCTTTGGCCCTATTCCATCCACCACCCAAACTGTAAAACATAAATGACGGTTTTATAAGTAGAAATTTCTCCGTACGGGAAAGTATTCTGATCGTGAAAATGTTTTCAATGTTTTTTACGTTCAAAATTTTTTTTTACGAAAATATCCGTTTTGGGGTCCCTGGAAATTTGTCTCTATGTGTGTCTGCCTGTGTGCGCTGTATCTCAAAAACTAATTGAGCAATTGATACGAAACTTTGAACATAAGTCTTATTTAATAATCCGAAGAACTGAAAAGATTTTGGTAAAATTTCGTACACCGGAAGTGGGTGTTTACCTTAATTGTTTTTGGTTTTTTTCTAATATTTTCTTAAATATGAAAAATATCACAAAAACATTTAAACAAATATTGAAGACAATAAAGAAATGAACATCTTTGATTTGAAAATGATTTTCATAAATTCATTGTTATTCGAGAATTTTATTTTTCAATTTTGGTTTATAATTATGAAACGATAATAGTTACAGCAAATGTATGTTAATAATAATTGCAGAGAATGCCAAAATGAACAACTTATAAGCAATAAGTTTTTTTCGAAATCTCTTTAGTTTTGAGTAAACTGAGTTTTTGAATTTGAAGTAAAATTTTTCAATCTTTCATAATTTTGACGTTTTAAACGTCAGTTTCATCGGAGTCTACAAAACGTTCGATGTACATTTAAAATATGGTTTAAATTAAAAATAAACTATAATAATAAGCGTAAATATAAATGATACCATCAAGTCGGAGAAAGTAACATGATGGCCACATCACCATTGTTTATTTTATTTTCATTTAAGAAACAAACCAGATTTAGAAAATCCACACTATGTCTACATCACATAATATTTAAACTAAAGTAAATAATAATAGTAAGGTACAAAAAAGCAAAACTTAAGCTATAATTAACACGTAATACTAATGACAGCAGTGACTACATTAATATCGATTATAAATATTAAAATTTAAATTAAATTAAATCAGACAAAATTACATTGAATTAAATTAAAACAAATTAAATCAAATTAAACTAAAATTAAGGACTCTTTAATTTTTTTTTAAACCCTTAGATTATCAAAAAAATATGTCACAATTTGTGTTCAATTTATTGAACATAATCATGGCTCCCATTTATTTATTTTTTTTATAAAGGAAGGAAGGTTGACAGGAATTCGGGTTGAGGAATCGCGGATAATTTGGGAATTGACGTAGTCAACTAGGGCATTCTGCCACAACCGATAATTTATATAATAATCATTTATAATGATGAAAGGGACATAGACTAAACATCCATGGACCCGCACGGCCATTTTTCGTTCCGAAAAAGAGACCGCGCGGATAGGATTTGAACCCACGATCACGAAGCCCGTAAGTGGGAGCGCTACCCATTGGGCCACCGCGGCCCCTTGGTTCTCATTAGTGGTGAATTTCTATTACCATAATAAAAAGTTATTTGAGAGCGAGTAGTTCGTATGGGACCGTTAAAATTAATAAATTGGATAATGTCGCTATTGTAGAAATTGTTTACACTTTTGTATAAGGTAACCATGTCGACCTGCGGGCATCTATTCTTAAGAGAACATAAATTGTATCGTAATACGTGGGCACAATATAGCAGAATTATAGTGAAACTTAAAATCCAAATACCGTGTGAACTTCTTTTGGATGCGTTCTAACCGTTCTATAAATATGCCGTATTGAGGAGACCAAATACTACATAAATATTGCAATAAATTAAGCACGTGACTTTTATACCGAGTGTCTGGGATAAGGGGCGAACATAGGGTTTTAACATGTAAAATTAAATATGTGTAATTATTAGCTCCCCTATTCATTTTAGAGAAAAATCGTAAAGGATTTTTTTTTAGAGAATCAAATATTGTAAATGTTTCATCCATTTAATTTACGTTTGTACCAGAATACACCTTAGAAATAATAAAAATAAGTTTAACAATTTACCATTTAATAAAAACCCTTGCCATGACTTTGACAAATGTCATGTTATGGTGAGAATAATTTTGCTGGTCAAATATCAATTCACGCATTGAAATTACTATTAACAATAATCTGAGTTATTCCAATGAAGAGAGCGTATTCATTATAAAAACATTTTGAAGTGGCGTCAGTTTACTCAGAGTTCGTGACATTACATGCAAACGGAACAGAAGGAACAACGATGAATTGGAAGAAACAATTTTGGGTTTGATAAATGCTGAACCAACAACTAGCATACGATGCATTGCTCGTGAGTGCACCGTGTCTAAATTCTCTGTACAGAAAATTTTGAAGAAGCATGGTTATCATTCTTAAAAACATCAATGCTATCAAGAGATACTGTTAGTGGATGAAGAAAGGAGGCGTGTATTCTGCGAAATAATGCAGGATCGATCAAATACAGACCATAATGAATGCTAATAATTTACTTCCATATAACAATAAAACAGTAAACATTCAGTTTTTAATAGAAAGACACCAATTGTTAATTTAAATCAAAGCACCAAATCTCTTGGGATTGCTGAGGACGAGCAACTCACCTGGTGTCAGCATGTTGATTATGTGTGTAGTAAATTAAATACTGCTTACCATGCAGTTCTTAAACTAAAACTAATTTTACCACGAGAGTCAATCATAACTCTTTACTACTCATAGGTATATCCTCATCTCTCCTATTATATACCAGCGTGGGAAAGAAGTCATATTCAAAGGATATTCATAACCCAGAAAAGAATATTACGATTAATTTTTAACAAAATTAGATTGGAGACTTGCCGTAGTTTATTTAAGGAGAACAACATACTTACATTAATATTCATTTACATATTTCAAATAGCAACATTTGCTGCGAATTAATAAAGTAACTAAATATTAACTAAGCTTAACTTTTTGCAGTCTGTCTGTTTTACGGAAGAATGCTAGGTCACACTTTACAACGAGCCAAACGTTATTGTTTATAGTAATTACAATGCGTGAATTGATATCTGACTAGCAAACTTATTTTCTCCACAACATGACATTTGTCAAACTCATGGCAAGGGCTTTTTTTAATGGTACATTGTTCAACTTATTTTTATTATTTCTGAGGTGAATTCTGGTACAAACGTAAATTAAATGGATGATTCATTTACAATTTTCAATTCTCTAAAAAATATTCCTTTACGATTTTTCTCTAAAATGAATAGGGGAGCTAATAATTACACATTTTAAATTTTACATGTTAAATCCCTATGTTCGCCCCTTATCCCAGACACTCGGTATAAACTTATTAACTATAATACTAAGCTACTAAGCTGGATGACGGAAAACTTTGTAGGTTCACATAATGAAACCAAGCATTTTATTGGATTTTTTTAATATCATCTATGTGATTGTTAAAAGACATTTAAATAAATAAAACTCTGTTGATTATAGTATTATCAATAGTACAGTGGAACCTCACTTATACGAAGTCCACTTATACTAACACTTCTCTTTCCCCGGCGATACTCCGATAAAGCATGGGTACTTATAAAGGATGATCGATCCCCCAATTTCGCTTTTAACAGCACTCAGTTTGAAAATAATATTACAAAAAAAAATGACAGGCTTTGGAAGAAGTTTCCAAAAAAAATGTACAGGTTTGGAAGTAATTTACAAAATCCAAAATCCATTCTTTGCCAGAAAAACAGCAGTGAGGGTTTTGGAATGTGTTTGGACTTTCTGCAACGCTTATCTCCAGAAGAAAATTTAAAAAATCCATGAGAGAACTCCGATGAAATTATTGTTATAGTCTTCAGCAGCAGTAATGAAATGTATAAATTTAAAAATCCATTAGAGATCAATTTCAATACCGATTCAATTAATTAGTTTATCTTTACCGGCAAAAAAATTAAGAGCTATGAAACTTTTTTAACCTTCTGTAGCGCTCATTTCAAAAAGAAAATTACGGACAAAATATAGAGTGAAAAAAAAATACAAAATCCACTGGTGTTTCATTTCAAGAAAAAATCGATTGTTTACTCAAAAAAAAAATGGTGATGTGGCCATCATGTTACTTTCTCCGACTTTATGGTATCATAGCCATTTATATTTACGTTTTCATGGTTTATTTTCAATTGAAATCATATTTTAAATGTACATCGAGCGTTGCGTAAACTCGGATGAAACTGACGTTTAAATCGTCAAAATTATGGAAGATTGAAAAATTATACTTTAAATTCAATAACTCGGTTTACTCAAAAACTAACGAGATTTCGGAAAAAAAACTTATTCTTTAGAAGTTGTTCATTTTGGCATTCTCTACAATTATTATTCAAATAAATTTGCTGTAACTATTATCGTTTCGTAATTATAAACCAAAAATTAAAAAAAAAGAAATAATTTTCTTTCTCGAATAGCAATGATTTTATGAAAAATATTTTCAAGTAAAAGATATGCATTTCTTTGTTATCTTCAATGTTTGTTTAAATATTTTTGTAATATTTTTCATATATAAGAGAATATTGTCTAAAAACAAAAAACAGTTAAGGTAAACACCCACTTCCGGTACACGAAATTTTACCAAAAGCTTTTCAGTTCTTCGGATTATCAAATAAGACGTATGTTCAAAGTTTCATACCAATTGCTCCATTAGTTTTTAAGATACAGAACACACAGCCAGACACACACGCACACACACACACACACTATTTTTTTTGAATATAAGTTTTGGGCAACTTTATCCTGGCTTCTCAAACTTTTTTTAATTAACGAGATTTTGTTAATTATGTTTTCAATAACTTTAAAAAAATTATTCACAAGTCTTTTAGAAATTAAAATACTCGAAAATTAAAGTCATTTTCGGTAGTAATATACCTAGATCGAGGTTAATTATCAAAAAATAGTTTTTTGAGTACCTTGTTACCTGGTAATTTAACGAGACAATTGCCCTCATTTACTTACTAACCAATGAAATCGAATAACGTTGATGAGATGATCCAATAAAATTCTAATTACGATGCGTAACAGACCACGCTCTATGTTATGCATGGCAATTTACCCTGGGTCGTATCTAATCAGATAATCTCTCATGTTGGTATTGCCTAGCAACGCGTTGGTTCATTTTATATAACGTATAAAACATCAGTTATTGCCAGACTTTTAAGCAGTTTGCTCCTGAATTCGATCTGTTTGTATTTGCGGGTGAAGTGTTAGTGCTTTCATCAGTAATAGTATTCATAGGCATCTCTCAAAATCTTGGTAAGCTCATTTTTACTACAATTATTGTGGCGCAGATAAATACACGTCTGACACTTGGTGTCACTAAATTTAATTTTTCAAATTAAGAAGTGTGAACTTTCTGTTCGGCCAATTGTCTTCCCGAATCTAACTCGTGACTGATTTTTCCTAGGCAATTATTAGCGTCTGGATCACTCTTGCTTGTTGCTTCTAGAAAATCGTGATCCTGCCGCTAATAATTGCCGGCAAAATCATAGGCACTCGTTATATTACTGTTGACAATAACATTTGTTGTCTGGTTATTAACCGAGAGCTTCAGCTCGAGGTTAATAACCAGTTGACAACAAATATTATGTCGAGATGAATTACTAAGGGCCGCTTTTACAATCGTCGGATAAATGATGGTTAACTTATACTGTCTTTAACTAATCCCGTCGTTTATCTCTCAGTTAACGCACGCTGTCTTTTACAAACGCTTAGATAAATTTTCTCCCGAAACGCCAACGTTGGCAGCATTGCGGATACATGCGGTTGCGCAGTTTATAGAATTGGCATTTTTTGTTTTGCTTGCGGAAAGGTTAGAAAGTTGTGTTTGTAATCATTGTTGCGACCCTTGACCCCCTCGAGCTTCTTTTCAATATTCCACCTAGAAAAATGCCAGAATGCATATTTCTTAGAAACTAAGTTTGTCGCCCTCTAACCGCCCCTGTATGTTATACCGATTGCAGATCGCTATAAAGATGACTTTACACTGTATGATTTATCATATGACTTGTCATATGATTTTGTCACGTATAAAATCACACAGACGGCTTAGCTTATGATTTTTAAGATATTGAGTTTACACTGTATGAAAAGGTTTTGTGAATGCGTGTGATTTCTGCGCGTGGTACGATGATAAACAGTTAGGTTATGTTTACTCTTTGTAGTTATGCTATGAATAAAGTGGGAATATATAAGATATTAAGCAATTATCAAGGAATAATCACGTTTGAGGACCATTGCAATGTGTCTTTTAGTAATATTACGCCAAAATTAATTATGTCTAGTAGAAAAAAATAATAGGAAAAGAAGGCTTTCGGCACATCAGTGTTTTCTGCGACGAGATTGTGAACGGGGCATGTTAAATTTAGGATTAATTGTTGCGATTCTAGTCAATTCTTCTCTCCGTCGATAATGTAGTTCAATGACATTATCGGTAATCATATGAAAAATCATAGCGAATAGGCGCTGTTCTATTCCCAAAAACATGCTGTGATTCGATATGATTTTGCTTATGACTTTCCTTATGACTAGTTCTGTATGATAAATCATACAGTGTGAACATAAAATTTGTGGCTATGACAAAATCATATGATAAAGTCATGTGATAAATCATACAATGTAAAGCCACCTTAATGCCGATATGGTGCGTGTGCTTGCTGTGCGCATTGCCTGCGAGTTAACCGAGATTTATCTACTGCTCCAAGCACCGGATAAGATAACTGCGAGTTATCTGCTTTTTAACCCTAACCCTGCTTTAACTAGGCATTGTAAAAGCGTATTTTCGCATTTAGTCCGGAGATAGTGTTAACCTTAATTTAACTGACAATTGTAAAAGCGGCCCTAAAAGGTAAAAAGTACGAAAAAAATGTGTTTTTGATAATTCATCCAAGCTCGCGGTATATTTGGGTAGATAATTTATCGAATGAAATAATAATAAGGATCAGGAGAAGTTATGGTTTATTACAAGCTGAATAGTTTAGTTTGCTACAAGAGTAATTGTAAAAATTAAAACTTAATGACAGTGACGTAACGTCATGAACATCATGTTTTTATAACCTTAAAAGCTACTCACCTAATTACCGTTTTTCTGTTATCGATTATGACAATGCAAAACATTGTTGTAATGTCAAGCTACCCCATTAATTATCGATTTTCTGTTATCGCATCTATTATTATGTGGTAAATTATCAGCATAATCGATACTGAATTTAATATAATTTTTGTAGGATTTTATCGCAACGTTTTATAATTGTTAAAAAATTTTAAAAATCCATAAATCGTGTTTTTACTTTCTCCGTTACGAAGTACGAGAAAGTATTGTGATCGTGATTTTTTTTCAATTTTTCTTTTACGGAAATATCCTGGAACAAAAATGTTTGTGCCTGTGTGTGTGTGTGTGTGTGTGTGTGTGTGTGTGTGTCTGTGTGTGTGTCTGCCTGCCTGTGTGCGATGTATCTCAAAAACTAATACAGCAATTGATATAAAACTTTAAACATACGTCTTATTTGATAATCCGAAGAGCTGAAAAGCTTTTGGTAAAATTTCGTACACCGGAAGTGGGTGTTTACCATAACTGTTTTTTGTTTTTTGCCAATATTTTCTTAAATATGAAAAATATCACAAAAATATTTAAACAAACATCGAAGACAACAAAGAAATGAACATCTTTTGCTTGAAAATATTTTTCATAAAATCATTGCTATTCGAGAAAAAAAATTAATAATTTGTTTTTAATTTTTGGTTTATAATTACGAAACGATAATAGTTACAGCAAATTTATGTGAATAATAATTGTAGAGAATGTCAAAATGAACAACTTCTAAAGAATAAGTTTTTTCGAAATCACGTTAATTTTTTACTAAACTGAGTTTTTTTAATTTGAAGTATAATTTTTCCATCTTTCATAATTTTGACGTTTTAAACGTCAGTTTCATCCGAGTTTACGCAACGTTCGATGTACATTTAAAATATGATTTCAATTGAAAATAAACCCATGAAAACGTAAATATAAAGTCGGAGAAAGTAACATGATGGCCACATCACCATTTTTTTATAAATAAAAAAAAATGTATGTTTATGATTATATAAAGATAGTTAGACAACCGGTTTTAAAAATTTGTTATGGATTTATGAAGCAGAATTTATGTTGAGTAAATTTTAAAATTTGAAGCTTGTGACGATCTTTTTTGCAAAATTCGAAAATATTTGATCATTTTCTTTTATGTGTGATTATTTTAAAATCCATACAACGGATTTTGCAGATGTTTATAGATTCATGAAGCAAAATCAATTTAGAATCAAGTTTAAATACTGCGGTAATTGTTTTTCTATTTTGTTTTATCTTGAAAGTTGAATTTTGCTTTTGTTATTATTATTATTATTATTATTGCATTTCCCCAGAATTACGATACGATAACGTGGAAGGTATGACAGGTGGGGGTTATGGGTCCCCCCGCCCCCCCAGAGAGATATTTAAAAGGCCAGCGGTTACCTCCAAATCGTCAGTCTTGTCCCGAGTACTGATAATCAGGCGAGCTTACCAGTTTAAGATGAAATACTTCGCAGTTATTGTCCTAGCCCTTGTCGTTTTGCAAGTAAGTACCAACAAATATTATTACTTAATAAAGATAGGAAATTTTAATAAATAAATTCTAATCAACATTCTCTCAAAAATTGACACTACGATAAAGTATTGTGAAATTCCCGGCGCATGCACCAGTATTGCAACAATTAATAAATAAGCCCATTTGCATCTCGTTAGCTAAGGATAACTTTTAATTTTATGAGAGGCCGCTTCAGACTCGGGGAACAAAAGCAGACAAAATACATCAGAAATTAAACATTCAACTCATTAAAAATCATTGTTCGTAGAAATTGAGCCATTTTTAGGCGAGATAAACATTATAAATCATAGACAATAAATTGTAGAAAAATTATATTTTCAATTGATAAAATAGCATTCTTTTGGTTTTGAAAGTCAACCAAGTTGTTTTTTTTAATACTCTGTTTCTAAATTTTGAACGGGTTAAATATTGCATTCATTTCACAAACTTTTATTCAAAAATATTGAATTTCTTAACAAACCCCGGTTTTCAGTTTGATTGTTAATTTTTGAAAATCACGATGTCGAACACAGATGAGATTAAGGATCATTTCACTTTCTTTGTTTGGAAAGTAAACAGTTTTCTTTCATTAAGGTTTTTTATAAACTCGTTACCGAAAACCATGGAATAATGCAAAATTCTGCCTATAATTATGAAGCTATAAATGAATTTTAAGCTTTTGGTGCAAATTCACTGATCGATTAGTTTGTTTTAACAATTTTTCAAGTTATTGGTTGTATTTTTCGTTGCTGTTGCCGTTTTGATTCCACCTAGGAGTTGGCAATTGTTTCCATTGGTAATCAGAAGCGGATTATTTTCAATTAATTTTGAGCTTTTGGAGCAAATTTCTTGGCAATTATGAACAATTATTCAATACACTGTGTAGTGTAGTTATTTTGGCACAAATTTTAAATTAGGAATTTATTTGCAAGATCAAATTTCGTTTCCGTTTCTGCACATGTGGAATGTGTGTTTACCATTTTTGGCCCATGACCGTACCTTGTCTTATCAAAAGACGTAATACACAAAATTAATTTTTCGTTTTCCCAGTTTTTTTTTTTATTGTTGAAGCCATTACTTTGTGATACATGTGGAATTACTAAGGAGGTAGAATAAAAATAACAATTTTCTGGTGTCCCAAATTTTTCACTTTATTGTGACTGGTTTCATCCTATTCGGGCATTATCAAACACTCGAAATTAATTAATTTTGAGATTTTTCATCAAATTCCACCATTAGTTAAACTTTAAAAAGTGTTTTTTCAATGTATTGTATTTACTTTTTGATTTGCACTAATTTGTTTTATTATTGTTTTAGGGATGTTTGGCTAATCCCCAACTCGAGAAGCCGGAAGAAGTCGCCAAGCTTCGCAAACAAGTATATGAGGAGATCATCGACGGATTGAAGGACACCGGGAAGCTCATAGTGATACCTACGTCGAATTATGGTAATTTAAAACATGGATTTCATTGAACAGATTACCTGATGGAAGCTGGCACGGCCTATTCAATGGAGCCGAGTTTAATGATCTTTAAGTACATACTATGTAAAATTCCCTATATAGTTATTCTGTAATAAATAATCATAATAATAATAATAGCTTTATTTCTCCACTATCGCACTCCATAACAAGAATACAAACTAAAAAAAAATAGGTAGAAATCACATGGCGCCAATTCAAATTAGTAGAAACTAGAGCAAAAATGCTACTTTTAAATCACGTTGCTACTTGTGTTGCTACTTTTTTATACCTGCGATTTTAAACTGTGACTATGGTCACGGCTGGTAAACATATGCTATGTTAGAACTTTTATGTATAAATTTCAACTTATGTTATATTAAAGTAACACAATTTTCCCTTTTATATTATTTTTTTTACTTCACAGCAAGAACATTATAATTTTAAGATTGCAAACAAAAATATTTTATCAAAAATCGGGTGTAATAAGCGAATTACTGCAGTCATTTGAGGGAAGTAATGTAGTGAGAGAATAACTCGAACTCACAGAATGATTAGATCCTTCGTAAGATTTTTGAAATAACTCAAATTGACACCGCGTACGTCAAAATTTTATAAACATTATTTCAATATTTAATGCAATTACAGACGATTTTGGATAAAATGTTATATTATACTCATTTGGAATTACTCATTAGTCCCTTAAGAAAATTCATCTTTCAAACTTTTTCTTGCGGGACTACATACGTACATTCCATATTCGTATAATAAATCACTAGGAGTATTATTTTTGCAAAGCCTTCCTGCAAGTATATTTAACAATTACAAACTCTCAAAAAACAGTGACCGATATTACTTATATTTTTACTTTCTCCGTTACGAAGTACGAGAAAGTATTGTGATCGTAATTTTTTTTTCAAAATAAAATTTTTTTCACGGAAATATCCGTTTTGGGGTCCCTAGATGCCGTTTCAACAATTTCTGGAAAAAAATGTTTGTGTCTGTGTGTGTGTGTGTGTGTGTGTCTGTCTGTGCGCGCTGTATCTCAAAAACTAATAGAGAAATTAATATGAAACTTTGAACATACGTTTTATTTGATAATCTGAAGAACTGAAAAGCTTTTGGTAAAATTTCGTACACCGGAAGTGGGCGTTTACCTTAACAGTTTTTTGTTTTTTGCCAATATTTTCTTGATAATGAAAAATATCGCAAAAACATTTAAACAAACTTTGAAGACAACAAACAAATGAACATCTTTTGCTTGAAAACATTTTTCATAAAATTATTTTTATTCGAGAAAAAAATTATTATTTTTTCTAAATTTTTGGTTTATAATTATAAAACGATAATAGTTACAGCAAATTTATATTAATAATAATTGTAGAGAATGCTAAAATGAACAACTAATAAAGATTTTTTTTTTCGAAATCCTTTTAGTTTTTGAGTTTTTAAATTTGAAGTATAGTTTTTCCTTCTTTCATAATTTTGACATTTTAAACGTCAGTTTCATCCGAGTTTACACAACGCTCGATGTACATTTAAAATATTATTTCAATTGAAAATAAACCATGAAAACGTAAATATAAATGGCTATGATAACATCAAGTCGGAGAAAGTAACATGATGACCACATCACCATTTGTTTTATATTGAACTGGAATCCATGGCCAGGCATTAGTCAACAAGGGCACTGCAAAAAAAAATATTTTTGCAATGCCTTACTGCAAGTATACTGGTGAAAAAAAAACGAAACATTTTAAATTCGTGAAATTTCGACCATTTTCAAACCGCCATAACTCGGCATATTTTCAATCGATTTTCAATCTTTGGGGTGTCTCTTTTGAAACCATGCATGCGAACTTAAGCGTAACCCCTTCCACGCCCCTCTAGTACTCCTGTGAAAAAAAATGTGTTTTCAGGAAACCATGTCCAACTTTGACGATGTGTATGGAGTTGAAAAAATGTGTCTACTCGATTCACTATAAAGCCATTAATATTTGATCAATTCCCTATGCAGGACTTAAAGAACGAAGTTCCTACTACGATTTGTCACCAAGTTATGGGTGTTTGAAAAAAAGTGCATTTCTAAGGTACAAAATGGGATATTCATGATTTCGCGCAAACAATACCTCATATAATACATACCTCAAAAAACTTGCAAAAAACATTTCATTCGTGAAAACGAAAACAATTTTGTCGAAAAACTTCGGACTTACGGGTCAAAAAACCACAAAATGCACTTTTTTCAAACACCCATTACTTTGTGCCAAATCGTCGTAGGACCTTTGTTTTTTGAGTCCTGCACAGGTAATTGAACACATTTCAATGCCCTTTTAGTGGATCGAGTCGACACATTTTTTCCAACTCGGTACACGTTGCCAAAGTTGGACGTTTTTTGGCACAAAAACGTGTTTTTTTAATCGGGGGTTTAAGGGTTCGAAAAGGGATCATCCCAATCTGAGTTTACCCCCTTAAAGTAGGGCCAAAATGGGATTTTTCACGAAAGAATCGTCCAATCTAGTTGAAAAGTCGCGGAGTATGTGCGAAAACCCATAAAATGCACTTTTTTTCAATCACCCATAACTTGGTGCCAAATCGTCGTAGGAACTTTGTTCTTTGAGTCTTGCATACGGAATTGATCAAATGTTAATGCCTTTATGGTGGATCGAGTCGACAATTTTTTTTCTAACTCCGTACACATCGTCAAAGTTGGAAAAACATTTTTTTTCACAGGGTTGATAGAGGGGGACGGAAGGGGTTACGCTTAAGTTCGCATGACTTTAAAGAAGACACTTCAGTTTTTCGCCCTCAAAGATTCATCAAAATCGATTGAAAATACGCCAAGTTATGACGGTTTGAAAATGGTCGAAATTTCACGAATTTCAAGTGTTTCATTTTTTTCCACCAGTATACAGGGTGGGGCACCGCATACGACGCGGTCATTTTAAGGAAAACCATGCAACTTCGTGCTACTTTCTTCAAATGGATAGATGTAGGATAGTTGTATGCACAATTTAAAATTATTACGAGATATACAGGGTGTCCTTCAAAAAAGATACACATCAAAGTTAGGTTTTTTTTTAATGGAACACCCGGTATTTTTTGTCATTTTTGAATTCTAGGGAACAAATAAAGGTGAGTTACTTCAATATTCCCTATGCCTATCGTTTACCGTTTTCAAAATATTCAAAGATAGAAATTATTATATTATCATGGAGATATGAATGCAGAATTATTCACTAAGTGGGTTGAAAGTAAGATAATACCAAATTTAGAAGAGCCTTCGTTGCGACCACTACCTCTTGCCTTCTTCGGCACGACACAGGAAAATGGCACAAAGGTCTTGTTTACCACAACACGCAGCGGGGTCTCAAGTTTACGATGTTGTAAAGCGACCCAAAAATCTGGCGTGTGCTAAAATCGGTCGGTCCTTTTTAACTGCTTGTCAATACAGATATTTAATGCGTCGCAACATGATTGCAATAATGAAATTCATAAGAAAATTATTATCAATAAGAATATCTGCTGTTCAATGAAAAAGGATTGATAAATAATGCAAAAAATAAAAATAAATTAAAATATAGAGTTGTTAATTTTAATGTAATATATGTACAATGTGTGATTTATAAATTAATAAAATTAAAATAAATATGAGTACAATATCATAACAGTTGCCAATACCACGGAATCCATAAATTGTATTCAAAATGTAATCATCAAGCGAGCTAGGCCTATTTCGAAATTCAAGCACCCACAACTGACCATATATGAGCATGTAGAACAACTGTCAAAGAGGCAATAAAAACCTGTACTTTTGATATATAGGTTTTTTGTTTAGAATTCTTATGCGTCTATACTATTTTGTTTGTATAATATACCATGTAAACAATTTATATTTTTTGTTCAATCTGGCTGAAAGACTTAGGTCGCTGGCCCATTGTATTCCTCTAAGGAGGGCAATAAACGATTATTATTATTATCATAACAGATTTTTTTCTACTCCCAGATTTTATTATATTTTTTATAAATTCAATAGCTGCATTTTAATGTTATTCATTATAATACAGATTTTCATTATGATTCAAATTTGTAACCAATAAAATAATCACATTAAAATCAAAGTTGCCATACGCATAGCAGAAATATAAAATTTGATAGATGAAGATTGTCATTCATAAACAACCTCCACTGTGAAATTTTTTCTTACTTTCAGTTTGATTATTTCTTTCATTGCGCCATCTTATGGTTTGACCCAATAGTAGATCTCCATTCGGTCAAAATAAACCAATGTTTCATCATAATAGTGATTATGTTTTTAAGGATTCATTGCATAAACATGCGTTATGGAATAGTGTTAACCCAAAGTGTAATTTTCATTGACGAAATAATTTAAGTTGATATCCATCCGTAAATGACATTATTTGTCAATACATTAATAATTAAATAACAGTCATTTAAATTGGGCTGTCACCCAAAAATGAACGAATGCACGAATTTATTAACCTATAATCAAACATTACATAATCGAAATTATAGCCACTTGGTTGGTTAAACCATTTTTTATATTTTTATTCTGACTAGTTTACATTTTTACAACCAATGTACAATTTTAATTTCGGCGTCAAAAAAAAGCGCCACTCGAAAAATAGCGAAAAAACTCGTTTTTTCAAACCGTCGTAACTTGATTCAATTTGGTCGAAAATCGATTAATCTTTCAGTTTGGGAAATATTTAAGTTTTATCTTTAAGAATGTGTAGTTGATTTTGATCCCAAGTCCAACCCACCCGCCGTAACATCGCGATGGGAAAAAAATTACGGTTTGAAAAATCGAGTTTTTTCGAGATTTTTCAAGTGGCGCTTTTTTTTGACGCCGAGTGTATAAGCGAAAACATTTTTCTTCTGTACAGGGTTGGGCAAATGTGACGGAACACCTGATTTCTGGCTAAACGTCTATTGATTTCTTATTACTTTTAAAAGAAATGTTTATTGGTTTATTTATTCTATTCAGTGACATACTTTAATTTTCAACAGCTGCTCTATTTTTCGAGGTATGACGTCATCGGCAATTTTTTTAAATGGATCACCCTGTATATTTTTACATTTTCGAATAGATGCTTTTCCATCAATTACAATGATATGGGGTTTGGTGGGTGTGCGATTTGTGGTTTTCTAAATATTAAATAAAATAATGGAAAATTAAATTTTTATTACAAAATATTGAGCATTTGATATTAAGAAAAAAAAATCATAATAAATGTTCAAAATGGTGACCTTCAGTAGCCTGACAATAGCCTAAATGATCAACGAAGGCTTTTAAAGAGTTTTGAATAGTCTGCAGTGGTATTTCTTGCACAGCCATATTAATTCTATCTTCCAGCTCTTCTAACGACTGAGGTTTGGACTTATAGACCACAGATTTTAAATGGCCCCAAAGAAAGTAGTCCAGAGGACTTAAATCAGGTGATCGAGGTGGCCATTCAACATGCTCTCTTCGACCTACCCGTCTCTGTGGAAATATTTCATTTAGATATTGACGCACGTTAATTCCGTAATGAGGCGGAGCTCCATCTTGCTGATACCAAATACCATCTGACAATAGTTCGGGATTTAGCTCGTTTGGAAATAACCGAATTAATGCCGGAATAATTTGCTCGCGCAAAAGTTGTAAATACCGGTTGGAGTTTAAATTTTCTCTAAGAAAGAATGGTCCGATGATATGTCCTCTGATTATCCCCGCCCATACATTTAATTTTTGAGGGTGTTGGGTGTGACTTTCTTCCATCCAGTAAGGATTCTGATCAGCCCAGTAGCGACAGTTATGTCGATTTACAAAACCATCCAGGCAAAATGTTGATTCATCAGAAAATACTATGTTATTAACAAAGTTACTATTAATTTCAATGTTATCCATCATTTCCTGACAAAACTGCATCCTTCTATCAGGATCATCTACATTTAATTCCTGCACTAAATGTACTTTATACGGATGAAAGTTATTTTTGGACAATATCCTCCATACCGATCTCTGGCTAATACTGTGATGTAAAGCTAATTTAGGTACTGACGTTTTTGGTTCTTCTTGTAGATTCAGAAGGACATCAAGTGAATCATCTTCATTTGTGGCCCATTTACGTCGACCGGATTTTGTGCGATTTTTAACACTTCCTGTTTCGTGAAACTTTTACACAACCCTTGAAACTGTTGATTTTGAAATATGAGAATTTCTATCAGGGAATATTGCATTAAAAATATTGCATGCATCTTATAGAGATCTCTACCTATCTCCAAAACCAACCATCATTAACAACGTAATTCTTTCACGTTCACTTAGTTCACCCATAATTGAACAGCAATGTTAATATTTAACACGGAAACTATCTGTCAGTAACAGTAAACAAAAACACACAAATGTTTTATCAGAAAGCCGTGGAAAAAAGATGAAAGTCAACTTGTGACGGATTGAATTATTTTATTTAATATTTAGAAAACCACAAGTCGCACACCCACCAAATCCTATATCATTGTAATTGTTGGAAAAGTGTCTATTCGAAAATGTAAAAATATACAGGGTGATCTATTAAAAAAAATTGCTGATGACGTCATATCTCCAAAAATAGAGCAGCTGTTGAAAATCAAAGTACGTCACTGAATAGAATAAATAAAGCCATAAACATTTCTTTTAAAAGTAATAAGAAAACAACAGACGTTTAGCCAGAAATCAGGTGTTCCGACACATATGCCCAACCCTGTATAAAAAAATTGAGAACCAAATTCTATGAATTTTTCTGTCATTGAATTCATTTTGAAATCTCCTTGAAAATGCCCTGATGAGGCAAAACTGTTGTATACCTGCACGCGCCCGGAAATGCGACCGACCACATCTGGAACCGAAGATTTTACTACCCCATACATTTGAGTGTTGGGGTAAACAAGGCCATTGTACCATCTTCCCTTGTCGTGCTGAAGAAGGCAAGAGTCTACTGTCCTGACTTAGTCAGTCATCTGCAACGACCCGCTCGCGCTGTGACTCGAGTAATTGTTTGTGTAATCCCCCAAACTCCCAGTGCCTCAACAAACTCCCGCGTAAGAGCATTAGTTAGCAGTTAGCTTTCGTCAATTGCGTTTCTGTGTGTTGTTCTCCGTAGTAGGTAACGTCTAAAATGGATGTTAAAAAAGAAAAGTGGATTCAGAATGTCGAGTTTTTAAAGAAGAATGGACGTGGAAATATTTCTTTACTTTATTTAAAGAAAAACCTGTGTGCTTACTTTGCAATACAACTGTTGCAGTTTTAAAAGAAAATAACATTCAACGCCATTTCAAGAGCAAACATGAAAACCACTCCTACTCATCGTTAAGTGAAGAGGTGAAAAAAATTAAATCGAAAGATTTAATAAAAAAATTATCAAGTCAACAACAATTATTTCAGAGAGCTAATCATTCTCAAAGATGCGCTACGAAAGCCAGTTATGTGTTGGTTTATAATATTGCTAAATCTAATAAAGCATTTTCAGATGGTGAATTTATAAAGCAGTGCATGATAGATGTGTGCGACATTATGTGCCCTGACAAGAAAATGATTTTCAGTCACTGTCTCTCTCAAGAAGAACAATCACCGAGAGAATTGAAAATATTGATAAAAATCTAATTTCACAACTGACTACAAAAACTCAAAAATTTATTTTTTATTCAATTACCATGGATGAAAGTACAAATATCAGCGATACTGCGCAGTTACTCATATTTGTAAGAGGAATCAACGCAAATTACAGAAGAACTTGCAGGGCTGCAGTCAATGAAAGGAACAACGACTGGTGCCGATATATTTTGTGAATTTGAAAATTGCATCGATAAACTTTGTTTACCTATTGATAAGCTATGTAATGTAACTACAGATGGTACTCCTAATATGGTTGGAATCAATCAAGGATTTGTTGGGAAATTTAATTCTAAGTATCCCGAAAATGATGTTGTTTTTTTGCATTGCCTTATACATCAGGGTGCTTTCTGTAAATCGGCTTTAGATATTGACCATATACTTAATATTGTTGTAAAACTAGTAAATATGATTCGTTCCAGAGGATTATTACATCGCCAGTTTCAACAGTTTTTGGAGTCCGTACATGCTGAGCATTCCGATATCCTGTATTATTCAAAAGTTCGTTGGTTAAGTGCTGGAAAAGTATTTGAAAGAATTTGGGATTTAAAAGACGATATTGTGAATTTTCTTCTTGATAAAGACATTTATAATCAATTTGACGTCTTAGAAAACGAAACGTGGCTTTCTGATTTCGCTTTTTTCACAGACCTCCTCGTACACATGAATAAACTTAATCTCAAATTGCAAGGAAAAAATCATCGTTTCTTCACGATATTTGGCAATACCTGAAAAGTTTTAAATTACAGTTATTATTATTTGCTAATGAGATCTCTAAATCTGATTTTTCTCATTTTCCAAGAATACAATCTTTAAAATTCACTATATCAAACAATAAGATTAAAAAATACGAAATTAATTTGAGAAAACTATCTACAGAATTTGAAAGGAGATTTCAGGACTTTAGAAAAATGGAACCAGAGTTTAGTATTTTTGCGACCCCATTCAATGTTAATTACGAAGAAGTTGATGCAAAACTTGAGTTAATAGAACTGAACTGTAATACTCTCCTGAAACAAACTTTTCATGCAGTACCATTACTAGAATTTTATAAAAATTTAAGTCCAGATAATTTCCCAAATCTAATTACTCATGCAATGAAGATAATGACAATGTTCGGCTCATCTTATATATGCGAACAAATCTTTTCAACAATGAAGCTTAGGAAAACTTCTTTAAGAAACAGAATTACAGATGAGCACCTTTCATCAGTTTTAAGAATTTCTGCTTCGCAAATGGAACCGGACTATGATGAAATTTTGATGAAACAGTCTCAATTTCATTTTTCTCATGCACCATCAACCAGTAATGACACCAGAAAATAAAGTGATAATACTTCACATCAAGAATTACACTAAATTCATTTTATATTTTGTGCTTATAATTTTGTTACCTTTTGCTTTTTTACTATTAAAATAATAAGTGTATGTAATAATATATGTATATGTTTATAGAACACATAAATTAGTTAACGATTAAGCATTATTCTTTGACCCGCTACGATTGTCTAGTTATTACAAATGGCCCGTCTTAAAAAAAGTTTCCCCACCACTGATATAGACGATACACAATTAAAAGTTCTAATAAATAAAATAATATACAATACAAATAACTATAAGACAAATATGGATATTATTAATTATAATTTATGTTCAAATAAAAAACCGTTTTCAGTAATACACACAATTGAGCGCGTTTCTTAACATTATTTATTGGCCTATAAACACTTTTTCAGAGAATCGTATTAAAGGCATTCGTAATACCCTCTATGAGTTGTTCAACATTCTCGTAAGTATGACGGTAGACTGTGTTTTTAATAAAACCCCAGAAAAAATAATCCAAGACACTCAAATCGGGCGATCTAGCTGGCCAAGCTACAATTCCGCCGTTCCTAATCCACTGATTTGGATACATTTGATTTAAATAATTGCGAACATTTCTGGCATTGTGCGCTGGTGCACCATCTTGCTACCACCAGAACTTCTGAAGTTGAATTAGAGGAACAACAATTATCCAAATAATTAGAAATGTTTGTTTGAAGAAGATGTAAATATCGTTCACTGATTAGATACCCTTCGTACATAATTGGCCCTATTATATTTTCATCATAAATACCTGCCCAAACATTTACTCCAAAACGATGCTGTGGCCTAACACTTCGAACTTGTCTGGGATTTTCTGTTGTCCAATAATGTTCATTGTTGCGATTAAATACACCACTATTTGTGAATTTGCAATCATCGGTCCAAAGAATGTTTTTTAAAAAACCATCATCTTCACTGCACTTTTGAAGCAACCAATTACAAAATCCAAGACGTCTTAAATTATCACCAGGCACAGGTGTGTGGCCCAAATGAATTTTATATGGCTTATAATTTAATTTATTCAAAATTCTCTATCCTTGCATTGGTGGCAAATTTAATTCAGCTGCTACTTCGCGGCAAGAGGTTGATGGATTTTGATTTACCTAAATTATGTTTTGTAAGTAAACGTAAAATTAAAGAATTAAGATACATTTAGTATTACCATTTCCAAAATATGATTGCTATCTTCTTGGGTAATTTTATTACCGTATGCTTTGCGATGTTGAATCAATGATCCAAACTCTTCTAAATTTCTGTCCATCCGTAGAAAAAATGTTCGATGAGGTTGCCTTCTTTCTGGATACAGAGATATAGTGATATTTTTCACTGGCTAATACCGTATTTCTCTTTACTGAATAAAAAATACGTAACATATCACGCTTCTCTGAATTATCGAACGACATTTTTATTCATAAAGAATAATAATGTTTGACAAACAAAGCGCTATTCAGATGCTTCATTTCAAATTAAGCATTCAGATGTGACAAAAAATAAATATGGCGTCCATAAGAAATAAGAAAGTTGATAATGGTTCAAAAGAAATGAAATATGTTACATCTAAAAATCTTATGCCATCTATTAGATAATAAAAAAGTGCTTTAAGAAAGTCTTTACCATTTTTAAATATCTCCTCAAATAACAGAGATTTCAGTTTTTTGGACTTATCTCGAAAACAAAAGAAAGTAAGTAATTGTTTCCAGTGGATTATTAATCAGCATAAAATTCTGTAAAAGTGCCAAAGTTAAGCATACCCTCTATCTCTTCTAATAAGCGAGATCCCCATGGTGGGCCTCGAATTTGAAACACCCTGTATACACCCACACAGTCGGATAGTCGATACCATCTTTATTAAAGCAGCACTTTGTGATTATGCCATTATTATTGGAGATTTCAATATAATAACGCCTTCTAAAAAGAAAACCCTCGACGTATTCCTAAATAACTCCAGTTTTAAAAAAAATCATACTCCCTCTACCTTCATTATGCCCAATAATCCCGACACCACTCCAGATATTTTCTTGTGCACAGCAAAATATACAGCCATTCATATCTAATGTAGAACTAACTCCGCTCACCTATCAATATTGTTTAAAATTGACCTGGCAACAAATTCCACCTGAATACAAGACCATCTACAGTAAATGTGACATAAGCAAAGTTAATCAAATCTTAAACAACTTAAATCCTAATATTAACCACCCATCCATAATCACTCACTTCGTGGAGATATTTACTAATGCAATAGAAGATAATATTCCTAAAGTCAAACAACATTTATACAACTACCCACTACCCCTTTTTATTTTAAGACTACTAAAGCATAAACGACAAATCTATCGAGACTTTAAGCAAAACGATGGCAGAGCTCTCAAAAGACAATTTAATGCACTTAATAAACAAATTCAACATTTGAATCTTCATGAAAATTTATTTATATAACAATGTTCATTAAATTAAGTTTTTATACACTTAATATGAAATTGAAACTATGAGTTAACTGGTTTGCAGTCTAAGCCATCGATATGTATATGGGTGTTTACCCTTAGCATTCGATTTTTTGTTATAACAATGGAAAACATATTTTTGATATTTATAAATTATATATATAAATCATCTTTATTAAAGAATTCATACATTTAGTATATGATATAAACAAATCTTGCTTAACTATAATAATTAAATGTGTAAAGATTCTTTATTGGCTATCGACCCGGGGTCTTTCAGCCTGAATTCGTTTTAGTTGGTTATGCCTTTAGTTACGATTATGGATGATTATGAAATGTGAGTATGAATTCATAAATGGTTTTATCGGGATAGTTTGATTTGGGTGCCTGATTAGGATTGCGAATAATGCAAAGATGTTTAAAGATGTCTAGGATATGGGAGTTGGAGGCGAATTTCTCGGAAAGGAAGGTCAAACGAGATTCGATTGGGATTATTTGGGTTTTTTGGTAAAGCAGAAGATTTGAGGGATTATGTAAAGGATTGTTAGGATGCCTTATTTTGGTAAGCGTTCTCAGTGCCGATCTTTCAGCAACTTGCATATTTTTTAGGACTTGTGGACGGGAATTGTGGAAGAGGATCGCTGCATAATCGAGTAGGGGTCGGCTTTATAAATTATTTGTTAGTGAAATTGCCATTTTATTCCTTGCAAATATATGAAAGTATTTATTATACAGTGGGCTGATCATATTTTTTTATTATTTTTAAAATTACCAAGGTGATAATCATTTATTCGAATATAGATTATGAAAAAGCAATTACCCGTTTGAATAAACTATTGCATTCAAACGCAAAATTGTTTCTCTGAAAATCCATTCTGGAAAAATATGTATTACATATGTTTGAAGGCATTTATTAATACAGTAGGCTAATAATGTTTTTTTTTTACTTTTAAAATTATCAAGATTATAATAATTTGTTTGTTCGATTGTAGATTATGAGAAAGCAATTACACGTTTGAATAAAATTATTGCATTCAAACGTAAAATTGCTTCCTTGAAAATCCATACTCGAGAAAACAACAATTATTATTATAATCTTAGGATTTACAAATAATTTCGAATTTCTTAGGAATGCAATTATTTTATTGTTCCTTTGGCCCTATTCCATCCACCACCCAAACTGTAAAACATAAATGACGGTTAGAAATGACGGAGTAGAAATTTCTCCGTACGGGAAAGTATTCTGATCGTGAAAATGTTTTCAATGTTTTTTACGTTCAAAAATATTTTTTACGGAAATATCCGTTTTGGGGTCCCTAGAAATTTGTGTCTATGTGTGTCTGCCTGTGTGCGCTGTATCTCAAAAACTAATTGAGCAATTGATACGAAACTTTAAACACAAGTCTTATTTAATAATCCGAAGAACTGAAAAGATTTTGGTAAAATTTCGTACACCTGAAGTGGGTGTTTACCTTAATTGTTTTTGGTTTTTTTCTAATATTTTCTTAAATATGAAAAATATCACAAAAGCATTTAAACAAATATTGAAGAAAATAAAGAAATGAACATCTTTGATTTAAAAATATTTTTCATAAATTCATTGTTATTCGAGAATTTTATTTTTCAATTTTGGTTTATAATTATGAAACGATAACAGTACAGCAAATGTATGTTAATAATAATTGTAGAGAATACCCAAATGAACAACTTATAAGGAATAAGTTTTTTTCGAAATCTCTTTAGTTTTGAGTAAACTGAGTTTTTGAATTTGAAGTAAAATTTTTCAATCTTTCATAATTTTGACGTTTTAAACGTCAGTTTCATCGTAGTCTACAAAACGTTCGATGTACATTTAAAATATGGTTTAAATTAAAAATAAACTATGAGAATAAGCGTAAATATAAATGATACCATCAAGTCGGAGAAAGTAACATGATGGCCACATCACCATAGTTTATTTTATTTTCATTTAAGAAACAAACAAGATTTGGAAAATCCAAACCATGTCTCCATCACATAATATTTAAACTAAAGTAAATTATAATAGTAAGGTACAAAAAAGCAAAACTTAAGCTATAATTAACACGTAATATTAATGACAGCAATGACTACATTAATATCGATTATAAATATTAAAATTTAAATTAAATTAAATCAGACAAAATTACATTGAATTAAATTAAAACAAATTAAATCAAATTAAACTAAAATTAAGGACTCTTTAATTCTTTTCTTAAAAACCCTTGGATTATCAAAGAAATATGTCACAATTTGTGTTCAATTTATTGAACATAATCATGGCTCCTATTTATTTATTTTTTTTTTATAAAGGAAGGAAGGTTGACAGGAATTCGGGTTGAGGAAGCGCGGATAATTTGGGAATTGACGTAGTCAACTAGCCACAACCGATAATTTGTATAATAATCATTTATAATGATGAAAGGGACATACACTAAACATCCATGGACCCGCACGGCCATTTTTCGTTCCGAAAAAGTGACCGCGCGGATAGGATTTGAACCCACGATCACGAGGCCCGTAAGCAGGAGCGCTACCCACTGGGCCACCGCGTCCCCATGGTTCTCATTAGTGGTGAATTTTTTCCAGATGATGTCTTTCTATTACCATAATAAAAAGTTATTTGGGAGCGAGTAGTTCGTATGGGACCGTTAAAATTAATAAATTGGATAATGTCGCTATTGTAGAAATTGTTTACACTTTTGTATAAGGTAACCATGTCGACCTGCGGGCGTCTATTCTTGAGAGAACATAAATTATATCGTAATAGGTGGGCACAATATAGCAGTTTAGAATTATAATAATTTTTTGGATATCATCTATACAGGGTGTAGTGGAACAAAACGGAACATAGGATTTTCAATGTAAATTTCTTTATACTGGAATATTATCTTCCCTGATCATTTTAGAAGAAACATGCAAATAAATGTTTTGTAGAGTAAAAATTCTTGCATGCAGTCATGCTATTATTTATTTTTTAGCATTCATAAAAACCCTTAAAAATGATAAAATAAGAATTTTCACGAAAATAATAGTTTCCATGAAATTAAACAAAAAAGGTGCGCTGTTGATTTGTTGGCTTCTGTCAAATTTGCACTTTTTCTTGAATAGAATACATTTTCAATGAAAAAACTTATGAAATATTCAATAAATTTGACAGAAGCCAAGAAATCAACAGTGCACCGTTTTTGTTTAATTTCATGGCAACCATTACTTTAGAGGTACTCTAAAGCCTTTAATTTTAAGACAAATTCGAAAAAAGTTTGGAAAGAATGAATTTTGCTGCTTATATAAAAAAAAATGTCTTTCAATGAAAATACTTTTCGAATTTTTTAAATATCAAAAATTGTTTAAAATCCATAGTTCATCTGAAAATAAGGGCATTTTCCAACTGAATATAAGTTTTGGGGAACTTTTCCTGGCTTCTCATACTATTTTTAATTAACGAGATTTTGTTAATTATGTTTTCAATAACTTAAAAAAAATATTCTCAAGTTTTTTAGAAATTAAAATACTTTCGAAAATTAAAGTAATTTTAAGCATAATCGATACTGAATTTAATATAATTTTTGTAGGATTTTATCGCAACGTTTTATAGTTGTTTAAAAATTTCAAAAATCCATAAATCGTGTTTTTTATAAATCAAAAAATGGTGATGTGGCCATCATGTTACTTTCTCCGACTTGATGGTATCATAGCCATTTATATTTACGATTTCATGGTTTATTTTCAATTAAAATCATATTTTAAATGTACATCGAGCGTTTTGTAAACTCGGATAAAACTGACGTTTAAAACGTCAAAATTATGGAAGATGGAAAAATTATACTTCAAATTCAAAAACTCGGTTTACTCAAAAACCAACAAGATTTCGGAAAAAACTGATTCTTTAGAAGTTGTTCATTTTGGCATTCTCCACAATTATTATTCAAATAAATTTGCTGTAACTATTATCGTTTCATAATTATAAACCAAAAATTAAAAAAAAAATAAATAATTCTTTTTCTCGAATAGCAATGATTTTATGAAAAATGTTTTTAAGCAAAAGATGTTCATTTCTTTGTTGTCTTCAAAGTTTGTTTAAATATTTTTGTAATATTTTTCATATTTAAGAAAATATTGGCTAAAAACAAAAAAACAGTTAAGGTAAACACCCACTTCCGGTGTACGAAATTTTATCAAAAGCTTTTCAGTTCTCCGGATTATCAAATAAGACGTATGTTCAAAGTTTCACATCAATTGCTCCATTAGTTTTTGAGATACAGCACACACAGGACAGACACACACGACATACACAGACACACACAATTTTTTTACTTTATCCGTTACGAAGTACGAGAAAGTATTGTGATCGTGATTTTTTTTCAAATTTTTTTTACGGAAATATCCGTTTTGGGGCCCTAGATGCCATTTCAACAATTTCTGGAAAAAAAAAATTGTGTCTGTGTGTGCGTGTATGTCTGTCGATGCGCGCTGTATCTCAAAAACTAATAGAGCAATTAATATGAAACTTTGAACATCTGTCTTATTTGATAATCTAAAGAACCGAAAAACTTTTGGTAAAATTTCGTACACCGAAAGTGGGCGTTTACCTTAACTGTTTTTTGTTTTTTGTCAATATTTTCTTAAATATGAAAAATATCACAAAAACATTTAAACAAACTTTGAAGACAGCAAAGAAATGAAAATCGTTTGTTTAAAAAATCTTTTCATAAAATCATTTTTATTCGAGTAATAAATTAATTTTTTTTTTTAATTTTTGGTTTATAATTATAAAACGATAATAGTTACAGCAAATTTATATTAATAACAATTGTAGAGAATACTAAAATGAACAACTTATAAAGAATAAGTTTTTTTTCGAAATCGCTTTAGTTTTTGAATTTGAAGTATAATTTATTCATCTTTCATGATTTTGACGTTTTAAACGTCAGTTTCATCCGAGTTTACACAACGCTCGATGTATATTTAAAATATGATTTCAATTGAAAATAAACCACGAAAGCGTAAATAAAAATAATACCATCAAGTCGGAGAAAGTCATGATGGCCACATCACCATTTTTTTAATATAAATTTTAGGCAACTTTATCCTGGCCTCTCATACTTTTTTAATTAACGAGATTTTGTTAATTAGGTTCTCAATAACTTTAAAAAAATTATTCTCAAGTCTTTTAGAAATTAAAATACTTTCGAAAATTAAAGTAATTTTCAGCATAATCGATACTGAATTTAATATAATTTTTGTAGGATTTTATCGCAACGTTTTATAATTGTTCAAAAATTTAAAAAATCCATAAATCGTGTTTTTTATAAATAAAAAAAAAATTGTATGGTTATGTCTGATTATATTAAGATAGTTAGACAACCGGTTTTAAAAATTTGTTATGATTTTATGAAGAATTTATGTTAAGTAAATTTTAAAATTTGAAGCTTGTGACGATCTTTTTTGCAAAATTCGAAAATATTTGATCATTTGCTTTTATGTGTGATTATTTTAAAATCCATACAACGGATTTTGCAGATGTTTATAGATTCATGAAGCAAAATCAATTTAGAATCAAGTTACTGCGGTAATTGTTTTTCTATTTTTTTTTTCATCTTGAAAGTTGAATTTTGCTTTTGTTATTATTATTATTATTGCATTTCCGCAGAATTACGATAAGATAACGTGGAAGGTATGACAGGTGGGGGTTAGGGATCTCCCCCCCCCCCCCAGAGAGATATTTAAAAGGCCAGCGGTTACCTCCAAATCGTCAGTTTTAGTCCCGAGTACTGATAATCAGGCGAGCTTACCAATTTAAGATGAAATACTTAGCAGTTGTTGTCCTAGCCTTCGTCGTTTTGCAAGTAAGTTCCAACAAATATTATTACTTAATAAAGATAGGAAATTCTAATAAATAAATTCAAATCAACATTCTCTCAAAAATTGAAACGAGAAAGTATTGTGAAATTCCCGGCGCGTGCACCATTATTACATCAATTAATAAATAAGTCCATTTGCATCTTGTTAGCTAAGGATAACTTTTAATTTTATGAGAGGCCGCTTCAGACTCGGGGAACAAAAGCAGACAAAATACGTCAGAAATTAAACATTCAACTCATTAAAAATCATTGTTCGTAGAAATGGAGCCATTTTTAGGCGTGTTAAAAAAAAATATTTTTGTGTGCCGGAGAAGAGATAAACAATATAAATCATAGACAATACATTGTAGAAAAATTATATTTTCAATTGATAAAATAGCATTCTTTTGGTTTTGAAAGTCAACCAAGTTGTTTTTTTTTTTAATATTCTGTTTCTAAATTTTGAACGGGTTAAATATTGCATTCATTTCACAAACTTTTATTCAAAAATATTGAATTTCTTAACAAAACCCGGTTTTCAGTTTGATTGTTAATTTTTGAAAATCACGATGTCGAACACAGATGAGATTAAGGATCATTTCACTTTCTTTGTTTGGAAAGTAAACAGTTTTCTTTCGTTAAGGTTCGTTACCGAAAACCATGGAATTATGCAAAATTCTGCCTATAATTATGAAGCTATAAATGAATTTTAAGCTTTTGGTGCAAATTCACTGATCGATTAGTTTGTTTTAGCAATTTTTCAAGTTATTGGTTGTATTTTTCGTTGCTGTTGCCGTTTTGATTCCACCTAGGAGTTGGCAATTGTTTCCATTGGTAATCAGAAGCGGATTATTTTCAATTAATTTTGAGCTTTTGGAGCAAATTTCTTGGCAATTATGGACAATTATTCAATACACTGTGTAGTGTAGTTATTTTGGCACCAAATTTTAAATTAGGAATTTATTTGCAAGATCAAATTTCGTTTCTGTTTCTGCACATGTGGAATGTGTGTTTACCATTTTTGGCCCATAACCGTACCTTGTTTTATCAAAAGACGTAATACACAAAATTAATTTTTCGTTTTCCCAGTTTTTTTTTTATTGTTGACGCCATTACTTTCTGATACATGTGAAATTACTAAGGAGGTAGAATAAAAATAACAATTTTCTGGTGTCCCAAATTTTTCACTTTATTGTGACTGGTTTCATCCTATTCGGGCATTATCAAATACTCGAAATTAATTAATTTTGAGATTTTTCATCAAATTCCACCATTAGTTAAACTTTAAAAAGTGTTATTTCAATGTATTGTATTTACTTTTTAATTTGCACTAATTTGTTTTATTATTGTTTTAGGGATGTTTGGCTAATCCCCAACTCGAGAAGCCGGACGAAGTCGCCAAGCTTCGCAAACAAGTATATGAGGAGATCATCAACGGATTGAAGGACATCCGGAAGGTCATAGTGATAACTAGGTCGGATCAAGGTAAAGTAGAATATCTATTGGATGCAAACTAGCACGGCCCATACAATGGAACCGAGTTTAGTGATCTTTAAGTACATACTATGTAAAATTCCCTATATAGTTATTCTGTAATAAATAATCATAATAATAATAATAGCTTTATTTCTCCACTATCGCACTCCATAACAAGAATACAAACTAAAAAAAAAAATAGGTAGAAATCACATGGCGCCAATTCAAATTAGTGGAATCACGTTGCTACTTGTGATTGCTACTTTTTTTATACCTGCGATTTTAAACTGTGACTGTGGTCACGGCTGGTAAACATATGCTATGTTAGAACTTTTATGTATAAATTTCAACTTATGTTATATTAAAATAACACAATTTTCCCTTTTATATTATTTTTTTCACTTCACAGGAAGAACATTATAGTTTTAAGATTGCAAACAAAAATATTTTATCAAAAATCAGGTGTAATAAGCGAATTACTGCGGTCATTTGAGGGAAGTAATGTAATGAGAGAATAACTCGAACTCACAGAATGATTAGATCCTTCGTAAGATTTTTGAAATAATTCAAATTGACATCGCGTACGTCAAAATTTTATAAACATTATTTCAATATTAATTGCAATTACAGACGATTTTGGATAAAATGTTATATTATACTCATTTGGAATTACTCATTAGTCCCTTAAGAAAATTACTTTTTCAAACTTTTTCTTGCGGGACTAATTACGTACATTCCATATTCGTATAATAAATAACTAGGAGTATCATTTTTGCAAAGCCTTCCTGCAAGTATATTTAACAATTACAAACTCTCAAAAAACCGTGAACGATATTACTTATATTTTTTTTACATAGAACTGGAATCCGTGGCTGGCGCATCAGCCAACAAGGGCACTGCAAAAAAAAATATCTTTGCAAGGCCTTACTGCAAGTATACAGGTGAAAAAAAAAACGAAACATTTGAAATTCGTGAAATTTCGACCATTTTCAAACCGCCATAACTCGGCGTATTTTCAATCAATTTTGATGAATCTTTGGGGTGTCTCCTTTGAAGCCATGCATGCAAACTTAAGCGTAACCCCTTCCGCCCTCTGCGGAAAAAAATGTTTTTTCAGGAATCCATGTCCAACTTTGACGATGTGTACGGAGTTGGAAAAAATTTGTCGACTCGATCCACCAAAAGGGCATTGAAATGTGTTAAATTACCTGTGCAGGACTCAAAAAACGAAGTTACTACGACGATTTGGCACAAAGTAATGGGTGTTTGAAAAAAAGTGCATTTTGTGTTTTTTGACTCATAAGTCTTTCGACAAAATTGTTTTCGATTTCAAGAATGAAATTTTCTTTGCATGTTCTTTGAGGTATGCACGAAAATGATTGCTTACGCCTATAACTTGGTGCTAAATCGTCGTAGGAACTTCGTTTTTTGAGTCCTACACAGGTACACTACTCATTGATTGAACAAATTTAAGGTTACGGATCGTTGTACTCACTCTGAGGTGTTAATCTGCCAAGATACCATCGTGAAGGAAGTACCGATAAGGTATGGGAAGGAGTTTATTCTGTCGGTTATTGTTTAAACCAATATATGATAATCTGACGTTTAAATGTCACTGTCACTTTTGATATTTAAAGACGAACAGACGAATGCAGAGGGACTCGGCGGTCGGTAATTGTAATTGGCTAATAAGTATATAATATAGCGATGTACATAAGTGGTAATAATACATGTTACACATTTATGTACAACATTTAACATTTATATATGCTCTATATATTCGTAATGGGTCGCTTACGATTGGTGAAAACAGTTCAGTAATTTGTCAATTACAAACTGGAAGTAGGTATATTACCATATACTATATTATAGTATACTATACTTTTTCGCATCATATTAAATAATTACCTAAATATTTTTCTGTTTATATTAAATTGTATCGTCCTCATGTTTTTATTTCGTTAAATTGCAGCTGCGGCACTCCGCTGAAGACAGTGTGGCATTTATGGATACGTGTTTACACAAATAAATGGTAACCATAGTAACAACTGGAGAAAGTAAAATCGTCGTCATTTAATAGGCTGAAATCTGTTGGGCAATTAAACTGCCATCATTTTATTGGTCGTTACATATGGAGAAAAATAATTAGGCCGAGTAATAGACAGCTTTCTCAATCAAAAACGATCCAACAAGTTTATATTATTTAATAAGATGCGAAAAAAAAACTTATCACCGGCTGCTATTAAACATATCACAATTATATTCAACGCCACCACCAGACTAGGATATTTTCCCAGCCAGTGGAAAGTAGCCCATATTATACTTATATATAAAGAGGGAAAACCGTCAGAAGAAGCCCTATCATACAGACCTATAAGCTTACTTCCAATTCTATCTAAATCCTTTGAAAAAATATTTTTAAAGCGGCTGTTGCCAATACTAACTGACGCAAAAATAATTCCACAACACCAGTTTGGCTTTCGACAAGAACGCGCGATAATTGAACAGATACATAGACTAACAGAAAAATATAGGTCAAGTACGAAGCTGCATTCACACAACTCTATGATATAAACGCAGCCGTTCCTCAAGGGAACGTCCTGTACCAGACCTAACAACGTGCGAAGACAGCATCTCAGCAACCTATGCCGACGACACCTGCATAATGGCATCACACACAGAACCAAGTAAAGCCTCGAGCCTCTTGCAAAACCACCTTTTGAAGATTGAAAAATGGTTCAACAAGTGGCGAATCAGACTTAATGAAACAAAATCCATCCACATGACCTTCACTACAAGAAAAGACACCTGCCCACCAGTTTTCCTTAATAAATACTCAATACCACAACACGAAAGTGTCAAATATCTAGGCATGCACATATACCGCCGGTTAACCTGGAAAAAGCACATCTGTAGTACAGATGTACTAGCTTTTGGTTAAGAATTCAAAAATGAGCATAGATAATAAGCTACTTATTTACAAAACTGTAATAAAGCCGATATGGACATATGATGCTGAGCTATGGGGCCCAGCAAGCAGCTCCAATATTAACAAAATTCAAAGATTCCAACCCAAAATGCGGAGGGGCATCATCAACGCCCATTGGTTTGTCCCAAACCGGGCGATACACAAAGACCTTAACAGAAAGGAAATCAAGGAAAAATTAACATCACTGAGTGTAAAATACCAACAAAGGCTTGAAAGCCACCTAAATCATCTGGCAAGGGACTTACTCATCAAAACAACACATACAAGATCCCCTGGACCTCCCGATAAGATTCTAGCTTATAAACTATCAATACAACCATGCAGACACAACATAAAAAGTAAAACAAAAAGGCTGGTGTCTCCACAGGGTGAACCTTGCCGCATGTTTATAACTCATTCTGAAAACACTTACTTATTGAACAGAAATCCGTGACTGACGCATCAGTCAAAAAAGTTATTGCAAAAAAAATTGCAATGCCTTCCTGCAAGAACATTTAACAATTACAAACCCTCAAAAAACCGTGACAGATATTACTTATATCTTTTTTTTACGTTTAACTGAAATCCGTGGCTGGGCATTAGTCAACATTGCAAAAAAAAAAAAAAAATTGCAATGCCTTCTTGCAAGTATATTTAACAATTAAAAACTGTCAAAGGACCGTGACTGATATTAATTAAAAATTCTTGCCGAGCTTAAAACTACAGGTATATTACTTTGACACTGGTGATCAGAAGAAATTTTAAATTTTCTTTGTCACTTATTACACACAAAATTTAACACTGAATATAGTCCGTTTCTTCTCTCCGATGTCAAAATTAGGTATAGTGATGAATGCAAACAAATGCTTTTCAATTGCGTTAATAAAAGGTTGAAATTTACAATATGATTGCCTTCAATTTTAATGTCTTCTTCGGGTATTTTTAATCTTGGTGATGAATCAGTATTGAACTCCACGTTAACTGGTGAAGGCATTATATTTTCTTGAAGACTGACAGAATTTGAAGAGTCGTCTTGTTGAATTCCACCCAATTTAATGTCAGTAATGGCCTCCTATTGCAATCAAAATCGGTTGTTGTTGTTGAAGCATATAATGGCCTTATGGCATCATCAAGATCAGAGAAGTTGTTGAAAAATTCAATGCATTTAATAGCTTCATATGTTTAACGTGTTCGTTGGTAGTTAAAGGATGAAGTGTGTTCTCATGCATCATAGGGCTGTCAGCCATTGTTGTTGAGGAGTAACTGATTGTCTCCAATGGTTGTAAATGGCTGCCAACTCTAGTTGTAGCAATTGTTGTCTGTGTACGCCTTTTTAAATTGTAGGATTGAATATTGATGCACTTTTTCCTCGCATTTTCTTGCCACTGCGTTTACCCATGATACTGGATCTAGTAAACCAAAAGAACATTCTCATTAAAAACTTAAATGAATCAAGTAAACTTCTGAAAAATAACACTCAAATCGGGCGATCTAGCTGGCCAAGCTACAGTTCCGCCTTTCCTAATCCACTGATTTGAATACATTTGATTTAAATAATTGCGAACATTTCTGGCATTGTGCGCTGGTGCACCATCTTGCTGCCACCAGAACTTCTGAAGTTGAATTAGAGGAACAACAATTATCCAAATAATTAGAAATGCTCGTTTGAAGAAGATGTAAATATCGTTCACTGATTAGATACCCTTCGTACATAATTGGCCCTATTATATTTTCATCATAAATACCTGCCCAAACATTTACTCCAAAACGATGCTGTGGCCTAACACTTCGAACTTGTCTGGGATTTTCTGTTGTCCAATAATGTTAATTGTTGCGATTAAATACACCACTATTTGTGAATTTGCATTCATCGGTCCAAAGAATGTTTTTTAAAAAATCATCATCTGCACTGCACTTTTGAAGCAATCAATTACAAAATCCAAGACGTCTTAAATTATCACCAGGCACAGGTGTGTGGCCCAAATGAATTTTATATGGCTTATAATTGAATTTATTAAAAATTCTCCATCCTTGCATTGGTGGCAAATTTAATTCAGCTGCTACTTCGCGGCAAGAGGTTGATGAATTTTGATTTACCTAAATTATGTTTTGTAAGTAAACGTAAAATTAAAGAACTAAGATACATTTAGTATTACTATTTCCAAAATATGATTGCTATCTTCTTGGGTAATTTTATTACCGTATGCTTTGCGATGTTCAATCAATGATCCAAACTCTCCTAAATTTCTGTCCATCCGTAGAAAAAATGTTCGATGAGGTTGCCTTCTTTCTGGATACAGAGATACAGTGATATTTTTCACTGGCTAATACCGTATTTCTCTTTACTGAATAAAAAATACGTAACATATCACGCTTCTCTGAATTATCGAACGACATTTTTATTCATAAAGAATAATAATGTTTGACAAACAAAGCGCTATTCAGATGCTTCATTTCAAATTAAGCATTCAGATGTGACAAAAAATAAATATGGCGTCCATAAGAAATAAGAAAGTTGATAATGGTTCAAAAGAAACGAAATATGTTACATCTAAAAATCTTATGCCATCTATTAGATAATAAAAAAGTGCTTTAAGAAAGTCTTTACCATTTTTAAATATCTCCTCAAATAACAGAGATTTCAGTTTTTTGGACTTAACTCGAAAACAAAAGAATGTAAGTAATTTTTTCCAGTGGATTATTAATCAGCATAAAATTCTGTAAAAGTGCCAAAGTTAAGCATACCCTCTATCTCTTCTAATAAGCGAGATCCCCATGGTGGGCCTCGAATTTGAAACACCCTGTATACACCCACACAGTCGGATAGTCGATACCATCTTTATTAAAGCAGCACTTTGTGATTATGCCATTATTATTGGAGATTTCAATATAATAACGCCTTCTAAAAAGAAAACCCTCGACGCATTCCTAAATAACTCCAGTTTAAAAAAAAATCAAACTCCCTCTACCTTCATTATGCCCAATAATCCCGACACCACTCCAGATATTTTCTTGTGCACAGCAAATATACAGCCATTCATATCTAATGTAGAACTAACTCCAGACCTAATAGTATCCGCTCACCTATCAATATTGTTTAAAATTGACCTGGCAACAAAGTCCACCTGAATACAAGACCATCTACAGTAAATGTGACATAAGCAAAGTTAATCAAATCTTAAACAACTTAAATCCTAATATTAACCACCCATCCATAATCACTCACTTCCTGGAGATATTTACTAATGCAATAGAAGATAATATTCCTAAAGTCAAACAATATTTATACAACTACCCACTACCCCTTTTTATTTTAAGACTAATAAAGCATAAACGACAAATCTATCTAAGCAAAACGATGGCAGAGCTCTCAAAAGACAATTTAATGCACTTAATAAACAAATTCAACATTAGAATTTTCATGAAAATTTATTTATATAACAATGTTCATTAAATTAAGTTTTTATACACTTAATATGAAATTGAAACTATGAGTTAACTGGTTTGCAGTCTAAGCTATCAATATGTATGTGGGTGTTTACCCTTAGCATTCGAATTTTTGTTATAACAATGGAAAACATATTTTTGATATTTATAAATTATTTGTTAGTGAAATTGCCATTTCATTCCTTACAAATATATGAAAGTATTTATTATACAGTGGGCTGATCATATTTTTTATTATTTTTTAAATTACCAAGGTTATAATCATTTATTCGAATATAGATTATGAAAAAGTAATTAGTAATTAATTGAATAAACTATTGCATTCAAACGCAAAATTGTTTCTCTGAAAATCCATTCTAGAAAAATATGTATTACATATGTTTGAAGGCATTTAATAATACAGTGGGCTAATAATGTTTTTTTTTTACTTTTAAAATTATCAAGATTATAATCATTTGTTTGTTCGATTATAGATTATGAGAAAGCAATTACACGTCTGAATAAAATTATTGCATTCAAACGTAAAATTGCTTCCTTGAAAATCTATACTCGAGAAAACAACAATTAATATTATAATCTTAGGATTTACAAAATATGGTTTAAATTAAAAATAAACTATAATAATAAGCGTAAATATAAATGATACCATCAAGTCGGAGAAAGTAACATGATGGCCACATCACCATTGTTTATTTTATTTTCATTTAAGAAACAAACCAGATTTAGAAAATCCAAACTATGTCTCCATCACATAATATTGAAACTAAAGTAAATTATAATAGTAAGGTACAAAAAAGCAAAACTTAAGCTATAATTAACACGTAATACTAATGACAGCAATGACTACATTAATATCGATTATAAATATTAAAATTTAAATTAAATTAAATCAGACAAAATTACATTGAATTAAATTAAAACAAATTAAATCGACGAAGTCCACTTATACTAACACTTCTCTTTCCCCGGCGATACTCCGATAAAGCATGGGTACTTATAAGAAAGGATGATCGATCCCCCAATTTCGCGTTTAACAGCACTCAGTTTGAAAATAATATTACAAAAAAAATGACAGGCTTTGGAAGAAGTTTCCAAAAAAAAATGTACAGGTTTGGAAGTAATTTACAAAAAAAAAAAATGTAAAGGTTTGGAAGTTTCAATTGCTTCATTAGTTTTTAAGATACAGCACACACAGCCAGACACACACACACACACGATTTTTTTTGAATATAAGTTTTGGGCAACTTTATCCTGGCTTCTCATACTTTTTTTTAATTTACGAGATTTTGTTAATTATGTTTTCAATAACTTTAAAAAAATTATTCTCAAATCTTTTAGAAATTAAAATACTTTCGAAAATTAAAGTAATTTTCGGTAGTAATATACCTAGATCGAGGTTAATTATCGAAAAATCGTTTTTTGAGTACCTTGTTACCTAGTAATTTAACGAGACAATAACATTTGTTGTCTCGAGCTGAAGCTCTCGGTTAATAACCAGTTGACAACAAATGTTATGTCGAGATGAATTACTAAAAGGTAAAAGGTACGAAAAAAATGTGTTTTTGATAATTCATCCAAGCTCGCGGTATATTTGGGTAGATAATTTATCGAATGAAATAATAATAAGGATCAGGAGAAGTTATGGTTTATTACAAGCTGAATAGTTTAGTTTGCTACAAGAGTAATTGTAAAAATTAAAACTTAATGACAGTGACGTAACGTCATGAACATCATGTTTTTATAACCTTAAAAGCTACTCACCTAATTACCGTTTTTCTGTTATCGATTATGACAATGCAAAACATTGTTGTAATGTCAAGCTACCCCATTAATTATCGATTTTCTGTTATCGCATCTATTATTATGTGGTAAATTATCAGCATAATCGATACTGAATTTAATATAATTTTTGTAGGATTTTATCGCAACGTTTTATAATTGTTCAAAAATTTTAAAAATCCATAAATCGTGTTTTTACTTTCTCCGTTACGAAGTACGAGAAAGTATTGTGATCATGATTTTTTTTCAATTTTTTTTTTACGGAAATATCCTGGAACAAAAATGTTTGTGTCTGTGTGTGTGTGTGTGTGTGTCTGCCTGTCTGTGTGCGCTGTATCTCAAAAACGAATACAGCAATTGATATAAAACTTTAAACATACGTCTTATTTGATAATCCGAAGAGCTGAAAAGCTTTTGGTAAAATTTCGTACACCGGAAGTGGGTGTTTACCATAACTGTTTTTTGTTTTTTGCCAATATTTTCTTAAATATGAAAAATATCACAAAAATATTTAAACAAACATCGAAGACAACAAAGAAATTAACATCTTTTGCTTGAAAATATTTTTAATAAAATCATTGCTATTCGAGAAAAAAAATTAATAATGTTTTTTTAATTTTTGGTTTATAATTACGAAACGATAATAGTTACAGCAAATTTATGTGAATAATAATTGTAGAGAATGTCAAAATGAACAACTTCTAAAGAATAAGTTTTTTCGAAATCTCGTTAATTTTTGACTAAACTGAGTTTTTTAATTTGAAGTATAATTTTTCCATCTTTCATAATTTTGACGTTTTAAACGTCAGTTTCATCCGAGTTTATGCAACGCTCGATGTACATTTAAAATATGATTTCAATTTAAAATAAACCCATGAAAACGTAAATATAAAGTCGGAGAAAGTAACATGATGGCCACATCACCATTTTTTTATAAATTAAAAAAAAATTGTATGTTTATGATTATATGAAGATAGTTAGACAACCGGTTCTAAATAGTACATTATTATACAAGTTTAATAAGAGGGTATATTGTGGCACGAGTGAGATTGGAGCACGACTCGCGCAGCGAGGAGTGCTCCAATGTTACGAGTGCCCCACAATGCCTCTTATTAAACAAGTATAATATACTATTTTTTCTACTTTGGTTTAGTTAAGGAATTATTTCTAAAATAAAATAAATACTTAAACATTGTGAGTTTTATCTTGTAACATGTGGCAGCATTGAAAACATTTGATCCTTTCGAACGAATGTAATATTTGACATACGTATTTCTACAGCGATTGCAATAGTTAATTTTAAAACATATTAAATCAAGAATATTACTTACACACCTCCAAAAATAAGGGAGGTTGCCAAGGGTGCGATAAACAAACTATTTCCACGTAAGTTGTAACCAGTTTAAGCTTATAAAATAATGCAACGCCTAAATGATAATCGAAATTTAAGGTTACGTTTACATTTGTTTCTCGTTCCTCATGTCAGGCATCGATCGACGCTAATTAAAAATCCACACCGATTTAACACACCGACTCAATCGGCTCCTTTTCGCTGCGAATGAAACATTCATTATACTCTCGCTGTTTCTTCCGTGATATTCGTTTTACAAACAAAGTGATAATACATATAATAAATTACAAGCTTTCCTCTGTGTATGTTGTGCTGCCTAAACGTCGTCACCGAGAGCCAAGTGAATTCATGTGTCCGGCCATTGTCACCGAGTTCGTACATTTTCCACGCGGATAAAAAGTGAACAATATGACGCCTCCGTTTTCTTTAACCTTAGTGGTACTGGTGGCGAACTCCCCAATATGCATTCGAACATATTTAGTGTGTAACGCATTGGACGGTTCCAATTATCCTATGAATTAACGGCAATTTTACATTTTGATGTGGACATATGTTACGTTTAAGTACTGCCAATCGCAACAACTAAAATGTTACCACAAATAGTTTAATAATGAGCAAAAACTGTAAAATAAAAAATCTCATTATTAAACTATTTTTGATATAACAAAAGGTCGATTGTTAAACCAAAGTAGAAAAAATTTGTTATGTATTTATGAAGCAGAATTTATGTTGAGTAAATTTTAAAATTTGAAGCTTGTGACGATCTTTTTTGCAAAATTCGAAAATATTTGATCATTTTCTTTTATGTGTGATTATTTTAAAATCCATACAACGGATTTTGCAGATGTTTATAGATTCATGAAGCAAAATCAATTTAGAATCAAGTTTAAATTCTGCGGTAATTGTTTTTCTATTTTTTTTGAAAGTTGAATTTTGCTTTTGTTATTATTATTATTATTATTATTGCATTTCCCCAGAATTACGATACGATAACGTGGAAGGTATGACAGGTGGGGGTTATGGGTCCCCCCGCCCCCCCAGAGAGATATTTAAAAGGCCAGCGGTTACCTCCAAATCGTCAGTCTTGTCCCGAGTACTGATAATCAGGCGAGCTTACCAGTTTAAGATGAAATACTTCGCAGTTGTTGTCCTAGCCCTTGTCGTTTTGCAAGTAAGTACCAACAAATATTATTACTTAATAAAGATAGGAAATTTTAATAAATAAATTCTAATCAACATTCTCTCAAAAATTGACACTACGATAAAGTATTGTGAAATTCCCGGCGCGTGCACCATTATTACATCAATTAATAAATAAGCCCATTTGCATCTCGTTAGCTAAGGATAACTTTTAATTTTATGAGAGGCCGCTTCAGACTCGGGGAACAAAAGCAGACAAAATACATCAGAAATTAAACATTCAACTCATTAAAAATCATTGTTCGTAGAAATTGAGCCATTTTTAGGCGAGATAAACAATATAAATCATAGACAATAAATTGTAGAAAAATTATATTTTCAATTGATAAAATAGCATTCTTTTGGTTTTGAAAGCCAACCAAGTTGTTTTTTTTTAATACTCTGTTTCTAAATTTTGAACGGGTTAAATATTGCATTCATTTCACAAACTTTTATTCAAAAATATTGAATTTCTTAACAAACCCCGGTTTTCAGTTTGATTGTTAATTTTTGAAAATCACGATGTCGAACACAGATGAGATTAAGGATCATTTCACTTTCTTTGTTTGGAAAGTAAACAGTTTTCTTTCATTAAGGTTTTTTATAAACTCGTTACCGAAAACCATGGAATAATGCAAAATTCTGCCTATAATTATGAAGCTATAAATGAATTTTAAGCTTTTGGTGCAAATTCACTGATCGATTAGTTTGTTTTAACAATTTTTCAAGTTATTGGTTGGATTTTTCGTTTAGATTGTTGCCGTTTTGATTCCACCTAGGAGTTGGCAATTGTTTCCATTGGTAATCAGAAGCGGATTATTTTCAATTAATTTTGAGCTTTTGGAGCAAATTTCTTGGCAATTATGGACAATTATTCAATACACTGTGTAGTGTAGTTATTTTGGCACCAAATTTTAAATTAGGAATTTATTTGCAAGATCAAATTTCGTTTCCGTTTCTGCACATGTGGAATGTGTGTTTACCATTTTTGGCCCATGACCGTACCTTGTCTTATCAAAAGACGTAATACACAAAATTAATTTTTCGTTTTCCCAGTTTTTTTTTTATTGTTGAAGCCATTACTTTGTGATACATGTGGAATTACTAAGGAGGTAGAATAAAAATAACAATTTTCTGGTGTCCCAAATTTTTCACTTTATTGTGACTGGTTTCATCCTATTCGGGCATTATCAAACACTCGAAATTAATTAATTTTGAGATTTTTCATCAAATTCCACCATTAGTTAAACTTTAAAAAGTGTTTTTTCAATGTATTGTATTTACTTTTTAATTTGCACTAATTTGTTTTATTATTGTTTTAGGGATGTTTGGCTAATCCCCAACTCGAGAAGCCGGAAGAAGTCGCCAAGCTTCGCAAACAAGTATATGAGGAGATCATCGACGGATTGAAGGACACCGGGAAGCTCATAGTGATAACTGGGTCGGATCATGGTAAATTAGAACATCTATTGCATTGAACAGATTACCTGATGGAAGCTAGCACGGCCTACACAATGGAGCCGAGTTTAATGATCTTTAAGTACATACTATGTAAAATTCCCTATATAGTTATTCTGTAATAAATAATCATAATAATAATAATAGCTTTATTTCTCCACTATCGCACTCCATAAGAAGAATACAAACTAAAAAAAAAATAGGTAGAAATCACATGGCGCCAATTCAAATTAGTAGAAACTAGAGCAAAAATGCTACTTTTAAATCACGTTGCTACTTGTGTTGCTACTTTTTTATACCTGCGATTTTAAACTGTGACTGTGGTCACGGCTGGTAAACATATGCTATGTTAGAACTTTTATGTATAAATTTCAACTTATGTTATATTAAAGTAACACAATTTTCCCTTTTATATTATTTTTTTTCACTTCACAGCAAGAACAATATAATTTTAAGATTGCAAACAAAAATATTTTATCAAAAATCGGGTGTAATAAGCGAATTACTGCAGTCATTTGAGGGAAGTAATGTAGTGAGAGAATAACTCGAACTCACAGAATGATTAGATCCTTCGTAAGATTTTTGAAATAACTCAAATTGACACCGCGTACGTCAAAATTTTATAAACATTATTTCAATATTTAATGCAATTACAGACGATTTTGGATAAAATGTTATATTATACTCATTTGGAATTACTCATTAGTCCCTTAAGAAAATTCATCTTTCAAACTTTTTCTTGTGGGACTACATACGTACATTCCATATTCGTATAATAAATCACTAGGAGTATATTTAACAATTACAAACTCTCAAAAAACAGTGACCGATATTACTTATATTTTTACTTTCTCCGTTACGAAGTACGAGAAAGTATTGTGATCGTTATTTTTTTTTCAAAATAAATTTTTTTTCACGGAAATATCCGTTTTGGGGTCCCTAGATGCCATTTCAACAATTTCTGGAAAAAAATGTTTGTGTCTGTGTGTGTGTGTGTGTCTGTCTGAGCGCGCTGTATCTCAAAAACTAATAGAGCAATTGATATGAAACTTTGAACATACGTTTTATTTGATAATCTGAAGAATTGAAAAGCTTTTGGTAAAATTTCGTACACCGGAAGTGGGCGTTTACCTTGTTTTTTGCCAATATTTTCTTGAATATGAAAAATATCGCAAAAACATTTAAACAAACATTGAAGACAACAAAGAAATGAACATCTTTTGCTTGAAAACATTTTTCATAAAATCATTTTTATTCGAGAAAAAAATTATTATTTTTTCTAAATTTTTGGTTTATAATTATAAAACGATAATAGTTACAGCAAATTTATATTAATAATAATTGTAGAGAATGCTAAAATAAACAACTTATAAAGATTTTTTTTTTCGAAATCCTTTTAGTTTTTGAGTTTTTAAATTTGAAGTATAGTTTTTCCATCTTTCATAATTTTGACATTTTAAACGTCAGTTTCATCCGAGTTTACACAACGCTCGATGTACATTTAAAAAAATGGTGATGTGGCCATCATGTTACTTTCTCCGACTTGATGGTATCATTTATATTTACGCTTCCATGGTTTATTTTCAATTTAAATCATATTTTAAGTGTGCATCGAACGTTTCGTAGACTCGGATAAAACTGACGTTTAAAACGTCAAAATTATGAAAGATGGAAAAATGTACTTCAAATTAAAAACTCAACTTACTCAAAAACTAAAGAGATTTCGAAAAAAACTTATTCTTCATAAATTGTTCATTTTGGCATTCTCTACAATTATTATTAACATAAATTTGCTGTAACTATTAGCATTTCATAATTGTATACCAAAAATGAAAAAACAATAATTTTTTTTTTTCTCGAATAACAATGATTTTATGAAAAATGTTTTCAAACAAAATAATTGCATTTCTTTATTGTCTTCAATATTTGTAAAAATGTTTTTGTGATATTTTTCATATTTAAGAAAATATTGGCAAAAAACTAAAAACAGTTAAGGTAAACGCCCACTTCTGGTGTACGAAATTTTACCAAAAGCTTTTCAGTTCTTCGTATTATCAAATAAAACTTATGTTCAAAGTTTAATTTCAATTGGTCTATTAGTTTTTGAGATACAGCGCGCACAGACACACACACACAGACACACACACACACACAGACACAAAAAAAAAATTTCCAGAAATTGTTGAAATGGCATCTAGGGACCCCAAAACGGATATTTCCGTAAAAAAAAATTTTGAAAAAAAAATCGCGATCACAATACTTTCTCGTACTTCGTAACGGAGAAAGTAATATTATTTCAATTGAAAATAAACCATGAAAACGTAAATATAAATGGCTATGATACCATCAAGTCGGAGAAAGTAACATGATGACCACATCACCATTTTTTTTATATTGAACTGGAATCTGTGGCTAGCATTAGTCAACAACGGTACTGCAAAAAAAATATTTTGGCAATGCCTTACTGCAAGTATACTGGTGAAAAAAAAACGAAATATTTGAAATTCGTGAAATTTCGACCATTTTTAAACCGCCATAACTCGGCATATTTTCAATCGATTTTGATGAATCTTTGGGGTGTCTTCTTTGAAGCCATGCATGCGAACTTAAGCGTAACCCCTTCCGCGCCCCTCTAGTACTCCTGTGAAAAAAAATGTGTTTTCAGGAAACCATGTCCAACTTTGACGATGTGTATGGAGTTGAAAAAATGTGTCTACTCGATTCACCATAAAGCCATTAATATTTGATCAATTCCCTATGCAGGACTTAAAGAACGAAGTTCCTACTACCATTTGTCACCAAGTTATGGGTGTTTGAAAAAAAGTGCATTTCTAAGGTACAAAATGGGATATTCATGATTTCGCGCAAACAATACCTCATATAATACATACCTCAAAGAACTTGCAAAAAACATTTCATTCGTGAAAACGAAAACAATTTTGTCGAAAAACTTCCGACTTTCGGGTCAAAAAACCACAAAATGCACTTTTTTCAAGCACCCATTACTTTGTGCCAAATCGTCGTAGGACCTTTGTTTTTGAGTCCTGCACAGGTAATTGAACACATTTCAATTCCCTTTTAGTGGATTTAGTTGGACGTTTTTTGGCACAAAAACGTGTTTTTTTAATCGGGGGTTGAAGGGTTCGAAAAGGGATCATCCCAATCTGAGTTTACCCCCTTAAAGTAGGGCCAAAATGGGATTTTTCACGAAAGAATCGTCCAATCTAGTTGAAAAGTCGCGGAGTTATGTGCGAAAAACCATAAAATGCACTTTTTTTCAATCACCCATAACTTGGTGCCAAATCGTCGTAGGAACTTCGTTCTTTGAGTCCTGCATAGGGAATTGATCAAATGTTAATGCCTTTATGGTGGATCGAGTCGACAATTTTTTTTCTAACTCCGTACACATCGTCAAAGTTGGAAAAACATTTTTTTTCACAGGGTTGAGAGAGGGGGACGGAAGGGGTTACGCTTAAGTTCGCATGACTTTAAAGAAGACACTTCAGTTTTTCGCCCTCAAAGATTCATCAAAATCGATTGAAAATACGCCAAGTTATGACGGTTTGCAAATGGTCGAAATTTCACGAATTTCAAGTGTTTCATTTTTTTCCACCAGTATACAGGGTGGGGCACCGCATACGACGCGATCATTTTAAGGAAAACCATGCAACTTCGTGTTATTTTCTTCAAATGGATAGATGTAGGATAGTTGTATGCACAACTTAAAATTATTACGAGATATACAGGGTGTCCTTCAAAAAAGATACACATCAAAGTTAGGTTTTTTTTTTTAATGGAACACCCGGTATTTTTTGTCATTTTTGAATTCTAGGGAACAAATAAAGGTGAGTTACTTCAATATTCCCTATACCTATCGTTTACCGTTTTCAAAATATTTAAAGATCGAAATTATTATATTATCATGGAGATATGAATGCAGAATTATTCACTAAGTGGGTTGAAAGTAAGATAATACCAAATTTAGAAGAGCCTTCGTTGCGACCACTACCTCTTGCCTTCTTCGGCACGACACAGGAAAATGGCACAAAGGTCTTGTTTACCACAACACTCAGCGGGGTCTCAAGTTTACAATGTTGTAAAGCGGCCCAAAAATCCGGCGTGTGCTAAAATCGGTCGGCCCTTTTTACCTGCTTGTCAATACAGATATTTAATGCGTCGCAACATGATTGCAATAATGAAATTCATAAGAAAATTATTATCAATAAGAATATCTGCTGTTCAATGAAAAAGGATTGATAAATAATGCAAAAAATAAAAATAAATTAAAATATAGAGTTATTAATTTTAATGTAATATATGTACAATGTGTAATTTATAAATTAATAAAATAAAAATAAAGGAGTACAATATCATAACAGTTGCCAATACCACGGAATCCATAAATTGTATTCAAAATGTAATCATCAAGCGAGCTAGGCCTATTTCGAAATTCAAGCACCCACAACTGACCATATATGAGCATGTAGAACAACTGTCAAAGAGGCAATAAAAACCTGTACTTTTGATATATAGGTTTTTTGTTTAGAATTCTTATGCGTCTATACTATTTTGTTTGTATAATATACCATGTAAACAATTTATATTTTTTGTTCAATCTGGCTGAAAGACTTAGGTCGCTGGCCCATTGTATTCCTCTAAGGAGGGCAATAAACGATTATTATTATTATCATAACAGATTTTTTTCTACTCCCAGATTTTATTATATTTTTTATAAATTCAATAGCTGCATTTTAATGTTATTCATTATAATACAGATTTTCATTATGATTCAAATTTGTAACCAATAAAATAATCACATTAAAATCAAAGTTGCCATACGCATAGCAGAAATATAAAATTTGATAGATGAAGATTGTCATTCATAAACAACCTCCGCTGTGAAATTTTTTCTTACTTTCAGTTTGATTATTTCTTTCATTGCGCCATCTTATAGTTTGACCCAAAAGTAGATCTCCATTCGGTCAAAATACACCAATGTTTCATCATAATAGTGATTATGTTTTTAAGGATTCATTGCATAAACATGCGTTATGGAATAGTGTTAACCCAAAGTGTAATTTTCATTGACGAAATAATTTAAGTTGATATCCATCCGTAAATGACATTATTTGTCAATACATTAATAATTAAATAACAGTCATTTAAATTGGGCTGTCACCCAGAAATGAACGAATGCACGAATTTATTAACCTATAATCAAACATTACATAATCGAAATTATAGCCACTTGGTTGGTTAAACCATTTTTTATATTTTTATTCTGACTAGTTTACGTTTTTACAACCAATGTACAATTTTAATCTCGGCGTCAAAAAAAAAGCGCCACTCGAAAAATAGCGAAAAAACTCGTTTTTTCAAACCGTCGTAACTTGGTTCAATTTGGTCGAAAATCGATGAACAAGTTTTATCTTTAAGAATGTGTACTTTGATTTTGACCCCAAGTCCTAACCGGCAGGAAATTTCACCACAATGGCAGAACAATTTAATCAATTTCCTTCAAATGCCTTAAAAATTCGAGTCGTTTCGATGATTTGGAGCAAAGTTATGAATTTTTGAAGAAAAAAAAATGACATTGAAAATGAAAACAAGTTGTAAAAATTTAACATTTTTTGTCAATCAAAAACACTTTTTGAAGGAGCTTTCAAGGGGTCACGAAAGTCGAAAACTTCTTAGATCGCAAAATTCCATCGAGTTTCGTGCGCAATTCGCCTAGTTAAGGCCAAAATGGCGCAAAATGTATTTTTTTCAAAACTGCATAACTTCGCGCCAAATCATCGCATCGACTTGAATTTTGGAGGAAACTGTAGGAAAATGATTGAACTTTATTGCCATGCTGACCGATTGAGTCCACGATTTTTTTTTGCACACGGTTTCTATATAAAAAAATTGAGAACCAAATTCTATGAATTTTTCTGTCATTGAATTCATTTTAAAATCCCCTTGAAAATGCCCTGATGAGGCAAAACTGTTGTATACCTGCACGCGCCCGGAAATGCGACCGACCCCATCTGGAACCGAAGATTTTACTACCCCATACATTTGAGTGTTGGGGTAAACAAGGCCATTGTACCATCTTCCCTTGTCGTGCCGAAGAAGGCAAGAGTCTACTGTCCTGACTTAGTCAGTCATCTGCAACGACCCGCTGTGACTCGAGTAATTGTTTGTGTAATCCCCCAAACTCCCAGTGCCACAACAAACTCCCGCGTAAGAGCATTAGTTAGCAGTTAGCTTTCGTCAATTGCGTTTCTGTGTGTTGTTCTCCGTAGTAGGTAACGTCTAAAATGGATGTTAAATCAAGTCAACAACAATTATTTCAGAGAGCTAATCATTCTCAAAGATGCGCTACGAAAGCCAGTTATGTGTTGGCTTATAATACCTATTGCTAAATCTAATAAAGCATTTTCAGATGGTGAATTTATAAAGCAGTGCATGATAGATGTGTGCGATATTATGTGCCCTGACAAGAAAAAGGATTTTCAGTCACTGTCTCTCTCAAGAAGAACAATCACCGAGAGAATTGAAAATATTGATAAAAATCTAATTTCACAACTGACTACAAAAACTCAAAAATTTATTTTTTATTCAATTACCATGGATGAAAGTACAGTTATCAGCGATACTGCGCAGTTACTCATATTTGTAAGAGGAATCAACGCCCACTTTGAAATTGCAGAAGAACTTGCAGGGCTGCAGTCAATGAAAGGAACAACGACTGGTGCCGATATATTTTGTGAAATTGAAAATTGCATCGATAAACTTTGTTTACCTATTGACAAGCTATGTAATGTAACTACAGATGGTACTCCTAATATGGTTGGAATCAATCAAGGATTTGTTGGGAAATTTAATTCTAAGTATCCGGAAAATGATGTTGTTTTTTTGCATTGCCTTATACATCAGGATGCTCTCTGTAAATCGGCTTTTGATATTGACCATATACTTAATATTGTTGTAAAACTAGTAAATATGATTCGTTCCAGAGGATTATTACATCGCCAGTTTCAACAGTTTTTGGAGTCCGTACATGCTGAGCATTCCCATATCCTGTATTATTCAAAAGTTCGTTGGTTAAGTGCTAGAAAAGTATTTGAAAGAATTTGGGATTTAAAAGACGATATTGTGAATTTTCTTCTTGATAAAGACATTTATAATCAATTTGACGTCTTAGAAAACGAAACGTGGCTTTCTGATTTCGCTTTTTTCACAGACCTCCTCGTACACATGAATAAACTTAATCTCAAATTGCAAGGAAAAAATCAGTTTCTTCACGATATTTGGTAATACCTGAAAAGTTTCAAATTACAGTTATTATTATTTGCTAATCAGATCTCTAAATCTGATTTTTCTCATTTTCCAAGAATACAATCTTTAAAATTCACTATATCAAACAATAAGATTAAAAAATACGAAATTAATTTGAGAAAACTATCTACAGAATTTGAAAGGAGATTTCAGGACTTTAGAAAAATGGAACCAGAGTTTAGTATTTTTGCGACCCCATTCAATGTTAATTACGAAGAAGTTGATGCAAAACTTGAGTTAATAGAACTGAACTGTAATACTCTCCTGAAACAAACTTTTCATGCAGTACCATTACTAGAATTTTATAAAAATTTAAGTCCAGATAATTTCCCAAATCTAATTACTCATGCAATGAAGATAATAACAATGTTCGGCTTATCTTATATATGCGAACAAATCTTTTCAACAATGAAGCTTAGGAAAACTTCTTTAAGAAACAGAATTACAGATGAGCACCTTTCATCAGTTTTAAGAATTTCTGCTTCGCAAATGGAACCGGACTATGATGAAATTTTGATGAAACAGTCTCAATTTCATTTTTCTCATGCACCATCAACTAGTAATGACACCAGAAAATAAAGTGACAATACTTCACATCAAGAACTACACTAAATTCATTTTATATTTTGTGCTTATAATTTTGTTACCTTTTGCTTTTTTACTATTAAAATAATAAGTGTATGTAATAATATACGTATATGTTTATAGAACACATAAATTAGTTAACGATTAAGCATTATTCTTTGGCCCGCTACGATTGTCTAGTTATTACAAATGGCCCGTCTTAAAAAAAGTTTGCCCACCACTGATATAGACGATACACAATTAAAAGTTCTAATAAATAAAATAAAAAACAATACAAATAACTATAAGACAAATATGGATATTATTAATTATAATTTATGTTCAAATAAAAAACCGTTTTCAGTAATACACACAATTGAGCGCGTTTCTTAACATTATTTATTGCCCTATAAACACTTTTTCAGGGAATCGTATTAAAGGCATTCGTAATACCCTCTATGAGTTGTTCAACATTCTCGTAAGTATGACGGTAGACTGTGTTTTTAATAAAACCCCAGAAAAAATAATCCAAGACACTCAAATCGGGCGATCTAGCTGGCCAAGCTACAATTCCGCCGTTCCTAATCCACTGATTTAGATACATTTGATTTAAATAATTGCGAACATTTCTGGCATTGTGCGCTGGTGCACCATCTTGCTGCCACCAGAACTTCTGAAGTTTAATTAGAGGAACAACAATTATCCAAATAAGATAAGAAATGTTTGTTTGAAGAAGATGTAAATATCGTTCACTGATTAGAGACCCTTGGTACATAATTGGCCCTATTATATTTTCATCATAAATACCTGCCCAAACATTTACTCCAAAACGATGCTGTGGCCTAACACTTCGAACTTGTCTGGGATTTTCTGTTGTCCAATAATGTTCATTGTTGCGATTAAATACACCACTATTTGTGAATTTGCAATCATCGGTCCAAATAATGTTTTTTTTAAAAACCATCATCTTCACTGTACTTTTGAAGCAACCAATTACAAAATCCAAGACGTATTAAATTATCACCAGGCACAGGTGTGTGGCCCAAATGAATTTTATATGGCTTATAATTTAATTTATTAAAAATTCTCCATCCTTGCATTGGTGGCAAATTTAATTCAGCTGCTACTTCGCGGCAAGAGGTTGATGGATTTTGATTTACCTAAATTATGTTTTGTAAGTAAACGTAAAATTAAAGAATTAAGATACATTTAGTATTACCATTTCCAAAATATGATTGCTATCTTCTTGGGTAATTTTGTTACCGTATGCTTTGCGATGTTGAATCAATGATCCAAACTCTCCTAAATTTCTGTCCATCCGTAGAAAAAATGTTCGATGAGGTTGCCTTCTTTCTGGATACAGTGATACAGTGATATTTTTCACTGGCTAATACCGTATTTCTCTTTACTGAATAAAAAATACGTAACATATCACGCTTCTCTGAATTATCGAACGACATTTTTATTCATAAAGAATAATAATGTTTGACAAACAAAGCGCTATTCAGATGCTTCATTTCAAATTAAGCATTCAGATGTGACAAAAAATAAATTTGGCGTCCATAAGAAATAAGAAAGTTGATAATGGTTCAAAAGAAACGAAATATGTTACATCTAAAAATCTTATGCCATCTATTAGATAATAAAAAAGTGCTTTAAGAAAGTCTTTACCATTTTTAAATATCTCCTCAAATAACAGAGATTTCAGTTTTTTGGACTTATCTCGAAAACAAAAGAATGTAAGTAATTTTTTCCAGTGGATTATTAATCAGCATAAAATTCTGTAAAAGTGCCAAAGTTAAGCATACCCTCTATCTCTTCTAATAAGCGAGATCCCCATGGTGGGCCTCGAATTTGAAACACCCTGTATACACCCACACAGTCGGATAGTCGATAACATCTTTATTAAAGCAGCACTTTGTGATTATGCCATTATTATTGGAGATTTCAATATAATAACGCCTTCTAAAAAGAAAACCCTCGACGTATTCCTAAATAACTCCAGTTTAAAAAAAAATCAAACTCCCTCTACCTTCATTATGCCCAATAATCCCGACACCACTCCAGATATTTTCTTGTGCACAGCAAATATACAGCCATTCAATCAATCAATCATCTTTATTATGTTATTTCTATACACTTTATAGATACATTCGTCAATTTCGATAAAATAATAAATCAGACTTAAGTATTAAAATAGTGCCTGACTTATAATATAATAAATAAATAATAAAATATACAATATATAAAACACATTAAAAATAGGTTGTGTCATATACACAATAAATTATTTTCATTAATAAAAACTAAACACATAAAATAAAAATACAACATATAAAATAAAATAGCTACCATTTGTGTAACAGATCAACAAATTCTGTGACAGAGTAAATTGCATTTGTTATTAGCAGAGTTTTAATCTTAGTTTTAAAAGTTGTAATATCGAGCGATTTGATGTTTCCGGGTAGTTTATTATATAAGGTGATACCTGCATGCATTGGAGACTTTTTGTGCTGTTCGTGACTAAATTTATTTATAATGATATCAGATGAGTTTCGTGTATTATGAGTATGTATATTGTTATGGCGTATGAGTGAATCTTTCGTATTATGGATGTGTCTGAGCAATTTGTAAATGTATATTGAGGCCATGGTCATGATTTTTTTGCACTTAAATGTTGGTCTACATGACTCGCTGTATTTTAAATTAAAAATTAATCTTATTATGCGCTTCTGCACTATAAACACCTTATTCGCTGCTGTAGACTGCCCCCAGAGCACAATGCCATAGTTTAGCAGTGAATGTACTATTCCAAAGTATGCGGTTTTTAGGCCGTGTTCGTCCAATATACACTTTAGTTGAGACAGCGCGAAGTAGGATTTATTTAATTTGCCAACTAGTATGTGAATATGGTTTTTCCATGATAAGTTGTTATCAACTTGTATGCCTAAAAATGAGGTGTTTTCGCTGATTGGGATGGAGTCATTTCCAATATTGATTGAATAGTCAGAAGGCTGAGTGTGTATATTGTGAAATTCAATACATACTGTTTTTGAAAAGTTTATCATTAGATTATTTGCTGTACACCATGTTACGAATTCATTGATCATTGAATTAAGTTGAGTGTTGCATGTGTCGGCGTCTGGCCCACTCACTACAATAGACGTGTCGTCTGCGTACATACACACATGTGCGTCCGATATATTCTGAGGAAGATCATTTATGAACAATATAAATAACAGTGGTCCCGCTACGCTTCCCTGAGGTACCCCCAAAGTTACATCATGGGCCTCCGATAGTATGTCATCCAGTTTGATTATTATTTTCCTGTTTTCCAGGTAAGATCCGAACCAGTCATTTACTGGGCCACGGATTCCTAGATGGTGTAATTTTTGCAAAATAAAGTTGAAATCTAAACTATCAAAGGCTTTAGATAGATCAAAAAATGCACCCACTATTTTGTTGTTTTTATCCATTTTATCGTAGATATGTTGGATAAAGTTTGTAGTAGCCGTTTCGGTTGAGTGATTTCTTCGAAAGCCGTGTTGCGCGTCGGTAAGTATATTGAATTTATCAATAAATGACATGATTCTTTGACAAACAATTTTCTCGATAATTTTTGAGATTGTACATAGCAGGGATATGGGCCTGTAATTGTCTATGTTTTGTGGATTCCCCTTTTTTAATATTGGTATTACAGTTGCCAGTTTTAAGAAATTTGGAAACTGTCCTAGTTTTATTGACTGATTAATAATGTTGGCAAGTGCAGGTGCTAATTCCACGCTGCATTTTTTTATTAACGAGATTGGTACATCATCATGGCCAGTTGACTTTTTATTTTTAAATTCGTGTATTGTACGGACAACCTCGTCTACCGTCACAGGTTTAAAATACATGGACTGGTTAATTAAGTTATTTGGGTTTAAAGTGCAGGAATTTGCAAGGGTTCCATTAAAGTACTTATTCTTTTCTGTTGTGGCATTTGTCGAAAAATGTTTTCCGAACGCGTTTGATATTTGATTAGTGTCTGTGATTTCCCTATCATTTACACTTATTTTATTAATGCTATTAACGTGATTTGTTTTTTCTTTTTTATTTTTATTGTATTTGTTTACTATGTTCCATGTTGTTTTTACTATATTTGAAGATTTAGATATCATATTGGCATTCATATCTAATGTAGAACTAACTCCAGACCTAATAGTATCCGCTCACCTATCAATATTGTTTAAAATTGACCTGGCAACAAATTCCACCTGTATACAAGACCATCTACAGTAAATGTGACATAAGCAAAATTAATCAAATCTTAAACAGCTTAAATCCTAATATTAACCACCCATCCATAATCACTCACTTCCTGGAGATATTTACTAATGCAATAGAAGATAATATTCCTAAAGTCAAACAACATTTATACAACTACCCACTACCCCTTTTTATTTAATGCACTTAATAAACAAATTCAACATTAGAATCTTCATGAAAATTTATTTATATAACAATGTTCATTAAATTAAGTTTTTATACACTTAATATGAAATTGAAACTATGAGTTAACTGGTTTGCAGTCTAAGCCATCGATATGTATGTGGGTGTTTACCCTTAGCATTCGATTTTTTGTTATAACAATGGAAAACATATTTTTGATATTTATAAATTATTTGTTAGTGAAATTGCCATTTCATTCCTTACAAATATATGAAAATATTTATTATACAGTGGGCTGATCATATTTTTGTATTATTTTTAAAATTACCAAGGTTATAATAATTTATTCGAATGTAGATTATGAAAAAGTAATTACCCGTTTGAATAAACTATTGCATTCAAACGCAAAATTGTTTCTCTGAAAATCCATTCTAGAAAAATATGTAATACATATGTTTGAAGGCATTTAATAATACAGTGGGCTAATAATGTTTTCTTTTTACTTTTAAAATTATCAAGATTATAATAATTTGTTTGTTCGATTATAGATTATGAGAAAGCAATTACACGTCTGAATAAAATTATTGCATTCACACGTAAAATTGCTTCCTTGAAAATCCATACTCGAGAAAACAACAATTAATATTATAATCTTAGGATTTACAAATAATTTCTAATTTCTTAGGAATGCAATTATTTTATTGTTCCTTTGGCCCTATTCCATCCACCACCCAAACTGTAAAACATAAATGACGGTTTTATAAGTAGAAATTTCTCCGTACGGGAAAGTATTCTGATCGTGAAAATGTTTTCAATGTTTTTTACGTTCAAAAATATTTTTTACGGAAATATCCGTTTTGGGGTCCCTAGAAATTTGTGTCTATGTGTGTCTGCCTGTGTGCGCTATATCTCAAAAACTAATTGAGCAATTGATACGAAACTTTGAACACAAGTCTTATTTAATAATCCGAAGAACTGAAAAGATTTTGGTAAAATTTCGTACACCTGAAGTGGGTGTTTACCTTAATTGTTTTTGGTTTTTTTCTAATATTTTCTTAAATATGAAAAATATCACAAAAACATTTAAACAAATATTGAAGAAAATAAAGAAATGAACATCTTTGATTTGAAAATATTTTTCATAAATTCATTGTTATTCGAGAATTTTATTTTTCAATTTTGGTTTATAATTATGAAACGATAACAGTTACAGCAAATGTATGTTAATAATAATTGTAGAGAATGCCCAAATGAACAACTTATAAGGAATAAGTTTTTTTCGAAATCTCTTTAGTTTTGAGTAAACTGAGTTTTTGAATTTGAAGTAAAATTTTTCAATCTTTCATAATTTTGACGTTTTAAACGTCAGTTTCATCGGAGTCTACAAAACGTTCGATGTACATTTAAAATATGGTTTAAATTAAAAATAAACTATGAGAATAAGCGTAAATATAAATGATACCATCAAGTCGGAGAAAGTAACATGATGGCCACATCACCATAGTTTATTTTATTTTCATTTAAGAAACAAACAAGATTTAGAAAATCCAAACCATGTCTCCATCACATAATATTTAAACTAAAGTAAATAATAATAGTAAAGTACAAAAAAGCAAAACTTAAGCTATAATTAACACGTAATATTAATGACAGCAATGACTACATTAATATCGGTTATAAATATTAAAATTTAAATTAAATTAAATCAGACAAAATTACATTGAATTAAATTAAAACAAATTAAATCAAATTAAACTAAAATTAAGGACTCTTTAATTCTTTTCTTAAAAACCCTTAGATTATCAAAAAAATATGTCACAATTTGTGTTCAATTTATTGAACATAATCATGGCTCCTATTTATTTATTTTTTTTTTTATAAAGGAAGTAAGGTTGACAGGAATTCGGGTTGAGGAAGCGCGGATAATTTGGGAATTGACGTAGTCAACTAGGCACAACCGATAATTTGTATAATAATCATTTATAATGATGAAAGGGACATACACTAAACATCCATGGACCCGCACGGCCATTTTTCGTTCCGAAAAAGAGACCGCGCGGATAGGATTTGAACCCACGATCACGAGGCCCGTAAGCAGGAGCGCTACCCACTGGGCCACCGCGGCCCCATGGTTCTCATTAGTGGTGAATTTTTTCTAGATGATGTCTTTCTATTACCATAATAAAAAGTTATTTGGGAGCGAGTAGTTCGTATGGGACCGTTAAAATTAATAAATTGGATAATGTCGCTATTGTAGAAATTGTTTACCCTTTTGTATAAGGTAACCATGTCGACCTGCGGGCGTCTATTCTTAAGAGAACATAAATTATATCGTAATAGGTGGGCACAATATAGCAGTTTAGAATTATAATAATTTTTTGGATATCATCTATACAGGGTGTAGTGGAACAAAACGGAACATAGGATTTTCAATGGAAATTTCTTTATACTGGAATATTATCTTCCCTGATCATTTTAGAAGAAACATGTACATAAATGTTTTGTAGAGTAAAAATTCCTGCATGCAGTCATGCTATTATTTATTTTTTAGCATTCATAAAAACCCTTAAAAATGATCAAATAATAGTTTCCATGAAATTAAACAAAAAAAGGTGCGCTGTTGATTTGTTGGCTTCTGTCAAATTTGCACTTTTTCTTGAATAGAATACATTTTCAATGAAAACACTTATGAAATATTCAATAAATTTGACAGAAGCCAACAAATCAACAGTGCACCGTTTTTCTTTAATTTCATGGCAACCATTACTTTCGTGAAAATGATCATTTTTATTTTATCATTTTTTAGGGTTTTTATGAGTGCCAAAAAATAAATAATAGCATGACTGCATGCAGGAATTTTTACACTACAAAACATTTATTTACATGTTTCCTCTAAAATGATCAGGGAAGATGATATTCCAGTATAAAGGAATTAACATTGAAAATCCTATGTTCCGTTTTGTTCCACTACACCCTGTATGATTATTAAAAGACATTTAAATAAATAAAACTCTGTTGATTATAGTACCGGGTGGGCCTGAAAGGCGTACGATTTTAAAAACACTCTTGCGTTTGTAGCTTCAGAGAGGGGACTGCGCGGGTGGTGGGGTTAAGTAGCCCGGTTCTCGGAAATTTAGTCGCGATGGATCACTTCACCGGAGCGCAACGTGCATTCTGCGTTAAACATTATTACAAAAATCGCGATTCGTGCGTTATTGTTCGGCGTTTATTTCGGCGTGAGTTTGGATTACATGACCTAAATCAGTGTCCGAACGAAAGTGTGATTCGATCGTGGGCCAGGAAGTTCGAAGCTACTGGTTCGACTCTCAAACAGAAACCTGCGGGACGTCCAAGGTCAACGAGAACAGAAGACGCAATTGAACAAGTTAGAGCTTCAGTTCAACGTAATCCTGCTCAATCGACTCGAAAGCGTTCAGCCGAACTTGCGGTATCCAGAACATCTTTGCGTCGCATTTTGTTGAAAGATCTGAAATTGCACCCGTATAAAATTCAAGTTGTGCAGGAATTACAGCCAAATGATCCAATTTTACGACGAGCCTTTGTTCAAACAATGTTGGAACGCTTTCGGAGTGTCAACAATATTCTGTTCTCCGACGAAGCCCATTTTCACATAAATGGGCATGTGAATAAACAGAATTGCCGTTACTGGGCTGCAGAGAACCCACGTGCAAAACACCAAAAGCCTCTGCATTCGCCAAAAGTAACCGTTTGGGCGGCCATGTCAGCGCACGGAATTATCGGACCCTACTTCTTCGAAAATCGACAAGGCCAATCTGTCACTGTAAATTCTGACCGATACATAGCCATGTTAAGGGATTTTTTCTTTCCACAACTGCAACAATTTGAAGCCTATATGGCCGATATGGTTTCAACAAGATGGCGCGACATGCCATACAGCTAATGCCTCTTTGACGGTCGTAAAGGAGATGTTTGCTGGGAAACTGATATCGCGCCGAGGTGACATTGCATGGCCTCCTAGAAGTCCAGATCTAACGCCACTGGACTTTTTTTTGTGGGGATATCTAAAAAGTAGAGTCTACTCCAATAACCCAGCCACGATTAACCAGTTGAAGACCAATATCCGGGAAGAAATGGCAGCTATTCCCCGTGCAATGTGCCAGCGAGTTTTTACCAATTTGAGGTTCAGATTCGAAGAATGTTTGCAGCGCGATGGTGCACACCTGGATGACGTTATTTTTAAGAAATGAATTTCCCAGATGTAAATTTTTATAGAAATAAAAATTTGTATGTGAATTGTACTTAGTTTTTTTTTAATGATTTTTTCAAATTCGTAATTATTTCTGGCCCACCTTGTATTAGCAATAGTACAGTGGAACCTCACTTATACGAAACACTTCTCGTTCCCCGGCGATACTCCCATAAAGCATGGGTACTTAATTATTCACTTATACGAAACATCCACTTATAAGAAGGGATGATAGATCCCCCAATTTCGCTTTCAACAGCGCTCAGTTTGAAAATAATATTACAAAAGAAATGTCAGGCTTTGGAAGTAATTTACAAAAAAAAAATGTAAAGGTTTGGAAGAAATTTACAAAATCCATTAACGATACTTAAGAGTATTAGGTTTTAAACAGCAATGAAATCAATTTGTTTTTCTTTGCCAGAAAAACCAAGCAATGAGGGTTGGAATGTGTTTGGACTTTCTGCAACGCTTATCTCGAGAAGAAAGTTTAAACATATATGGATTTTTTTTAAACCCATGAGAGCACTCCGATGAAATTATTGTTATTGTCTTCAGCAGCAGTAATTAAATGTATAAATTTAAAAATCCATTAGAGATCAATTTCAATGCCGATTCAATTAATTTGTTTCTCTTTACCGGGAAAAAAAATATGAGCTATAAAATGTTTTTAACCTTCTGCAGCGCTAATTTCAAGAAATTACGGACAAAATATAGAGTGGAAGAAAAAAATACAAAATCCACTGGTGTTTAATTTCAAGAAAAAATCGATTGTGTTTACTCAAAAAAAAGGTTTGGAAAGAAGTGTGTGTGTGTGTCTGGCTGTGCACGCTGTATCTCAAAAACTAATAGAACAATTGATATGAAACTTTGAAGATCCGTCTTATTTGATAATCTGAAGAACTGAAAAGCTTTTGGTAAAATTTCGTACACCGAAAGTGGGCGTTTACCTTAACTGTTTTTTGTTTTTTGCCAATATTTTCTTAAATATAAAAAATATCACAAAAACATTTAAACAAACTTTGAAGACAGCAAAGAAATGAAAATCTTTTGCTTGAAAATTTTTTTCATAAAATCATTTTTATTCGAGTAATAAATTAATTATTTTTTTTTAATTTTTGGTTTATAATTATAAAACGATAATAGTTACAGCAAATTTATATTAATAACAATTGTAGAGAATACTAAAATGAACAACTTAAGAATAAGTTTTTTCTCGAAATCGCTTTAGTTTTTGAATTTGAAGTATAATTTATTCATCTTTCATGATTTTGACGTTTTAAACGACCCCTAGTAGCACAAAATATTTCTTAAATATTGAAAAACACATATTTCTGTGATATTGATTATGACAGATTTTTATATGTTTTAGCAATATTTGTATGAAATATTAAAGAAATATTACTATTTATATATTTTTGCAATATTTGTAAAAAAATGTTGAGGAAATATCATGATATATATGAGGTTGTGGTGCGGATCCCAAACGCATGTACAGTATTACCGAGCACTCGAGATGTGTGAGGGTAAAGTTTGCGCGGAGTGAGAAAGTATTGAGAGAACACGATAACAAATCTCCGGAGCCAATTGACTTTAAGGCGGTCACTGCCCGACACGTCTGGAGTGCTTAGTACTCTACTTACAATCAAATATCACCATTTGAAGTTTGCAAATAAATTATACACTGGTTGAGAGAATAGACAGGAATATATAACGAAATAGCCACTAGCACAGACGTCTGCGTGTAAAACAGTTCAAACAGTGGCAGAATTGACAGAGACAGTAGTACAGTGTTGCCTTTTTCTGTCATCCATATATTTTTTTGGATATATTTATAAAATGTTACTTACTAACAATATGGATTGAAATATATAGAACATGTTTATATAATAATTTTATTTCAATATTTCCATAGATATATTATTTAATATTTACTTTGGCCTTTTAATATTTCCGCAACATAAAAATGTAAAATCAATATTTGTAAAATATTTCCGACATATATTGTGCTACCAGGGACAGTTTCATCCGAGTTTACACAACGCTCGATGTAAATTTAAAATATGAATTCAATTGAAAATAAACCACGAAAGCGTAAATAAAAATGATACCATTAAGTCGGAGAAAGTCATGATGGCCACATCACCATTTTTTTAATAATAACTTTAAAAAAATTATTCTTAAGTCTTTTAGAAATTAAAATACTTTCGAAAATTAAAGTAATTTTCAGCATAATCGATACTGAATTTAATATAATTTTTGTAGGATTTTATCGCAACGTTTTATAATTGTTCAAAAATTTTAAAAATCCATAAATCGTGTTTTTATAAATAAAAAAAAAATTGTATGTTTATGTCTGATTATATTAAGATAGTTAGACAACCGGTTTTAAAAATTTGTTATGATTTTATGAAGAATTTATGTTGAGTAAATTTTAAAATTTGAAGCTTGTGACGATCTTTTTTGCAAAATTCGAAAATATTTGATCATTTGCTTTTATGTGTGATTATTTTAAAATCCATACAACGGATTTTGCAGATGTTTATAGATTCATGAAGCAAAATCAATTTAGAATCAAGTTACTGCGGTAATTGTTTTTCTATTTTTTTTTTCATCTTGAAAGTTGAATTTTGCTTTTGTTATTATTATTATTATTGCACTTCCGCAGAATTACGATAAGATAACGTGGAAGGTATGACAGGTGGGGGTTAGGGGTCTCCCCCCCCCAAGAGAGATATTTAAAAGGCCAGCGGTTACCTCCAAATCGTCAGTCTTAGTCCCGAGTACTGATAATCAGGCGAGCTTACCAATTTAAGATGAAATACTTAGCAGTTGTTGTCCTAGCCTTCGTCGTTTTGCAAGTAAGTTCCAACAAATATTATTACTTAATAAAGATAGGAAATTCTAATAAATAAATTCAAATCAACATTCTCTCAAAAATTGAAACGAGAAAGTATTGTGAAATTCCCGGCGCGTACATCAATTAATATATAAGTCCATTTGCATCTCGTTAGCTAAGGATAACTTTTAATTTTATGAGAGGCCGCTTCAGACTCGGGGAATAAAAGCAGACAAAATACGTCAGAAATTAAATATTCAACTCATTAAAAATCATTGTTCGTAGAAATGGAGCCATTTTTAGGCGTGTTAAAAAAATATTTTTGTGTGCCGGAGAAGAGATAAACAATATAAATCATAGACAATAAATTGTAGAAAAATTATATTTTCAATTGATAAAATAGCATTCTTTTGGTTTTGAAAGTGAAACAAAGTTGTTTTTTTTTAATATTCTGTTTCTAAATTTTGAACGGGTTAAATATTGCATTCATTTCACAAACTTTTATTCAAAAATATTGAATTTCTTAACAAAACCCGGTTTTCAGTTTGATTGTTAATTTTTGAAAATCGCGATGTCGAACACAGATGAGATTAAGGATCATTTCACTTTCTTTGTTTGGAAAGTAAACAGTTTTCTTTCGTTAAGGTTCGTTACCGAAAACCATGGAATTATGCAAAATTCTGCCTATAATTATGAAGCTATAAATGAATTTTAAGCTTTTGGTGCAAATTCACTGATCGATTAGTTTGTTTTAGCATTTTTTCCAAGTTATTGGTTGTATTTTTCGTTGCTGTTGCCGTTTTGATTCCACCTAGGAGTTGGCAATTGTTTCCATTGGTAATCAGAAGCGGATTATTTTCAATTAATTTTGAGCTTTTGGAGCAAATTTCTTGGCTATTATGGACAATTATTCAATACACTGTGTAGTGTAGTTATTTTGGCACCAGATTTTAAATTAGGAATTTATTTACAAGATCAAATTTCGTTTCCGTTTCTGCACATGTGGAATGTGTGTGTTTTTAAAAGCGATCGAATAAAGTTTTGGTTTGCGTTAAAGTGAGTGTTTACCATTTTTGGCCCATAACCGTACCTTGTCTTATCAAAAGACGTAATACACAAAATTAATTTTTCGTTTTCCCAATTTTCTTTTATTGTTGAAGCCATTACTTTGTGATACATGTGGAATTACTAAGGAGGTAGAATAAAAATAACAATTTTCTGGTGTCCCAAATTTTTCACTTTATTGTGACTGGTTTCATCCTATTCGGGCATTATCAAATACTCGAAATTAATTAATTTTGAGATTTTTCATCAAATTCCACCATTAGTTAAACTTTAAAAAGTGTTATTTCAATGTATTGTATTGACTTTTTAATTTGCACTAATTTGTTTTATTATTGTTTTAGGGATGTTTGGCTAATCCCCAACTCGAGAAGCCGGACGAAGTCGCCAAGCTTCGTAAACAAGTATATGAGGAGATCATAGACGGATTGAAGAACATCCGGAAGCTCATAGTGATGACTAGTTTGGATAATGATAATTTAGAACATGAACTAGTCCACAAGCTATTCGATTGAACAGATTACCTGATGGAAGCTAGCACGGCCTATACAATGGAGCCGAGTTTAATGATCTTTAAGTAAATACTATGTAAAATTCCCTATATAGTTATTCTGTAATAAATAATCATAATAATAATAATAGCTTTATTTCTCCACTATCGCACTCCATAACAAGAATACAAACTAAAAAAAAATAGGTAGAAATCACATGGCGCCAATTCAAATTAGTAGAAACTAGAGCAAAAATTCTACTTTTAAATCACGTTGCTACTTGTGATTGCTACTTTTTTTATACCTGCGATTTTAAACTGTGACTGTGGTCACGGCTGGTAAAAAATATGCTATGTTAGAACTTTTATGTATAAATTTCAACTTATGTTTTATTAAAGTAACACAATTTTCCCTTTTATATTATTTTTTTCACTTCACAGGAAGAACATTATAGTTTTAAGATTGCAAACAAAAATATTTTATCAAAAATCGGGTGTAATAAGCGAATTACTGCAGTCATTTGAGGGAAGTAATGTAGTGAGAGAATAACTCGAACTCACAGAATGATTAGATCCTTCGTAAGATTTTTGAAATAATTCAAATTGACACCGCGTACGTCAAAATTTTATAAACATTATTTCAATATTTAATGCAATTACAGAGGATTTTGGATAAAATGTTATATTATACTCATTTGGAATTACTCGTTAGTCCCTTAAGAAAATTACTTTTTGAAACTTTTTCTTGCGGGACTAATTACGTACATTCCATATTCGTATAATAAATAACTATTATTTTTGCAAAGCCTTCCTGCTAGTATATTTAACAATTACAAACTCTCAAAAAACCGTGACCGATATTACTTATATTTTTTTACATTGAACTGGAATCCGTGGCTGGCGCATTAGCCAACAAGGGCACTGCAAAAAAAAAATATTGCAAAAATTATAGCAAATTGGATTATTCTTTCTGGAAAAAATCCTATTTTGGCTCTTCTTTAAGGGGATAAACTCAGATTGGGATGATCCCTTTTTGTACCCTTCAACCCCCGAACAAAAAAACACGTTTTTGTGCCAAAAAACTTTGGCAACGTGTACAGAGTTGGAAAAAATGTGTCGACTCGATCCACCAAAAGGGCATTGAAGTGTGTTCAATTACCTGTGTAGGACTCAAAAAACGAAGTTACTACGACGATTTGGCACAAAGTAATGGGTGTTTGAAAAAAAGTGCATTTTGTGTTTTTTGACTCATAAGTCTTTCGACAAAATTGTTTTCGATTTCACGAATGAAATTTTCTTTGCATGTTCTTTGAGGTATGCACAAAAATGATTGCTTACAGGAAATCATGAATACCCCATTTTGTACCTTACAAATGCACTTTTTTCAAACACCTATAACTTGGTGCTAAATCGTCGTAGGAACTTCGTTTTTTGAGTCCTACACAGGTACACTACTCATTGATTGAACAAATTTAAGGTTACGGATCGTTGTACTCACTCTGGGGTGTTAATCTGCCAAGATACCATCGTGAAGGAAGTACTGATAAGGCATGGGGAGGAGTTTATTCTGTCGGTTATTGTTTTAACCAATATGTGATAATCTGACGTTTAAATGTCACTGTCACTTTTGATATTTAAAGACGAACAGACGAATGCAGAGGGACTCGGCGGACGGTAATTGTAATTGGCTAATAAGTATATAATATAGCGATGTGCATAAGTGGTAATAATACATGTTACACATTTATGTACAACATTTAACATTTATATATGCTCTATATATTCGTAATGGGTCGCTTACGATTGGTGAAAACAGTTCAGTAATTTGTCAATTACAAACTGGAAGTAGGTAATAGTATATTACCATATACTATATTATAGTATACTATACTTTTTCGCATCATATTAAATAATTACCTAAATATTTTTCTGTTTATATTAAATTGTATCGTCCTCATGTTTTTATTTCCTTAAATTACGGCTGCGGCACTCCGCTGAAGACAGTGAGGCATTCATGGATACGTGTTTACACAAATAAATGGTAACCATAGTAACAACTTGAAAAAGTAAAATCGTCGTCATTTAATTGGCTGAAATCTGTTGGGCAATGAAACTGCCATCATTTTATTGGTCGTTACATATGGAGAAAAATAATTAGGCCGAGTAATAGACAGCTTTCTCAATCAAAAACGATCCAACAAGTTTATATTATTTAATAAGATGCGAAGAAAAAAACTTATCACCGGCTGCTATTAAACATATCACAATTATATTCAACGCCACCACCAGACTAGGATATTTTCCCAGCCAGTGGAAAGTAGCCCATATTATACTTATATATAAAGAGGGAAAACCGTCAGAAGAAGCCCTATCATACAGACCTATAAGCTTACTTCCAATTCTATCTAAATCCTTTGAAAAAATATTTTTTAAAGCGGCTGTTGCCAATACTAACTGACGCAAAAATAATTCCACAACACCAGTTTGGCTTTCGACAAGAACACGCGATAATCGAACAGATACATAGACTAACAGAAAAATATAGGTCAAGTACGAAGCTGCATTCACACAACTCTATGATATAAACGCAGCCGTTCCTCAAGGGAGCGTCCTGTACCAGACCTACCAACGTGCGAAGACAGCATCTCAGCAACCTATGCCGACGACACACAGAACCAAGTAAAGCCTCGAGCCTCTTGCAAAACCACCTTTTGAAGATTGAAAAATGGTTCAACAAGTGGCGAATCAGACCTAATGAAACAAAATTCATCCACATGACCTTCACTACAAGAAAAGACACCTGCCCACCAGTTTTCCTTAATAAATACTCAATACCACAACACGAAAGTGTCAAATATCTAGGCATGCACATATACCGCCGGTTAACCTGGAAAAAGCACATCTGTAGTACAGATGTACTAGCTTTTGGTTAAGAATTCAAAAATGAGCATAGATAATAAGCTACTTATTTACAAAACTGTAATAAAGCCGATATGGACATATGATGCTGAGCTATGGGGCCCAGCAAGCAGCTCTAATATTAACAAAATTCAAAGATTCCAATCCAAAATGCGGAGGGGCTTCATCAACGCCCATTGGTTTGGCCCAAACCGGGCGATACAGAGGATCAGAGCCCTGCAGAAGCGGGTTTTTGAAAGCCCGGCCCGGCCCGGCCCGACAGTGAAAATTTAAAACCCGGCCCGGCCCGGCCCGATGAAACGAAAATATGTTGCGGGCCCGGCCCGGCCCGGCCCGAAGCTGAATATTCAAAGCCCGGCCCGGCCCGGCCCGTCCCCAAAAAATGTTGAATTAAATAAGTAAAATTACTGGACCCATGTACTCCTTACAATCCTTAAAATACATTGAATACATGTTAATAAAAATAACCCAATTTATTTTTCACTGCACTTGGTTGTTACTTTCCAAACTATAATAAAATTAAATTTATCCAAGCCCGGCCCGGCCCGGAGTTTCAAAAATACGGCGCGGCCCGGCCCGGCCCGACGTCGGGCCGGGCCAAAGCCCGGCCCATGCAGGCCTCTGCAGAGGATTCCGACCGCTACCTCGACCGCAAACGTGAAATGAAATGGGGGGAAATACTCCTAACGCGGTCGAAATTTTATTGCTCTATACTCCTTGCTTATTGGTTGCAGCATTCCCCTCGATTCATTTACCGAGAGAGCGCTACTAAGCTCCATATTATGGAGCCACATGTTTCAAAACTGATTTAGCAGACGATATTCTCGAATTAGAAAAGGAAAGATTTTTAAAAAACTTACAAAGAACTGCCGAAGAGAAAGTTGCTTTGGAACGGAGCACCATTCTTCAATCCGATAGTGGGTTCTGGTTAAAAGAAAGAATAAAGCTCATCACTGCATCAAATTTTTATTCAGTATGTTGAAGAAGACCTACTACTAGTTGTTCCAATTTGGTAATAAAGCTGCTATATAAAGCGGCAAGCCTAAACGTGTCTTCATTAAACCATGGGAAAAAATATGAAAGAACTGCGGTGAAACAATTAGAAGAACAAGAAGGAATTAATGTAGAACCAAATGGACTTTTCATTGACGACACATATCCCTTTCTAGGTAAAAATTAGTAAAATTATTGCATTGTAATATGATTTATTACTCATTATTTTTTTAGGTGCAACTCCAGATGGTCTTGTAGGTACCAATTTAGTATTGGAAATTAAATGTCCATATTCTGCCTATGGCATGGAAGTCAATGACGCAATTCGGCAGAATAAACTACCGTTTTGGATATTTGACGACAAGACTAATGATTGTCATATTAATGAAAAACATTCTTGGTTGGGGTCGGGCCGGGCCGGGCTTTCCGGGCCGGGCTAAAGCCCGGCCCATGCAAACGTGAAATGAAATGAGGGGAAATACCCCTAACGCGGTCGAAATTTTATTGCTCTATACTCCTTGCTTATTGGTTGCAGCATTCCCCTCGATTCATTTACCGAGAGAGTGCTACTAAGCCGGACGCAGCGGCGCGGTGAGTCATCAAAATGGGCGATATTTCATTTCTGTATAAATAATGTACAGTAAACAATATAAAAAAAAAGGTTTTGAATTATATTCTCATTATCACATGTAGTAATATATAGTAATAATGTATCTTTTTTAAATATTAATTTGTATCTTTGAAAGAAGCATAACGAGAAAACGGCTTAACAGAATTTTACCAAATTCGATATCTTTCCATATACCGTGTGTTCGAAAACAAACGCCCAACGTCATAACTGTTATTTATTGACCGATTTGAGTGAACTAAAAAAAAATAAAGTCAATGGCTGTTTATAAAAAAAAAACTAGAAACGATTACCTTTATTTTGTTGGATTTTTTAAACGGAACTTTGGCAAACTTTTTATATTTGACACATGCAAGTAATATAAACTATGCAAATTATAAGTAATAATTATATATAACATTTCTTATCTATTTTGGTTGCTTAATATTATAATTTAAAATACATTAGTGTTGTTTTTTTTTTAGATTTTTATACAAAATTTCAATAAAACACGATATTTAAATTTCATATCTTTGAACAAATATTATATGCGTGTATAATTTAAAATATTATTAATATAACATCATGTAACTAATATTTTCTTAATTCTGATATTTCACAGAAAATTTATACCTATGCATGTGTTGAGTATATCAGATATATAAAATATATAGATTTAAAACTATATTACGTAGAGCCTATGGGCGACTGAAATTAATTTATTATCTAAAACTAGTTACGAAAGATAACATATGATATAAGAATTGTAAATCATACTATACAGGGTATTTGGCTTGACATAAACATGTGTATATTAATTTGAACATCAAATAATAAGTAGGTTGTTCATGTTTAAAATATAATTGTTAACATATATGTAAAAAAGCAAGATCCACTACTAGTAAGTAGTACGGCAATACTACAGAAGACGTAACCAAGTCACAGTGAAGTCAGGCTGAATGTGGCCAATCCAGCCCATCTAATCTAAGCTAATACTAAAAGATTAAAATAACTTTCTTTTTGTTGGTGGCTTTGTACTGTTTTTATTTACTCTCCTTTTTTACTTTCTCCGTTACGAATTACGAGAAAGTATTGTGATCGTGATTTTTTTTTCAAAAATTTTTTTTACGGAAATATCCGTTTTGGGGTCCCTAGATGCCATTTCAACAATTTCTGGAAAAAAAATTTTTGTGTCTGTGTGTGTGTGTGTCTGTGTGTGCGTGTGTGTGTGTGTGTGTGCGCTGTATCTCAAAAACCAATAGAGCAATTGATATGAAACTTTGAACATACGTCTTATTTGATAATCCGAAGAACTGAAAAGCTTTTGGTAAAATTTCGTAAACCGGAAGTGGGTGTTTACCTTAACTGTTTTTTGTTTTTTGCCAATATTTTCTTAAATATAAAAAATATCACAAAAACATTTAAACAAACATCGAAGACAACAAAGAAATTTATAGCTTTTGCTTGAAAATATTTTTCATAAAATCATTGCTATTCGAGAAAAAAATTTATTAATTTTTTTTTAATTTTTGGTTTATAATTATGAAACGATAATAGTTACAGCAATTTTATGTGAATAATAATTGTAGAGAATGCCAAAATGAACAACTTCTAAAGAATAAGTTTTTTTCGAAATCTCGTTAGATTTTGAGTAATCCGAGTTTTTGAATTTGAAGTATAATTTTCCATATTTCATGATTTTGACGTTTTAAACGTCAGTTTCATCCAAGTTTACGCAACGCTCGATGTACATTTAAAATATGATTTTAATTGAAAATAAACCCATGAAAACGTAAATATATTGTCGGAGAAAGTAACATGATGGCCACATCACCATTTTTTAGCTTCAATAATATGTGAGGGTTCTCGAATTGCCATTTTTCGTGTATGTCGAGGATCCACAAGTTCCGGTAATAAACAGTCTTTGTAAAAACTTACTAATTTAAATTCCATTTTGTTTTTCCAATAATCGTCTTTTTTCTTTATGTACTCTACTCTTAGAGATACTCTTTACCCGTCCAAACAGCAAACATGCAACCCTTTCTGTTGGTAATATGAAGTTGACCTTGTATCTGATAGAACCAAGAATGTTTTTCATTAATATGACAATCATTAGTCTTGTCGTCAAATATCCAAAACGGTAGTTTATTCTGCCGAATTGCGTCATTGACTTCCATGCCATAGGCAGAATATGGACATTTAATTTCCAATACTAAATTGGTACCTACAAGACCATCTGGAGTTGCACCTAAAAAAATAATGAGTAATAAATCATATTACAATGCAATAATTTTACTAATTTTTACCTAGAAAGGGATATGTGTCGTCAATGAAAAGTCCATTTGGTTCTACATTAATTCCTTCTTGTTCTTCTAATTGTTTCACCGCAGTTCTTTCATATTTTTTCCCATGGTTTAATGAAGACACGTTTAGGCTTGCCGCTTTATGTAGCAGCTTTATTACCAAATTGGAACAACTAGTAGTAGGTCTTCTTGAACATACTGAATAAAAATTTGATGCAGTGATGAGCTTTCTTCTTTCTTCTAACCAGAACCCACTATCGGATTGAAGAATGGTGCTCCGTTCCAAAGCAACTTTCTCTTCGGCAGTTCTTTGTAAGTTTTTTAAAAATCTTTCCTTTTCTAATTCGAGAATATCGTCTGCTAAATCAGTTTTGAAACATGTGGCTCCATAATATTCATCTGGCCCAGAAGAATATGATTTTGACCGTGACTTGGCTTTCTCTATAGGTTGACATTTTAGAAGTTCTCGACGTGCTCTAGCATAAGTAATTTTATGACGCCTCTTAGCCTCCAGACGTTTTACAAGATGTTTTGGGCTGGTTCCATGTAGGGTTTTATGAAGTTCGAAGTGTGGCCGTTTAGAATTAAAAGATACAACCGCTCCATGACACCTTGCCTGATGAGATCCTCGTTGGGTAAAATTGATCCTTTTTCCTCCAATAAACTTATTAATAATTGCATTGAACTGTTCGACTTTGTTACTATCGACATTTTTGATAAGGCTTCGACTATTATTAGAAATAAACGAAACTATTTCAATCAGTTTGCATAATAACTCTGGGCACTTTTTGAATTGTAAGACCAAGTTAATGTCCGTACTGTCTCTTTTACAAAAGTACTGATCGCAATTTTTGTGCTCTCCAAAAACATGATACAAACTGTTGTCGATATCTTGTTTTAATAATAACGATGATTTTGAAATATCTTCATTTTTTGATATGTAAGCAATGGCACTAGTTATAGCTGTTCTTAATCTTAACACATTTTTTGCTATGTGTTTTCTATAAATAATTGGGAATCTTGTATCGGTTGAAATAGTCTTGAGTTTATTGCAATAATTTCGTAGTAGGTGGTTTCGACATTCAATTTTTTCGACTGTAAGGGATGTGTAAGGTCTCGTTTCTAATATTTTTCGGTATGTGCAGGAGTCACCATCAGCAATCATTGTTGCGTATCGTAATCCATACATACTCTCACTCAGTCTGAAACCTTCAGCAAGACTTTCGGCTTCCATTCCCGAAGAGCTACCACTATAATTTTTAAAACAAACGTGATTCTTTGCTTCAGAATTATGGCTGCATATTGAGCAATATTTATTTTTTACCGCTAAAAATAATACTTTGCCAAATTTATTGCCCACAATAGCAGCTACTCTGGACAAGGCACTGTAATTTGTTCTATACAATCTCTTAGACCAACATCCATCAGCGACTACAGTGATTAATGGAACACCATCTTTGTCCACATTGCCCACGGATATTGCAAATGCAGCCTCTTCTTCAGCAGCTTCCTTCATCAATTTTTGTGCTGTTATTTTCCATCCTTCACTTATTTTATCGTTGCACTTCGCATATAGTTTTGATGACATATAAGGGACGTTTATGACAGAAAACAACTCTTCGCTACCATAAAACCCACTTCCGGTACTAGTTACACCCTCTACCGCATCCAAATTAATATCTTCTTTTGAAGTTTTTATGGTGAAGTCAGAATTGCACATATTGCAATGTACCAAAAATTTTGAATTCAGGCCGGATTTAATTTCTTTATAAATGATTAAATTATTAATTGAGCATCCAAAATTGGGTGCATGTTTATTTAATTCTTTCAGCTGTTCCATAAAAAATGAAATATCGACGATTCTCCGGTTTTCAATGTTCATCGGAGTGTATTTTGGCTTGGAACTTTTTCTCTCGGCAGGCTCATTGGTAGTCTAAAAAAATTATTTACGTATATTATGTTTTATGCAATTTTATATTAAATTTGATATAAATTTATACAATATAAAACTGACAAATTATTATAATAAAATTACTTACTTCTAAATTTTCTTCTAAAATTAAACTTGTTCCAGATTGACTGAGGCAATATAAGCTACTACTCGTACTTGGCACACTTAAAATCTTACTATGAATATTAACATCTGTATTGAATGTCTATAAATTTAAAATATATTATTAACAAATTTGGGATACAATGTAGTATTCAGTAGTCATATGCAATAATATAGCTTTTTATGGAACTAAGCAAATAAAACATAAACTTACTTTTGATACATCAGCATACGGTTTGCTTTCAACATTAACATGTTTTGAAGTGTCAGAAATACGAGCTCGATCTAAACGCGTAAATAGGTTGCAATTAACTAGCACAAACATATTTAAACAAATATTGATCATAATTAAAAACTAAAGAGTATTTAGTAATACATATTTGTCATAAACTTCTTAATTTATGTAGTATTTTTTATATTTTGGAAAATGTAAAAGCCGTTTCAACTTCCGGTGTGCAGATTTTTACCAAATCATTTTCAAATCTCCGACACTAACTGAATTGAATGAAATGACGATTAATACGTTTTGAAATAAATTATTGTAAAGTTAAATTACTTGAATAATTATATTTTGTTTTATTATTTAATTAATTTAATCTACAATCAAGTAAGGGATATATACATTAATTTGGTATGTATGTACCCATATATTTAATTATTTAAAAAAATTTAAAGTACCATATATTAATTATTTTATAAAAAAAATATCAGTTCAATAAAAATTTTATATCCTATTACTATTAATGAAGTCATTGGCCACCCACAGAAAATATATTAAATTTTCCGATAAATGTGTAAATTCTATTAAACGCGGTATAAGACGGTATTATTTATATATTTACTTTATGAAATATCAAAATCTGTACAGAAATAATTAACTTACCAAAACAGTCCTCTAATATCGAGCGTACAAACTTCTTCGTTCTTGCCAAATGTAAGGCTCTTATATTGGCCACAAGCTTCTTTTTGCTCGATACTTTTTGTCTACTTTTATTGACCTTTCCCATATTGTAAAGCAAATAGTTATCCTGGATTTCAAGTCAATCGCTACGCAATACCACTATGTATAATTACGGCAGATATGACTGTTTACGTTCACATCAAACGCACTCGTCTCCCGTCTCTGCCGAATTGGGGCGTGGTTGGACGAGATAAGAGCAGGCCTTGCGAAGTGATGGGGATAGACCGCTCCTATATGTTAATTATTTTCACGAAAAAGCTGCAATTCGCCCTTACTCGTACCTCAAAAACTAAAATACTTATCGATTTGTAGTTTTGAGCAATATGTTTAGGAAGAATCATACTACACCAACTCAAAAGCATTTGATCAAGTATATAATCGGAATTAGCCATAAAATGTACACAAAAATTAACTACATTTACACGATTCTCCATAGTTTACATTTTTTTTGTGGCAATTGTAATTCATTCAGAAGAAATATAAGTTTGAGATGACATCAATTCACTTCTTTTGCACATTGTAAAAAAATATGAAAATCTATTGAGAAATAAGGGCTCCAGAGGGAAGGGCGATTGTCGTGTTTTGCTCAATTTTCTACGTTACGCGCGCGGTGGGAATCCTCTTAACATAAAGGAAATCAAGGAAAAATTAACATCACTGAGGGTAAAATACCAACAAAGGCTTGAAAGCCACCTAAATCATCTGGCAAGGGACTTACTCGTCAAAACAACACATACAAGATCCCCTGGACCTCCCGATAAGATTCTAGCTTATAAACTATCAATACAACCATGCAGACACAACATAAAAAGTAAAACAAAAAGGCTGGTGTCTCCACATTGTGAACCTTGCCGCATGTTTATAACTCATTGTGAAAACACTTACTTATTGCACAGAAATCCGTTACTGACGCATCAGTCAAAAAAGTTATTGCAAAAAAAAAAATTATTTTTGCAATGCCTTCTTGCAAGTATATTTAACAATTAAAAACTGTCAGAGGACCGTGACTGATATTAATTAAAAATTCTTGCCAAGCTTGAAACTACGGGTATATTACTTTGACACTGGTGATCAGAAGAAATTTTAAATTTTCTTTGTTACTTATTACACACAAAATTTAACACTGAATATAGTCCGTTTCTTCTCTCCGATGTCAAAATTAGGTTCTCAAGAGCACAATTGTATAATGATGAATGCAAACAAATGTTTTTCAATTGTGTTAATAAAAGGTTGAAATTGGCCTTCAATTTTAATGTCTTCTTCGGGTATTTTTAATCTTGGTGATGAATCAGTATTGAACTCCACGTGAACTGGTGAAGGCATTATATTTTCTTGAAGACTGACAGAATTTGAAGAGTCGTCTTGTTGAATTCCACCCAATTTAATGTCAGTAATGGCCTCCTATTGCAATCAAAATCGGTTGTTGTTGTTGAAGCATATAATGGCGTTATGGCATCATCAAGATCAGAGAAGTTGTTGAAAAATTCAATGCATTTAATAGCTTCATATGTTTAACGTGTTCGTTGGTGGTTAAAGGATGAAGTGTGTTCTCATGCATCATAGGGGTGTCAGCCATTGTTGTTGAGGAGTAACTGATTGTCTCCAATGGTTGTAAATGGCTGCCAACTCTAGTTGTAGCAATTGTTGTCTGTGTACGCCTTTTTAAATTGTAGGATTGAATATTGATGCACTTTTTCCTCGCATTTTCTTACCACTGCGTTTACCCATGATACTGGATCTAGTAAACCAAAAGAACATTCTCATTAAAAACTTAAATGAATCAAGTAAACTTCTGAAAAATAACACTGTCTAATTTTTTATAAAACTTTATTTAAGTACCTAATCTTTTGGGAGAATTCAAATATGACAATTAAAAAATTGCAGCAAGTCAGGTTACAAGTTTCATCCAGCCATTTGACATTTCTACGATAAAAAAGGTAAACCTAAATATAATATAAAATGTACATACCTTTACAATAATAAATAACTCCACAGAAATCACAAAATATCACTTGCACTAGTTGTGTGCATCCTATTTGTAATGTATTTAGAGTTTAGGAAGCTGATCGGATTTATTTATATCGAGCTTACTTTTTACGAAGAGATTTTTTGTCTGCACTCGAGCAACGATGCGCAAATTCGTATATCCAGAGCGATTTTACAACCCCAACTGAATATGGGGTGGAACTATCTAGACTCTAAGATCAGCCATTTGGCGTGCTCCCCGGACCACTCACTTGTCGGATTACCTCTGCTAATAAGGTAGTTCCGCCGCTTAAAGAGAATATTTTATAATAATTCTATTCAACCAGAGTTCAATGTTGCATGACATACATTTTGATGTAGATGTCCCGTCTTGTTTCACATATTACTACATATAGTGTGAAACATATAGTAATAGTTTACAATACATGAAGTAATGTAATTACTTTTATTGCTTCCTTCTTCCTATATGCCTCTATCCTCCCTGTTGGTGTCTGAAAAATGTAAACAAATTCAAACCTAAAATCAAAGAAAATTTAAAATGAAGAGTTTAAGTTACAAGTCTTACAAAAGTCTTGTGCAAACACATATATTCACATTCTAGAGATATAAATTATGCCACATCACAAGTATAAGCAGTTCAATGCAACACGGATAAAAAAAATACAAGGGGTGAAAATTTCATTTGTATATTAAAAAATTGACAATAAATCATCCATATATAACATAGAGTTTTCCGACAGTATTGGCGAGAATACGAATAACATTTTTTCCGATGCACCCTAATACTTTCGAGAATATTCAAATTTTCAGAGGTCACAACAGATCTCCGGTCACTATTGCATGCCACACACCGACAAGAGTAAGGCACCAGAAATGTTTATACAATTATGATAAAATATTACATAGGAAAAAATGGTATTGGTGGTTATTCTTCTTGATTTTTGTTGTTTTCCTTTTTTAAATAGTATATTTAGTTTCTTCTTCAAAAAATTGGTGGCACTGTTGTTCAAGGATTATGTGTTACTTTTTCTCTTCTGAAATTCAAATATAGAACAAATTATTAGGATAAAAATAGTAATTAAAAATCTATCAAAATATGAATTATAATATAAACCAGAAGAAATAGTTAACTCAGATAATGTTGATCTGTCTTGCAAGATAAATAAATAAATGATGTTTGCTCAAGCACTTTATATGATCAAAGTGCTTAATCGTTTTCTGCTCTATTTTCCCTTTTACTGGCAGACTTTTTATTGTAGACTTTGACAAAGGGACAAAAATCTGTCTTTCTAAAAAAAATTGCACAATCCATCTCCATTTCACTTAAAAATAGTGTTAAGCAAGATATGGCAACTCTTTCTGTGTGTCTGATTGATCAACAGTGTGAAAAATGTCGCCAGTGTCCAAGATGCAAGAATGGCATCAAATTGTGTTTAGTGACAAGTCCTAATTTTGCTTGTGGGCCCGCAATGGTCGTAGAATAGTCAGACGGATGCATGGAGAATGTAAAAATCCAACATTTTTTGTGGAACGCAACACAGCCCTCAGCCCTCACACAAGGAGTGATGACATGGAATGCAATATGTTACGGTAGCAGATCACCCTTGCTCTCCATTGACAGCAACCTAAACCATATCCATATCTTCAGGAGCTGGAAAATCCCATTTTCCAACAGGATAATGCGCGCCCTCATACAACAAGAGCTACAACACGTTTTTTGGAAGAAGCTAACATTGCCGTCCTACCATGGCCTGCTCCCTCGCCGGATTTGTCGCCCATTGAAGATGTATGGGATGCGATCAGTGGGCGACTGGGTAATTTACCACACCCTCCAGATAACTTACACGATCTCGCTACGCATTCAAGAATCTTGGGACGATTCGCATACCACAGGCAGCTATAGATCACTTGATTGATAGCATGTCACACAGATTAAATGAGTGCATTACAAATCGTGGCTGAGCAACTTACTATTGAAAAAACTTTTTAACTTTTTGTTCTTGTGTTTTCAAATTTTAATCATTACTTTGTTTCATGAAAATAAGACGTTTTATGAAAATTTCAATAAAATCGTTCAAAAAATTCTAGGTGTTGCAATTTTTATGGAAGTCAGTATATATATCGTCCAAGCTCTGTTACTAATATTTATGACATAAATAAATCACCTGTCTAATCACTGCTAGCATCTGAATCGCTCTCCTCCTCGGCGTTTTGTAGCCACTCAACAAAGTTCTTCATCTGGTCCACAAACATCATTTTGCCCTTGATGTTGTAATCCTGCTTGTACCACTTTAAGATGACCTGCTCAGATATGACATCCGTCTTGTAAAACAGCATTATTATCTTCTGGAAGGCGCGCATGAAGGTCATGTTCGCATAGCAGTACTCCTGCACTTTGAGCAGCAGACTCAGTTCTGAGCGGGCTGTTACCGTGAACGCAGAGAATAAATTCGTGTACTGCTTTATGTGCCTAACTGCCTGGTCCATTATCAACTCCTAAAACAAGATACAAAAAATTAATTATTGACAAATCACAGAGTATGAATATACAGACAAAGTAATGAAATACTAATTTTCAAGTGTAACATGTCACGATAACATTTTGTCGGGAACAAAACAAAATGCCAGTATTTAATGTTTTCTTAATATTAGGCAAAAATCGAACACATTTTATGGATGAAAAATGTGCGAAGTAATAATTTTGCCTCTCAGTTAATTACCAATAACATTTTGAAAATAAATCACTATAATGCAAAATGTTAATTACTTAAAACAGTAGTGGAATTGTCAGGGATGCTCCCTTCATAGAAATTTTGGCACTTTTGTCGTGAAGCAGGGCCTGTGCATACTCCACTAGAATTGGCTGTTATGCAAATGACTTTTTTTTTGGTTAAAAATAAGAAAAATCAAGCTGCTTTAGAAATGAATCGTATTCCTTCAGAATAATCACGTAATCGCCATCGATTAAACTTCATTGAATATTCAATAAGAATAATACTATGGAATAACAGGATAAATTGGGATTGATAAGCGCCATCTAAATGCAGCCACTAAAACTAACATCAAACACACAACCGTTCTATACATATAAACATATGTGTATAAATTTTATAGTAAGTTAAATATTTGTAATCAAAATCATTTGGTTTTACAACTTATATTAATTGGTATACAACTACGATTCTTTTATCAAAGCTTCTTAAGAAAGTATAATATTAAGGGCCGGTTGCATAAAACTTTTGAACCATTGTTCAACGTTGATTTTCAGTTCAGTATAAAAATTACGTTGCTCAATGTGGTAATTTTACTCGAACTAAGATCAAACGGCCGCTCAATCCGAACGGTCGATTGAGGCCGTTCAAGCTGATTGAACTACAGTTCATCACATACATAACCTATTTTAAATACGTATACGTCACCTCCAAAAATGATTTTTATTAAAAATGGAATACGTACGCGAAATGACGGATGATGAGGAGTTTGCAGAGTTGGTGGAATTAACCTTGCGACCAAAAATCCCAAGATTGTTCAGACATCGGGTTAATCATTTTGTAAAATGGAATAGTAGAGAATTTTTAAAAAGGTTTCGACTCTCAAAAGAGACTGTGAGAAATGTATTGCAGCAAATTTAGCTAGCTATGCCATCTAAAACTGCAAGGTATTTATAGAAAGCAAACATAGCTGCTAAATTGTAGATTGTGCAAACCCTTAACACAACAAGTATATCAATTAACCTTAACAGTTAAGGCCAATAAATGATTAATATATTTTTATGTATGATGTACGCATGAACATACAAATACAGAATAATAATACAAGTAAATAAAGTCACAAACAAACATAATTTGCGATATGATTGCAAGCACCATTATTATTGTCAAACAGACAGAAGTTATTTACGATATTGAAATTACTAATATAAATCTCACAAATACCAGTGAATTATGCAAAATGGCATGCAAATATAATAACGAGACTTCCCTATATGTTTTACAATAAAATTCAGAGCACTTTATGAACTTAAACAACACCAATAACCTAAAATGTTTTCAGTACATTGGCGCCATTCAGCGTTTTCAGGTTTACCAACTTACACAAATCAACGATCTACGGAACTCGGCTTCATTTCTATTTATGCAACGATATTGATTTTGATCATAGTTCACTTTTCGATCTTGGTTCATATGAACTCTGGTTCATTTCAGTTTTATGCAACCGGCCCTTAGTTATTATAAAAAGTAAAACTAAGTGACTTTTATTACCTTATTGTTAATTATGCTATTATACAACTAGGCAATCTAATAAATCTAGATATGCCATATCCACTGATGGATTTTTTGACAACTTTAGTGACAAACACTAGAAAGTGAAAGTGCCAACACAGCTATGAAAAAATGTAATTTTCCTGCAAGTTAGGTTGGTACCGGTATACTTCCAATATATTCATACACGAAGTCACTAACAGACACATTATTGACAGTTTGTTATTATTGTTCTTGAGTTTTAAGTATTTTTCAAATTTCCGCCATGGAGAACGTTCTAAACGAGTGCAATTTAATTACAATTACAATTTTTACGTCCTGTAAAGTTTCGTAAGTCCTACTTTTTGTGGCGAGTTGTTCAGCAACATAGTGGGTTTCGTGTCACTCAAGTTGTCAAAAAAAGTCTATCTATGGGTAGATGTAGTATATACTACAACGTTTTCAAAATAAAGAGCTACTCCTAATAACTAACGCACCCTGGTACGTGACCAAAGTGGCTCTACAAAAATTCCTACGAGTGCCCTCTATTAAGGGGAGAAAACTTGTTAGACGCCCGAAAATAAATCATTTTTTGTGGGTGATGAAATAACCCCATCATTTTTAAATTTTAATATGATTTTATTGCAAGTTTAAAGAGCTCAAAAACTTTTTTCTTTTTTTTTACAAAAGAAAAATGGCGAAGTTACAGCCTATTATCCCAGGTGTCTTTCCTGTGCCATCAAAAAATACTCCATTTTTCACATTTTTACTGTTCATCTGAAACGGATTTTTTTTCGGTTACTGACACATTTAAGGGAAGGATAAACCTATCAAACTATAAAAAAAGTATAAAATTGAAAATTACACAGGCTTTGAAACTTAAGTTCAAATTTTCGATCATTTTTCCGACAGTTTTTACCCAAAAAAAAAAAAAACTATTGATAAATATATCCTTCAAACTTTAGGTTTATCCTTCTGGTAATATTAATACAGACAGGAACCTCTAAAAATTTCAGCGAGATCGATCGATAACTTTTTGAGCTACAGTGTGAGCAATTTTTGAAAATGTAGTTTGGAGGTAATCGCGTTAAAGTTTCAATATGATAAAACTTAAAATAAAATGTGATGGTATTTTCGCTTGAAATATTCTCACGAATATCTAAAATATATATAAAAGTACTGTAAAGAAAACATTGCTCCACCCTTAGCTTCCCAGGTACTTGGCCCTCTAGTTCGCAATATGCAGTCTCAGCGCTCTCTACTATCAGCTATAACTCAGTAAATATTTGGTATTACAATTGTTCCTTTTATCAGTATCTTCTTCATATATTAGTTTCGAAATAAGTAAAAAATCTTCTTCATATATTAGTTTCGAAATAAGTAAAAAAAAATCATTTTTTTGGAAATTCTAAAGGGATTTCTCCCCCTAAAGAGGAAATACAAAAACTATCAAATATAGTGAAATAGTAGAAGTACATCCCAACAAGCTTGTAAATAAATTGATGCACCTATCAAACGAACGTCTGAAGAGCTGCAAATCATCGGATTTACCAACCAGATTTCAATAGAGCCAAACTGCAACAGACAGATATCATGTGATGTGAACTACTATAATACCTACTGAAAAGTTTCCAGTGAAAAACTTCATAACATGATACTGTCATCAAACTAAATACTTATTGGCTCCTTGACAGATTGTATTAAAAATGGAGTAAATAAAAAAAAAAGAAAAGATAAAAAAAAAACATGTGTCCCGTACTTGTAAATATTTAAGTATGGAGGAGTCATACTGATGGGACATTTCATTTGTCCTTAAACTTTCAACTACGAAAGGTTGGTCCACTGAATTCATCATACATGTGTTCATAATTAATTTTGCATTATTAATTTATTTGACCTAATATCAATGATACACGTGATTGTGTAAACTCGGGCTTGATGTGTATACCGATATTATTTCTACTCTAATTATTTGAGTATATTCAATCTTATTCATAAAATTATCAATAATTACAACTGAATATTTAATCGTATTTAATTTTCATTTACATTATGTATTTGTATTTCTTCAATTTATGGTTTTTAGTTAGTATTATTTAGTAAAAATCTAAATATGTAATTCTCACCGGTATAATAAAGCAGTATTAATTTGCCATTGTTTTATGTACATTATTCAGTGGGAGTTCTCCTAAATCGCTCATTCCACGTCAAACCGGACACTAAATTTTAATCAATGATTCCGATTTTTTTTTTTAATTTTGCAGACGCATTCTACATTTGAAATAAAGGAAGTCATGTTTTACGAAAAAACATTGAGATTTTTTTTGAAGAAGTTATGCACGGTTGTAAATTGCAAGAAATCACGAAAAACGTTGGTCGTGCGAACATTTAAACAACTGTATCGTCAAACCCATTAGTCGTACAAAAAAAATACAACAGGTCAACTTTGAAGATCTTGAGTCATTCTATGTATAATCCGTCAATCTCAACTAGAGTAGTTGCGCACTGGCAAATGGATGGGCGTAGGGCGGGAGAAGGCCATCGGTATAATACGGAGTGCGTTCGTTTAGGACATTCAATGACAAAAATGATTATAATCTGTTGAAAACGGTGTGCGTCCCTGCGGGAGGCCCACAAGTGTCTGGCGGCAAGCGTGTCAACCGAACGACGACCTTCTCTAGACTGGTAATAAACCGCCCAATTTTTGTCTCTGATTGTACTCGGGGAATTGTTTGTTCCTCTCACTTGGATGCTCGGTGCGCGACCCGCCTCCTCACCACTCAGATTGAAATTGACGGATAATAGTGGTGTATTTAAAATTTGCGTTTAATACCAATAAATTGTTATTATTTGTTTATAAATTTCATTAGCATTTTTCATCAACTCACCAACTTAAAATTTTGAAAAAATACCATCGTATTCCCACTTTAATTCTAAAGAACAGTGAAAATTTAAAAATTGAACTCAAACAGGCTCTACATTAAAAAAAATGATTTAAAAGAGAACAACCGCGCGGTGCGGTGGCCAAACGTGTTGGGTACGTTTACAGGGGCAATAGATAAAACGAAAAATGCGTAACACATAAATTAGTGAATCAAGTGTGTATATTTTTATTTTTTGCTCACATTTGTAATAATCGACATAGTAGCTAATGATATAAGAGTTTAAAAAGACAGAAAATAAGCAGTTACGATTGAGAATCTTGACCACCTTCGCAGACTTGTCTTATCAACAAATTTGGAATCATTTTTATGCATCTAATCACATGATTACAGTGGCAACAAATGTGTCTGAACAAAAAGGAATTCTTTCTTCTCCGAATCCCGAACCAGGCAAGACTCCTGATGAAATCGTTGTAAAAAAGTTATCGAATTTTTTTAATCTCAGGAAATAAGTCGTGAAAAGCCAGTATGAAAGGACTGTGCCACCGTAAGAACTGATAAAGTAAAAGAAAAGAGATTAGTTCTGTGCAACTTGAAAGAAGCCTACGCTAAATTTAAAAAAAAATTAATGCACACTTAAAAGTACACTTTTCGAAGTTTACCGCACTGAGACAGAAGTATTGCATATTAGCAGGTGTAAGTGCTGATGTAACAACATCATAATGTTAATCACACAGATGATTTACCCTATAAATAACCCTGCCAAATTGTTTATGTGGGCTAACAACAATATTAAGAATGTTAATACCAATTTTTTTATCTTTAAGATTATAGAACGGAAGCTCAAGCACTTTAAAGTCATTTCGTCAAATCAAAGATGATTCGCGGCACTTTAAAGTACCGTTCATTTACTCCAGGACAAATCAGAAAATCGAAGTAAAAATCTTTAGCTACCAAGTAGATAATTACAAATGTGAGAAAAAATAAAAATTAATTATCTTTTTCTACCTATCGTCCTCATAAACGTACTCTGCGTCGTACGCGATATTAATTTTTTATAGTAATTTACGTAACAAGTTCCGAAAGTGATATTTTATGGGATGAGTAGGAAGTTAAAGTCCCGTAAAATCACTTTTGGAACGAGTTACGTACAATATTTTTTCTGCAGCCGTTTTTTATGTTAAAAAAGCAAAAACATACACGAATGTTATATGACAAGCGCTGTCATAATTAAATACAAAGTTAATGTTTTTATCAAGGCCGCCTACATATATACACAAAATCGTCCCAAAAGTATAGAAATCGTTCCCAAAGTGAAACAAAATCGTCCCAAAAATAACAACTTTCGGTACGATTTATGTAAAGTGGTACTTTCGATTTAATAAATCATACCGAAAGTTTTATTTTCGGGACGGCTGCAGAAAAAAGATTTTTTTTTTTTAATATAGCCCGTTGGAGAACCATCAAATTTTCAATATTTATTTGGAATTGAAGTGGGAACATGATAATATTTTTTCCAAAATTTTAAGTTGGTGAGTTGATGAAAAATGCTAATGAATTTTATAAACAAATTTTTATAAATAATTTATAAACATTAAACGCAAATTTTAAATATACTACTTCATAAAATGACTCAAGATCTTTAAAATTGACCTGTTGATTATTATTGTACGACTAATGGATTCGACGATACAGTTGTTTGAATGTTCGCACGACCGACGTTTTTCGTAATTTCTTGCAATTTACAACGGTGCATATCTTCTTAAAAAAAAAATTCAGTTTTTTTCGCTAAACATGACTTCCATTATTTCATGTGTAGAATGTGTCTAAAAAAAATCGGAATCATCAGTTAATATTTTTACCGAAAACCGTCCGGTTTGACATGGAATGAGCGATATGTGAAATTCGCTAAAATCCCTGATGTACCCCGAAAAAATGTGCATTTATTAATGGAATGGCCGATTTAACATTTATAGGAAAAATAGTCTATTTAATTTTATTTAGAAAGAATTCATGCATCCAAAACATTATAAAAAAGTATCGTAAAACACCGAGTAGGTATAAAAAAATTAAACAAACCCAGAGCATTATCAACAGTAAATCTCTCAACGCTGTATGAACGAAAATGTAAATTAGGACGCGTGTTATTAGTCATTCTCCACAAAAACAAATAATTTCATATTAAATTCAGACAACTCAGTAGGCATATAATTTTCATAGCCATCTAGGAGGGCATAGTAAAATCAATTTGATAACTATTTTATATCGCAGCGGTAGCGCCTCATACGGAGGCTTCCAAAGTAGGGGTCTCACGGGCTTCTAAAACTTGCCTCTTTTTCACCCATAAGCGTTGCACTACTAGATCTGTACATACAATGGTATTACCAACCTCTTTTTTGTTCCATTCGGGAATATCCATGACGGTAGTCCACACGATGGTGACGGTCTCGTGTTCCTGAATATTCTCCTTCGTGGCGAACTCTCTTAGTTCCGCAACGATGTCCCTCTGGGACTTTCCCTCGCCCATTCCATCAGCCAGCATGACCTGCAGCTCCTTCTTGGCCTGCAATTGGTGTTGGTCATTGTAAAGCTTGAGTATCTCCTCGAGGCCGTTTTCCTGGAAGGCGGTGCGGAAGTACACCTGGGACTGCTTGCTGTCGGGCACGAAGCTCATCAGGTGGGCCTCTATGTTGGACTTCTTGATGGCCGAGTGGAGAGAGGCGACGCCCTTATCCTGACCCCACCACTTGAACACGTCGATTAGGAAGTCAAGGGCAAGGTGGTCCTTGATCAAGTGCGGATTGTTCAGGACCAGGACGGCATTGAACGGTACGCTGCCATTCGATATCCATAGTGATACCATCACCGACAACTTCTTCCTGTCCACCACGGGGAAGTATTTTACAAATAGTAAAATTTTCTTTATTTCATCCTAAAAAAACACAAAAAAACTTAGAATAAAAGAACATCCAATTGGTTGAATGTGCGTACCTGAAATAGTTTCTCGAGATACTTGTATCGACGCATAAGTTTAATGAAAACCTGTTCCCAGCTCTTCATAATTTCTATGTTGATATCGTCGGGTGTGTTGAAAATGCAAGCATCCGTCTTGTATGGACCTTCCCCCTCCTGCGATAACGTGCCACCGGGCACTATAGAAAAATTACAATTAATACTTAATAATGATTTGAACAATTTATTTTATTTTATTTAACTTACATAAAGTAAATTACTCTTATGAAATTGTCAAGAACATGAGAAATACGTCAAATCTCATTTAAGATTTATTTTCTTAACATGCGTGCATAAAACAAAGATAACTTTACAGAAGGCATCCCCGATTTGACCAATGCACAAGTCAACTAGATTTAATTCTGAAAAATTGTCTTTCCATATTTAGAGAAGACTATTAAAAAAAGCCTGTTACTCCTTAAGTCAGTGAATGTTACATGCTGGATCATATGAATTTTTATGTATTGTTTTCGAGATACTCTAAATTTGAACACGAATATTGAAAAGCGTCTGTGTCTGTAAGCACTGTATTTCAAAAACTAATAGAGATTTTCAAATGAAATATTAAACTTGAGCTTGCAAAATTTTGCAAACAATATTAAACTTGAGCTTGCAAAATTTTGCAAAAACTCTAAATATCAGGTTCCCATTCAATTGTCATTTACTCGAAAAATTTCTTACGTAAGATGGCAACATTTTTATACTGCTAGTTCCGTAATCAAAAGATCTCTCAAAATGAAAAACAAAAATAGGGGGTTGCCATTTAAAAACAAAATAGATGATGTTATTACTCGAAAACAAATGACCGTTTGATAGTTTTATAGATTTAAAAAAATCCTAAAAATAGGCTAAAAAAATCAGCCTATAAAGCGGAAGACCCATTAATATTCAAAATGGTTCTTTCAGAACTGGATTTAATATTAAAAATATAGGATTAAGATAAAGATTTAAAAGGAAACTTACCAAGAATGCCGCCTGCAATGAGGATGTCAAATAGGCATTCGCCATATCGGCGGTAATCTAATTTATTGCCTGCACCGTCTAGCAATCGTGAAATTGATTCAAAGTCGTTAGAGCATTTATCGAGCCCAGAGATTATTGCATCCCTAAACCCTACTGGATCATATCTTTCCTTTTCATCTAAAAATTTAAAAGAAAAAAAACTTAAAGCAAATACATACATTCTTTGATTATTGACATTTTATTACATTTAAAAATACAATGTACAACTCTATCACATAGAGCAAAAAATATAGAGCCCTTCAATATAATGAACTGTTTTAGTATCTACATATTGGAGGAATATGAAATACATATTAATTCAACCAAATAAAAGTATGAATGTGAAAGAAATGACATTTCTCGACCAAGGGAGAGATATAATTACTTCTCTACCTTATTTTAACTGTCACAGCTGACAGCGTTTTTTTCTAGGTTATCTTTCGCCCTCGGGATACAAATTTCTACATCAGGAAAAATCATGAATTTCTCTCCCTTGATATACAGGGTGTTGACTTGGCGGACGCAACATAGGAAATCGCATGTTAATTTTGGAGTGTTCAAATATTGGCTCTCCTATTTATTTTAGTGACAAAATGTATTTAACTTTTTTGTAGAGGGGGAAAGTGTTCAAATATTGGCTCTCCTATTTATTTTAGTGACAAAATGTATTTAACTTTTTTGTAGAGGGGAAAATTCTGAATTTATTAATGTTCACACTTAACACTATATGTTTCTCTAAGTTGAAATCATTAGGAAAATAATGACATGCCATGGAATTGAAACAACAATTGCGAATATCAAAATGACACAACATATCACTATTTTATGATAAACCATTTACTAATGCAAGTTCTGTGCGGACTTTCTTCCTCCGAGAAGAATGTTACTTTCTTCACATAAAACCTTACTTGTCAACTTATTTTTAACAAATTATTATTATTATTCATTTAACGTCTTATACCACGTGATATGGTGTAAGGTTTTTCCTTCTATTATAAAACTTTTCCATTTTTTTCCTGTCTGCTTCTCTCCAGCTTTTTCCTTTCCATCTTATTATTTCTCCTATTACTCAATATTTATTTCCCAGATATAAATTCTCTTATTACAAATAGCTGTATTGGCAGATATATCATTACTCAAGAACATGACTAATGTGAAAATTTATATCTAGAAAAAGCAATAAAGAAAACACTCACCTCTTTTTCTGGTCTTGATGCGTTGACCGGATAAAACTGGTTTTTCTACCTTCTGACTCATACAAAAATTTCTGTAAAAGAAACACAAAAATTAGTTTTATTCAACCACACAAATCTTAAGGTCAAACACATATTTTGCACAATAAACACTTGCATGCCTACTTATTATATCCATAAATTTAGGCTATTTTGGAAACGATTAGTCATCAGCCTTTAATGAGGAAAAAAGACTAGATCACTCATTTGGGATTATTCTATCAAACTTTTTTATAAATAAATTAGATGAGAAGTACTTTCGTCAGTATGACAGTGAAATTGATTAATATTCCAATAATTTCCCATTTGTATTAAGGGCTTACTTTTTTCATGTGTATAATTATGTGTTTAATCTGTGAAAGCGAAAGATAATTAAGAACAAAATATTTCTGAAAGGGCGCACGTTAGGAAAAATCGGTGGCATGGAACAATGTCAAGTCAATACATTAAACGCGAGAAATTTCAATGAATGAGAAGCCTCAACATTCTTCACCCAAGGAAAGTAGTTGCTGTGGTTAGTAAACAGCGAATGCCAAAGATTTTCTTACAACGCACCATCACAAACTGGCGTTAGCTGAATCTGTCCGGAAAGCCCATTTATGATGTACTCAACAAGATGATCTGTTCTCGAGATTAGTTGGAGGCTAAACGCAAAATGCCAACAAGAATCTTAAAATTAGATTAAGATGGTCACGCAATCATGCAAGTAGCAGCTGATATTACTTGAGCCACATTTAACATACATACAAATATTGTAGATATTGTCATGAAAAATCAGGCAAGATCTGATAATGAAAAAGAATCGTCTGTGGCAAGCAAAAGTACAAGTGACCCAGGAGGCTCATATGGTTCACATTCTTATCAGCAAATGCCTCAAATGCAAAGGAAGGATCGAACTAGGACGCTGGAATAGCCGCAAAAACTTCGTTGCTTTTTACACAGCTCTAAATGGCCTGATACACACCTTTTTCAAATTCGAATTTTAAATATTTTTTCTACTTTGGTTTAACAATCGACCTTTTGTTATATCAAAAATAGTTTAATAATGAGATTTTTCATTTTACAGTTTTGCTCATTATTAAATTATTTGTGGTAACATTTTAGTCGTTGCGATTGGCAGTACTTAAACGTGACAAATGTCGACATCAAAATGTAAAATTGCCGTTAATTCATAGGATAATTGGAACTGTCCAATGCGTTACACACTGAATATGTTCGAATGCATATTAGGGAGTTCGCCACCAGTACCACTAGAGTTAAAGAAAACGGAGGCGTCATATTGTTCACTTTTTACCCGCGTGGAAAATGTAGGAACTCGGTGACAATGGCCGGACGCATGAATTCACTTGGCTCTCGGTGACGACGTTTAGACAACACAACATACACAGAGGAAAGCTTGTAATTTATTATATGTATTATCACTTTGTTTGCAAAACGAAAATCACGGAAGAAACAGCGAGAGTATAATGCATATATATTTCATTCGCGGTGAAAAAGAGTCGCTTGAGTCGGTGTGTCAATTCGGTGTGGATTTGTAATTAGCGTTGATCGATGCCTGACACGAGGAACGAGAAACAAATGTAAACATAACCTTAAATTTCGATTCTCATTTAGGCATTGCATTATTTTATAAGCTTAAATTGGTTACAACTTACGTGGAAATAGTTTGTTTATCGCACCCTTGGCAAACTCTCTCATTTTTGGAGGTGTGTAAGTAATATTCTTGATTTAATATGTTTTAAAATTAACTATTGAAATCACCGTAGAAATACGTATGTCAAATATTAATTCGTTCGAAAGAATCAAATGTTTTTTAGTGCTGCCAAATGTTAAAAGATAAAACTCACTAGATTTAAGTATATATTTTATTTTAGAAACAATTCCTTAACTAAAACCAAAGTAGAAAAAATAGTATATTATACTTGTTTAATAAGAGGCATTGTGGGCCACTAGTTACATTGGAGCACTCCTCGCTGCACGAGTCGTGCTCCAATCCCACTCGTGCCACAATATACCCTCTTATTAAACTTGTATAATGCGGTGCATTCAAAGTTATAAATATGGAAGTTTTACAATAAGTGATACTCTTCTTTCAAATGACGCCATTTTATTATTTTTCGCTAATTCTAAATCTGTCTCCATGCCCGATAATGACATGATACCTCAAAATTGTCACAGGAACTTATGATGCTGCCCACACAAAACAATTTTCACAACATGGGCAGAGAGACTGCCATTTTTATTATTAATTTATTTTTAATTATTATAAGAAATATTCAAAATAGTATAGCATTATTCACCTATCAATCCACTTTAATCACTTATCATAAATTATGCCCTTTTTTAAGCATGCTGGACATATGTAAGCCCTTAAATAATAAATATATCATTGCAAATATTTACATCAGAACAGTAATACTATAAGGCAAAACTAGTCAAGAATTTTAAACTTTAAATTGTTCTTTATATAGTGCCATTAACTAATACTATTCATAATTGTATGAACTATCAATTAAAATCTACAATTTACTGTCCAGTTTCGTTTAACCCAGATATGCCTACAGTTCTATATGTAGAACGACTATTTTAAAGTTCCTCCTAAAATTATATCTAGAATATTGTCAGCGCCATCTATCATTTTTTTTATTCCAATAAGTATGTTCAGTGAAATTTGACAGGAAGACGAAAAATAACCTCTCTGTGTTTTTAAATCTTAATTACTTAATTTAGAGAAACATCATCATTTACTTTCCTTTAATTTAAATATTGGGTGAATGTGGGTTAAATATAATAGTTGTTATTATTTATTTACAGAGTACACCCTTTTAATATCAAAATATTTAAATCAACACATATTATGCTAATTTAACTCAAAATAGTTCAAATCAAAATTGAAAACCCTCACTTCATATATTCAGGCAACTTTTTATCTTTATTTAATCAAAATAGTTCAATTGGATTGCTTTTATAAATTAAGTAGTGCTAACTAAATTTCTTTTTAAAAGCTGCAATGTTTGAATCAAATATCAAAATTTGGATCAAGATTTTTTTCTTAATTGTACGTGATTGGCAAAATCCTATATTTTCACAATAAGGTCATAACAGACAATAATCAGTAAACAGAAAGCATTTTGTGTCTATATTTGATAATATAGTAATCAATATTTTCTAATTCAAAACATTGTTTTTTGCTTTGAAATTTAGGCACAATTATAGATATATTTTTGTACAAATATTATTTATAGTTCATTGAATGCATAATTCTGTGATAATTGTATCTAATACCCTACTGTATCAGTTCACGGACATAACCCCCATAGACCAACGCATAAGATTTTTTGCAGAAAAGTTGGTGTGTAATGAGGAAAACGCGGAAGTGTTGAATCAACTATGCACCCCTAGAAATCCTAATATCCCTCCTAAATTTAAACATCCTGTCTCCACCCTCAAAGACTACATATCCTCTTTTAATACCGAAATAAATGTGTTTAAATAATAAAGCTAAATGGAACGCCGGGCAGAAAGACTGACGGTCTATAGCCCTTTCAAAAGTTAAAACGAAAATATATTGTACTGTATTTAATGTAGATAAACTGAGAATAAAGATTGTTATATATATATATATATATATTGTATTTTAAATATGTTACAAGAAGTTATAAAATAAATAATGTTGCACATATTTACACGCGAACGACCTTAACTTTCGATACACTTTAAATTCACATATTAATAATGATTTATAAAAATTGCAAAGTTTTCCTGCTCTATATCATAATTTCACAAAACAATAAACCAGAAAATACTTACATTTACAAATTAAAATCTAGATATCTTTGTGATATGAGACTGAAATGTTATGAGTCATCGTTGTGCAATGTTTCATCACTTATATTTACAACACGCCTTTGAATAAACATTGACCGACTGATATGATCACAATAACGAATAAATAAATAAATTACGCATAATTCATGACAGGTATGATACAAAAATGCCAATAGTGTGAGATACTTAAAAAAAAAACAAGAACAGTCCAAATAACCGTTTGAAAACAACAAAGACATTCACTTAACACAACGAACCACACGTTCGCTGCCACTAAAATTGGGATTGCACATACGCAAGTATAAAGTTGGACGCACTAGCGCGTCGGTGGCAGCGAATGTGTTAAGTGCAATGAAAATGATCCTTTCTTGATAAGAATCATCACTGGTGATGAAAAATGGGTCACCTGCAGTAACATCATTCAGAAACGATCATGGTCCAAGCATGGTGATCCAGCACAAACCACATCCAAAGCTCAATTGCATCATGCTGTCGATTTGGTGGGATCATGAAGGTATTGTGTATTTTGAGCTGCATTCAAGGAACCAGAAACAGGATGAAGCAATCAAAGAACAATGGCCAGAATTGGAAAATCTTAAAGGAATTATGTTCCACCATGATAACACAAGGCCTCACACATCTGTGGTAACTCGTGGGACATTATTGGAGCTTGGTTGGGAAGTGTTGTCACATCCCCCATACAGCCCTGATCTGGCACCATAGTTTTACCATTTATTTCGAAGTTGACAGAACTCTTTGGATGGTAAAAATTTCACAAATGACGATGACCTTCAATCGCATTTGGTTCAGTTTTTTTCTGATAAGGTCCAGAAGTTCTAGGAGCGCGGTATCATGAAGCTGCAAGAAAGATGGCAAACGGTCCTTTTGCAAAATGGAAAATATATCGGGTGTGTATAAATTGGCGGATAATCTACACGTGATGATATTCTTTCAAAAATTCTAAGCAGCTTATCTTACTTCTAAAATGTTGTACCATGTTTCCTGATTCTTCACGAGGTCTTCTAAGTTTGAACATCCAGTCATTAAATATGCGTTATTATTCGTTATTAATTTACAGAAAACCTTGCAATTTCGATAGTATGACTAGTTTGAAAATATTTGTCAGTGTGTGCTATCTTTCTATCTCAAACTTGTATTTCTAACACTTCTTAATTTGCTTATTTTTATAAAAACTACGTTCGGCAACGTGACACCCGCTTATGTCACTTTGACACAAATAATTCATTCAAACTTGCTAGTTCCATGTTCGTGCCAATTCTGCTTCTCTCATTATTATCAGTTTGTATTAGTGCCCGCGCTTCAGTGTATTTGTGTTATTTTCGTTTAGTTTTGTTAAATTACAATGGATTTTACTATTTCCTCATAATCTGTTTTACCTTGCATCTGTAAACAAACCCCGCTCTATCTATCTATTACCTTCTACTCTGAACCATGAGATTATTGATAAACAGGGCAGCTCGTGAATGCTATGTTGCCAAATGTACATTTCTTTTAAATGGCTCCTGATGGCCTATGAGGCATGATAGAACATTTTTTCATAGACATTTTATATTCAGAATTTTAGGAAGAACATCGCCACGTGTAGATTATCCGCCAATTTATACACACCCGATATAATAGATTAAAGTCTATAAACGTCGTTTATTATGACTTTTTAAGCAATAAAACCATAACAAGCCGTTACATCAATTTTTGTATGGGAAGTTTTATAAAAATAAAATCATTTTTGAACATTTTCTTGCAGCAATGGCACAAGTATTAAGTTTTTTGTTTTTTTTTTGGGTCACGAATAACAAGTTTTCATCTTGCTGGGGAATTTCTGCTTCTATGCATATACAAGCCAAAGTTCAAATAATAAATGAAACTCCGCGCATCTTTTTGCAAATAGGTTACAAATTATATTGCCCAAGGAGATATAAAATCGAATCTTTAAATTGTTTCCTTATAAAACAAATTAAATATACAAAAGCTTTTCTGGCACTGATAAAAACGCCGAGTTTGTCTTCCATTAGAATTCTAATTCTGATCCGACAAATCTACTCCAGCTGTTGTATTGTAATATATAATTATTTCAGGTTTTCCTTTGGCTTCGTCAATATTCCTAGAATGATTGATGACATTTTTCTTTGAAACGTACAATAGTAGTTATATTTACTGCAAAGCCAAAAAGACTTGTATCAATTGTTCTAGATTTAATAATTAAAAAGGTAATAATTCTTTCGGAACCTCATAAGTACCAACATAAGTCTCTCCTGTAATATGCTCACAAGTTCTATGGAACTAAACCAATTACCTGCCTTAACGTTTCGGTTACTTTTTTCAAGTGATTTACAACAAAGACTGTTTGGATGGGTTTTACATACCTTTTTTCTTTAGGAGGTAATGTCACCCCATCAGATTCTTTGCCAGTGTAAATGTATGAATTATATAGATAATTTGTGCGGGAATCAGTGTCGCACATCAGCTTGTTACCATATTTCGCTGGTTTATCATCGGGCATACACATATTGAATTTTACTCTACCACGGAAACTTAAAAGTGCACAGAATATACTTCCCACACAATAAACTGACAATTATATACCACGTGTTCGATAAAAAAACACCCAACGCCATAACTCTGTTATTTATTGACCGGTTTGAATGAACTAAAAAATAAAGTCAATGGCTGTTTAAATACTATAAAATGACTGTAATTATAATTTTTTTCACAATCAACTTCATTGCCAAATGATAGTCAACTTTTAATATTTAAATGGCTGCATATACTTTTCTAATTTTATAATATTAGACCTTGTTTTACTGAATCCAATTAAGCCCGTTATGTTGATTTTAAGTTAATATTTATGCCAGAAAAAGATAATAATAAATCCTGTTCACATAATTTTTTTGGTAATAAATGTAGTGTGCCTTGAAAAAAATTCGAATCGAGAAATCTCATTTATTGTATAAGTAATGTCAACCATTTGTTATTAGTGTATGTTTCAGACAATCATGAACAATAGCGAGTTAACAGACAAGTTACAAATTAATTTTCTATGTGATAGAAATCGAAGAGCTGTGGCACGAATTTATCATCTACGGTTTCCAGAGCGGCAAACACCAGAACCTAAATTTAGAAGGTTGGAAGGAAATGACCATATGGAGCCTTTAAAAAGTCGAAGACAGTGGATCGACAATTTCGTGGACTTGCAGAGTTCAACGTTCTACTTAGTGTTTACAATAATGACAGAACAACTAAATCGCAAGTGAATTAATACTTGCACTACTTATTTATTCTATTCTACATAGAACTAGACTAGCTAATGGAGTCGGTGTCACGATAAGAATTGCTACACCATAAAAGAAGAGGGAAGAGGGATGAAAGGCAGAGAAGTGCAGATTTGCGGAATAACTATAATAAATAAATAAAAGTCAGACACTTCACTCAATGTTTAGCTGATCGGCGGCGATGGCGGATCAGTCGCGTCAGCGGATCGACGGCTTTTAAAGGTTAAAATTCAGTGTTGCCTACCTGCGAATATAAAATTCACCAAAAATTCGCATGCAATCTATTGACAACAGACCTTAAAATGACATTTACTTAAAACTCCTTTAAAAAGATTCATAATACCCATGATAATTTTAAATGTACCTTTATCCTAAACATCGTAACTAAATGCCTGTTTAAAAAAAGTTGATAATACCGGGGATAACTGTTTTAATTTAATTTTTTTCGACCAAAATATTGAACGAAAAACAATATACTAGGCATTATTGGACAATAATGTCGAATATAAAAAAATCATTTGACAATGAAGTTATTATTGAAAAAAATCAATATTTATGTCATTTGTTAGAATTTAAACCACCATTGACTTTGGTTTTTAGTTCATTCATATCGGTCAATAAATAACAGAGATAGGGCATTTTTTATCGAACACCCAGTATACATATACAAACATCTTTATTCACAGAAATAACATCTAAATACATTATGTTAAAAACTTGAAATCCACTTTTGTTTGTTAACAAAAATATGGCTGATTTTCAAGGGACGAGTTCACCCCCTAAAAACGTTTTTTAGCCGAAACAAAAAAATACGTATGGAATATTTTGGCCCCCTCTACAAATCCACTAAATTTCAATCAAATCGGAGAGGAACACTTGGGTTCCCTCATTAGATTTTTGAAAATTGTGTTATTGGAGTTAATCGGTATCTCCGATTAAAATTAATCTGTGATCGGTACCAAAAAACTTTTAATTCCGTTAAAGTACGACGAATTCTGTTCCTCCAAATACGGTAGTTCACGATGGGACACATGTCCCATAATGCAGTGAACGTGTTAAAATATTCTAATCGCAGGACTTTTATTATTACAAAAAAACGTAAATTGTAACACTTATCATCTTCGTGTCAGTATTCAACAGTAATATAACGAGTGCCTATGATTTTGCCGGCAATTATTAGCGGCAGGATCACGATTTTCTAGAAGCAACAAGCAAGAGTGATCCAGACGCTAATAATTGCCTAGGAAAAATCAGTCATGAGTTAGATTCGAGAAGACAATTGGCCGAACAAAAAGTTTACACTTTATAATTTGAAAAGTTAAATTTAGTGACACCAAATGTCAGACGTGTATTAGTCTGTGCCACAATAATTGTAGTAAAAATGAGCTTACCAAGATTTTTAGAAATGCCTATGAATACTATTACTGATGAAAGCACTAACACTTCACCCAAAAGTACAAACAGATCGAATTAAGGAGCAAACTGCTTAAAAGTCCGGCAATAACTGATGTTTTATATGTTATAGAAAATGAACCAACGCGTTGCTAGGCAATACCAACATGATAGATTATCTGATTAGATACCACCCAGGGTTAATTGCCATGCATAACATGCAGCGTGGTCTGTTACACATCGTAATTAGGATTTTATTGGATCATGTCATCAACTTTATTCGATTTCATTGGTTATTAAGTAAATGAGGGCAATTGTCATTGCAATCTCCTTTGAAAATGGTCGCAATAAACCAAAACAATTCTCAGGAAACTGATTATGTTCACATGAAAACAAACAAGAGTTTTATTTCAATTATACCCACAATTGTGATTTTGTTTCATCAAGTGTGTAGCACAGAAAGTATTAAATTTCATGAATTTTATGAAAAATAAAACCAGGACCTGCTTGATTTCAACATCTTTAAGGGTATTGATACCATTTACATTACCTGTACCCCTAGTTTTAATCTACTCTCCAGTCAAAATATTACTGGCAAAACTCATCCTAACAAAATACTGCAGAATGCATAATACAGAACTTCTTCAAACAGCTAGTCACCTCTACTGTTAACACAGGCCAAAAAACAATGGTAACAAACAAGATACCATGGTGATAAATTAAGACTGTCCAGCTTAAATGCATGCTAAACAATGGTGGAAGCAAATCAGCAGTAGCTAATTAACTTAAATTGATTCTCACTCTGTTGAGCGACCAAAAAATTTAAACCTCCTATACAAAAAAGCGGTCAAACATCTCAGGTCTTTGCCAATCATCTTGCATTCAAAATGATTTCCTGGAAAAACCTCTAGTTTAATTCAGGGTTTCTATACGTCACTGTAAAGGTCCTATTGAGACGTATCAGAAAAAGTTCTTGCACAAGAACAAATGTTAATTTCAAGGGTGTGATGCGTTTGCAAAGAAAATTTTAAAATGGAAAGAATCGATTGAGATTTTTTAATAACTGTCCCAGATTATTGAAGTGGCCTTTTTTTTCATCAGAAGAACGAGACAAGTCGATTTCAGTTATCAAATTTCAGCTAGCCAAAAATGTAAAAAAAAATAGAAGAACTACCTAAAGGTCCCCCCTTCTTACTTATTCAATAATATTTAGAAATGCCACCTTGTATTGGTCACAGTTTAGGTAGCAACACTGTATAGGTAACAGTTTCCTTTAAGGATCAATCACATCATAATTAGCAATCATACTTTAAGTAACAGTTCAAGTTCAACTAGCAATAATTTTAGTATCACAAAAGTAGCAGTGATTTTAAGTAGCAGTGACTTTAAGTGGCCGTGATTTTAAGTAACAGTGATTTTAAGTAACAGCGATTTTAAGTAACAATGAAATTTGCCTATTAGTAACAGTAACGATCTGTGATTTTGCAATACCAGTGAAAAATCACAGGTATGTGAAATATCGCCCATCCCCACTTGCCCCTATATAAAATTATCAAAAATTAAGTCAAATAAGTCTAAAAATGACTTAAACAAATCATCTGGAAATGATAACAGCAAAGGTTCTGAAAGAACTACTTCGAGATAGAAATTGCCTTCTTAAACACACTGTATAATAAATAATATAATAACAATGATCAATTAATTTTGTGCCTATATGCTCTAAAGCTGGGGGCAGTTAACCTTTTATACCAACCGCTCACTTGGTGAAAATAAAATTTTCTTACCGCCCACGGTTTTTTTCCGCCTCGCCTGCCTGCTTAATCCTTTCGGGACAAGCGCGAATGTGAATGATCACAGCGCCCGGCCGAGTGCGGGAATGCAGTGTGAAAACTGGAGTTGGGCGAGATGTCTCTTTTTTTGTGAGCTGCCTCAGTGAAAAGAGGGAAAAAGTGAGAAAACATTTACTCAAAAAATGTTGATGAGAAAAGAAAAAAGGTCTTCACCTCCAAAATGAATAAGTCGACTCATAATTTTTAAAGAGTCACGTAATAGTTTAGAAAGAGTCGACTCATTATTGTAAGAGTAAAGGAATAAAAGAATACGCAACAAAAAAAAAAAATTCCATTCAACATGAAAATATTTTGAACAAATATGTCATGACAGACAGATTGAGTTGCAACATTTACACGGGAGTCACTTGACTCTGCGACTCATTTCTAAGAATTGAATCGACTAACTCTGAAAGATACCCCACTGGATATAAGAAAACCGAAGTGTGACATCGACAATATAATGAATGCATGGGATCCATTGGTACAAAAATTTTTTTTCCATCTTGTAGACTTATCGCTGTATAATGCTTTTGTTTTACACCGGGTCAAAACCGGAAAAGGTCATCCAATGAAATTTTCTTAAAAATATTGTAACAAAAATAATAGAACGGTACAACAAGCCTATACCAAGATCTTCGAAACCTCTAACTGTTGGGATGTTAACCCTTTGCACTCGAGCGGTGCTGCTACGGCGCCCAGGAGGTGTGATGCATCCTAACCTCACCTAACCCAATGATTTGAAAGTACCTGTAACTCGTCTCAGCCGAACCAGCAACTCGTCTCGAGTGCAAAGGGTTAAGAAGGCTCACACAAAGACATTTTTTATCCCGCGTGCCTCAAACAACAAAACAAGGCAACATAACCCTACAATGATGCAAAACTAGGAAAACGTCAAAAAAGAAAGAATTGAGATTCACATGCAAAGATTGTGATGTTGTTCTGTGCCTTAAAACGTTCCACACTTAGAAAATATTCTGCTTTAGTTTTAGTAATAAGCATGTTTTCTCACAAAAAAATAACCATATTTTACTTGCCCATGTCTGTTTTAATATTTTGTTTTATCTATGAAATAAATAAATAATTTATACATAAAAGAAAAAAAAACAAAAACGTTGAGAATGTAAAAGGTACTGCCATACAGGGGTGTGGAGTCGGAGGAGGTGGACTCGGTGAATATTTGGGGTCGGAGTCGGAGTCTGGAGGCTGCAAATTTGAGGGGTCGGAGTCGGAACAAAAAAAATAAGGAGCCGGAGTCGCTACATTTTTGTCACAACTCCATACCCCTGATTACAAGTTAGAAGATTCTATTGTCGAACTGCTCACACAACTTGCATTAGCAAAAATAAAAATATTCAGAAATTCGACGATGCAAATATTCGACAGAGAACGGTGTTTCCCCTTGTTTTTTTTTATATGATACGCAAAACGAATGTTGATTATTATTCTAATATGACCTTGTTAACGTCCGAGTCGGAGTCGGTGTTACTAGCCGGAGTCAGAGTTGGAGTCGGAATAAAAAAATTAGGAAATCGGAGTCGGAGTCGAAACAAACAAAAAATCGGAACCGGAGTCGCTATATTTTTGTCACGACTCCACGCCCCTGCTGCCATACACGTAAAAGGTACATGTATATCAGCCATTCCGAAAGGGTTAAAAGTGAGGAGCAAAAGGAAAGGTTCTTGCTTTTGAACCTTAAAATTAATTTAATTAATCAAACTTAAAATTCTCTAGTCATTTCGCTATTTTCCTCAATTTTAAGGAGATGAGGAAAAAAAGGTCCACGCTTTCCACACTTGAATTCTTTTACCTTTACAAGGAATGCACTGTTCCTCCGAAACTGTCATAGCTTAAAAACCCCACTGCCCACTAGTAGGAGATACTCCTGCTCTAAAGTAATATAAGTACTGTTCCTAAACAGATTATAAAAAAAAATTATACAGTGGGCCAAAAAAAAATGATACAAATTAGAAATATGCATATTTTCAATAATATTTAACACAATCAATATTGCTTTGAAAACCAAAATGTTTACACTTTGTAAATTGCAAAAATGCATTTTTGACAAGTTTTTTATCGAGGATATTTCACATTGATGAAGGCTCTGCAAAGGCGGGAGTTTATAATGCACCGCCACATCGCATTTGCAGGTATCAAAATGAGTGTGCCATGATTTGTTTTTGTTTTCTCATAAATGTCAGCCAGTATCTGTCACTTCTATCAGTCATGGAAGACCACGTACAGTACTTATTTCTGAAAGGATAGAAGTTCATGTAATAATTTGTGTTCCAGGCATAAGTTTGAGTATTATTTATTTAGAGAAAAAGTACTTCATTTTATCCATAAAAATTGGGCTTTTCACTGTTATATTAATTATTTAGAAATATTAATAACTCACGAAGATACAGGGTGTATTTGAAATAACGAATAGGCATTTAAGGGCACATACACAAAATATTTGTGAACCCATTTCCGTCAAAATTTATTCGAAAAAAAAAATGAATTTTCCTGATTATTCGAGGTTTTTTTAAACATTTTGAGAACCGATGCTTTTCTCATTTAATTAGGTCTGCATGGAATGTGTGTTTGTTTATTTAAAATGCGAGATCCGTATTCTTGCCTCCGAAATTTTAATGTTATCGCAACGTTTTTTTTTTTGTAAAAGATAAACAGTCCTCAAGTTCATTAAAGAGCACTCCGATATTTCCCACGCGCTTGTTGTAATTCAATATCTAAAGCCGATGCCGTTTAAAAATTAGGTCACTTTACCACTGCCCCCGAACATGTTGCATATTTTCACTCATTAACTTTATTAATTGCGGGCTTTTTGTTACAGTTATAAACAAAATAATTGCGAATATTGTTTAAAAATAATATAAACTCTTTGTGGTTGCGAGCCTGTTCATTATTTCAAATACACCCGTATATGGGAGTACCAAACTACTTGTACCGTTTTTTTGGCCCACTGTGTATAATCGCAGAATTCCTTTGGATTCAGGCGCAACTTCAGTACCATCAAGCAGATCCATAAGACAGTGATTGCCTTTGAGCAAAAGAAATACTGAAAAGCAGCATTCTTAGATATCTCGGAAGCTATTAATTGTGTTTGGCACGATGGTACACTGTCCAATATTAAATCCTATAAATTACTGCATCTGTATCAAATCATACTTAAGTGATATTATTATTTCAAGTCGAACCAGTAGAAGAAAGAACAAATATGAATCTGTGCTACTGCGCCTCAGGGTAGCGTACTCTTATATGCGGGACACTGTTATACAGAGTGCAGCAAAAGTGAGTTAACACTGTCAGGGAACCACATAGGGGCGAGCGCCCGTTATCTGGATCGATGATGCATAGTCCAAATTAAACCCTCGCAATTGAGTTTACTGGACAACTGAGAACCCTCATGTAACCATCACCAAAGAGTTGAATGCTCCTGACCCCATAGAATAGGATTTGTGAAATGGGACATTCTATGTGCTGCATGTTGTGCACCCACTGTGTTCACATCGAAAACCAATCAGTATAAGTACGAAAGAGCAATCAATGAAATTATTAATAATTTTAAATAAAAATACAAAATCACACTCTGCACCTGCGCTTATGAGAGGGCTAAAATAAGTTGGTCCACTTTTCTTTAAGGAAACCTTTGCGCAAACCAGAAATTATTTCGAAAAACCTGTTCTACTGTACTCAAGCGGTACCATAAGTGCATTGATGAAGACAGTTTGTCTTACACAACCCATTTATGTTATTGATGAACGTGTAACGTATAAGCTTCATCATTTTATGTTTTGAGTGCATAATCCAAGTTTTCTTGTACAACAAACCACATTTTTGCTTGCTGTCATTTTTGATTTTTACTCATATCTGGATTGGTTAACTGACTTTTGCCGCACGCTGTATAAATATGCAGCCAAATGCATCTACACACGCAAATTCTAATTCTGCATTTAATAGTATATTACGTAACAAGAGTTGTAAATAGCAAATTACGCGCAAGTGAAAAAATTGCCACACTTTTCTGCTGAGATGGCCATGCATGAGAGAGAGAAACATGGCAGTCATGTCTGAGATTATAATTTTTTTAAATTCAACTGAATCTAGTCATTCATGACGTGAATTGTCAAATTAAACCAAACTGACAGGTCGAGACAGTTTGCGTTATCAAATGATGACTTTTATGAACATGGTGGGCATATAACCCATCTTCCAATTTTTGATTTTCTCCAACTAACCCTTTTTTAATATACGACATTCCTAATTTATCTCACAGCCTCTGAATAAAAATCTTGTCGCTCACACGTTACAAAGCAGGTATTTCTGTTGGAGAGGAGGTTGCTACAGAAACATTTGCTGGTGGCACAACAATCATAGCAGTAGACAGCGACCCCATAGCACTCTCAAAAAAAAAAAAAAAAAAAACTGCAGTATAGCCTCAACATCTCAAATTGACTCATCGACTGGCATAAGGTAAACGAAACAAAATGGACCCATCACAATTTCACCTTCATAACTCGCACAAAAACCTGTCAACCAGTCGCACTGAACAAAATACAGAAACACATAAGGAGGTGGCAGTATTACAACTCGACTCGTAAATAAGAAATGTAACATATTTCATTATATTATTAAACACATGTCTGGGGCTCACCAAGTGTTCATTTTATTTTTCTTATATTTTGGATGACCTTGGAATTAAAAAATCACTAACCTAGACTGGAAAGAAAAAATACCCCACAATATCTGCACTGCACTGCATTGCTGTATGCTAACTGCAAAAGACTGTTCACACTTTCCTCACCCATTTGCTAAATGTCTTCAGGGAGATTGCATTGTAAGATAAGGTATTTAAAAATAAATATATGCATATAATTGGGCAATTTTAATTTTTGCAAATGAATTAAACTGAGAAATTAGATTTAATTAAAATGTGAATTAAATAAACACAGTATTTACACAGGTCTGATTAAACGTAATTATATTGGTTATATTTTAAATATTTGTTGGTGTCAGAAATCATCATGTCTTAAAACAATGGCATGCATAGGTAAAAACATTTGTAAATTAAACTGTTACAATTTTAGTTCAATACATTCACGATATCGAGTCAGAATAAAAATAAATTTCATGGCTCACATAATACTACTGGTTAAACAATTGAATTTGAAACACTTGAGCGCCTGCATAACTGTTCATATTTCAAAGATCTGTCATGTGAATGACTTTACTAAATAAAGAATAAATACGAAATTAAGGAACCAAAGGCATTATTATTATTTTGTAAGTACATTTAATAAAATTTAGTTAAAATTCTCTTTTTGATGTAGGTATTGGTTATGTTCCAACATAGATAATGAAACTGAAATAGTGTGTTGGATGAAAACAAATTAATTGGGCAATAAGTGCAGCCTTGAGGTTGTGTTTAATAACACAAAATCTGGGTGGGAATTCCGGTAAAATTCGATAAAAGCGGCCATGTGTTCGCCGTGCGAAAATGAAAAGGAACAAACGTCGCGGCCCCGCTCGAGTTCCAGGAGGAATAACGGCGAAATTTCGCCGTAATTCGGGTCAGCGACCCGCCGTTCAACATGGAGGCCCCGCGGCCCCCTGCGACACGGCACGTTCGCGAAAAAAACAAGAAAACGGGCCGACGACGCCGTGGACCTTGAATTCTTTAAATAGGCCAAATGGAAAAGGGGCGCCGCCTCCGCAGAACGGCGCGCGTACCGCCGGGAAATACCGCATTTTGCATACTCACGTTTATACTGTTTTAAAAAAAGCACCTCAGTCGAGCTCCAGACACGCGAATTTCAATGCACTGGCCGCCGAACGGAATGGAACTCAGTGGCCGTACTGCGACTGCGAGGTAAATGGCACGAAACCGGAATCGATACACTGTTGACGGGGTCTGGTGAGCGTCACGCGGGAAATTCGAAATCGCTCACACGCTGCCTGTTCTTCGCCACGCGTCGCCTATCTCCTCCCGTCGAGAGATGTCTACCAACACTTAGCGAATTTTCCCAAAAATTATTAATACGTGAGATTGTAAAAAAAACCTTTTTTTTGAAAGTTTGATGCAGAAAGGTGACATAAAAAAATATCAAATGTTTGGCAACGCGGCACACTAGATCCTGTCCGGCGAATGCGCATCCTCGTCTTCGCGCGTACGTCACTTCCGGCGCGCGTTTTATACAAAATTCATGGAAACGGAATAAATTCAAATAAATAGTGATTCATCTGAACTAACAGTCTCATGTACACGGTTAGAGCCGATATCCTCCAGTTGGACGAAACCATCACTTCTACCAGTGTTGGGCATAAATGTATTCGAATGAAATAATTATTCTTTTCAAAATGCACAAAGTAGATAAAAATAATGTCATGTGAGAAAATAGTCTATAGCCCATCCAAAGGATCCCTTTGCGATTCCATTCGATTAATTTCTATAACCCAGAGAATGTTACTTGTAGCAGTAACATATATGTTACTGATACAGTGCTAACTGGGTATTTACATTTCCTTTTTAAATACATATTGCCGCCCCCGAAAGCCCAATACCCCTCCGTAATTAAAACATCCAGGGACGGATCTACTACATAGCGACTAATAGGGCTTAAGCTGTGGGTCCCCAAAAATTGAATACTTTTTCATCAACTATGAGCTCTTATTGTATAGTAAAAAAATGTTTATTATTGTTAATATACACTCACTTTCATATGAAATGCACTACCCACAAATAATAATACGATTAATGCGATACTTGGTGAAAACAATTGTTTATTCGTTGGTATAAAATGATTAAAGTATCAAAAGAAAAAAACTTTAATTGAACAGAAAAACAAATTAATAATGAGTTGCATCGCCTCGCACAGCAAATCAAGAATTTACCTTTCTAGAATACTTAGAATCAAATGGTCTATACCCAGCTAGCACACTTGGATCAGTAACATGTCTGAGCAAACTCAAACTGAGCACAAGTGAAATATTGCTAAATGATGTACCTAACATCTACATTCACGTTCTTAAATTCCATTACATTTTAAATATGTAATTTATCTGCATAGTCGATACATACTATTATATAACTGTATGTAATCTTCTTTATGTTACAGATACATACATATTTTACAGATATATTATAATTCAAATACTACGTACGTTACATTTATATATGAAAAGGTACTTGCCTGCGCCTTCAATTTCCCGTAATGCCCTCTGACACATTCTTGCTTCATCTGGTTTCTTTTGGCATGTGTTGGAGCTGTGCCATGACGTCTTTACTTTTGTGTGTGATTGTGAGAAAAGTTATAATTAAAAACTGTGAAATTAGTTTTAATACTTTAATACCGGGTCTTAAATTATATATGCTTAAATTGTGTACGTCATGGAAGTATAAATTGGATTTTGCTTTTTCTTCTAACCTTCAAATTTTATTAATAGTCTCGTTGTTTATGTTTTGTTCCCTGGACCCAGCTAACTAGGACATTCAGTGACGGTTCGCGGGTTTTTTTCTGGTACGGCCGAGGAACAAGAGGTGGTAATACAGATAGGTGCGGTCACGCAGCCAGCCGTCCCTGCAACTGACCCTACCTATCTGTATTACCACCTCTTGCTCCTCGGCCGTACCAGAAAAAACGCCGCGAACCGTCACTGGGGACATTTCAAATTGAACATTCTTCCCAGTTAAAACATGTTGGATCGTACAATTTGGCATGAAAATTGGGAGGCTGGCTGTCTGTTGCTCCATTCTTTGATGAAGCATCATACATAGCAAAGAAAAAACCAATGGCAGAGGTGCTTCCGTGCAGGTGGATAAACATGATGGATGTAAATAATGCGGATTCTGTAATGAAAGCCCTAGCTGTGTGTTCCAGTAATGAGTATCCGACCTTTCATAAATTGTAAACAGTGCAAGCCTATTTTCCTGTATCTATAGCCTTTATAGAAATTGCAATCTTAACAGTCATGACTGTTGCGTCAAAATTGTCGCAAAGAACTGTTCTTTACGACAATTTTGACCTTCAGCTATCGCGTTTTTCTAAATCCTGGTTGTAAGGCATTTCCGTTTATAGCTCAATTTCATAACTATATATATATATATATATATATATATATATATATATATATATATATATATATATATATATATATACCGGGTGACCCAGGGATCTGTAAAAGCCCCATAACTTATTTGCTATTTGAGATATCGACTTCTAGATTTCTTGAACTGGTACCGACACTTATCCTGCATATTTTAAAAATAAGTATGTTTTTGTACAGGGTGTCCCAATATACATAACAGACCAAAGTTATGTTTTTTTAAATGGAACACCCTATATTTTATACTTTATTTTCAACCCTCTTGAGAAGCTTATAAAAATAGTATAAGATAGTATGGGTCTATTATGGACGGTTGGTTAGTTATGGGCAAATTTGTGGCAAAAACATGTACACATTGAAAACATTGCAGAAGCGTTCCTAGCAAAGATAGCATCATTATTTATACACTAAAAAATTTCCCACATCATAAAGACTAATTCACATCGGCTTTGGTTCTCTTTTATTCATAGTGCTATGCAGGGTGTCAACATACGCAAAACAATGGAAAACAATTTTTTTTCAAATGGAATACCCTATATAAATTGCCACCAATCTATGGCATTTTTAATAAGCTTTCCAATGATATACAGTTTGTATAACAAAATATTAGGGATTCTTGAGATTTATCAATAAAAACATATTTCTTTTGTCACCTTCTGCTGATTTGTGGATTTTCAGCCAAAACTATGAATTTTCAGGAAAAATTATAAGAGACCAAAGTTGTAGAGCGAAAAATTTCCGATCGACATAGGTGTTTCAACTTTTAAGATAATGCGTGCATTGCCCGCCATTGCGCGCAAAATGGTGACCGTATATGCATTTTAGCGTTTTCCTTTCAAATTGTGTATTAACAAATTGCACTATACTTTATTTTCCGCACCCTCTAGCGGAAAAACGAGAAATTATAGGGAAATTAAAATGGCCCATATCGATTGAAAATGTTCCGCTCTACAACTCTTAATAGAAGCAATTTTTGCCAAAAATGCATAGTTTTCCCTTAAAATGCAAATTAAAAATGTATATATCAATTTTTGCGTTTTTCAATGGTTTTTTGCATTTTTAGCGAAAACTATGCATTTTGGGCGAAAATTTCTTCTTTTAAGAGTTGTAGAGCGGAATATTTTCAATCGATGTAGGTCATTTAAATAATTCTATAATTACCCGTTTTTCTGCTAGAGGACGTGGAAAATAAAGTATAGTGCAATTAATTAACAAAAAATTTGAGAAAAACGCTAAAATGCATATACGGCCACGATTTTGCGCACTCTGGCGGGCAATGCACGCATTACTGGAAAAGTCAAAACACCTATATCGATCGAAAATTTTCCGCTCTACAACTTTGGTCTCTTATTATTTTTTCAGAAAATGCATAGTTTTGGCTGAAAATCCAAAAATGAGCAGGAGGTGACAAAAGAAAAATGTTTTTAAGGATAAATCTCAAGAATCCTTAATATTTCATTACACAAATTGTACATCATTGGAAAGCTTATTAAAAATTCCATGCACTGGTGGCAAGATATATAGGGTGTTCCATTTGAAAAAAAATAGTTATCCATTATTTTGCGTATGTTGACACGCTGTATAGCAGAATGAACAAAAAAGAACCAAAGCCGATTTGTATTATTCTTCATGATGTGGAAAATTCTTTAGTGTATAGAAAACGACGCTAGCATTGCTAGGAGCACTTCTGCAACTTTTTCAATGTGTCCTTGTTTTTGCCACAAATTTGCCCATAACTAACCAACCGTCCATAATAGACCCATACTATCTGATACTATTTTTATCAGCTTCTCAAGAGGGTTGAAAATAAAGTATAAAATATAGGGTGTTCCATTTAAAAAAACATAACTTTGTTCTGTTATGTATATTAGAACACCCTGTACAAAAACATACATATTTTTAAAATATGTAGAATAAATGTGGGTATCAGTTCAAGAAAACTAGAAGTCGATATCTCGAATAGCAAATAAGTTATGGGGCTTTTACAGATCCCTGGGTCACCCGGTATATATATATATATATTTCAATTCAAATTTAAAGATTCTTAAACCGCCATTGGCGACGTAAATTTAATGGTGACGCCGGTCTTACGCACCGGGGTTTTCAACTAAAGATTTTTCGAAACGTGTTACTTATAGTTCATGTTTTTTTTTTTTAATTTATGCTCTTTGACAATAAAACAAAGATATCAGTGACGGTTCGCGGGGTTTTTTCTGGTACGGCCGAGGAACAAGAGGTAGGGTCAGTTGCAGAGACGGCTGGCTGCGTGACCGCACCTATCACGAACCGTCACTGAAAGATATTTAATCAATTTAAGCTCTGCAATGCCGCAGCTACTCGAAATTGCAACAACAAACAATAACGGAGAATAAAGTTATTCGACAAATCCGGTCTCACAGACCAGTGGGTCACCATTGGCGAGTTAATCTAACAAAAAATGGGGCCTCATTGAACTTCAATAAGCCCTAGACGCCAAAAATTCTAGATCCGCCCCTGCAAACACCGATTTAATAAAAAAAAGAAGAAAAATAATTGAGTTACATTTTCATTTTTTACATTGGCGAGAAAAAAATTCAGTCACCTTGAAATTTTGATGCCTTTACAGAATCTTCTGTTTATGCAGGCTAAATTTGATATACAATATTGAATCGAAAAGCATTTTTTTTTGGTTTTTATGATTTAGTATAAAAAGCAAACAAATTTACATTCGACATAGTTCGACTTATTGTTATTAATATACTAAAAACTGAAAATACAAATAACACAAATGAAAAAGTACAGGCCGGAATAGCTCCGAATGCGCCGTTTACCGTCGTTCGGCAGATTGAAAAGTTTCTGGTTCGCACACAGTAGCGTAACATCGGGAATATGTTTTTGGTCATTGTGTTGTATGAAGTCTTCTAATACCCTAGGTACACGGAGGGAGTTTATGATCATTAGCCCTAATGAATATTAAGAAAATTGGCAATTTACAAATATAGGTGACACACGGAAGAAATCACGCCTGCGCAGTATACATACCTAAATATAGGTGGTAATGTTTGGTTTCTTATAAAATATTCCATATTCATATAAAAGGCGCATCCAAGTCTCTCGCCATCCTATAACGCCCGGCCTGTATAATCATTAATAATAATGTGTATTCTCTTCTGTCGACCGTTTGAAGTCGACGAGGTATACTTAATAAGATTAAGGATCACATTCTGGTCAATGTTATCCCACTTCTGCAATACCAAGCAGGGCCGTTCCTGGCGGGGGTGTGAAAAGTGCATTCGCACTAGGGCAGCCGGGTAAGGGATGGCGTTATTCCATGGGGATGGCCGACGGCCGAAGGCGTCCCATGGCCTCCTCTGAGTTTTCCTTACAACTAATCGTTTTTGTATCTAAAATTGTTTACCCTGTGGTCCCGATGTATGCAATGGTTCTTATTAGTGATGGGCATAATTGAATGATTTCGAAAATCGAATGATTACTATTCGAATTAATCTGAAAATCGATTATTAATTCGAATGATTATTCGAGTGATCATTCGAATGATCAGAAAATTGATTATTCATTCGAATGATACTTCGAATGATTGGTACTCGATTATTCATTCAAATGATCATTCAAATAATAGTTCAAGTAATGGTTCAAATGGTCGTGAAACGAATATTTTTATTTTGCAAATGGTATAGATATATTATACACTTTTAACTTTGATTTAGTTTCTAACTGTATACACAATTTTTTTATTTATTTCCAGTTTGTATTACATTTAACTAAAAACCTTACAGCTGTAAAAAATATTGGTGTAAATTCGTTAAAATCGTTCAATAAAAAGTTAAGTTTCGAATGATATACCGGGTGTAACTGAATTCTGGTAGACCCCAAACATCATTTGCATTTTTACTTATGTCTTTATGAAATTTAGTATGGTGTTTTTAGGGAATAAAACGCGTCGGCATGTCTACTCTTAATAAAAATTCCATTTCCTGTTTAACCAGAAATGACGAAATTCGTTCCTGAAACGAATGTTGGGACTAGAAAAGTCGACGCCGGGATACATTCTGTTACAGACAGACAAACAGGGAGAGATTGGCATGCGAGGCAGTAGAGAGAATGGTGAAGTATGAAATGAAGCCATGTGGGTTGGGAGAGGAGAGATTGGTGAGAACGGTATGGGAGACGTGTATGAATGTAGAAGGGGGGAGGTGGAGAGGAGAGAGAAAGAGAATGTATGAAAGGGGAGGACTGGCTGAGGTGAATGTGCAAGAATGGTTTGGTAGAGGTGTGAAAGTGGCAGCATGGATGAAAGAGACGATGAAGGAAGTGGAAGCACAGGAGAGGCAGGGACGAATAGATAAGAGCGAGTATAATGATATGTTTGGAAGATGGCAAGTGTATGGGAGGGTAAAGTAAAGGATGATAATGGCGAGGGCTTGGTGTGGGTCTGGAGAGAGGGGGAGGAAGAAATGGATGGGGGAGGAGTATATGAGATGTAGGTTATGGGAATGGGGGAAGGATACGTGGACACACCTGGCGGAGGAATGTGAGGGGGTGAATGAAGAATGGGTGGGAGTGAAAGGAAACAGAAGGGTGACGGAATGGATGAGGGAAGATGGGGCTGGGGTAAAGACACTGGAGAAAGTGGGACGAGAGAAGGGGGACAGGAGGTGAAGGGAAAGGAGAGAAGAGTATTTGTATATAGAAGAATATATGGATTAGTTTTATTAATATGCCAATAAAGGTCTTTTTTTTAATATATTTTTATTCAGAGATGTATAAGTGACCTTTTGGTTATTACTTTCTTGTTTAAATTTAATTTAAATTTAAACAAAAAACTAACAACCAAAAGGACACTTATGATACATTTCTAAACTCAGAATATAGACACGAATTAAATTATTTAAAAATATATAGGGTGTTTAATTTGAAATAGAAAATTTATAGTAATTTCCCGTTAAACCGGAAGTGGAATTTTTACTAAAAGTAGACCTATGAACGCATTTTATTCCCTAAAAACACCATACTAAATTTCATAAAGATATATTTTGAAATGAAAATGATATTTAGGGTCTACCAGAATTCAGTTACACCCGGTATATTCGAGTATAGAATTATATAATGATATTCGAATAATCATTCAAATGCTCCTTCAAATTATCTAAATACTTTGTAGGTTTCAAATAATTTATTCGAATGATTGGTACTCGATTATTCATTCGATCATTACAATTAATAATCTAGTACCGTTCACTCGTATGATCATTCAAATGTTCATTCAAATTAATAATAGAGCATCGATCATGCGAATTATAAAAATAAATTCTCAATAGTAATATAGCAAGTGCCTATGATTTCGCTGGCAATTATTAGCGGCAGGATCACAATTGCTTGTTGCTTCGCAGTCGTGCCGATTTTCTAGAAGCAACAAGCAAGAGTGATCCAGACGCTAATAAATGCCTAGGAAAAATCAGTCACGAGTTAGATTCGAGAAGACAATTGGCCGAACAGAAAGTTCACATGTTTAATGTTGGCGGCGTTTACTTCGCGGTACATCTTGATTGTAGATTGGAATAAAACACTTGAACTTTTTTATACCACTATATTTAATTTATGTGACTAGTTTCGACCATTCACTGGTCATTTTCAAACATGAGTAACTTAAATTACGGCTTTACACTTCTTATATAGGTATTTATTAAAACGCTTCAAACAGGGGCGAATACATTACGTCAACCTGGTCATTACGGAAATTCCCGGATTAGTTTTCGCTTTGTGTATTTCGAGTGCTTCCAGTAGATCCATTTTTTGGCCTTTATCCGTTAAATGAATCACTGAAAGTACATCTGTGCCGAAATTATGCCGATTTTCTAACAAATGGTTCCAGAAGGTGGATTTATTTTGTTTTATTTTGAATGCTCTCTTGTGCTCTTTTAGTCTTGTATTGAAGTTTCGACCAGATTGACCAATGTTTACGCCTTTACAATCCGGGCATGTTAATTTATAGATTCCTGATTTTAAGTTACTCATGTTTGAAAATGACCAGTTAATGGTCGAAACTAGTCACATAAATTAAATATAGTGGTATAAAAAAGTTAAAGTGTTTTATAGAAAGTTCACACTTCATAATTTGAAAAGTTAAATTTAGTGACACCAAGTGTCAGACGTGTTTTAATCTGCGCCACAATAATTGTAGCTTACCAAGATTTTGAGAAATGTCTATGAATACTATTACTGATGGAAAAACTAACACTTCACCCGAAATTACAAACAGATCGAATTTAGGAGCAAACTGCTTAAAAATCAAGCAATAACTGACGCTTTATATGTTATAGAAAATGTACTAACGTGTTGCTAGGCAATACCAACATGATGGATTATCTGATTAGATACCACCCAGGGTGAATTGCCATGCAGAACATGCACCGTGGTATGTTGCGCATTGTAATTAGAATTTTATTGGATCATGTCATCAATGTTATTCGATTTCATTGGTTAGTAAGGAAATGAGGGCAATTGTCAAGATAATAGATTATTTCCATAATCGAATGAATCGATTACCATCATTTGAATGATCCCATCACTAGGTTTTATAACATGTCCAGTCCACAAAATTTAACTCGTTACTGACAAGTGAACAGATTTATTTCCCACTGCTCTGTATTTTCAGTAAAAAATACATTATAAATATATTAGGGTGGCAAAAGTTTAAAAATTGGAGTAGTCGAACAGAAATGATAATTGTGTAAAGTTGAGTGTGTACGTTTAGCCTGATTAATGCACTTTTCCAAGTTCAAGTTATGCTCCCCCTATCAATAACTCTTATCAACTTCATGTTTCCAATGGAACCGATACCTCAAGCAAAAGGTAATTCAATAACTGATATTATAAAAAAAAGTTCAGAAAATATTAAAAGTGTGTTTCCAGTCCAAAAATAATAATTTAATATAAACTCTGCAAAAAAATTATAGCATCACCTACATTCTTCCTGTTATATTTGTTTATTGCGATGACATATCTGTTTCTATGAATAATAAATATAACAATACAACACAACAAATATTCCTTCGATTTTCTTGAATTTGTGGTAAGAGTTATTTTATATAATCTTTTTAAAATATTTAAACGGTTATTTATACGAATTTTTTAGTATTTTTGATTTCAAAATGAACGTTGAAGCTACTGCTTGGAATTCTAGAAATTTAACAAGAGACGAAATCGTTTGTGTTGTGTCCTTAGTTGACGATGGTCGAGATCAAAGATATGCTGCTGCAGCATTGGGAATTCAGCAGTCCACGGTTTCAAGGATAAGAAAATTCAGAGAATACACACGAAGAGCAGGACAAGGTCGTAAGAGGGCAACAACAGCAAGAGATTTATACGTTTAAATACACTGCGTATCAGACATTGTACCTCAGGTAGTTACGAGCTGAACTGTACAATAATATTAGTGATGCGATAATTTTTTTGCGGAGTGTATTATGTGTTTAAATTGGGCTTCATTGAATGCTTTCTTGAATACGTTGATCAAAAATGGTGATGTGGCCATCATGTTACTTTCTCCGACTTGATGGTATCATAGCCATTTATATTTACGTTTTAATGGTTTATTTTCAATTGAAATCATATTTTAAATGTACATTGTACATCGAGCATTGTGTAAACTCTAATTAAACTGATGTTTAAAATGTCAAAATTATGAAAGATGGAAAAATTATACTTCAAATTCAAAAACTAAGTTTACTGAAAAACTAAAGGGATTTCGAAAAAAACTTATTCTTTATAAGTTGTTCATTTTGGCATTCTCTACAATTATGATTTACATAAATTTGCTGTAACTATTATCGTTTTATAAATATAAACCAAAAATTAAAAAAAAATGTTTTCAAGCAAAAGATGTTCATTTCTTTGTTGTCTTCAAAGTTTGTTTGAATGTTTTTGTGACATTTTTCATATTTAGGAAAATATTGGCAAAAACAAAAAACAGTTAAGGTAAACGCCCACTTCCGGTGTACGAAATTTTACCAAAAGCTTTTCAGTTCTTCAGATTATCAAATAAGACGATGTTCAAAGTTTCATATCAATTGCTCTATCAGTTTTTAAGATACAGCGCGCAGAGACACACACACACACAGACACAAAAAAAATTCCGGAAATAGTTAAAATGGCATCTAGGGACCCTAAAACGGATATTTCCGTAAAAAACAATTAAAAATTTTTCACAATCACAAAAACTATTGTTCGAAATCATTCAAAAACTACTTGCTTTAGGAGTATGGTTGTATAATAGTTTCCTGTAGTAAATTTTCCTCCCAATCGTGTTGTGATAAAAAAAAATGGATCATTATTACGAGATATTTAGGGGGGTACTTAGTTATTGTCATTTTAAGAAAACTTATTCTCAAAATTGACAGTTCCCAATTATTTTACTCATAGAGGCATCCTATAGGTACAATTAGAGATATAAATCATATTCTTATCTTATTCCTAAGGGAAATTAAAGACAGATTTCTAGCTGCCTTTCAGAAACTTTTCTTGAAAACTAAAAGAGATAAGTGTACATACGTTCAAATTTTAATTACAACGGCAACCCCATAAACTTTAAACGAACAGTTTAGTGTAGACGCCCTGTATATCAGAAAATATGACGAATGTAAAAGATAATATTGCTTATACTTTGATTGTGCCCATGAAAAATATCATTAAAATGAATTGGCAGTAATTTTAAGCTAGATTATTCAATAATTTTTAGTTTATGTATCTTTTTTCTCAAAATTATTCCGGTAGTTAAATCAATATTTTCTATTTTTCTTTCTACAAAATGAAACCAAATTATCTCCTTAAACAATACAATTTTATTTCCACTTAATCCTTAATACTGGTAATTCAGGCGAGGGGAATATTGGAGAGGAAGTCTTTTTCCTTAGCAAGTTGTTCTACTGTAACATATAAATATATTTCTATTTATTTTTAACATTGTGTGTCTCGCTACTTCTATGTCTGGCCCGTTCCTCGTCGTCGCTGAAAAATTCGGCTAAATCATCTTTTGCCGCCGCCAGTTTCTTCTGTGGAAGATCGCTGTGATACTTAATATCATTTTCTGCTGCTCGCGCTGGTTCATCATCCAAAATTTTCTGGTTCTTGTTCACAGTACCATAAATTGACATTGCCTTTCCAAAAGAAAACAAGTTTAATTAAAATAAAAAAAACAAACTTCTTAACAAATATAGTTTACTTCATTGTTCATATTATTTAATTCATATCTGAAGAGGGTTTTCACCTTACTTATTGCTGAAGAATTAAGTAAAGACGAAAAGTAGCCTGAGTATGTTAATATTCAACCCGTTAATTAAGTCCTACAAAGACAAAAACAAATAACTTATTGAAACAGCATTTCTATTTGTTATTGAGATGAAACTATAGTCACTAATTGATATTAATTAAACTGTACACAAAGTAAACTATTTTTGTCCCCTAAATTCTTATCACTGTTAATATCATGAAAACAATAGCAAATAGAGCAGGAAAGAATTATTATTGACCTTAATTTTAACTACGGTATTTATCTTATCTGTATTTAATTTAATTTATGACACTTTATGACGTCAATGTGTTGTAAAGAGATAGTAAAAAGATAGAGTAACTTAAGTAGTGTTATTTCAATGTAAAATTTAAACTAGGAAATAAAATATTCTTTTTTTCTTGAAAACACTATTTACCTTCTCCTCTAAATATTGTTATTACTTATCAATACCTCCAATACTGAAAAGGAAAGAAACTCACTTGTGCTACTAAAGAAGAAACATCACCAGCATTTGATGGCAGTATAAGTGTATTATTCGTCCTGGCTAATTTATTAAATGCTTGGACGTATTGTTCCGCTATACTCAATGAAGCCGCATTCGTACCCAATTTCTCTCCGAGAGCCCCGGCAACTAATTTAAGCCCTACGGACCTTGCCTCCGCAATGGCCAACATGGCGGAAGCTTCACCTGCGGCTTTATTAATATGCTCCTGCTTCTCAGCCTCGGACGCCAGAATACGCGCCTTTCTTTTACCTTCGGCCACGTTTATATCGGCCTCGCGCACACCCTCAGATTCTAAAATGGCGGCACGTTTCTTCCGTTCCGCTTCAACCTGCATCTGCATCGCTTCTTGTACTCTAGACGGAAGTTTAATGTCACCTAGAATGGACAAACACCAAAAATGTAATTTAGAAGAAATAAAATTACTATAGAACATTTTCATTATTTATAGTTTCAGATTTTTGTTGTATTTATTTTCAATTTTTTCAATTTCCCGCTCAAATGTTGTCATATTATTCTCGCAGTTTTTCATCATTTAGTTAGAAGCGACTCTAAATGTGAGGTATGAATATGGGCCAATATGTGCAAACTCTAAATGTGTCTAGTATGTTGAAATGCGATTATTTTAAAATCTTAAGTAAGGATAATTACAGATATGTATAAAATTGTAAAGTACAATCAATTTTTAGTAAATTTTTAAAGTGTGAATTTTGTGGGTGTTGCTTTTCTATTTTTTTGACCATGTTGAAAAATGCTCAACCGTAAAATGAGACAGAGTGTGTTCAAAGACGGTTATTTCCAAATCTCGGAAATGGCAATTACAGTTTTGTACAGATTCCCGAAGTAATATTAACTCTAAGTAAATTAAGAGGTTGTGGGACATGTTTGCTATTTTTTTACCAACTTCTCTAGCCACGTGATAGAGAATGGTAATGAAAGGTGTCGGGTGGGCCCTTTCTTGGTATCTGATGATTAGAACAAATATAATGACTTAGGTATAATCACTCCATGCTATTTCAACAAAAGGTTGTGCTGCACCATTTTTATTTTGTTTTATATTTTGCACAGATATTTATACATGTATCTAGAGTACAAAACTAATTTTAGAAAAAAAATAATGTTGCCGCGTGGCAGATATGTCCCCAGATGGAGCTTGAAACATGTACATTATTGTGATTACAAGCATTTGCGCAAAGTGGTATAACAATTTTTCGAATTGAGCAAATTTAAAAATTTTAAAATCACGCTAACTCAGATTAAAGTGGTGAATATTTTGGTTTAATTTTCTTTCATTATTTGATATGTTTTTCAAATTTATTAGCCCTCAAATTTACCATCTAGATTTGCATTTTTTTTCATTATTCGATCCTGTTTTCGACTGGCAAGGGGGCAATACAATCAAACCAAATTTAGTTTGCAAGTACAATAGTAACAATAGATTTTACCTGTGTAAAAAAATCTGAAGTGTTTTAAACCCTTCTAATTTTTTTTTCGCTGGTCAAAACAGACATTTTCAACAAAATCCGTATTTTTCTAAAGCTGTATCTCCGGTGGGGTACACAGTAAAAATCTGAAATGTATACTACCAATGCTTCTATCCGGGAGCAACACCATTATAAAATTTGGTAACTTTGTTTTGCCTAGTATCAAAAATATTTAAGTTCAAATTTGTAATCATTTTTATGCAATCGGATTAAAAATCGAACTTTAAATATTCGAAGCTGACACTAAATGGAACTCACCAGTACTAGGTACCTTTTTTTTAAATTTCATCACCAGGACTATGATTTGCATTAATGAGTCGCCAATCACCTCGTTGTACGGAAACCCTTGGTAAGTACTTTAATGCCTAGTACCAGAGATTATAATATTCACAAGTGTATTATAATCACTGCTAGTACTGGTGAGTTCCATTTTAGTACCGGCTTCTAATATTTAAAGTTCAATTTTTAATCCGATTGCATAAAAATTATTATAAATTTGAAATTAAATATTTTTGTTACTAGGCAAAACAAAGTTACGATTTTGTAATGGTTTTGCTCCCGGATAGAAGCATTGGTATTATAAATTTCAGATTTTTACTGTGTACCCCACTACAGCTTTAGAAAAATACGGATTTTGTTGAAAATGCCAATTTTCTCCAGCGAAAAAAATTTAGAAGGGTTTAAAACACTTTAGATATTTTGCCTCAGATAAAATCTATTGTTACCGTTGTGCTTGGAAAGGAAGTTGCCACTTTGCGCAAACGCTTGCAATTACAAAAATGTACATGTTTCATGCTCCATCCGGGGACATTGCTACCACATGGCAAGAATTTTTATTTTTCTTAAATTAGTTTTGAACTCTAGAAACATGTATAAATATCTGTGCAAAATATAAAAAAAAATTAAAATGGTGCAGCACAACCTTTTGTTGAGCATGGAATGACCCTATATAAGTTAATTAATTTATAAAATAATCAAAGTCTACATTTATTTTTATTTACTTCCTCAAACCAATAAAAACCGTTTTTTGGTTCAACTTGTGTCTGCAGTTGATCTCAAATTGGAAACTAGGGATGGTGGGTAGGAATGATGCTGCAATCCAAACAGTAATGGGTGTACGTAAGTAAATAAAATAGGAAAAATTTGATTGGAATTCAAATGCATTTGTCTTAAATCTACAGGGGATCCGACAAGTCTCAACGTGAAATTTCGTATAACGCCCCTATTAATTTGATCTATTTCTTTCAGGTGAACAAGAGCTCTATGGACGCTTTACATTGTAGTGATCCATTCTGCAGCCACTTTTGAAAATGATTATATACGATCCACAGTTGTAGATTTATAAAATAAAAACAAATAAATCGGATAACCTTTAAATTTTGAAGGGATTCGATGCATCACCTACATCCACAAGCGATACACCCCTGGTAATTATTATGAAAATCAGCAAAATATTTTGTGAGATCAAAAAGTCAGAAATAATTGGCAGCACATTTTCTGAAAATCCCTATAATAATTTAAAAATTGTTTTGTGTGAATTTATCTGCCGATTTTGTCTATTTTAAACATTAACATTTATTTTCAGAATTGATCACCACTATTAATAATACATTTAACATTCTGTTGCAGCCCATAAAAAAGCCGCATTAACAGCATTGTAAATAGTTAAGAATAGATGTGTAAATTTTAGTCCTAATTATGTTGGTTCTCAGAAAAGGATCATCTTTGGGGGTGTCACAAATATTAGCCAATTTGGGGTAGTTGTGCCTCTCATGTTTCAGGTAGGATTGGGGACACACCTGAGATGTATTATGACGTGATTGTGACCACCTAAATCTTTAAATTTTCTAGGAGTACGTAGATTAAGGTCAGATGAAAGTCATCGAAAATGCATTGCCAAAGTGTCAGTACAAAGTAGCAACAATGCAAAAAATGTAGAGTTTGGGGGAAGTTGGCGACCAAACACAGCAGTCGCGATTTTACCCCCAAATGAAATTAGGCATGCCTCTAGGGAGGACGCGGGGGCGCTTACAGCACTTCGAAGGAAAGATGAAATCAGTGGTCAATTGTTAACAATCTAGCAAAGAGATTAGTTTATTAATACGAATAAGTCGAGAGCCAGCATAAATAATAAGTTAAATTGTGGGTTTCAGCATGAAAGAGAGTATGGAAAGAGTACAAACGTGGTGGATGAAGAGAATGCTAGGGCTTGAGAAGAGTACGTTAGGGTATATAGTGTGTCAGGAGATGGATATATGTAGTGTGTGGGTGGATGTAGGAAAAAATGGGCCAAATATGAGAGAAAAGTTAGAATGCAGGGTCAGAAAGTAATTGTGAATGAGATCTTAAAAGAGGCAGGCAAAGGAGAAGGAATGGTGACCAAGTGGGAGAAGGGTAGAAGTGAGATGTATAGGAAAGTAGGATGGTCGGAGGAAGCGGCTAGAGAAATGATGGGGAAAGGCAAAATCTTTGAATGCGTGGTGGAAATAACCTTGAGAGATGTGGATAAACAGGAAAGATGGAGGAAAATTGAGGAAAGTAGGTACAACCCAAGATATAGAAAAATAGCGGAAGGGTGGGGTAAACCCGAATACCTGTATGGAAGCGAAGGATGGGAGGAGAAAATTCTGATGGCGAGGTACAGATGTGGTAGTGGAGAGCGGGGGAACCAGTATTGGATGAATGAGGAAGAAAGATTGTGTAGACTGTGTGGAAGGGCAGAAGAAAGGTGGGAACATTGGAGGGCGGATTGCGTGGCAACGAGAGAAACATGGAGAAAACAATACGGACAAGGGGAGTGGACAAAACTACTGAAGGGTGGTTCGGAGTCGCTGGATATAATCAGAAAGATTGAGGAAATGAAAAAGTCGGGCAATAGTATTTGAATTATTAATGTGTACACAATGTACGGTAGGAACATATGTTAAATGTAATAATGCCAATAAAGGATTAATTAAATTAAATAATAAGTTAAATTTAATGATAAGTTGTGCAAGTTGTTATCTAAGCAAATTTAATTGACTCAACAAAGAGCAGCACGAGGCTGCCCGATGCCTTCAACAACTAATACACCCGAGTAGCACATTTTTGGTTCTGATCGAATCGGAGCCGAAGAGAGGGACAAGAGGCCGCTACAGATTCATTGCCTAGTTATTTTATTAGTTAGCTTATGTTTTAAGGGCTGCCAACTATTCTTGACTTTTTGATCTCACAGTATATTATGTTTGAAACAGAGATTTTGAAAAATATCAAAACGAAGTTTGACAAATACATTTTTAAACATGAAACAGCGTTGCCTACATTACTTAAGCATGCATTTAATTTTTGAAATGCTGATTAGAAATTAAGATTTATACGATTAACATTAATAAAAAAAAAAAAATTTCCAACAGTTATCATTTGCACGTGAAAAATATTGAGAGCGACTATTATATCAGAAAATATTGCTGGCAGCAGGGCACAACTGTCCTTCATAAATTAGAACCTCAAAACAAAATGACTTGGTGATTAACTAAATCGTGTCGACAAAAATGTCACCCTTACATAGCCTACCTTAATAAAAGTTGATCGTGAATGTATAATCTGTGTCGCATCCAATATTTTTAATATTTTTGTTATTGTTAAAAATACGGTTATAGGTGCTTTTGCTTTTTATAATAGTAACAACATTGCTCTTTTATCAAATGCTTTTATACAGAGTAGCCGATTTATCTGAAAACATTGAAATATCTCGAAAACTACACATCCGATCAAAAAAAGTTTAGAATAAAATTCGTTCGCCTGGAAGAGGGCCATCCAATAATACCAAAGTCAACCCCCCGAGGGAACTTTGAAATCTTAAATGGGAACCCCTATTTTTTATTGCAGATTCGGATTCCCCATAAAAAAATAAGTAACTTTTATCTGGCTCATTCCACGTAAAATCACGCAATGGCTGTTGCCCTCATGATTTTTGTAATTTTTTCTTGTCAGCAAGTATATTATGAAAAATGGATCAGAACTGGGTCAGGTCATTTTGAAATTTGACTCAGTTTCACAACATGGCGCCAACGGACAAGGTGGCTTCTAAGTTTTTAATAACTGTAACTTTGTTATTTATAAACCAATTTTGTTTATTTTGGTGGCGTTTGAAGGACAAAAGTGTACGCTACAAAACAAAATTTGTAAAATGCTGGAAATTTACATGTAACCTATACAAATGTGCAATAAAATATTGTTTTTATTGCAAAATATATGCAGAACATATAGGGCTGTGACATAAGGGCAACGAGCTGAATCATTTTTTTCGATTCGCGCTGTAATCACGAGAAGCCTGATTTTTGCCAATATCACATCGGATCGAGAAAAGAAAAAATAGTGATGTGGCCATCATGTTTATTCTCTATGATGGTATCATAGTTATTTATACTTACACTTTCATGATTTATTTTCAATTTAAATCATATTTTAAATGCACATCGAGCATTTTGTAGTCGGATGAAACTGACATTTAAAACGACAAAATTATGGAAGATGAAGATGACAAATTATACTTCAAATTCTGATAGTCAGTTTACTCAGAAACCAAAGAGATTTCGAAAAAACTTATTATTTATTATTTATAAGTTATTCATTTTGGTATTCTTTACAATTATTGCTCAAATGAATTTGCTGCAACTTTTCATAATTATAAACCAAAAATGAAAACAAAATTAATATTTTTTTTTTCGAATAACAATGATTTTAGGAAAAATATTTTCAAACAATAGTAGATTATTCAACGAGTGGTAATGAAGGCAATAACTCACGCGGATGAAATTTGTGGCATGAGCCGTAGGCGATTATTGATTATTATTAATAATCTATTATATATCGATTAATCAAATGATCGATTAATTAATCGGATGATCTATTAATCAAATTATCGTTTAATTGAATATTTTTTGTGTAATAATCATACAACCGATTAATCGATTATTTTGCACAGCCCTAATTATAATGGCATATTTAAGTTAAAATGGTATATTTTATGTAAACAATAGCATATTTTAATAGTAAAAAATGACATATTTTAGGAGTCAAAACTGGAATATTTTAACTGTAAAAACTGCTCAAATATGGCATACGTTAACAGTCAAAAACATTTGATTAAACTAAAAGTTTTACAAAAGTCTTTGTACAACTCAATTTTTTAGATTTATTTATAATATTTATACCAGGTATACAAGTATGCGGATTTTAAACAACAGATAATCCACCAGTGTACCTTGTGCTAAAACGAGTTGATAGTGCGCCATTTTGTTGTGTCATCATCACGTGTCAGTTGTAAAGGAGTTAATAATTTGAAAAGCGTGTGTACATCGTTGAGTTATTCTATTCAAAATGTGCATAATTTATAATTTTTTGCTTTCATTTGAAGAAAATTGCAGCTGAGCTGTACCGATTACTCCAAGAGGTGGTGATTGGAAAGGAGAAGGTATGGATGTTGGCGTATGCGGATGATATAGTGTTGATGGCGAGAGATTGGGAGGGAATAAAAGGCATGTTGAAAGGGGTGGAGAGATATATGGACAAGAGAGGACTATGTGTGAATGTGGAGAAAACGAAATGGATGAGGTTCAGGAATAAAGGGAGAAAGGGGAGAGTGAAGGAGCTAGAATGGAAGGGGAAGGTGATTGAGAGGGTGAAAAGTTTTAGGTATTTGGGATTTATTTTTAAAGGGACCGGTGGGTACGAAGAACATATGAGATGGATTCAGGGAAAGGCGAGGAGAGCATGGGGGATGGCATGGGAAAAGTGGGGGAAGTGGATGGAGAATGATGTTAGAGTGACATGCAAGGTGTGGGATGCGTGTGTAAGGCCGGTATTAATGTATGGTGTGGAAGCGTGGGGGACGAGAGAGTATGAATGTATAGAGAGGGAACAGTTATGGTTCCTGAAGCGAATGTTGGGACTACAAAATTCGACGGCGGGATACATCCTGTTGCAGGAGACTAACAGGGAGAGATTGGCGTGTGAGGCGGTAGAGAGAATGGTGAAGTATGAAATGAAGCTATATGGGTTGGGAGAGGAGAGAGTGGTGAGAACGGTGTGGGAGACGTGTATGAATGTAGAAGGGGGGAGGTGGAGAGAAGAGAGAAAGAGAATGTATGAAAGGGGAGGACTGGCTGAGTTGAAGGTGCAAGAATGATTTGGTAGAGGTGTGAACGTGGTGGCATGGATTAAAGAGAAGATGAAGGAAGTGGAAGCACAGGAGAGGCAGGGACGGATAGATAAAAGCGAGTATAATGATATGTTTGGAAGATGGCAAGTGTATGGGAGGGTGCCAAGATACATGAGTGAGGGTGGGTGGAGCAGGGAGGAAAGGATGACAATGGCGAGGGCTAGGTGTGGGTCTGGAGAGAGGGGGGGGGGAAGAAATGGATGGGGGAGGATTATATGAGATTTAGGTTATGTGAATGGGGGAAGGATACGTGGAGACACCTGGCGGAAGAATGTGAGAGGGTGAATGAGGAATGGGTGGGAGTGAAAGGAAACAGAAGGGTGACGGAATGGATGAGGGAGGATGGGGCTGGGGTAAAGACACTGGAGAAAGTGGGACGCGAGAAGGAGGACAGGAGGTGAAGGGAAAGGAGAGACGGGGAAGAATATTATTTTTATTTTGTATATAGAGTGTATAATTACGCCAATAAAGGTTGTTTTTTTTTTACTCCAAGAGGCTTATAGAGAACATGCTCCATCGCAAGATACATGTGAACAATGGTTTTGACGATTCAAAAGTGGTGACTTCAATGTTGCAGACAAAGAGCATGGAAAAACAAGCTGTTTCCAATCGGTTTTTAAGATGGGAAAGATTTAAATGACTGGCAGATGGGTTCCACATAAATTGAACGGCAGGCAAATGGAAAAGCGGAAAAACAATTGTGATATTTTGCTCGCTCGGTACAATATCAACTGCAAGACCGAATCGCTTAGGCAGAAAGACAATGCTTTGTGTTTGGTAGGACCAGAGGGGTATAGTCTATTATGAGCTACTAAAATCAGGAGAAACAGTTGATACAAAAAGTTACAAACAACAATTATCTAATTTGAACCGTTCTATGCTTGTAAAAAGAGCAGAATATCAAAAAAGCAACATAAAGTTATCTTTCTGCATGACAATACTCCATCTCATACAGTAAAATTGGTTCGCGATAAGTTGGAAACATTAAACTGGGAAGTTCTACCCCATGCGGCTTATTCACCAGACTTGACTCCTTCCGATTTTCACTTATTTATTTATTTAAGTCTTTATTTTCAAAAATTAGTGTACAAGATTGCAATACAAATTAGTGAAATAGTGTCAAAAGATAGTACAGTACAGTGTAATAACCACAGATTAATAATACGATATATATGTGTATAATAAGTATAACAAGAATTAACAAATAGAACCGAATAAAGTCATCTAACGAAAGTTAAAAGGTATAGCGCTACATAGTTACGGATGATTTGAATTGTTACAGTTCGGTTAAGGAATATGGTTCTTTTGCGCACAGATATTCATACAAGCGGTTTCTAAAAACATTTAGGTTAGTTATGGCCTTAAGATTATTTGGAAGTCGATTAAAAAACTTCATAGCGACATATGAAGGGTGTTTTTCATATAATGATAAGCGATGAATCGGCAAAGCATAGTTAATATAATGCCTGGTATTATAGGCATGCTGATTCTTGGTGGTGATGTTCACCTGACTTTTTAAAAGTTTTGTTAACGTCTCAAATATGTATATTCCATAAAATGTTAGCAGTTTATGAGTCTTAAAGTACCCTCTGCAAGACCTTGAATATGATAAGTCAAACATTATTCTTATCGCTTTTTTTTGCATTATAAAGATTTTGTTTGCATAACTACTACAACCGTAGTAAGTTATACCATATCTGATTTTAGAGCAAAGATATGCGTTATATACTAATTTTAGAATATCAATTGGGGCACTCGATCTTCTTAACATCCGTAACATGTAACATGCAGAGCTCAGTTCCTTTTCTAGTGTTTCTATGTGTGCTTTACCACTCAGTCTATCATCCAGTATTATGCCAAGGAAACGAACGCAGTCTTTGGTATAAAAGTTTCATTTAAAAATGTTAAAGTTGGTGGATAGTTGACCTTTGAGTTATTCGTTTAAAAAAATATTATTTCAGTTTTTGTTGTATTTAGTTTTAATTTGTTTTTAACAAGCCACTCATAACATTGCGATAGTAGTTGGCTGCACTTTGTTTCTACATCAGCAACATTTTTACACGAGATCAGCAAATTTGTATCATCTGCGTACATTTCTATTTTATTACCCGTCGTTTGAATCATTATGGCTAAATCATTAATGTAGATGATAAATAGTAGCGGTCCCAATATGCTGCCTTGTGGGATGCCCTTTGTTACAAATAGACTGCTTGATGTAATATTTTGTATCTTAACTTTTTGCTCTCTGCCAGTTAAATATGATTGAATTAAGTTTAATGCTATTCCTCGTACTCCATATTTTCGTAACTTCTGTATTAAAATGTGATGGTCTAAACTGTCAAAGGCTTTTGAAAGGTCTAGTAGTATACCAAGGGGAATTTCATTTAGTTCCAGTGTTTCAGTTATATTGAATAGATAATTATGCAGTGCTGTTATAACGGATTTATTTTTTCTGAAACCATGCTGAGCGGATGTAATTATATCGAATTTATTAAAAAAATCCAATAGTCTATTATTAATTATTATTTCAAGAATTTTAGCAAAGCAACTTATGATACTAATAGGCCTATAGTTGTTTAAATCACTTGGGTCACCCTTTTTATAAACTGGTGTCACAATTGATTTCTTTAGTACACTGGGAAAAATTCCAGATTCCAAACAAGCATTTAATAAGTATGTAAGGGGCTCTATAATTTCATGAATAGTGGATTTAATTAATTTAGCAGGGATTTCATCGTGTCCTGGTGATGTGTTTGACTTAAGTGAGTGAACGGCATTGTAAACTTCTGTTTCATCTACTGGTTTTAAGAACAAAGAATTTTTATTAGTTGAGATGTTATCATTGTATTCTAATGGAGTGTCATTTACTAATAGTTGATCAGTTGATTCCACAAAATGCTTGTTAAAATTATCTGCTAAAATTTTTGTATTATGTGTGTTATCAGTTTCTATATTATTTTGTGAGGTTGCGCCCGTAATTTCTTTGATAATATTCCAAGACGTTTTCATAATGTTGTTAGAACAGTAATATTTATTTCTAATATCGTTTTGTTTTGCGTTTCTTAGTAATAAGTCGTATTGTGTCTTCTGCTGTTTATATAAATTTAAAAATGATGAATTGTATTGGGATATAACAAAATATGAATCTAATAGTTGCTTGCAGTTTTTGATTTCATCAGTGTTATAGATTCTTTTTTTTGGGTGTACGTTAGAGGATTTATAGATTTTAGGGAAAGAATAGTTGAATATTTCTAAATATACGTTTAAAAATGCGTTCCATTGTTCGTTAATAGACTGGCTGCGATAAATAGGATTCCATATATTGGGATCACTAAGGCGGGATTTGAAATCATTAGTGTTGTACTCGTTAAGTTGCATCGATAGATCACGCACTTGCTGAACAGCGCTTTGGTTCATACGAAGGCGTTAAAGAATGGCTCGATGAATGGTTCGAAGCAAAAGGGGAAGACTTTTACTGGTGTTGTATACATAAATTGCCTGAAAGATGGGTAAAATGTATAAGTAGCGATGGAGCATATTTTGTATAAAATACTTTTTTTTTATTTTTGTATTTTATTTGTATGAATAATGGGAATAAATGAACAAATGAATAATGTAAGACGTATACAACAACCACGGACCCAAGCGAATACTTCTCGATCGCCGAAAAATCTTCCGCACGGGATGGGAATCGAACCCACACGGCCGCGGTGCAGCCGGCACAAGCGCTCGCCTCTACCCACTACACCAACGGTCCGCCCCTACTTTTTATTAATCTTCTGAATGTGGCATGTTTTTATAAAATAAAAATCCGCATTTCATACTTTTACACCTGGTAGGAGGGTTGGGCAAATGTGTCGGAACACCTGATTTCTGGCAAAACGACTGTTTTTTTTAAATGTTTATAGTTTTATTTATTCTAATCAGTGACGTACTTTGATATTCAATAGTTTTCGAGATATGACGTTATTGCCAGTTTTTTTTAATGGATCACCCTGTATATTTTTGCTTTTTCAAATAGACACCTTGTAAACAATTACAATTATGTAGGGTTTGGCGGGTGTGCGACTTGTGGTTTTTTAAATATTAAATAAAATTTTGTCTATTTTAAACATTGGAATTTGTTTTCAGAACCCACTTAAGATTCATTATCTAGCTGTTTTATTTAAATTTCAGGGTTTTCCATGCCAAAATTTCCATTTTCAGTGATGCCGCTGAACCTCTGTTAGTTACTTTTTTGTATTAAGGGCTGCCTACTATTTCATCTCATGGTGTAGTGTGTAAATAATAAAGATTATTATATTTTTATTTTTTAAGGTTATGTTTTGTTTATATAATATAAAAAACTCCCAATGCCATAACTCAGTTATTTATTCACCAATTTGAATGAACTAAAAATCAAGGTCAATGGCTGTTTAAATACTATAAAATGACGGTAATTATATATGTTTTCAAAATAAACTTCATTGCTAAATAATAATCAACTTATGAATTCTTATTTTATAATATTACACATTATTGTTCTGAATGCAATTATGCCCGTCATGTTGATTTTAATTCAATGTTTATGCCAGAAACAAATAATAATAAATCTTGTTCACATGATACGGAGCCGAAGAACCGAAGAACGTGAAACGACAATTTCTTGACGTGCAGAGTGAGATGTTCTTAGTGTTTACAGCCATTATAGCAAAATAACCGGGCTCGACGAATAGAAATAATTCTTGCACTACTTATTTATTCCAATCTACATTGTTATAACGTAGGTAGCCATTTGTTGGGTCCTTATTGTTCATGTTTGACATAACCTTATAACAAATGACGTTTGTCACTTTTTTCCAAGGCATGCTAATTATAATTTTTGAAAAATATCATTTTAGATGGAAGATTTATTTTAATTTTCTTTGTCAAAAATATTGAACGGAAAACAACATATTGGGCATTATTGGATTCAGAAAAATAATGTCTAATGTAATAAAATTAAACCACTACAGGCAGCTATTTAAAAATTTTAAGTTGGCTATTATTTGGTAATGAAGTTATTATTGAAAAAAAATTAATATTGATGTCATTTGTCAGTATTTAAATGGCCATTGACTTTGGTTTTTAGTTCATTCATATCGGTCAATAAATAACAGAGTTATGGCATTGGGCGTTTTCTATCTGACACTTGGTATATTTGCAATTTGAAACATCTTGAACTCATTTTTATGTTTAAATTTGGACAAAAACCTTCAAGTTGAATCAAACATGCATTTATACTGAAGATTTTATGGCAAGTGCAATAATATAATTGATGTGTAAAGGTGTTATAGAAGTATACAAAAATAAACTTACGAATTTCATAACGTAAACAGGTAATACCCCAAGCTTCACTGGCTTTGTTGATGGAATCCACAATAGAAACATTCAGATTCTCCCTCTCTCTAAAAACCTTGTCCAGGGAAATTTTTCCCAGCTCTGAACGCATCGTCGTCTGCGCTAATTGCGTAATGGCAAATTCCGGATCCTCAACGCCATAACTGGCTAGATAGGCATCGACGATTCTTAGATACAAAACACCATCTATATTTAAAGTAACATTATCAGAAGTGATGGCACTCTGTTTGGGCACATCAATGGCAATTTCCTTTAGGCTTTGGACGTATTTTACACGATCTATGACTGGAATTAATATGTTCAAACCTGGCTCCAGTATCCTGTGGAATTTACCCATACGTTCAACTATCCACGCCTTAAATAAAAAGGTAAAATTAAACATTTATTGGTATGGTTTATTAGAAACGGTTCCTTGAATAGAATCATTTTAGACAAATGGATAACGATTAATCTATGATACTCAAAATCAAGGTGCTAAAAATTAATCAATTTATCGAAGAGGATGGTTGCGGCTGTTATAACGTAGCAATCCATAATTAATCTTAATTAAAAATTCACCTAAATTAATTTTTGTGAAAAATATATAATGTTAAAAGTTATATAAATCCAAACAAAAATTTACGACTCGAGTTTATTAACTAGATATTTTTTACAATAATTAGTAGTGGTTAAAACATAATGAGAGAGACAATACATTTATTAAGACACTTTTATAAATGAACTCAACAGGCGAAACATAATCAATTTTTCAATTGAATTTAATTAATCTATGAATAAAATCCAAGAAACCCAAATTATTAACTATGTCCAAAAATCGCTAATTTTAATGTCTTGCTCCAAATAATCTTAAAAAATTAATTTTCACAGATAATTTAATTATTTAATTTAAAATGATATATTTGATTCTATATAAGACTAAACGATAGTCCTTATAAAGTAAATTATCTACTAAAAATATTTAGTTGACATGTAGAAGCAACCAAGGGCATTCACCCACAATTAATCTGTATTAATAATTAAAATTACTAATGAAACTTCACAAACACAGAAACGACTGCAGTCGACCACTTGGCGAGCAGTTGCAAATAAAAATGAAATAATTTGCAATACTTAATTAACATAATTAATAGTACATACCTCTTGTTGTGGCACAAACATGATGACTGTGTTCAGCGGAGTTGAGGAACGGTGCCTGATCAATTGCTGCACGAAGGGGTTACTAAGGGGCACAGAGGGTTGCTGCAAAGTCTACATTTTGAATTGACCAGTGTAAACGTGAGTTTAAACAAAGTAAACTCACCCTCAGCAATCCGACAGAGGCTTTGGTGAGGAGCCGAGCTTTCGAAAACATTTTTCTGGAAAGTAATTTAAACACCGGACGCCAGTAATATAACCTAAAACATTATCTGACAGAAATTGAGGTTACGCCAGGTTGTTCGAAAACATATTTTACACTGTTGCGCGATCTAAATAATTCTCCTCGTCTAAAGTCCAAGAACTAGGATGTTCTAAATTAACTTTTAGTCAGCGTTGTCAACTGGTCACAAGTTATTTCCGCCAGGTAGGCAACCTAATTCCGCTAGAATTCCGCCAGAAAATTTACGAAAATAAATAAACTAACATATCGATGTTACAAAACTCAACAGACCAGTGACGGTTCGCGGGTTTTTTTCTGGTACGGCCGAGGAACAAGAGGTGGTAATACAGATAGGTGCGGTCACGCAGCCAGCCGTCTCTGCAACTGACCCTACCAATCTGTATTATCGGTTGCAGAGACTGGCTGCGTGACCTCATCTATCTGTATTACCACTTTGCTACCTCGGCCGTACCAAAAAAAAACCGCGAGCCGTCACTGCTATACACCCATCCCTCCTCAAATGAAAAAAAAAACACTTTAAAATAAATGTTTTAATTTCCTGGTTGTCTGAAATTTTTGCGCCTTTACGGAAAATCAATTAGTTTGTCCTCGTGCAAGCAAATATGCTCTTGCACGCACTTCCGTTGGTTAAATAATGTGACAGATTCCATATTTTTTCACGTCGTTTACCTATTTCAGTGGCCAACTTCACGCGTAAACAAACATTTGAATCCAGTACAATTTTCTACAATGCAAACAAAGTTTTCGGAGTTGCACAAACTCAGAAATGCGGCGAAAATTTTGGAGACTACGTGCGATGCGACGGAAGAAAAGATTGCGGCCCTGATGGACCCCTCCGTGGTGCAGCTGAAAAGAAAAATACAAGATGAAAGGTGAGGTTATTATTGTAAAGCACAAATGTAACTTTTCGCCACACTACTATATTTTGCTCTTCCTCTGGGTAGTCTAGGTTGTACTTTTCTTTGATTAAATCACGTCTGGCATTCACCTATTCAATTACTAAAGATAAGAAACTTCGAAAAAGAGATATCGTCGGCTATGGTTGAATAGGGTATGAGGCACAGAACACATACCTTATGAGGTATATGAGGTATGACTGGTAACATGAGTCATTGGGGCTGCACTAAGTACACGCGCGTAGAGTGACTGATTTGGAGTTGATATCGTAGAATAAATTAAACAGCCATAGGACTATGCGTCTACCTACGGTCACATAGCTTACACTAATGACACTAATAAATATACCGGGTGACCCAGCGATCTGTAAAAGCCCCATAACTAATTTGCTATTTGAGATATCGACTTCTAGTTTTCTTGAACTGGTACCCACACTTATTCTACATATTTTAAAAATATGTATGTTTTTGTACAGGGTGTCCCAATATACATAACAGACCAAAGTTATGTTTTTTTTAATGGAACACCCTATATTTTATACTTTATTTTCAACCCTCTTGAAAAGCTGATCAAAATAGTATAAGATACCATCGGTCTATAATGGACGGTTGGTTAGTTATGGGCAAATTTGTGGCAAAAACAAGGACACATTGAAAAAGTTGCAGAAGCGCTCCTAGCAATGCTAGGAGCGCTTCTTATACACTAAAGAATTTTCCACATCATGAAGAATAATACGAATCAGCTTTGGTTCTTCTTTGTTCATACTGCTATACAGGGTGTCAACATACGCAAAATAATGGATCACTATTTTTTTTCAAATGGAACACCCTATATATCTTGCCACCAATGCATGGAATTTTTAATAAGCTTTCCAATGATGTACAATTTGTATAATGAAATATTAAGGATTCTTGAGATTTATCAATAAAAACATTTTTCTTTTGTCACCTCCTGCTCATTTTTCGATTTTCAGCCAAAACTATGAATTTTCTGAAAAAATAATAAGAGACCAAAGTTGTAGAGCGGAAAATTTTCGATCGATATAGGTCTTTCGACTTTTCCAATAATGCGTGCATTGCCCGCCAGAGTACGCAAAATCGTGACCGTATATGCATTTTACCGTTTTTCTCAATTTTTTTGTTAATTAATTGCACTATACTTTATTTTCCCCGTCCTCTAGCAGAAAAACGGGTAATTAGAGAATTATTTAAATGACCTACATCGATTGAAAATATTCCGCTCTACAACTCTCAAAAGAAGCAATTTTTGCCCAAAATGCATAGTTTCGCTAAAAATACAAAGAAAAACAAAAATTGATACATACATTTTCAATTTGCATTTTCAGGGAAAACTATGCATTTTTGGCAAAAATTGCTTCTATTAAGAGTTGTAGAGCGGAACATTGTCAATCGATATGGACCATTTTTAGTTCCCTATAATTTCCCTTTTTTCCGCTAGAGGGTGCGGAAAATAAAGTATAGTGCAATTTATTAATAAAAAATTTGAAAAGAAAACGCTAAAATGCATATACGGTCACGATTTCGCGCGCTCTGGCGGGCAATGCACGCATTTTCTTAAAAGTTAAAAGACCTATATCGATCGGAAATTTTTCGCTGTACAACTTTGATTTCTTATAATTTTTCCTGAAAATGCATAGTTTTGGCTGAAAATTCAAAAATCAGCAGAAGGTGACAAAACAAATAAGTTTTTATTGATAAATCTCAAGAATTCTTAATATTTTGTTATACAAACTGTATATCATTGGAAAGGTTATTAAAAATGCCATAGATTGGTGGCAACTTATATAGGGTGTTCCATTTGAAAAAAAATAGTTATCCACTGTTTTGCGTATGTTGACACCCAGTATAGCACTATGAATAAAAGAGAACCAAAGCCGATGTGTATTATTCTTTATGATGTGGGAAATTTTCTAGTGTATAAATAATGATGCTATCTTTGCTAGGAACGCTTCTGCAATGTTTTCAATGTGTACATGTTTTTGCCATAAATTTGCCTATAACTAACCAACCGTCCATAAAAGACCATACTATCTTATACTATTTTTATCAGCTTCTCAAGAGGGTTAAAAATAGAGTATAAAATATAGGGTGTTCCATTTAAAAAAACATAACTTTGTTCTGTTATGTATATTGGGACACCCTGTACAAAAAGATACATATTTTTAAAATATGTAGAATAAGTGTGGGTACTAGTTCAAGAAAACTAGAAGTCCATATCTCAAATAGCAAATAAGTTATGGGGCTTTTACAGATCCCTGGGTCACCCGGTATGTTAACCTAAACATTTTTTTATAAATAATAGGGATTTACCTTTGACTATATACTATTGGACTGCTAGCGCCGCTTCATGTGTGTCTCCAAGCAACGGTGGCGCGGCGGGACCCTAAATGGTTGCGGTATGTTACTAAATTGGTAGTTATTTTGTGTCTATGACATATGATTCTATGAGCTCTCATTGCATTTTGTGATATTCTGCAATTTATTCACACCTTTGAATATATAAACACTTATATTGTCAAATTTTCACACTGTATCAAAATATTGCTATGCCAAAGGCTGCAATACGTCCACGTATATATGCCAACGCGGTTATAATACTCGTCAGCTGATGTACACGTCAGTTGACTTTTGACTGATAACCTAAAATTCTGTGTTAAATTTCCATCAAATCCGGAACTTCGCAAATTATGGGTTGATGCTTTGCTTGTAAAAAACAGGCAGGAAAGTGGACCCGAGTTGCCGAAATATGCTCGCATTTGCATTCTCCACGTTGCTGATGAATACATCGAGAAATATATTTTTGCTTTCCGGTTTTTAAATTACGCTCCATTTTCGGCTCCGGGGCGGGACTTATATCGGGCTCCAGCTCGTGGACAACTGATCATATGGGAAATGGAGGGGGACTAGCAGTCCATTAGTATATAGTCAAAGGGATTTACATAAATAAAATTAAAAAAATGTCTCGAATTTCAGTATAATTTTTGGCAGGCTTTCCTGAACAACTTTGAATAGAGAAAAAAGTCGAAAATATTAAAGAAATTAATTCTATATGTATGAATGGTTGCCTAAAATTCAACGTTTTACAGTCATTTTGTATAAGTAGATAAAGACCGAGCATTAAGGATAAAGAGGGACAGTTCAATGTTAACTTTTGGAAACGTCATCAGCGCCATCTGCGAGCCATCTGGCCAAACACATCGAGCCAGCGGGAAATTTAAAATTGCGATTTTGACAATACTAATAAAATAGGCTTCTAATCATTACTCACCTTTACACCTGCTGCCTCTTGGGTATTCATTTAATAATAATAATAATGCTTTATTAGTGCTATTGCCAGTTGGCTTACACAAGTCCACAGAAGAAAGAAAGAAATACAAATTTAAAATTGGCATAAACATTCAAATTTAAATCTAATTAATAATTACACCAACATCCACAAATATAGTTAAAGTTAAAACCATAAAATTACAAACCACAACTAAAACTAAAAATAAAATTGTAATTAAAATTAAAATCAAAATTGAAATTAACATCAAAATTACAAGTTAAAATACAAATAAAACCCAATAAAATCCAATAAAATCCAACTTTACCAGAATGTATGACCCAGAAATTCATACAAAGTGACGTAAGCATTTTCCACCAAATAGCTATTTTTACTTTAAATGTTTTAATATCAAGATCCCTGTAATTATTAGGAAGCTTATTAAAAACCTTAAACCATAGTAATTGATCCCATTACTTGATCTCTGGAGTCTTATTGTTAGAGAAGGCAAGCATAAGTTGTCTTCTGTTCGTGTATCATAATTATGATTCTGAGATTGCAATTTATTATCATTATAGTACGTCTTAGTTAGCATCAGACAATAAAGAATATACAGACATGGAAATGTTACAATTTTTAAGTTTAAGAATGCCACCTTGCAGTCATCACGATAACCCAGATTGTATAAAATACGTACAGCTTTGCGTTGAATTCTAAAAATTCGGTGTCTCATTGTAGCATGACCCCAGGCAACTATGCTATAAGTCGATAAATAAACTTTGATCAATGGATCTTAGGGTGCACGTCGTAGATAGATGAACCAAGCTCCAACAACATTTTAATGCGTTTACTCTCTACGGTAAGTTGAATTAGGCGCAATCATGTGTGTACGCATGTCGCCCAAGGCGAGAAAACTAGGTCTTCGGTAATAACGTACACGCAAAGATCCATTGATCAAACCATACCATCACAAATTTTTGGTATGAGCACATAAAAAGGTTCGCCACTACTGCACTAGGCCATAGGTATTTAACGCGTAATAAATGATGGTTTCTGCCTGCGCCTTGCGCTAATTGCCTTATAGCGAATGGCTTTGGACTAACCCAAGTTCGATCAATTAGCATTTCTACAAAAAAAAGTTGATCTTTGAAGCACAAATGTTCATTAAATTTTTTTCAGCGAGAAATGTTGCACCGCTTTACAGAAGCAAGTTTCAGAGGTTCTACGTTCGCTAAAAGAAATAAAGGAACAATGTGGAGACAATTCCAACGTTACAGGTTAGTGAAGTCCTAATTCGATGTAAATTAAATTCATGTTTGTTTAAACCCATTTAAAGCCGAAATATTTTTTTTGCCACGAATTTATAATTTTTGGTATATATTTATTTAAAATATGTCTACCAAAAATTATTCTATAAGATTTTCTGTGAATCAATTTTTTTTTAAATTATTAATTTAGATTGTCTACTGTCAGGTTGATTAGTAACATCTTAGAACATATAATCGAACTATGAAGTTTACAAGTTTTTACATACTGGCGTTTAAAAGGACGGTAGCGCCATCCGGGTTAATACAGGTCAGTCAAACTGGCGACACGTGTGCCAGAAATAAATTGTTAAAGTAAACAATAACAATAATCCTGCTTGTGTTACTGAATTGTAAATCAATATACCGGGTGACCCAGCGATCTGTAAAAGCCCCATAACTTATTTGCTATTTGAGATATCGACTTCTGGTTATCTTAAACTGGTTTCCACACTTATTCTGCATGTTTTAAAAATATATATGTTTTTGTACAGGGTGTCCCAATATATATTACAAAACAAAGTTATGTTTTTTTAAATGGAACACCCTATATTTTATACTTTATTTTCAACCCTCTTAAGAAGCTGATAAAAATAGTATAAGATACCATGGGTCTATAATGGGCAGTTGGTTAGTTATGGGCAAAATTGTGGAAAAACAAGGACACATTGAAAAAATTGCAGAAGCGCTCCTAGCAAAGCCAGCGTCATTTTTTATACAATAAAGAATTTTCCACATCATGAAGAATAATACAAATCGGCTTTGGTTCTTTTTTGTTCATACTGCTATACAGGGTGTCAACATACACAAAACAATGGATAACTATTTTTTTTCAAATGGAACACCCTATATATCTTGCCAGCAATGCATGGCATTTTTGATAAGCTTTCCAATGATGTACAATTTGTATAATGAAATATTAAGGATTCTTGAGATTTATCCATAAAAATATTTTTCTTTTGTCACCTCCTGCTCATTTTTGGATTTTCAGCCAAAACTATGCATTTTCTGAAAAAATAATAAGAGACCAAAGTTGTAGAGCAGAAAATTTTAGATCGATATAGGTCTTTCGACTTTTCCAATAATGCGTGCATTGCCCGCCAGAGTGCGGAAAATAGTGACCGTATATGCATTTAAGCGTTTTTTTTTCAAATTGTTTGTTAATCACTTGCACTATACTTTATTTTCCACGCCCTTTAGCGGAAAAACGGGTAATTGTAGAATAATTCAAATGACCTACATCGATTGAAAATGTTTCGCTCTACAATTCTTAATAGAAACAATTTTTGCTCTAAATGCATAGTTTTCGCTGAAAATTCAAAAAAACATTCAAAAACTCGAAAATTGATACAAACATTTTCAATTTGCATTTTTAGCAAAAACTATGCATTTTGGGCAAAAATTTCCTCTATTAAGAGTTGTAGAGCGGAACATTTTCAATCAATATTGGTCATTTGAATTTCCCTATAATTTCCCGTTTTTCCGCTTGAGGGAGCGGAAAATAAAGTATAGTGCAATTTATTAATAAAAAATTTGAAAAGAAAACGCTAAAATGCATATACGGTCACGATTTTGCGCGCTCTGGCGGGCATTGCACGCATTATCATAAAAGTCAAAAGATCTATATCGATCAGAAATTTTTCGCTTTACAACTTTGATCTCTTATAATTTTTCCTGAAAATGCATAGTTTTGGCTGATAATCCAAAAATCAGTAAAAGGTGACAAAAGAAATACCGGGTGACCCAAGGATCTGTAAAAGCCCCATAACTTATTTTCTATTTGAGATATCGACTTCTAGTTTTCTTGATACCAGATTCTCAAGAATCCTTAATATTTTGTTATACAAACTGTATATCATTATAAAGCTTATTAAAAATGCCATAGATTGGTGGCAACTTATATAGGGTGTTCCATTTGAAAGAAAATAGTTATCCATTGTTTTGCGTATGTTGACACCCTGTATAACACTATAAATAAAAGAGAACCAAAGCCGATGTGTATTATTCTTTATGATGGAAATTTTCTAGTGTATAAATAATAATGCTATCTTTGTTAGAAACGCTTCTGCCATGTTTTCAATGTGTACATGTTTTTGCCACAAATTTGCCCATAACTAACCAACCGTCCATAATAGATCCATACTATCTCATACTATTTTTATCAGCTTCTCAAGAGGGTTGAAAATAAAGTATAAAATATAGAGTGTTCCATTTAAAAAACATAACTTTGTTCTGTTATGTATATTGGGACACCCTGTACAAAAGCATACATATTTTTAAAATATGTAGAATAAGTGTGGGTACCAGTTCAAGAAAACTAGAAGCCGATAGCAAATAAGTTATAAGCCTTTTACAGATCCCTGGGTCACCCGGTATAATATTTAAGAAACATTTATGCGGCCCGCGAAAATCATACCATTGGTAGCCAGAAATTAATTTGACACACCTGGTTTGATAGAACATTGTTGTAATAATCATCATATGGCATGTGAATATGATGGATGTAAAATGGTTATTATTTGGGTGTTTTTAGAATTACAATTTTTTTAAATTTTAATCTGAATTGAAAATAGTTATAGTTTGATCAATGGAAATTTGAGTGCGCGTCAACTAGCGGAACCTAGTTCCAAAATTAATAATTAATTTGCTAATTCTAGTGATAATAATAAGATAATACTATAAATACTGTTAGTTGAGCTTTCAGTTTTAAATCTTTCCCATGCGACATCTTCGTTAGTAAATATTTAAAGATACACGTTTATAGGAACTGTTTTTCATTCTGATGAATTTAATACACTGTTTAAGTTTACCAAAAACAATCTGAACCACCCTGTATACTACTTGATATTTATCTTAGACTAGTTTTGGACTAACTTTATGTGTCATTCAGATATATTGGATGAGGACGACGCACATTGTACTTTTAAATACTTGTGTAGTAGATTTGTCGTTGTTTAATTCTTACAAAGGCATTATTTTTTTATAAATATTTTTGTTTTGTTTTTCTTTGTTTTCGATTGCACATCTTTTTATTTGAATAAATTATTTTTTTTAACTTGTACAAAGTTTTTATAACAGGCAGGGGAGCATTTTGTTCATAACATGTAATATGTTATGCAATACAGGGTGCCCGGATTTCGTAGGGGCAACATAGACAACTTCTGCATTTGAAGAGATAGAGAGATGGTCAAATTAGCTAAAAGCTGCAGGTTCGAGGGCTTGTTGAGAATCCACCCCCAAATCCCACTTGTCATGGCTCACTTGTTCAAAATAAAAATTAAAACAAAATTTCCCAATTTCAGATTTTCTTTTAATTTTTATTGTGGAGGCCATGACAGGTGGGATTTGGGGGTGGATTCTCAACGAGCCCTCGAACTTGCACCTTTTTGCTAATTTGACCATCTCTCTATCTCTTCAAATGCAGAAGTTGCCCATGTTGTCTCTACGAAATCCGGGCACCCTGTATATGTGTGACACATCATTAGTTTCGGGAGGTGAAAAGCCACTCTAATATGATATAAAAAATGTAAGTCCTTATTTGACAAAAATAACGAATATTTGAAAATTAAAATTATTTTCGGGAAGAACTTCTAAAAGTGTCTTAAGAAAGTGCTCTTGATTTTTCAAAATAACCAGTAATAAAGCCGCGAGAAAATAAAAAACTACAATCGATTTTTTTCGTTTTTCGAATATCTTCGAAATAAGTCGGAATATTTTAAATTTCTTTTTAATACATTTTTCAGAATTAAAATGTTCAACTCTGCCTCCATTTAACCAACTCCCTATCTCGTATAGTTACCGAGATAGCAATGCTAATGCATCGAATTTGTAACACCCTGTATATGTAATTTACTTACACCAAATCTGGAAAAATCTGTTCTCTTATTCACAGATTTAGAACGTTTGAAAAAAGACATGATAATCCTGCAGCACAACATAGTTAAATGCAAATTTGATTTAAAGACTCAATTATTTTGTTTGCTGGAAGAGGAAACTGTATTATCCGAAGAAGTTAAAGTTTACGAATCAAGCATAGCATTGAATAAATTCAACGAAACGGCCAGACCGGTAAGTTTATCCATTAAAATATATTTTGAGAAATAGAAAACAAATCCAACGAAAAAAATATTGACTTAGATCTCGGATTTTACCTCACATTTCATAATTAGAAAGTAATCGCTATTCGTAATTTTCTTGCACTTGAGCGCGATAAGTCGCTTCGACAGATAATAACTTGCATCTATGCAGGATTATTTGGATTCGAAGGAAATGCAATTTTTTGATTTAACGATCGGCGAACTCATATTTTATTCCCTATCAACATACAGAATCTGCAAGAAAAATGTATACACACTTTAAGGAACGAAGTCTATTTATTATGTGTTTGTTTCACATTTAAATACTGATCACACATGTAGTAATATCTTCAATTAAGCACATGATGACTGTAGATTTTGAAAATATCCGCCGTTGGTGGCCAGATATCTAAAAGAACTATGAGCGGTCAATTTTTCAATGGAGATCGCTGCAAACTTTCCACTTTACAACTTTCAGGTTTTGGCGTACATATATACTGCTAATCTCTACTTCACGTGCACATTGCGTAACAGATTTCTGTAGAGAAGTAACAAACCTTTCCTACTAGAGAGTCGACGAAGCAGAACTTGTAGCTATACGCGCTCTTCCCGATATTCCTTTGTGAGTATCACAAATCGTTAAATGCGCCTCAAACTCGTCAATAATACTTTAAATTGTGAGGCGGGTTAGGGTTTGTGTTTCAAACTTTCGCTTTCACCTTCAACGGCATTACCAAACCTGGTAAACCACTTCAAAATGCCTATTTGCTGTCTGAACATTAAGCGTGCTTTTGACTTCAAAAGTAAGTTACAGTATGACTACACACTAACTAGAAAAAAATATTTCATGTAGAGTACTGCTTCCTAAAACTGTTAGCAGTGAAAGGGTTAAAGTCGCAAATGTGTAAGCGGGCTAAATCTGCAGGGAGAAGGGAGAAGATGCAGTCGGTGTAAACAACACCAGCTGCGTGATCACTTCAATAGTCGTATACGATTGGTTCGTTCAGTGATGCAAGTTCTCGTCGGATTACGCCGGATTCAGTTGTGCCCGTCGATCGCGTGCATTTTGTACACGCCGATTGTAAGTGGGCGTGCGCTGCGGCCCTGTTCAATCGCACCGCTCACGTGATTGTGTTTGCACCATGGTGCAAAGATTACATGGTGTGCCTACACGGCCGCGTTCTCACTCTAAAATCTCCCCCTCTCTCATTTGGCCGATGCTCAGTGATGCAACCTTGTAAAATTACTTGTTTAGCTAAAAAAAAGTCGATATAACTAATTTAAATGTCTGTCGCACGTACTTTATTTACATTTTATCATATTTTCTTCATACTGTTTAATGTGCATGGCAAATTAAACATCTAAAACCACATTTATTAATTTTCTTACCAACCTAATTGCTTTAAATAAAAAAAAATACTTTAATGCTCGTGATATTTTAGTATCTAATTGTAGTATAAACTAAATGTTTTATCGTGTTTTTATGCCAAAATCAAATTTTAACGTGTTTTCAATTTATATTCGTTAGTGTAGATTTTTATAGTTTCATTTTTCATGGTTGGTAATTGCAGCATCAAAAATATTCAAAAGAGGCGTGGTACGGGAGTTATAGGCACACCATGTAATATTTGCACCATGGTTTGCACTGATTTTATGTTCTCCATAACAGCTCTGCTACCGTCCAAATCAGTGCAACGTCGCTGCGTGCATTTTCGCGCGCGTCCTTTGATCCGACGCGGTAAAACCGAAAGCGACGGTTCGACAGCAAACCATGCGCGCGAACACGGTACCCATCTTCGCGGCGCTGTTTTCGGCACAAGTGTGTACGAAGCTTAGAACACACCTTGTGTTCGATAAAAAAAAACGCTCAGCGCCATAACTCTGTTATTTATTGACCGATTTGAATGAACTAAAAAATAAAGTCAATGGCTGTTTAAACACTATAAAATGACGGTAACTATATATTTTTTCAAAATCAACTTCATTGCCAAATGATAGTCAACTTTAAATTTTTAAATGGCTGCATATACTTTTCTAATTTTATAATATTAGACATTGTTTTTCTGAATCCAATTATGCCCGTTATGTTGGTTTCAAGATAATATTTATGCCAGAAAAAGATAGTAATAAATCTTGTTCACATGATTTTTTTGGTAATAAATGTAGTGTGCCTTGAAAAAAATTCGAATCGACAAATGCAGTGACAGTTCGCGGGGTTTTTTCTGGTACGGCCGAGGAACAAGAGGTGGTAATACAGATAGGTGCGGTCACGCAGCCAGTCGTCTTTGCAACTGACCCTACCTATCTGTATTACCACCTCTTGTTCCTCGGCCGTACCAGAAAAAACCCCGCGAACCGTCACTGGACAAATGTTATTTGTTGTATAAGTAATGTCAACCATTTGTTATTAGTGTGTGTTTCAGAGATAATCATGAAGAATATCGAATTAACAGCCATGTTACAAATTTATTTTCTAATATAAATCGAAGAGCTGCGGCCCGAATTTATCATCTACAGTTTCCAGAGCGGCGAATACCAGAACCTAAATTTAGAATGTTAAAAGGAAATTTGAGACGATATGGAGCCTTTAAAAAGTCAAAGAGGGTAGATCGACAATTTCGTGGACTTGCAGAGTTAGACGTTCTACTTAGTGTTTACAATAATAATCACAGAACATCTAAATCGCAAGTGAATTAATACTTGCACTACTCCCTTTATTCTATTCTACATTGAATTGTAACATAGGTACTTATTTATTGGGTCCTTATTATTCATGTTTGACATAACCTTACTACAAATGACATTTGTCACTTTTTTCCAAGGCATGCTAATTATAATTTTCGAAAAGTATAATTTTAAATGGAAGATTTATTTTAATTTTTTTTGACCAAAATATTGAACGAAAAGTAACGTGTTGGGCATTATTGGATTCAGAAAAATAATGTCGAATGTAAAAAAAATTAAACAGTATATGCTGCTATTTAAAAATTTTAAGTTGGCTATCATTTGACAATGAAGTTATTATTAAAAAAAATCAATATTGATGTCATTTGTTAGTATTTAAACCACCATTGACTTTCGTTTTTAGTTCATTCAAATCGGTCAATAAATAAGTTATGGCGTTGGGCGTTTTTTATCGAACACACGGTATACTCATGGAACAGGAATACCGTATAACTACGTGTACCGAAACTATGTCCAACATCTGTGCGACAAGGATAGATATAATATTTCTTTTGGTTGCTATGCGCATGTCCCCAATCGCGCGAAATCCCCATGAGTGTGATAGAGAACTTCCTGTGTTGAAAATATGGGATTCAGAAAGTGTGTGACAGTGCTACCAACTCAGTTCTTATCACACACACACACACACACACACACAAATGCACACACAACATACACACACATTCATAATAACCTATGAGTGCGTCGGGCGCGCATGAGCATTTCGAGCAAAACAAATAGAATGAGACATCTGCATCTCACTTCTTGGACACAATTCTATGCTTTGTATTCCTGTTCCATGAGTATATGTTCTACGGTACGAAGTGAAGACCAACCATGTAGCCGCTGACCCATAAAGCCTGTAGTACAGGTCAGACGGAGGCCGTCTTTTTCAAAATAAATGGAACCTCGGGAAAATGCATAATCTCCGGCGCTGTTGTTCGTAAGGTTCGCTTTTCAAAATTTCGCTTCCCCCTTCCGTTTACAACGTCATATCTCGAAAAGTATACAGGGTGTTTCAAATTCGAGGCTCACCATGGGGATCTCGCTTATTAGAAGAGATAGAGGGTATGTTTAAATTTGGCACTTTTGCAGAATTTTATGCTGATTAATATTCGGTTGAAAAAATCTAATTAAAATATTTTGTTTTCGAGTTATGTTACAAAAACTGAAAAAACTGATTTTCTTATTTTCTTTATATCTTCGTTATTTGAGGTGATATTTACAAACGGAAAAGACGTTCTTATAGCACTTTTTTATTATCTAACAGTTGGCATAAGATTTTTCTTCGTAACCTGTTTCGTTTCTTTTGAACCATCATCAACTTTCTTATTTCTTTTGGCCGCCATATTTATTTTTTATCACATCTAAATGGTCAATTTTTTATGATGACAACAATATAACACAACATATATTTAATTTCATAAATAAACAAATAATCGTTTAAAACACTTTTATTGACAATTTATATGACATTATTTATGTAATCATGCATGCCATGAAATTTAAAACAATTGTAAATCCGAATAACTCTTTGTTAAACATTATAATTCTTTATGAATAAAAATGTCGTTCGATAATTTAGAAAAGCAAGATATGTACCATATTTCTAATTCAGTAAACGGAAATACATTGGCTAGTCAAAAATATTTACAGATGTATCCAGAAAGAAGGCAACCCCTTCGAACAGTTTTTGTGTAAATACACAATTATTTTAGGCGATATAAAATAAATGTTTTTAATAAATAAAATAATATATATAAATCAATACTAATAACCATAATATTAATATGAAGATTATTAATTATAATTTATGTTCAAATAAAAAAAAAACGGTTTCATTAATGCACAATTGAACGCGTTTTTTAACATTATATATTTCTCTATAAACATTTATTCTGGAGATCGATTTAAAAGCATTAGTAATCCCATCTCTGAGGTGTTCAATATTCTTATGAGTATAACAATAAACTATATTTTTAACAAAACGCCAAAAAGAAAAAAAATCAAGAAGTTCAAATCGGGCCAATTAAATTTCCGTTATAAATTCCCAAACATTTATTCCAAAACGGCCTACCACTTCGGACTTGTCTTGAATTTTCCGGATAATGTTCTTTATTGCGATGAAATACGCCACTTTTCGTGAATTGGCATTCATCTATTCAAATAATGTTTTTAAAAAATATAATTTACATTGCACTTTTGTGGCAAATAATTACAAAATGCTTCTTAAATTGTCAGCAGGTGCAAGTGTATGGCCCAAATGAATTTTATATTGTTTACAATAGAATTTATTTCAAATGAAATATGTTTTGTACGTAAACGTAAAATTATTGAATTAAGACACATTTATTATTACCATTTCCAAAATATGATTGCGACTTTGCGTAATTTTATTACCGTATGGTATGCGACAACTTTTTAAATTGTTTCTAATTCCATGGCACGGATGATTTTTAGATTGCCAATAAAAGTGTTTTAAACGATTTTATGTTCATTTATGATATTAAATGTAGGTTGTGTTATATTGTTGTCATCACAATAAATTGAGCATTCAGATGTGATAAAAAAGAAATATGGCTTCCATAAGAAATAAGAAACTTGATGATGGTTCAAAAGAAACGAAACATGTTACGAAGAAAAATCTTACGCCATCTATTAGATAATAAAAAAGTGCTATAAGAACGTCTTTTCCGTTTGTAAATATCACCTCAAATAACGAAGATATAAAGAAAATAAGAAAATCAGTTTTTTCAGTTAACATAACTCGAAAACAAAATATTTTAATTAATTTATTTCAACGGATTATTAATCAGCACAAAATTCTGCAAAAGTGCCGAATTTAAACATACCATCTAATAAGCGAGATCCCCATGGTGAGCCTCGAATTTGAAACACCCTGTATATCGGATCGAAAAACCTTATGGGGATCTTTGACACGAATTAATTCGGCGACCGGAATGCCACCGTCAGATTTTTAAGTTTCGGAAAAAAAAAATTGAAAATATCCCCAGAAAACAATTAAAACTCGGCCGTGGATCCTAAACCGTGCGCCCTACGAAAAAAATAGTTCTTACATTTTCGACGCAAAATAAAATTCTAAATAGCATGCCACTCACAATTTTGGCGTACCGTTAAAAATGGCCGCTCTAGAATTTTTTATTGAATTTGGGGATGGTTTTCCTTAAATAACTCCTCAAGGGTTAGACTTTCGTAAAAGCGTTTACACATAAAATATAGAGAGGAACACGCTCTACAAAACTCTATGAAAATTGGTGAGCGCCTCCGATCGCTGAAGCACTCAAAACGCGACCCCCGCAGAGAAAGAGTTGCAGCTCGCGAACGGAGAAGAGCACCCGAGCCTGCGTAAGTGGCCATTCTGATCCCATGCATTGTGGATTTTTTTCAGCCATATCCTAATCTCCCAGCTCAAAAATCCAGGGAGGAGATGCATTTGCACGAACCTCTGCATCCTCATAAATCTATTTTCAAAAATTCACCCCGGAGTCCAGAGGTGGGTTGGAGCTTTGGTTCCTAGACGGGCTTCTAAAGGACCCAGAGACTGGTCCAGAAAAAAATGAGGGGGTGGCAACCCCTAATGTGAAGGGTTGATGTTTGGGGGTTGAAATTTTGGGGCTCGTATTTTTTAATTTTTTGTGATTTTTTCATGAAAATTTCAAAATAATAACTGGATGTTTATTATTTAATACTTTATGAAAAGTGGGGAACATTAATAAATTTTCAATGATATCAAATACTATATCTATGAATTAACACGGTGTTCATTGTAATTGCGCAGTTTGAGGTGCGCTAGAGACCGGACCTTATTTTGCATTTAGATTTGGTGCCATTTTTTTAACATTGCGTTTGACCTGCTGTACTATAGGCTCCATGCGCTGACCGAACAGTAAGTCACATGATTCACCCTTACTGTCCACCGTTGTTCTTTTTTTTTGTGGTTTGACATTATTTTCCATCAAAATAATCGTTTACAGCTTCCCAAGAAAGATATAGGTAAGGTCTGTAAAGACTCCAAAGAATGCGATGGAGAAAACGTGCAAAGTGAAGGATTTGTTTGGAGCAGAGAAGAACACTTGAAGTATTTGAAAGCAAGAAAAACACACCCTGATTTTGATCAGCGGTGTAGGGTGTTAATGGCATTAATTCCTGGTGAGTACATTTATGTGTTATTCAGAAAGTAATAATTGCAGATATAATCAAACATAAAGAAAGTGTAGTCCCGTAACAAAAATAATTAATCCAATATTTTTATAAGTGATGTAGAAGATGAATTTGATTTTGTTTTGGTGTACCATACGAGCTATAAGGCTGGAGTGCAAAGGGTATGGATTTTCAACTCAGTGCCTTATCAGTTTAGAAATAATAAACAAATTAGTTTTCATGCTAATTATTTTGACTATTAACTATAATAGATATTAGAACGCACACCATATTGTGAAGTTTGAAATTACATAGAAATTCGTTCAGTTACAATTTTCTTTTTTGATAATGATATTTTTATGGTGAAATGGCTGATGTAATCCCCGAAAAACAAATTATGTTTGTGTCAAAACACATGTCAAAATTCCTAGTATGTTAAAACAATAATTGTATTGCGTGCCCCTGGTTTGAAGGTATAACTGTAGAAGACATATCAAAACACGACTTGTCCTTGGAAGAAATCAAGCAGGATAGTTTGGATGACGAAATGGATTGCAGAAAAAGTACAGGCAGGGAAGAGTCCGGCAAACCAAGAAAGGGTACTAAACCGGATAAAGGTACCAAGGAGAAATTGGCTGCATGGAAAGTAATTATTTTTACTATTTACATTACATCTTTTTATTTGCAAAGGTTTACATGAAATGAGTTTTTTACTTTAAAAAAAAATCTTATTAAATATAATATTAGCGTTTATTTTTATATTCGCAAGTAATATAGTAGAGATCCCCATTAAATAGTACCGAAATCTTATTTAATGGTTTACACCAGTGGTTCCAAAACTTTTTTTGTCATGCCGCCTCCTTCCCAAAAAAAATATTACTTAGCGCCCCCTGGAAATGATTTTTTTTTAAATTTTAATAGCAATTAATAGGAAATATATATGTGTTAATGTTTCTACCTTTTTCGTAAAATACAGTAAAGAAAGGTGTAAACTAGAAACATTGAACTTTGAAATTATCAAAGTATTTATTGAACGCGGAACAGGATGTTATAAAAAAAAGTTAAAACATTCGAAATCATCTTAATGGTGTGCTGCTACCAATTTAGTAATCCTCGGCTCCATTTTCGTTAGCAGTAATCTTAAATCACCATGATTGACTATTTGCAATTGGTTTCTTTTTTTTTTGTTAATAAATTGATTATCGCACTGAACCCACGTTCCACTAAATCTTCTCTTCTTTCTTGTATACTATCACCACCCCCTTACAGTTATTCATCGCTCCCCAAATGCACCTGAGGCCATCAGCGCCCCCCCTGAATCGCTGCAGCACCCACCAGGGGACGGTGGCGCCCACTTTGGGAATCACTGGTTTACAGATTTTAACCTGACAAATCAAAATAACTCAAAAAATATGCATCATTCAAAAAAAAACGTTCTCGTAGCTCGAGTCAACAATTGCATTGAAGTTCAAGGACATCGTTTTGAGTATTTAATTTAATTAACCCCACTGGAGAGAGGCGAGACGCCACTAACTTTTTATTTATGTTAAATTTAATTTTTGCCATTACAGCTCCATTACGACATGAAAATAATGTATCAATAAAAACTTATGTATTTTTTCATAGAATCCGATTCTGCAATAAAAATGGGGGTTCCTATTTGAAATTTCAAAGTCTCCCCCGCCCCAACCACTGGGGAGGAGCAGGGGGCTAAATTTAGATCAGGATAATGTCCCCTTACGAAATATTAATTTTTGGTCTGGGAACTTTTTTTGTACTATGCGTAGTTTTCGAGTTATCTTGATTTGTCAGGTTAAATGGTACACCCGGTATATTACATGGCAATATGCAATTACATTCTTAATTTGTTTAATCCTCTTATAATCTTATTGGGTGTTGAGGTTATAAAATTATGTAAAACTCAAAACTATGGTAGTTGGTGCGTGCATTTCACCACTGCAGTGATTGTGGGAGCCAAGCTATAGCCTATTCGGTGGAATCTGGCGGCCGAGGTCGTAAAACGGTCGGTCCGCCCTGAGGATCGACGTACCCTCGAAGAAAAGGTATTGGTGGTTCGTCTAATTGCATCCCATACATTTATTACTGCCCCTCGCTCCTATTGATATACGCACTTTTACACCAGTACTTCTCAACAAAGATTGATTGTAGATAAAAAATATTACGTCCCCTACTTACCAACCTACGACCCTCTTTTACGACCACAGCTGCCAGATTCCGGAGAACGGGCTATATTTAATTTCAAATCATAATGATTCCCACTTTCTCGAAGTATAAATATGATTTGTAAATAATTTGATTCGCAAATATTTCCAAGTAAATCATATAAATTTGATTAAAAGTGTAACATCCTTCCGACAGGGATCTAGGCTGCAACCTCCAGTTTGCTAGTCTGGGGCTGCCATTTGCACCAGATGTAATTAATGTGTCAATATTTCATTTATACAGCAAAAAAATAAATTTTACATTTGAATAGAATAAATGTGGGGCTTGCAGCTGTAGGTAGTAGAGCGTCTGCTCCTGCATCCCAAGCTTGTGGGTTCACTTCTCATTCGGGGGGTATATTTTTCTGAACTAGGGACCGTGGATGGTTAGAGATGCCCAATTCATTAAAAATATGAGTTTACAAATTTACAATAAATCGATGATGGCTAAATGTCCAAGCTGGCTAAGCCAATTCTCATTATTAACCCGAAATCTTATCATTTTCTATTTAATATCCAGTAATCACTTTAAACAAGAGTAAGTGGTATTACAAGTTGTTATTTTAAGGAAGAAAAGAAAGATAAGGCAATAATGCAGCAGCACCTCCGCCAGCTTTTAGAGATCAAAAGAATGAACGAGGAGCTCTACAGGAGGTTGCTGAATGAGCAGGCGAAAGAGAAAATCCAGAAGTGGAAACGGGAAAAGGCGCAGGTCGCCTCTGCAATGGAACAGAAGAGGATCGCTGATTTGGAAAAAGATAGAGAAGCAAAGTAAAATTCCAATTTCATGCACAAGATATGAGTTATAGATTAATTGCACTAAACCACAATTATATTCTAAAATTAGAATGCGTTCATTATCCGTACTATAAAATTATTCTTTTATTTTATTTATTTTTTCACAAACGGGAGAGGAAGTCGATTTCACAGCCTTCGAAATCGTAAGAGAAGTAACATTTCTCTCCCTAGTGAGAGAAATGATCATGCTAGGTTCCATTATTTATTTTAACTGTCACGTCTGACAGATTTTTTTTTTAGGTTGGGTTTGTAATGTAACTAAAGAATAGTATATTCTGTAACAAGGTTAGAATGGAAATTCGATGCGAGCATCTGAATTTCCATTCTTACCGAGTAGCAGACTATACTTTCTCCTCGACCAGATAAAATAGACTAATAAAATAATGAACACAAAGAACTTACGTTTTATTATCACGTTTGTGGTTATGTTTATAGTATTTTGACAATTGTGATATCCAAAGCTAATTGTTTTATTCGAAACGGTGTGAGAATATTCATTCCATTACTTGCTATGCAATGAATTACATGCAAAACGCATAAGGGCATAGTGATTTGTTCCATAACAAGTGTGAGAATGTGTACGTTCTATGATCAAAATTGATTTCAGAATGCTTAAATTTTACAGTGGTCGTGGAGAAAATTATTTTCTATGTATACAGGGTGTTTCAGAGCTCTGGGAACGGTCAATCACGTGCTTATTTTTCAAAATTTCGAAAAATGTTTTATACAAAAGTTGTGTATAATAGTGAGCTGCACGCCCTAAAAATATTTAAATTTATACAGGGTGTCATAACAAAGTTACAGACCAAACTTACGTTTTTTTTAAATGGAACACCCTGTATTTTTTGTCATTTTTGAATTATATGGAGCAAATAAAGGTGAGTTACTTCAATACTCCCTATACCTATTGTTTGCCGTATACCTTCTGTATACATTTTTTTTCGAAATTTTGAAAAATAAGCACGTGATTGACCGTTCCCAGAGCTCTGAAACACCCTGTATATTAAAAAAAACATTATGAAGTTCCAAATCTCATATTGCATAAACCTGGCAAAACACGTATAATATTTACTGAATTCTTCACTTCGGCACCCTCACGCTGCTTAAAACTCAGATGGAGTATGCAATAACAAACAAGCACTTGGTTTCAAATCATTTTCAAGGAACTTAATGGCACAATCCTTGAAAATGGTTCAATACAATTGAAACTAGTTAATAAAATTAGTTTTTGTGAAACAAACCAAGTGCTTTATTATTATAAGGCGTGAGCCACAGAATTTTGTTTCGGAGTTGGCCATGCCTGAGAGAGAGAAACATAACAGTCATGTCTGAGATTAATTCATTTTTTCAATCTAATTCAATTGAACTAATCTAGTCTCATGACGTAATAATATGCGACATATCTCATTTATTTCACAGCCAACTCTGAAATAAAATTTTGTGGCTCACACGATTTATTACAATATGTTTCACTAAATTATAAATGAAAACCTTATCCAAGAAATACAAATTACTGTAAATACATGAGTAAAAACAAACATTGGCTAGTTTCCAGATATTGTACCACTCGTAAACGCGCTGGCGAGAATTTCGCGATTCCAGCGGCACTCAAACAGTTTCATTTTAGCCACACAAACGATTTTGACAATTGTTGCTTATGATTAGATTAGGGTGAGATTCCCCCCTTTTGGTCCAACTAGTAATTGGAGCCGGTGCTTATGTGTATTCGTGACTGGATAAAACGAAACTGGTTGTGCCACTGAAATCGCAAATTTCACTCATGCGCATTTTCGAGTGGTACAATATCTGGTATTTTACCCATACATTTAATGCTCAAATATGTGGAATAAACCCATTAATGACAATAAAGATTGATTTTTAAGAATACAAGGTTTTGTATGATAAAGATATGTCCATCAGTGACGGTTCGCGGGGTTTTTTCTGGTACGGCCGAGGAACAAGAGGTGGTAATACAGATAGGTGCGGTCACGCAGCCAGCCGTCTCTGCAACTGACCCTACCTATTACCACCTCTTGTTCCTCGGCCATACCAGAAAAAAACCCGCGAACCGTCACTGCAATCCATTTACTGTTGACAGTTTTATTTAGCATTTCTTGCAATTTTTTTCTATTATTCTGTATCACATATTTGGGATTTTGCTTGATGCAACTAAGTTTGTATTATATAATAGTCCGTACTGTTCGAAACATGTTTTAGGATGATAAGGGCGAATTACATGATTAAACAATACAGAAGACAGGATGCGGAAATTGTTAAGAAAAAAAATCAACATAGATCTGAGAAGACAGCTCCAAAAAGGCAACCTCAAACGGCACAGTTTTATGTAAAAAGGGATCCAGCAAGGGTGCACCAACCGACGGCGCAGTGGTGCGCTCGAACCAAACGACTCAGCCTTCCCAATCCAGAAAAGTTACTCTACGACGTCCAGTTTGTGAACAAATTGTAAGTAAGACGTGATGTAAAGTTTTCTAATCCATCAGTGACGGTTCGCGGGTTTTTTTCTGGTACGGCCGAGGAACAAGAGGTGGTGTTACAGATAGATAGGGTCAGTTGCAGAGACGGCTGGCTGCGTGACCGCACCTATCTATATTACCACCTCTTGTTCCTCGGCCGTACCAGAAAAAAAATCCGCGAACCGTCACTGCAATCCATGTTTTAATAATGTGCATAAAATCTCAATAATAATCAAGATAATGAATGGGTGTTGGGTGTAAGGGTGGATATACACCAGAGCATTTTCTCGAGCATTTCTATGTAATGTAACGTTCTAACGAATGGAAAATGCTCAGTTTCAAAAGCATGAACGTTCCTGCGAATGCTCGGCGCTCTGTTCGGCGTAATGCTTACATAAAATGACATGGTTCCGGTATTTTTCGATAAACGATAAAGTTTTTTTCCTATCCCACGACATAGTCGTTCGTCCCTCGCCAGCGCTCGCGCTAAGGCTCGACGAAATGTTACACCAATACGTTCTTTGGTTTGTACAATTTAGTTTGTAACAAAACGGCGAGCATGTTCGACGTCTGGTTCGTGAGGGTGATACACTAGAACATATAGAGCGGCTCGTTGTTCTGTTACAAGTAAATGCTCTAGTCTATACTCACCCTAAGGAGCATCAACAGCTAAAATCATTCTTTTCCTCTTCTACTGAACCCTGTGTTATCCTTTAGGGCGTCGGGTATACAGGGTGGTCCATCGTCCATCTCAGAGGTAACAAGCGACTTTGTTGAGTTACGCTCCATTTTTAAAAAAATCGTCGAGGAAAAGTTCCGAGGTACTGTCGTACAGCCAAAGCAAAATGTAGCGGTGCACCGTCCTGTTAAAAAAACAGCTAAGGTTGTGAAGGTGGGAATGCCGTCAAAAGTTGTCCCTCTCGAAACAAAAATCAACGTGTATCGACGATTTTTCAAAAATGCCGCATAACTCAACAAAGTCGCTTGTGATGGAGATGGACCACTGTATATTACTAATGCACGTCCTCCACGCTTTCCTGATCCTTGCTATCCTTTTCATTGCTTTGTTGTGTTTCCTTCCTACCTATTTCTGCGATATTCTTTAGGGTTATTCTAGGCTTTGTTTTTCCCTCCGATTCTTATTTGTTGTACTACAATGTGTAGTATGTGTTTTATGAGTGGCTTTTATCCTGTCCTGCATATATGTGCGAACCAGTTTAATTGTTTCCTTTCAATTTTGGCCGTAATTGGTTCTTGTATTAGTTTGGTGTACACTTCACCGTTTCTTACTTTGTCTAGTTTAGTTTAGATTAGGCGGAGTCGATTTGCTATGGTGAGCCTTACAGCACTGCGACTTGTTTAGGTCTTTTGTACTTGTACTCTACTGGTAATAGTTTCCCAAGAATTTAACTTAGTGAGGTAAATTAATTTCCTGGAAGACAATGCCCTGTACCAGCGTTTGCCAAACTTTTTTGACTGCGGCCTGGTACAAGGTTTTAACATTTTTCGAGACCCACCTTATGAAAAAAAAAACTTTTTTCACAAACGGGAGAGAAGGATGATGACATTTGTCATCACATAACAATTTCAAATTAGGAGGTAATGATGTTAATTTTATTCGCAAATTAGGTTCGACATCCAATCTGTTTCGATACTTATTTTTTAAAGTACACCAAGGCTTATACACATATATTTGTTGACAAATTCAAAATTCAAAATTGTATCGCTTGTTTTTCGCAGACGATCACAAAATATTTTCACCGATTTTAGATATATCGTCTTGTCTGTCTCTACAGAGTGCACTTAATACCGTATCTGATTGGTGTCGTATCAATAAATTATATCTTAATGTTACTAAGTGCAAGACAGTTACCTTTTCACGGAAAAATAATCCGCTTCTATTTGATTACCACATTAATGCTCAAACTTTAGAGAGATGTTCTATCTCAAAAGATTAAGGAATAGTTTTTGATTCACAATTGGCTTTTAAGGAACATATCGTCTCTATCACTTCGAAAGCTAGCCGAGCACTTGGCTTTATCATTCATAATAGTAAATTATTCACAAATCAAAGGGCTTTGATTTCCCTGTACGATGCATTTGTGCGTCCTATTCTGGAATACGGGGCAATTGTTTGGGATCCGTTTTACCAAAATCATATCAAATCAGTGGAAAACATTCAGCGTAGATTTTACAAAACAGTTTGGTTCAGGAAATTTGGAGTATATCCACCTCAGGGTTTTAACCATGATGCACTTTTGGAGGAATTTAATGGAGTTCCACTTGCTAAACGCAGACAAATACAGGGGCAAATATTTCTCTTTAAAATCATTCACAACTTAATTGATTGTCCAGAACTGTTAATTAATGTAAACTTTCACACTCCTAGGTTGTCTATTAGAGATTTTAATTGTTTTTATTCTTCCCGTGCAAATTCTAATATTATTGAAAAATCCCCTGTTTATAGAATATGTAAATTTCATAACGGGATTGCATCTGAGTGCGACATATTCAATTGTAGCTTGAGCCAATTTAAATTTTTTTTCAACAATATTTAATTTCTGATGTATATGATCACTGTAACTTTGTAATCATTTGTTTATTTGTTGTGTGTGTATATGAACTTGTCTATATCGGGTGTGTATAAATTGGCGGATAATCTACACGTGACGATTTTCTTTCAAAAATTCTAAGCAGCTTATCTTCATTCTAAAATGTACCATGCTTCCTGGGTCTTCAAAGTTTGAACATCCAGTCGTTAAATATGCGTTAATTTTCGTTATTAATTTACAGAAAATCCCTGCAATTTCGATAGTATGACTAGTTTGAAAATTATTTGTCAGTGTGCGCTATCTTTCTATCTCAAACTTGTATTTTTAACACTTCTTGATTAGCTTATTTTCATAAGTAAAACCACAAGAGGTTTATTTTTTCCGGAAAAACTTCGAAATTTTTCACGAAAACTTTGTTGTTTATTAATTTCACGAGAGCAAAATCACGTCTTAAATCGCGAGACTGCAGGTCGAGCGATTTGGTGATTTTGCTCGAGTTAAATTTTAGAAAACAACAAAGTTTTTCCTGGATAAAAATAAAACTCGAGTGGTTTTTGTTATGATTATTTCATGAAAAGCAATTTAATTACACATTTCTTACAAATAAATAAGACATATTTTTTAAACGGTTTTGTTAATTGGTTTTATTAGTATTTGAAAAATTTGATAGATGGAACAGTTTCCAATGTTAAACACTATTTGTTCATGAAGTAATTTTTGAAGATTATGTGTTTTTGAAGTTTTTTTTAGGTATGGTACCTGCTATTATATCGTCGATTTCACTATTCCTTTTTGTATCGAAACCCGAAATCTTGAATTACCTTAATTAATTTCACTGATCCACAAGATAATAAATTGAAAAGTTGGTGGGTTAGTTTGACGTTTATGTTTGTATTCCTAGTTTGCGTTACCAACGATACACAGGAAAAACTTTTACTGTGCCTGTTCGGACTTGCCCAATCTGTCAGAAAATCGTCTCATTTGGTAGTCGATTAGAGAGAATTTCCGCCGTTGGGATCGAAACATATTTTCTTCGTTAATGATAGTGCAATTATTATCACTGTATATATTACTATATGCATTCAATTATTAAATAATTTTAATAACAGAAACATGAGTCCAACTCTGCCTAGCATGGTGAAGTTTTTCCGGAAACTTTGACACAAATAATTCATTCAAACTTGCTAGTTCCAAGTTTGTGCCAATTCTGCTTTTCTCATTATTATCAGTTTGTATTAGTGCCCGCACTTCAGTGTATTTGTGTTTTTGTGTTATTTTCGTTTTGTTTTTTTCAATTACAATGGATTTTACTATTTACTCATAATCTGTTTTACCTTGCATCTGTAAATAAACCCCGCTCTATCTATCTATTACCTTCTACTCTGAACCATGAGATTATTGATAAACAGGGCAGCTCGTGAATGCTATGTTGCCAAACGTACATTTCTTTTAAATGGCTCCTGATGGCCTATGAGTCATGGTAGAACATTTTTCATCGACCTTTTCTATTCAGAATTTTAGGAAGAACATCGCCACGTGTAGATTATCCGCCAATTTATACACACCCGATATATGTATATATGTGTGCGTGTATACATACGTACATATATGCAAGCATACTCATTATTTCTAGTCGAATTCCTTGGTTTTATTTAATTTGTAATCATTTTGTTTTTTTTTCTCACTGTAATTACTCTGTAATTGGGCTTTTGCCTGTTGGGTAATAAAGATTATTATTATTATTATTAAATTTTTAATCTGTTAGAAATTAAAGGGGGCAAATTAACAAGAGGACCTGACAAAGTGGGCGTTTGGTCCAACAAGGTTGAGAAACACTGGTCTATAATATCGACCGAAAGTACAAGTCAATTTACCAATAATACCGAATAGTATTGTTGGGATTACTTTTTTATTACATTTTGGGTTTGTATTTATTTCTGCCTTGAAGAGGAAGGTCTGGTTTAAGGCGTAGTATACAGGTTGTCCCACGAGGTAGTGGACAGCCGATATCTCGAAAACAGTTAGTAGTACGAAATTGAAATTTGGTGGCTTTAAATGGTTTGAAATGAAACCCCTTTCTGAATACATGGATTTTATTTCCGTTTCTCCATTTCCGAGAAAATGACATCAACTTCAGAACTTCAAATGGGACCCCTGTATATTTATGGATTTTTAGAAAGGTGATTGAAAGACAAATACAGCGATACCATATTATTCATATATTGTTTAAAAAAAAAAACAAAAGAACAATGTATATAAAAACAACGAACAAATTAACAAACTAATTAATAATAGTTGTGCGACAAGAACTCAGGCTATAAGATGTTTGATTTCCAGATTCGTTAACATAAAATTCAAGTCTTGCCATAAGGTTTCTTGTGCAAGTTGCTCTCGCCATATCTGCAGTAATTGATCGGCATGCTGCTATGATTCGATTCTGCAAGTCTTCCAGATCTGTAGGTGGTGCGGTATATACGACATCTTTTAAATATCCCCAAAGGAAAAATCTAAAGGTGTAATATCTGGGGATCGCGCTGGCCAATGTATCGTACCATTTCGTCCGATACAGCGTCCTTAGAAAGTAGTATCAATATACTCACTCACTCGTCGAGAGTAGTGAGGGGGTGCACCGTCATATTGCTACCACATCATTGCTCTCTTATTAAGCGGAATTTCTTCTTAAATTCTGGAAGTTCATTTTGGAGGAAATTTAAATATACAGCGCCAGTCAGTGTACCTTGATAAAAGTAAGGACCAATCACACGACCATTAAATAAAGCACACTATACATTTACTCCCCAAATGTGCTGAAAATGAGTTTCTTCCATCCAACGCGAATTATCAGGAGACCAGTAATGGCAATTATGGCGGTTATCAGTGCCATTGTTGTGAAATCGACTTTCATCACTCCATAATATTTTATTTAAGAAACTTGGATCGTATTCAAATTTGATTAATATTTCAGCAATGAAAGTTAATCTTCGTCCAGGATCCTCTGGTGTTATTCTTTGCACTAAATGCACTTTGAATGGGTGGTATTTATTAAATTTTAACACTCTGTGGACTGATGATTTGCTAACTCCTAATTCTTGAGAAAGAAGTCTAGTAGATACATGCGGGTTCAGTTGTGCATATGAAAAAATATTTATAACGTTATATTCCATTAGAACTGTCCTTTTTTCGGGGTGTTTCATGCTTTCCAACCGGAAAAGAACCTCTGCGCAATCTTTCTACTAACTTTATGAAGGTATTTTTGCTCGGAGTTCGACGATTTGGATATCTAACTTTGTATAAATCTCGAGAGCGTCTATTGTTTTTGCGACATTCTCCATAGATAAGGAGCATGTCGACATACTCGTCATACGTAAAACTGGGAGGCATTACTTACACGTAATCAGAATGTATTATACTTGACATCGAACATTTGATATAAAGCGTTTTTTTTACGCTTTTTTTTGTTAATCCATGCCACCGCAATTATCTATTTCGATTATTACTTCAACAATACTCCCTCATTTTACAATAAAACTCCCTAATAATATGGTATTGCTGTATTTGTGTTTCAATCACCTTTGCAAAAATTCATAAATATACAGGGTGTCCCAATTGAAATTCTGAATTTGATGTCATTTTCTCGGAAATGGAGAAACGGAAATGAAATCCATGTATTCAGAAAGGGGCATCATTTCAAACCATTTAAAGCCACCAAATTTCATTTTCGTACTACTAACCTTTTTCGAGATATCGGCTGTCCACTACCTCGTGGGACACCCTGTATATTGTTTGTTTGCTATTTTTAGATCGCTCTTGCCTTTGTTGCTAATAATTGTGTCTAGATAGTTGTAAGAGGTGGATAAAAATGAGTCGAGAGCTAAGTGACTCTTGTGTAAATTCTGTCTCATGAAATTGGAGAAGACGGGGTACATTAAAACATCCGAAGTGAGGACCTTTAGCTCGTCACTATGTTTTCCAAATTGCAAAATTTTCAAAGCGATACCTTTTTTTTTGCTCATTACTTTTTCCTAGACGTGCTTTTTGATTTTTAAAGAGTCAACTCTTCATGTTGAGTCGAGTCACAAAATTCATTCACCTCTACTAGTTGTAGTTTGTTACTTCTTCTAGTTTTCATCTTCATAATTTATTTCTACTCCCATCTTCTTCATTTCTCTATTCTCTATTTCTATTAGGCACTGTAGTTTTTTTGGGCTGTCCGGAGCTAGTGTTATATTATCTGCATTGATATAAAATTCAGTGACGGTTCGAGGGTTTTTTTCTGGTACGGCCGAGGTAGCAGAGGCGGTGATACAGATAGGTGCGGTCACGCAGCCAGCCGTCTCTGCAACTGACCCTACCTATCTGTATTACCACCCTTGCTACTTTGGCCGTACCAGAAAAAATCCGCAAACCGTCACTGATAAAATTTTATATTTCAAATTGAACTATCTATTTCAAAATTTAATTTTGATCCAACCAACATTTGTGCGACGTCGGGAAAAAACATTAAAGGAACTAGAATTACTCTAAAATAATGCTTAACTGAAAAAGCTTCATTCTTTTAAGACAAGTCAAGTTTTCATTATATTAAAATAGAAATGATGTAACTTGGAATTTTCTTAACTTTCTAAAATGCTCAACTCAGCAAATGTCAAATACTTATACAATGAGAGTTTAAAATTTTCAATTTCGAGAACACTGAAAAGAGAATTTCACCAGTACAGTATGACCTCTTTAATCCGAACATGCTCTAATCCGAACAGTGACAACTCGGAGCTATAATCTGAACAATGCCTCGTTAATACGAACAGCGAGTGAATCACTCGATTTCATGTTTTCTGTTACCTAAATGATGAGGGAATTTTGAAGATTTAGTTATTCTGCTACCTAAATGAGCGAATCCCCTGATTTCATATTCTCTGAGAACCTCTCTGTTTACTGTTCATTGTTGATTAGACCTTCATCTGTTAGTGAGTTAAGTTTGCACTGCAGTTTAAAGCTAAGATGACTTAGACAACACGTTACTTTATCGATTAAAGAAAAGATCGAAATTATTAAGGGTTTATAAGCGGGTACCACAATGACAAGTTTATCGAAAATGTGGGAAAATCAACGGTTTGCGACCTAAAAAAAAACAAGACGAGTATTCTATCCTATGGCACCACAGCCAGTTCTTTGATCAATAAAAGAAAAACGTTGAAAATAAGTGCATATCCTGAAGTTGATAAAACGGTTTATACCTGGTTTTTACAGCAAAGATCTAGAGGTAAAAAGATAATGGACTATGTTCATATGTATGATTTTTTTTCACAAAATTAAATTATATTAGGTGTGCCCATATCAGGAGTAATTTTGTGAGAAAAAGCACTATTCTTTTATGGTCAGACTCACAACAACGACAATTTCAAAGCTAGCTCCGGATGGCTCGATAAGTTCAAAAACAGGTACGGGATTCGGCAAGTATCAATTACAGGAGAAAAATTATCAAGTGATGAGGCTGGTGTTGAACCTTTTAAAAACGTGCTTCGAAATAAAATAGCAGAAATGCAGTTGTGTCCAGATCAAATTTACAATGTTGACGAAACCAGACTTTTCTGGAAATTACTTCCTCAAAAAACATTTGCTCACCAAGCTGAAACATCAGCTCCAGGTAGAAAAATGAGCAAAGAACGAGTTACATTTATGCCCTGTTGTAATGCCTCTGGCACGCATAAAATGAGATTGTTTATAATTGGGAAATCGCAAAAGCCACAAGCTTTTGGAAATGAACCGCTGCCGGTGAGGTACCAAGGATAGAAAAGAGCCTGGGTTACCAGAGAAATTTTCAAGAACTGGTTGTACACAGATTTTGTTCCAGCTCACAGTGGTCGGAACGCTCAAACTAGCTTATCATTCCATTTAAATTCGATTAGTAGTAAATTTAAATAAGTATTATCTATTTAATTTTAACATAACATGTTGTTGCTATCTTCAAGTTGTTATTACACTATTTTATAGTATATTACAATTTATATTAATATAAAATAAATTTCCCTTTTATTTTATACTTTCGCTTCTGTTAAATCTCATACACTAAAGTAAAAATAATTTTGTCATAAATAAATTAATACGTTTTCAATTGATTTATTATTTTAGTATTTATCAAATAAAAAAAATTATAATAAATATTCATTTATTTTGGTATTTATAAAAATAACAAATAAAACACAATATATTATCTAGTTAATTGCCACTATTTCTGACTCACAATGATCTGTGGCATCAGAATATTCCACAGTTGTGGGTTCTTTTAGCAGCTGTATTACACTATCCTCCAGACCACTAATATTGTAGGATCGTCCGATGTTGTTCTTCGAAATTAATGAAATAACTGGATCTGTCGAGTACTGCAAGGTATTAAATAAATCTGTGATATTTTGCAACCGTGAAAATTTTCTGGAGTGAAATTCTCTATATCTCTTCAAATCTTTATTTCTTGCTTCCAGTGGCTCTTCCGAAAACATTCCAATTGGATATATTGCTGCTTCAATAATGTCTGCACCTTAAATGAGTATTTTATGCACACTGGTGGGCATATAAAAACAAGAAATGGTTTGTAGAATGATTTTAAACCGTTTTATTAAATGTATGTCCAGACCAGTAATAAGTGCAGCTTGTTCATAGTTTTCAAAGAAACTGCTCGCAGTGTTCCCATTATTAGTTGTCCCATATCCTGGTTTGATAATACCGACTAATAATCCCATTCCTATTTTAAATTGATTTTGAATGTTCTTTTTTGTTTCTTCAAAATATTTCTTTTCTTCAGCTCCTTGAATCTGCCATTTCTTATTGTTTTTGCTGTATGCAATGTGAAGCAGACACTCAAAACATCTGATACAGGCATGTAACGACTAGATACTCTAGTTATATGGACTTATGTTTTGGGATAGCTTCCTCAGTTTATTTAAATCATTCATGCATTTAGGCGTTTCTCCGCATATACCACATGACTGGCTTAATGAATCAGTAATTACACTAAATATTTTACCATTGATAATTATTAATTTTAGCAAGTGATTTATATGAATCTCATGTCCATTTATATTAATTTTGGTAGGTACTATTTCTTCTATTTGTCTCTCAATATTCTGAACTTCCATTATAGTTAGTTCACTTGTTTCTTTTTTAAATACAAGTTTTATGGGTCTACTATACGTGGTAGATGATGGTTTTGGGTTAGGCCATACAACTACATTGTTTTTATTTGATTTCAATTGCAATGGAACTATACAAACTTGGCGTGGCCGGAACTCCCATCACATCCCCACTTATATATTAGGGTTAATACATCACCGAATCCTTCATATCTTATTGTTAGGACCTCTTTTTGAACACCTAGTAACCTTTTATTGAGTTGCAATAGATAATTCTTTTTGAGAATAATTCTCAAGTAAAGGCTTCACTTTGTTTTTTTCTAAACCTCACTAAACTGCTTAAGTTGTTTACCAGATAATCCTGTTTTAATTTTCAAATCAAACTGAACCGTTTCACTTAACCATTCTGAATGATCTAACAAAAATATCTTAGTAGTATGATGCGACTGTTTCCACTTTCGTATCAAGTTACTTGTAAAGTTCTTTCCTTGAATTTTTAAATAAACCAAATTTTTTCTGTCCTCTTCTATGTTAAAACTTATCACCACATGTTGAAAAGCTGCTGCTTTTTTGTCTTTTGTTAATTTTTGGATCGCCAGGTTTCGTACAAGTCTCCTTGCAAAATTGACAATGTTCCTTTAAAAAAATATATCTAATTATATGGCAAACCATGGCAAGATTTAATTAATGGAATTGAAAGCTTAATAATGTAACTTTGTTTTTAAAAATATCTCATTACCACCCTACTTTACCCTCACAATGTTTAACCCCCTTGAAAATAAATTAATTTCAAACATGCTAAGAATAAACTCTACTCATTTAAATATTTTTTATAACTAATTAAGGGCATTTGATTTTCACAATAAAATGGTACTCTTAAAGTACATACCTTTGGAGTTAATATCCATATTTTTAAAAATAAAATTCACTAACTTTACATAAAATTGTACATAACAGAAAGCAGGTTTAAACACAACTAATGCGATTTTTACACTCCGTATTTAAGGGCCTTCAGGGTTTATGATACTACCTGGAGTATATTGTATTGATAAATGAGGCGGTAAGCTAGATTAAGATTCAGCATTTAGACCTCTGTGCAGCAGTGCAAAAAAATGCAACAGCTGAATTTAGAAGCCGACACTTTTGATTTTAGACAATGCCCCAGGACACCCTGAAGATTTGTGTTCTGAAAATAAAAAAATATATTGTAATGTTTTTGCCGCCAAATGTAACTCCCTTAGTGTAACGGATGGACCAAAATGTGATTCAATCGATCAAGTTAAATTACCGCAAGAGGCTTTAAAAAAAAAATTGTTGCTTCCGAAGGTATATATCTGCAGAATTGAAGAAAGTTAATTTGAAAGTTGTTATTGGACTATCAAGAGGATGGGAAGATGTAAGGCCGGAACTTATCCAAAAGCCCTGGACTAAACTTCTTACGCCACTTCTTGACTATGGTTGGACTGAAGACAATAATCTTCCACTATTACAGTGGAGGCACTGAATGGAATTGGAAGGTATAGAAAGACAAATAAACATGGTTAGTACGCTTATGAACCAAATTTCTGAAGATGTCACGCGACAAGAATTTCTTGAATGGGCTATCGGACATGAAGAATCATGGGAATCCACACATGATATGGATATTTTGGAACATATTCAGAATGACTCAAGCTCCGATGAAGAAGTAGAAGTGATACCACGACATGTTAAGCACAAAGACGCAGTCATGAGTTTTGAGACGTGTTTGAAGTGGGCTGAAGAAAATGATGAATCCGAACACCACATTCTAATTCTATTGGAAATGAAGAAACGAGCCAAAAAGGCAGAAGAAGCAACAATAAACAGAGCAAAAAAACTATTATTATTACTATTGACTTTAATATAGATTTAAGTAATATGCCTATATGTATGTACTTTATTTTGTTATTCAGAAGTAGTAAGTTGTGTTGAAAATCAAGCATTTTTTAGTGAGAATGTTTCGTGGAGAATTAAAAAAATGGATATTTTCCATCATTTATTCGATAATCCGAACATTTCGATAATCTGGATCAACCTTTGCATTTATTAGTTCGGATTAAAGAGGTCATACCATATAGATAAATAGTAATAATGAAATGTGTGTAGTTTCAGTTCTCTTTAAACTTTGTTTAACTAGTTGGCTTGTGAGAAGGGACCCAATCCTTGTTTGCGCTTTAATTCAAATTGACGGTAAGGGTTACTTTATCACAATTACAAATAAAAATCCTCTAATTGAATCTGGAAAAATCCAAAGATAATGAAATCTAATTATTTAAGTCAACAGTTTTAAAAAACATATTTAAAACCTAACTGAAATACTTTATTTAATTTCAGGGGGGTACCAAATTGGAGGAAAAGCAGATAATTTTCTCAACTTTATTTGAACAAGTGCGTTAATAATAATATAGTATATACGATTTAAGTTTACCAGAACATATTGTCAGTCTTTATCACTTAAAACTTATTGCCACATTCATTCTGTGTATATTTTGTAAAAAAATGTGTACGACTAGACCTATTTTATCAAAAAAATACACTTTTATATCAACGTCTATCTACCAGCGGATGTACCGATGAACTCAAGCTTGTCCCATCAAAATGTCCCAGATGAATCTATAATTATTTGCACTATATTTTTGATATTATACAATAAATGATTTTTTTACCAGTAAATGCAGGTTTACTTCCATGGCCCGACTTAGGTAAGGAAAGTTTCCACCCGATTTCAGGTGCGCTAATTTTGCCTGTGGGTAACATTTATACAATTCCTCGCGGACGTTGTTGCAGAGGGCACTTTTATCAAATACATCGATGATTGTAACAGGCAGTTCGGCTAGTTTATGGGCTTCCACATACCCACGAACACAATTTAGGGTGAGTCTGCTGGCAAGTTTAGTTTGGGGCAAACTCTCCAACTTAAAATGATGGAGATTAAAAATTTGCAACTTTACAGAATCGAAACTCACTTTTTCTACCATAAAATCGATACCGTCTATAATATCAGGATCAACTTTTTCGGCGCTGAAGTTGCCCATCACCATTTGTTTGAGTGCAACGGACGGCAACATCCAGAAAAGGCTGGCGGACGTATGATTGTTGAACACTGAGGTGTCTGTAAATGTATTGCATAAAATGACTGAGGCCACTCTTGGACAGACGTAAGTGTGTTCGGCAAATTTCTGGGCAAGATATCCACCTGAAATTTATAACACAAGAAATTTTAATCCACATGGAAATAAGGGTAGCTTCAATTACGTGGACTGATAATGGTATAAGACAACCGAGATCTTCATGAAGGTGTTACAGGGCCCGGAAAGGGACACAAAATATATGGGCCTTTATGTCTAATTTCTGCCCTTCCATCTAAAATTATGGGTTGAACAATTCAAACTTCTAAACAATTTTTTTTTAAATCTAATTGCTTCAATTTGGAGAAAGTTTTTAGACAAAAATTCATTACATTGCCACAGTCACCCCTTAATCTCTGTGGGATTTTGTGTATTTAACAACAAATTGGTTTATTAGAGAGGCTAATACAAAGCTGTTAGTTAATGTGTTCCCATAACTACCACTTTGAATGTACTACTTGCTCTTACAAAGGATGCATGTGTTTGCTTTCATAGCCTGCTCCACTGATCTTTCACGAGTTGCCGCTGCAAACCAAATTCTTTAACCCTTTCTTTCCCGAACTATTTCACTCGATCGTGTGCACCTGTTCATCGAATGGACAACACACGCACTCAAAGGCAAATGCATAATATAAAACTACTAGTGCCATCTATACAATAGATAAAATTTTCGTACATGCACCTTTTTCATATAGAACGTGAAGGTACCCCATAAAATTATTTATGTTGTGATGCCATATGGCATCACAAGGAAAGAAAGGTTTAATCAAATTTTAAAAACCGAATCATACATTACAAAAGTTTAAAGATTAAAAATAAAGTAAACTTAATCATATCAATACCTTCAAACAGACTTACCCAACGAGGCACCGAATATATGCACCCTGTCGAGTTTCAGATGATCGAGCAACTTTCTGAAACCCTCGCACCAGTCTTTCATGTTCCAGTAAACAGGTGGTGAAATAGATATCACCCGGACACCTTTTGCAGATAAGGCTAGTGCCTGTTTAAAGAAAATATCAGCTGTTCCTGATACAGGAGGCAGACATACCAGAGGACAATTCACTTCCTTTGGCCCACAATCGTAAATATGCCACTCCTACAAAACACTATTTTTACAATGAGCACAGCACTACTAAAACTATTTTGCATCAAATGACTGTAACTGTGTTTTTGATTATCAACAAACAATTACCCTAAAGTTACCACTGTCAAGGATAAGCGTCTTTAAAGGCACACTGCTCCTGAAACTAAGGTACTCCTGGGACTTCGACAGCCTGCTCGTGGAGCTCATCTTGCGATGTATCAGATTCGAGCGTTGATCTGTACAATTGAATCATGGAATGAAGAAGCAGGAGATAACCCGACGTTATCACAGGAATGACACAGTTTGTGTTTTGATAAGGAAGAGAAATAATCATGTAATTAGCAAATTGGAAAAGAATTAAAATTGCTAAATAACATCCGTCGACATGTCTGAGGTTTTCTTTACGTGAGCCTGGCACGGCGTACCGATATCAATAAAAATCGTTATCACTTGAGAGGCAACAACATTTAAATGATATTTTAAACATCACACATGCACATTGTAACCACGAGTCCGCTGAAGTTGGCGCTGGAAACGCGGCGTTGTCAGGTTTCACTTATTTACCTTCAAACGGAGGGAATCCCCTTAATCACAAAGTTAATTATAAAAAATGTTTGCCACTCACTCCAAAACAATTATGAGTGTACGATTATAATATACATTTTTACAGTATGTATCCTAGGCCATAGGATTTTACATGCTATAAATTATATATTGTGTTAATGTGTTTTATCATATAATTTTAAAGCAAATTTTAGTTAGCAATAAATCAATTATTTTTCTACATTATGCGCAAGTTTAATAAGAGGGTATATATTATGACATCTCCCTTGATAAAAACTTGAAACTTTTATAAAAATAAACATTTATCGGAGGTCAAATACACATTTTGGTCGCCCATGCCATCTAATTTCGGAATACTAACGCAGCAATGGTAAATATTATAGTAACAGGATTTGTAAAGTTAATAAACAAATAAATAAGACACGTATGTCGGCACACGCGGCTAGATATACCGGAGTGCGTAAAACACGGCTCCCGTGCCTGACGTCCTATACGCACGGAAATCCGAGACACGCCGTACGTGTCTCACGGCGATTCACGACGCCAGTCGTCACTGCAACCTCTACTTATCTGTATTGCCACCTCTGCTAACTCGGGCTTACCATGAGTCACCCAGCAAGCAGTCACTGCCAGCTACTTCTTTTGGTATAACAAGGGCGACAATTACTAATTCAATTGGGTCTTACAGGCAAACCATTGTGGAGTCGCCTGGGTCACAAAAATGGAGAGCGGAATCAGGACAGCGGGAACAAAGGAGAAGTAACCGTGGAAACGAAGGAAAAAACATTAATAAACAAAAAAAAGTGTACGGACATTAGCATAATAAAAACTTGGTCCTTTATAAATATCTAAAACGGAGTTCTTCTTTTTAACGCATGACTACACCTTTGCGCTAAACTATTTTCCTCTTCTAAATGTTTTGATGTGAATATGTCTGACAATCGTTCAGCAAACAAGTCTGCTTTTTCCTTATTGTCTCTAGCTCACGCTCTCATATATCTTCTGTTTGGAGGTGATGGTCTTTCTGGTGGCTTTCCCGACAGAATAGTTTGTCGCTTTCTCTGTTGGAACAAGGTTTTGTAGGTATGAGTTTAAAGAAATTCAAAAAACGAAATATAGCCTGAATATATAAATATTCAACCTGTTCGTAACTCTGCAAGCAAAATTAAGTCTTACTAAGACTATAAACAAATAACTTATTGAAACAACTACTTCCCTGGCTGATGCCACGCCGGATATTGAATGATACAAAAGAAATTTGCATGTTATTACTAGTACTACTAGTGAAATAACATTGGTTTAAGATCCCTTATTTCTACCCACAGGACTAACTTGAAAAATGAAACTAAATTGAATTTGAAAACTTTAAATTATAAAACTGAACCCAAAAGTATGTAAAAATTAAGTAAATAGCCATCTGCAGACGCGTTTCGAGATTTATCTCTCATCAGTGCAGCTTCGCATTTAAATTGAATGTTAAAGAATAAAATACACTTACGTGAAGGTGACCGTGACCGTGAAGGAGTCGTAAACAAATGAGGAGATTATAGAAGGGTTGGACTGATTTTATACCTGAATTTAGGTGATTAGTGAAAGTACAGATGTGAAGAAATAAATGATCTTGTTTTCAGTTGGAAAACCGAATACTCGATTTAAATAATAAATAAAATAGAAACTACCTTACTTATTGCAGAGAGTATTAAATAAATTCAAAAAACGAAATATAGCCTGAATATATAAATATTCAACCTGTTCGTAACTCTGCAAGCAAAATTAAGTCTTACTAAGACTATAAACAAATAACTTATTGAAACAACTACTTCCCTGGCTGATGCCACGCCGGATATTGAATGATACAAAAGAAATTTGCATGTTATTACTAGTACTACTAGTGAAATAACATTGGTTTAAGATCCCTTACAGGTTGAATATTTATATATTCAGGCTATATTTCGTTTTTTGAATTTATTTAATACTCTCTGCAATAAGTAAGGTAGTTTCTATTTTATTTATTATTTAAATCGAGTATTCGGTTTTCCAACTGAAAACAAGATCATTTATTTCTTCACATCTGTACTTTCACTAATCACCTAAATTCAGGTATAAAATCAGTCCAACCCTTCTATAATCTCCTCATTTGTTTACGACTCCTTCACGGTCACGGTCACCTTCACGTAAGTGTATTTTATTCTTTAACATTCAATTTAAATGCGAAGCTGCACTGATGAGAGATAAATCTCGAAACGCGTCTGCAGATGGCTATTTACTTAATTTTTACATACTTTTGGGTTCAGTTTTATAATTTAAAGTTTTCAAATTCAATTTAGTTTCATTTTTCAAGTTAGTCCTGTGGGTAGAAATAAGGGATCTTAAACCAATGTTATTTCACTAGTAGTACTAGTAATAACATGCAAATTTCTTTTGTATCATTCAATATCCGGCGTGGCATCAGCCAGGGAAGTAGTTGTTTCAATAAGTTATTTGTTTATAGTCTTAGTAAGACTTAATTTTGCTTGCAGAGTTACGAACAGGTTGAATATTTATATATTCAGGCTATATTTCGTTTTTTGAATTTATTTAATACTCTCTGCAATAAGTAAGGTAGTTTCTATTTTATTTATGAGTTTAAAGATTATTCCAGTTTTCTCTCCTCACGTCAGCTTCCAAGTTGTATTGTTTAAGATAAACTTATCCAATTGTTGTAAGCTGCTATTTGAAGTACTTTGGTACAGTTTGTAGCTTCCTCTCAAAGTTCTACTCGATTTGATGTTCTGCAGTTCAATTCTGAATATTTATGCAGTATTTTTTCAAGAAGGGTCTCAATTTTTTAATCTCAAAAACCAATACAGGAATTAACATGACACTTTAAATATTAGGTAAATAAATTTGAGACTTCCTCACATGCTGCAGATGCATTAAATAAATGTAATCAAGACGAAAAATAGCCTGAATATATGAATATTCAACCTGTTCGTGACTGCAAAATTAAGTCTTACTAAGACTATATCAAATAACTTATTGTAATAGTTCTATCATTCAATATCCGGCATGGCACTAGCCAGTGAAGTAGTTGTTTCAATAAGTTATTTGTTTGTAGTCAAGTAAGACTTAATTTTGCAGTCACGAACAGGTTGAATATTTATATATTCAGCTTCATTACATTTAAACATAAGCCTTATTTGACAATCCGAGCAGTTTTTAAATTTCATACGCCGGAAGTGGGTGTTTACCATAACTATTCCTTGTTTTTTCCAATAACTTGTCACATATGAACAATATTACAGAAACAATAAAACAAATATTGAAGGTAAAGAAATGGACATCTTTTGTTTAAAAATTTTTTTCATTATAATTGTTAAACTGAATTGAAAATTTTTGGTCCACAATTATGAAATCATAATAACATGATAGCCACATAACCATTTTTTGATGGTTTGTACTGGAACCTACTTATTTTACAGTATTTTTGAATCATAACTTTAGATGTAAAATAATAGAAATGATAGAGAAGTCGAATAGATTTTTCTGGTTGTTAAATTCAAGTTTCTTTACAATACAATACAAAACACCCAATAAGTATATTATATTAATTACTCATACATTAGAAAACAATGTAATAAGCAGAGCCTTTACATGTACCAATAATAAAAACTAAAGAGGACCAACAATTAAAACATAAGCATGCATGAGGTCATTAATATCATTAATTACATAATTAAATTCAAGAAATCCATAAACTTCCTTCTCACATCAATCATAAACATATATGGTAAAATTACGATCTTATCAGACGCCTGCATGGGCCGGGCCGCATTTTGCCAACTCCGGGCCGGGCTTTCCGATGGACAATTTAACCCGGGCCGCGCTTGGATAAATTTAATTTGATTATAATTTGGAAAGCAACAACTGAATTAAAAAAAAATGTTATTAACATGAATTCAATGTATTTTAGGAATTTTAAGGAGTCATGGGTCGAGTAATTTTATTTATTCAATTCTAAATTTTTCGGGGCCGGGCCGGGTTTTGAATATTCAGCTCCGGGGCCGGGCCCGCAATGCATTTTCGTTTCATCGGGCTGGGCCGGGTTTTAAATTTTCAGTCGGGCCGGGCTTTCAAAAACCCGCTTCTGCAGGGCTCTGGACCTTATCACATGCAATGATTTATTATCCAGTAATAAAAATAAGGCTGTATTTTTAAAAACTCATTTCAAAAATGACAAGAAAAACTGGGAAGAAAAAATAATACACCATTTATTTACGTACGTATAAATATTTGAAAAATGTATTTCCAAACCATAAAATATAAATTGTACTTACAGCACATAACAATAAAATAAAATTGCCCTAATAGTTACAAACATGTACACAATCGATATCAAATTTACACCAGACTAAAAACCACATGATAATTAATTAAAATCCTAACCAGAAAATAAGTAAAACATTTACGCCCGTCTTCTGCCAATCCGGTGCATGATCAAGTTGGCCAGGAAAGGCCAAACTACAACAAATATCAAGAGGCTAGTCGGCACACCGAAAAGCCCCCGCCTTTTCTTCACCGCCACCGACGTCGACCTACTCTTCTCCAAGCTATTCACCTTCCCTGATAATCTCTCAATGTCAGCCTTCAAATTTTGCACAGTCACAGCTATTTCATTTGTAATATCAACTGCTTCGTGTTGCGGTGTGTTTCTCACTTTTGACCTGGCTTTGTGGCCTCCACCTCTCATTCTCCCGTCCTCTGGAATGCTTCCGTTGGGAAGCCATTTTTTTGGTTCCAATGACTGGAAATGATTATAAATGAGAATTACGTCAGGTGTTGATAAATTAGGATTAGTACTTCAATTGTGTCAACGTATTCCCCATCACTGTGGTCCGTGGAATCTTCATCAGCCGGAGAAACAGAGCGGCTGGAGCTTATTTGTGAAATAAAACGATTCGGCGACGCATCTCTAGAGGCTATATACATTAATATATATAATTTCACATTAGAAAATTGAATTCAAATGATGAAAATTGATGTATTTACCTAATGGTGAATTTGGTTGTGACCGTACCCTCTCGATCACATCACCGACTACCAACTGTAGGTCCTCCAGTTTCAGATTATCAAGCTCATCACTGGGAGCATCGAGGAAACTGGCCACTTTATCCGAATAACTCATGGTCTCTACTATTCTGCAAGAATACACAAGATTAGATTTTTTCCTGTTCCTACTTCAAATGTGAAAACTAGAATGTGGATTATAAGCATTACCTTTTCTTACCATTTTTTTAAATACAATATTATCTTTATTTAGCAAAATTGCCATGCAATATAACAAAATATTTATAAGGTGCGAGCCACAGAATTTTGATGCTGAGTTGACCATGCTTGAGAGAGAGAGAGAGGGAGAAACATAGCAGTCATGTCTGAATTAATTCATTTTTTTTAAATCTAATTCAATTGAACTAATTAAAGTCTCATAACGTAATAATATGCGACATACCTCATTTATCTCACAGCCAACTCTGAAACAAAATTTTGTGGCTCACACAATGCACAAAAATAATTCTTATTCATCAAGTCTAAACTACTAATGCAGATTAATGATAATATTAATGGGAGAACTATAACTGGAGTTAAGAAATCTAAAGATCTTGGTTATATTTTGATAATCAATTTACATTTAACAATCACATTATGGAAATATCAAAGGAATGTTTTCGGTTAAAGGTGTTTGGAATACTTATACTCCAATAGTAATTTCCGTTTCCCCATCAGCAACTAACTACACTGATGAGACCTGAAAGGCCAAAACCAGTCTGTAGGTGATGGGGAAACATCATTATTGTTATATTTGCCACCGTTGGCATTCCCATATCTGTAGGTGGTTAGGCCACTTGTGGGTAGGATTTAGTACAACATTCAGGCAATAGATTCCGCCACTTTGGTGTTTCTACCGGAATAAGCCTGGATTTTATAGTATGTAATTGCGAAATGGTTTACATCTATTTATATTCTAAAACAATATTTAATACCTATGATGCAGCTAAACTTATGTATCGCTGTTATCTAGCCTCTCATGTATGCAAACACCTGAATTTATTGGAGAGTGTATCAGATAATAAATTATACAAAATGCTCAAAATGCTGATTGTTATTGAATGAAATAATTTCTAAACTGGTTGGACCTACTAGAGATGGCCAAAGCTGTACTTTTGAATCACGTTGCTACCTGTGATTGCTACTTTTTAATATCAGTGATTTTAGTTAGTAATCATCGTAACACCTTGTTAATGGTTTCACAAAAATTATTCAGTTATTTTTATTATCTCATAATATTCATCCACCTAAACATATAAAATAGTGTTCCTTTTGATATTTTGGGTACATTGTCTGCTATGCCAAATAAACATATGGCTGGCCTTGATTCAGTTCAAACTTCGAGAAGCATTTGGAGATTAACCTTATTATAGAATGGTTGTAAATTTGGAAAGTTTCAGTTTTATGGCAGTTTATTTTTTTTCGTCTCATGAAATTCGTAATTTTTAAATTAATGTTAGTGTTGTTCTCGTATGCTTATATAAAACCTTATAGGAGGGGTGCTTACAGGTTCCTATTAAATCTTGAAGTAGAATGTATTTTAAGTATATTTGGAAAGTTTCAGAGTACCAATTTTTTTTATCATTTCATGAAAGTGGCAATTTTATAATTGGCTAAATGCTGTTTTCTTGCAATCATTTCAAAAGTTATAAAAGGGATTATTTGATAGTTTTCCTGAATCTTAAATTTGTGCTGTTTAGGTTTGTAGGACCTTTTTTTATTTTTAATGGCTCCCAAAGATGTGTGCAATTTTAAAATTAATACCAATTTTATTTTTGTACGATTAATTTGAACTCTAAAGAACGGGTGTTTTTAGATTCCTACTTTATCTTATTACAACATACTTTAGATGAGTTAAGAAAGTTTCAGTGTTTTTATATTATCTAGTTAAAATTCGTAGTTTTAAAATTAGCATAAGCATTGTTCTTGTGTGTTTAGTTCAAAAACCATAGAAGGGATGTTTTCTTATTCTGACTAAATCTTAGAGTAAGTATGTTTGGAAAGTTTCAAATATGTAGCAAATGTTTCTCTATTCTGAAAACACACACCTTAGAATGACGGTTTGCTTCATTCTTAGATTATTTTAAAATCTACTCAAGAAGCATATGGAAGTTTTTTTGTAGAATCCTAAAGTAGAATATATTTTGAGTAAATTTGAAAAGTTTCAAGTATGTGACAATTAAATTAACTTGAGACAACCTCACTTATTGCAGATTTATTAAATACAAATAATAAATAAGTTATTTGTTTGTAGTCTTAGTAAGACAATGTTGCAGTCACGAGCAGGCTGAATATTCATATATTCAGGCTATTTTTCATCTTTATTATTTGTATGTGACAATTGTTTTTCCATTGTTGTTTTGCTTCCGAAAAGGCACATGCTCATTATGACGATTTATTTCAAAATTAGTGAAGAAGCATTTCTAGAGTTTTGCAGAATTGTAAATTGGAAGGTAGTTAGTGAATTTTAAAAATTTCAAGAATATGGTAAATGTTTTTCTACGTCTGCTTTGCCTCTGAAAAAGCTCATCTTCAGAATAACGATTTGGTTTGTTCCGGGGGAGTTATTTGAAGCATTTGAAGATTTTTTTTGAAAAATTGTAAAGTGGAATAGATTCTGAGTCATTTTGGAAGGTTTCAAGTACGTGATATTTGTCTTTCTATTTTTGTTTTGCCTCTAAAAAGCCCTTTTTTAGAGTGATGACTTGCTCTGTTCTCAAAGGATAATTTTTAAATAAAATAATTAACACCTACGAGAATTTGGAGACTTTTGCAAAATCGTTCAGTTGAAATGCATGAAATTTGTAATTTAACAATTGGTATAACTGGTTTTGAAGTATTATTTCAAAATTTACATAATGAGATGTTTAGATATTCACACTGAATCTTAAAGTAAAATGAATTTTAAGCAAATTTGGGAAGTTTAGTATTTGTAGCAATTGTTTTTATATTTCTTTTCAGTTCATGAAAACCATAATTTGAACATGAGCATAGTAGCGATCATGTTATAACTAACAATCCCTGTCCAATTAGCAATCACAGTTTGTGCAACAGTTAAAATTTTAAATAACAATCACGGTTTAACAATTAGTAATTACAGTCACAGTGAAACTCGCCCATTAGAAACAGTAACAACCTCTGATTTCTCAATCTGTGAAAAATCACAGGTACGTGAAATATCGCCCATCCCTAATACTCACACAATCCTATTCTATTTGAGACACCCTGTATATTTGTTGACTACCGATTATAAAATGAGGTCACTGTTTTTGTTCATATCTGACACATTTCCGATTATTATATACAGGGTGTTTTAAATTCGAGGCTCACCATGGGGATCTCGCTTATTAGAAGAGATATAGGATATGCTTAAATTCGGCACTTTTGCAGAATTTTATGCTGATTAATAATCCGTTGAAAAAAATTAATTAAAACATTTTGTTTTCGAGTTATGTTAAAAAAGAAAACCCGATTTTCTTGTTTTCTTTATATCATCGTTATTTGAGGTGACATTTAAAAACGGAAAAGACTTTCTTATAGCACTTTTTTTATTATCTAATAGTTGGCATAAGATTTTTCTTTGCAACATGTTTCGTTTTTTTTTAACCATCATCAACTTTCATATTTCTTATGGACGCCATATTTATTTTTTATCACATCTGAATGCTCAATTTTTTGTGATGACAACAAAATAACACAATGTATATTAAATTTCATAAATGAACAAATAATCGTTTAAAACACTTTTATTGACACTCTATGTAGCACTTACTAAAAATCACACGTGCCATGAAATTTAAAACAATTAGAAATCCGTATAACTCTTTGTTTTTTTTTTTTTTTTAAAGGAAGGATGGTTGATGGGATTTCGGGTTAAGGAGAGTGAATGATATTAGGGAAATTGGCGTAAGCTACTTGGCTATTCTGCCACAACCGATTCTTTGTAATAAATTCATTTGATAATGAATGGGACATACACTAGACATCCATGGACCCGCACGGCCACTTCTTCACTCCGAAAAAGTGACCGCACGGATGGGATTCGAATCCACGACCACGAGGCCCAGAAGCAGGAACGCTACCCACTAGGCCACCGCGGCCCCCCTAACTCTTTGTTAAACATTATAATTCTTTATGAATAAAAATTACGTTCGATAATTTAGAAAAGCAAGATATTTCTAATTCAGTAAATGGAAATACATTGGCTAGTCAAAAATATTTTACTGTGAATATCCCACTAGTATTTTGCTTATTATTTTGAAATTATGTTTATTATTAAGTTTCAAGGCTTTATTTTTTTATTGACCTTATTTGTAATAAAAGATAACGCACATCACTGATTTTACGATATTTTGTTTCTCCTATTAGACGACGCATTTTTTAATTTTAAAATTCCTTAAGATTAAAAAAAAATACATTTACAGCGCCATCTATCACGAATTTCATTTGGTGCCAGAAATAAATTTAATTGAATAAACGTCATATTTACACTTTTGCCGATTATAACACCATCTGTCGCTAATCGAAAAAAATGTTCACATAAAAACCTAATATTTTTAGCATAGAATCCAAATCTACAATAAAAAAATAGGGGTTCCTATTTTAGATTGCAAGTTCCCCCCTCTTCGCACCAAGGGGGTGGGAGGTCACATTTCGTTCCACATGATAGAGATCAAAACATTTTTTAAAAAGACACAAGATTTTTTATTTTAAATAGAGATTTTGAAATTTCATTTTATTATTCCAGTAACCCTTTCAAAATAGGTATTATATTTCTGATTTAAACCGTATAATTATTGATTATCTTAATTGCCATCATAATCCATTTCTTTATTCTGTTCTTAATTACTGAAAATTTGTATTCTGTTTTAAAGACACTCGTTGTTTTTAATGTAATGACGCTTGGTTCTATTATCTTATATCCTTAAACATTGATTTTTTTTTTTTTTTTTTTTTTTTTTATTTTTTAAAAGGAAGGACGTGGATGGAACTGCGGGGTCAAGGAGAGTGAATGATTAGGGAATTTTGGCGTCGGCTACTAGGCCATCTGCCACCACCATTGTTTTTAATAAATTCGAAATTAAATGAATAAATGAATAATGATACAAACACAACGACCATGGTCCCGAGCGAATATTCCGAGGCCCCGAAATCTTTCGCCCGAGCTGGGATTCGAACCCACACGGCACGCGGTGCAACCGACACAAGCGCTCGCCTGTACCCTTAAACATTGAACTTTTTATATTTTAAATATTTCAATAGTATACATTTTTATCTATTATGTTCATTTTATGCTAAACATTTATTGATAATTATTATTATCTAATAGTACTATAATTACATAATATGTTAGTTACTAATCAACAAACTATTTATCAAAAATATCATCAATTAGTTACGAATCAACAAACGTTAATAAAAAAACAAGCAAATTTTGAGGTTATTATTTTTATATTCCGGTAATAATTTATTGATTTGTTTTACATAGCATCAGCACCGTTGATGATACAATAAAGCTTCGAATATAACTCAAATATTTGTGATTTATAATAATCTCAGACCTTTTTTTAGGTTAATTTAATATTCTTATTGTAGTGGATCATATTTGTATTATTATATGACACATGTGAACAAATAAAATTATTGTTGTTATTATTAACTGCAATTAATTCAAAACCAATTTTGTGTCACATTTCAGTGCCAACAATTTAGTTTTGTCTATGAGACATTTAAATTATATATTCTGGTGGCCACCATATGCTTTCTAATATTTATTAGTCACTTCAATAATTTTAATTGAAATATACCAAGTAAACACCTTCGACATATAAGTGGGTTAGCGTAATTATTTTGAATATTATGGGATATTTAACCCCAATCATGTTTTAATGATCCACTTATGAAGCATTATAAATCAAATTGAAGAAAGCAGGTTTTAATTTGCTTTCGAAATATTATAGGTCACCAGACACATACATATAAATAGTCTCAATCTGACTGTGTTGCGTTAAAAACTAGAGATATTTTCATGGTCATCGGTAGTTTCTCAATAAGCCTAAGCAATTGTAAATAATATTGAATGTAAAACAAGTTCAGTTGGAAATCACTGCATTAAAAAATAAACATTATACCATATTCCCTATAAAAAAAAAACGCACCACATGCACAATTACAATTTAGTATCAAAAAAATTGGTAGACCATACAACCAACCCATCAATTGAATTTTATATACAGATTGTTTTTTTATCATGAGGATTTCTCTTATTGTCAGAGTTAGAGTGTTGGTTAAATGGGGCCAAATATTCCTTAGGTAAAGTTATATCGACCATCATTAACAAATATTGTAGAATTAATATATACTGAAGGAAAAAAAAATGAAACACTTGAAATTCGTGAAATTTCGACCATTTTCAAACCGCCATAACTCGACGTATTTTCAATCGATTTTGATGACTCTTTGAGGGCGAAAAACTTTGAAGTGTCTTCTTTAAAGTCATGCACGTGAACTTAAGCGTAACCCCCTCCGCCCCCCTGTGAAAAAAAAAGTTTTTTCAGGAAACCATGTCCAACTTTGACGATGTCTATGGAGTTGGAAAATTTTTGGTGGATATAAAGGCATTAAAATTGGTTTAATTCCCTATGCAAGACTCAAAGAAAAAAGTTCCTACGACGATTTGGTACCATGTTATGGGTGTTTGAAAAAAACGTGCATTTTGAGGTTTTTCACGCATAACTCAGTGACTTTTCAACCAAATTTGATGATTATTTCGGGAAAAAATCCCATTTTGGCTCTACTTTAAGGGGGAAACTCAGATTGGAATGATCCCTTTTCGAACCCTTTAACCCCCGGACAAAAAAATTGTTTTTGGGCAAAAAAACGTCCTACTTTGGCAACGTGTACCGAGTTGGAAAAAATGTGTCGACTCGATCCATCAAAAGGGCATTGAAATGTGTTCAATTACCTGTGCTTTACTTTTTTTAATAAGAATGTAGTGGTGTATTCAGTTTTTTTTTTTTTATAATCATATTTGAGCTGGTCATCTTCATTTTTCTTAGATTTGGCTAGGACACCGGTAAACAATTTTTTTTCTTTGCAAAAAAGTGTAACATGTTATACCTTAGACCGGAGGTGCGCAAACAGTGGAGAGGTCACTGGAAAATATTTGTGGGTTGGTTATTTGACAATAAAAATACAAGGCCTTTCTTCAAGTATCAGGTAGAGGTAAAATAGTGAAATGAAATTATATTGTTGAGGATGGGACTTGCATTCGGATTTTCCTGTTTTTCTTCAACAATTTTTGAAAAAATAGTAATGTGGTCATCATGTAACAATCTCCAACCTGAGTTTTGTGATAATTTTTACATTTATCAATTTTTTTCAAAGACCAGTGCGTTTTCGCAAAATATGTATTGTTTATAAGTTATTCATTAAAGCATGCTCTGCAATAATTGTTAATGTGTCACACTTCGGTGCTTATCATAATTATTAACCAAAAATATTAAAATTATTCAGCTTTTTTGAAATATTTTTTAACAAAAAATGTTCGAAGTTTATTCATCTTTAAGATTTGTTAAAGTATTTTCTAATATTCATTTATTTATTTAATCTTACTCCTTATTTATCTTTCGGTGTAATATTTAAATATTAAAAAAAAAACAAGAAACGATTATGGTAAGATCTATTTCAGGTGCACAAAATTTCACCAAAAGGTTTTCGGTTGTTTGAATTGTTAAAGGTAGTAAATATTTGGTAGTTTTTGAGTTACAGACACAAAGACATTTTTCATAAATGGTCGATATCATCTCGAGAGACCTCAAAATAGAAATTTCTGTTGAAATTTCACATTCGAAAAATATCACGATTATAATACTTTCTCGAACTTAGTACGGAGAAAGTAAAAATAAGAGTAGGACAAAAACATGGCAAAACTATATCGAAAAATGTAAAATGCTAATTTTCGCACCCAGCCCCCTAAATTGGCTACAAAAATAATTCTTTTCATTTAAAAAAATTACGAATTTTTGAAAAAAAATCAAAAGTTGAAATAACAATTGATATTTGAAATTAAAAATTCAATCAAATATCTGATAGTTAAGTAATTCGTTAAACATAATATAATAATAAAGTAAATTAATTCTAGTTACATAACACATTAAAATAAATGAAATCAAAATGTGCACCGATTAAAACTAAAACTAAAATCGTTTCTCACAGAATAGTATATTCTGTAACAAGGTTAGAATGGAAATTCGATGCGAGTGGAATATTTCGAGCGCGAGCCGTGAGGCGAGCGCGAGGAACCACGAGCATCTGAATTTCCATTCTTACCGAGTATCAGACTATACTTTCTCTTCGACCAGATCAAATAGACTAATAAAATAATGAATACAAAGAACTTACGTTTCATCACGTTTGTGGTTATGTTTATAGTATTTTGACAATTATGATATCCAAGGCTAATTGTTTTATTCGAAACGATGTGAGAATATTCATTCTATCCCTTGTTATGGAATGAATTACATGCAAAACGCATAAGCGCATAGTGTTTTGTTCCATAACAAGAGTGAGAATGTGTACGTTCTATATTCAAAATTGATTTCAGAATGCTTAAATTCTATGGTGGTCGTGGAGAAAAGTGTTTTTATGATCTCTCTGAATACTACTCGACATACCGGGTGACCCAGGGATCTGTAAAAGCTCCATAACTTATTTGCAATTTGAGATATTGACTTTTATTTTTCATAAACTGGTACCCACACACATTCTACATATTTTAAAAATATGTATGTTTTTGTACAGGGTATCCCAGTATAAATAACAGAAAAAAGTTATGCTTTTTTAAATGGAACACCCCATATTTTATGCTTTATTTTTAGCATTCTTAAGAAGCTAATAAAAATAGTATAAGATACTATGGGTCCATTATGGATGGTTGGTTAATTGGGCAAATTTGTGGCAAAACGTGTACACATTGAAAAAATTGCAGAAGCGTTCCTGGCAAAGATAGCGTCATTTTTTATGCACTAGAGAATTTTTCACATCATGAAGAATAATACACATTGGCTTTGGTTCTTTTTTGTTTATACTGCTATACAGGGTGTCAACATACGCAAAACAATGGATAACTATTTTTTTCTAATGGAACACTCTATACAGGGTGTATTTGAAATAACGAACAGGCTCGTAACCACAAAGAGATTATATTATTTTTAAACAATATTCGCAATTATTTTGTTTATAACTGTAACAAAAAGCCCACAATTAATTATTAAAGTTAATGAGTGAAAATATGCAACATGTTTGGGGGCAGTGGTAATGTGACCTAATTTTTAAACGGCATCGGCTTTAGATATCGAATTACAACAAGCGCGTAGGAAATATCTGAGTGCTCTTTAAGCGTCAATGAACTTGAGGACTGTTTATCTTTTACAAAAAAAAAAACACTTCAAATTTCGGAGAAGCAAGAAATCGTATCTCGCATTTTAAATAAACGAACACACATTCCATGCAGACCTAATTAAATGAGAAAAGCATTGGTTCTCAAAGGTTTAAAAAATCTCGAAAAATTGGGAAAATTAAAAAAAAAAAATTCGAATAAATTTTGACAGAAATGGGTTCACAAATATTTTGTGTATGTGCCCTTAAATGCCTGTTCGTTATTTCAAATACACCCTGTATATGTTGCCACCAATGCATGGCATTTTTGATAAGCTTTCCAATGATATACAGTTTCTATAATGAAATATAAAGGACTCTTGAGATTTATACAAAAAAACATTTTTCTTGTCACCTTCTGCTGATTTTTTTGATTTTCAGCCAAAACTATGCATTATCTAGAAAAATTATAAGACATCAAAGTTGTAGAGCGGAAAATTTCCGATCGATATAGGTCTTTCGACTTTTCAAATAATGTGTGCATTGCCAGCCAGAGCTTATCCTGAGTTTTAAATTTCTTAGGGACTAAACTTTGATAGAGAGATTCAAGCAACTTTGACTACATTATTATTGCAACCAACTTGTAACTTGTAACTTGTGTAATACTGCAATATCACCAATGAAGATTATTATTATTTGAATTAAAACCCACTAAAACAAAATATATACAACTTAAAAAAATTACCTAAAATTAAAACAAAAACCTTAAAATTACAAGCCAAAACATTCAATTTAGGTTGCAAAAAAGAAGGGTAAAAATAAAAATGTAAACCAAAAAACTAGACAATAATAGCAAAAAAAAAACAAAAATTCACTCACAAAAATCAATAATTTAGGTTAAAAGCCGAGAATTTAGACAAAAAATCGAAAACTTACCAATCAAAAAAATTGAAATTACAGGGCAAAGATCTAAAATATAGGCCAAAATCAAATTCACATAATACATTAAGAAATTAAGTAATTGGTTAAAATAAGTCCTTACAACTATATTTTTCTGATTAAATCTCAAATTTTAACTTAAAACTACAAATCAACGCCTAAATTAAAATCCAAAATATAAATTAAGTAAATAACCTAAAACAAAAACCTAGTATAAAATACAGGCCAAAAAAATTAAAAAATCGGGTCTAAGTAAACAAAATGTAGATTGCAAAATCTAAAATACTGTTCTTTAACCCTTTGGGTCCCAGATTGCGAATGGGCCCAACAAAAAAATCTCAATAGCGCGTTCGCGCTGGTTGGGACTCGAAGGGTTAAATAAAAACTCGCCAATACTGGCCAAAAAGTTTCTCATGAAATTGAATACTTCAGGTTACAAAATCTGAGATACAGGCGGCCAAAAAATTGAAAATTCAGACCAAAAATCAAAAACTTAGACCTAAAATTTGGAACAAAGAAGTTGAAAATACATGCCAAACATCTAAATTATAGGCCAAAATTAAAAATCCAGGTCTAAAAATAAAATATTCAGGCCAAAAAATAAAAAAAATTGTGTAGTTGGTTAGAATAATTCCCTTAAGACTATATTTTTCTAAGTAAATGTCAAATTTTAATAAAAAAAAGAACGGCTAAATTAAAATCAAAAATATAAAATTAGGTAAATAATCTAAAATCATGTAGAAAATACAGGCTGAAAATATTAAAAAGTCTGAATATAAACAATGTAGGTTGCAAAATCTAAAATACAATTCTTTAAATAAAAAACTCGAAAACATCAGTAAAAAAAATAAAAAAGCCGCGCATAAAAATCAATGTTGAACAATCGTTCAAAAGTTTTATGCAACCGGCCATTAGGCCGCAATAAAGAATGTTCAGGCCAAAAATCAAACATTTAGACCAAAAAAATTGAAAATACAGGCCAAAGATCTAAAATATTGGAAAAATAAAGAATATTCAGGCCAAAAATCAAACATTTAGACCAAAAAAAAATCGAAAATACACATCTAAAAAAATTAATAATCCAGGCCTAACAATAAAAATAATGATGGTCATTATGTTACTGATATTTATATTGCAGAATCGGATGATACTGGCATTTGGAATGTTAAAATTAGGAAAATTGAAAATGAATATTTACTGGTCACTTTTTCGGAGTGAAGAAGTGGCCGTGGGGGTCCATGGATGTCTAGTGTATGTCCCATTCATTATCAAATGAATTTATTACAAAGAATCGGTTGTGGCAGAATAGCCAAGTAGCTTACGCCAATATCCCTAATATCATTCACTCTCCTTAACCCGAAATCCCATCAAACATCCTTCCTTTTTTACTAAAAAAAAAAAAAAAAAAATATTTACTGCCAGTTTACTTAAAATCTAATGTTATTTTGAAAACAATGCTGTTCAATTCAGCATTCTGTACAATTATTATTCAAAACAAGTTTGATGCAACAGATATTTCATAATTATAGACATAATCAAAAAAACAATGTTTATACCCCCACAAAAAAAGTCGTTTGGAGATAAATCAGGTGACCATGGTGGCCAAGGTATTAAAATTACTCACTCCGCTAGTATTGTCAAAATTATGGACAATATTAAAAATTGTTCCGATGGATGGAAGGTGTCTGCTCGGACACCGAAAAAAAAAATCTGTAACACCTCGAGTACTCTTATACCAATTAATTATTTGTATTCTTTCTTTGGTGACGTAATACAATTTTATTAATAACACAATTTTGACAATTAAATAAAACTGAGTAAGTATGGTTGCCTACCTATTAATGTGTTGAGGTGATTGTTCTATGATTAAACATAGGTGTTGGTGATCATATGTTCAGAGTTAAAATAAAAGCCCTGTATATAGCATATACAGTGCCACCTAAAGTATGGAATATATTTTATAAAGCCGAAACAAAATATTTTTGGAAAAAAACCTCGAACAGGTCAATTTTCTTTAATAAAAATACACATTTTTCCATAAAAGTCGATTTTCGGTCGTCGTTTGTTTTTGAGTAATGATGTCATCCATTTTGTTTTTAAATGGCAACTCCCTATTTTTGTTCTTGATTTTGAAAGATCTTTTCATTGTCGAACTGGATTACGCCAAACGAATCTTACTGTTACACAGTGAACAATTTTCATGTAGCAAACTATTATAGCAGACAGGTCGCAAAAAATGGGGGTTCCTTGATAATGGTGCGAAAGGGTTTGGAGTATGCCAGTTTGAGTTTCCTTAACGAAATATCTATAGAACTAACGTGTGAAATGTCTGGTATAGTGCTAAATAAAATGAACACCATTGCCATTGCTCTTTATAGGTCTCCAAATGGCAATTACTCTGACTTTCTTAACATTCTAGAAAATATGCTTGAACGTTTAAACATGTCGTCAAAGATCGTGTACGTGTGTGGGGATTTCAATGTATCTTTCAATTCAACCGACAACAAAGCGATCCAACTTTGTAATCTTTTTGCTTGTTACGGACTGTATACAACCACAACTGAGGCCACGAGACAAGGATCATGTTTGGATAATATATTTTCAAACAAGCATGGAAACATTAATAGAAACAAAGCAAAGGTTATAAACATTGGAGTTTCAGATCATTTTGGTTTATGCATTGAAATTGACTACACACAAATAGAAACTAGTAGAATAGTCAGACCACTAACAACTGGAAAAATTTGACTTATTCAACATCCTAAGTTGTTACGAGTGGACGGATATAATGAATGATAAAATTGATATCAACACGGCATGGTTTGTTTTAATTGAGAGAATTAGTCATGCATGCTCAACTGCATTTCCAGAACGGGTAAAGAACATATGTAATAACTCAGGTAATGTTCAGTGGTTTGGACCTGAGCTGAAAAAAATGAGAGAGAGACTACATTTATACCGTGAAATTAAAAACCAAACAAAAAACAACTTAAAAATGAATATAAGCTACGTATTATAGAAGCGCAACGAAATGCAAATGAGCACTATATTAATTCCTCATCAAATTACTCGAAAGCAATCTGGGATGTTATTAAGTCGAAAACACATAACAATCCGAATAAGAGCCGTGATATCAAAATTACTGCAAATGAATTCAACAATCATTTTGCAACAGTTACAGAAAAAGTAATTGCTTCAATTCCAAATTCTGCGCAGGATCTGATACATAGTATGGTTGGTTCTTGTGAGGGAAGTAATGCCCACTATTTTAACTTTCAACAAGTATCGAGTGCCAAGGTTCCTGATACAATTTTTAAATAAAAAAATAAAAAAAGCGGAGATATATACGACTTAAATATATCTATAATAAAGGTTGTTATTGACTTAATACTAAGTGCCCTGACATATCTAATAAACAGGTCTATAAGATCAGGCAATTTTGCGGATTGTTTGAAAATATCAAAATGTATCCCAATTTATAAAAAAGGAGACGAAAACGACACAGATAACTTTCGTCTGATTGCAATACTGCCCATTGTCTCAAAAATATTTGAATAGCTCTTAGCTGAATAAATAACGCTTTTCCTAGATTCAAACCATGTATTAGTTGACTCACAATTCAGTTTCCGGCAGGGCAAATCAACAACAACGGCAATAAGTACTTTTATAAATTTTATAATCGATGCATTTGAAAATGGTGAAGTTGTAAATAGCCATCTGTTAGACCTAAGTAAGGCTTTTAATTGTGTTACACACGAAATTCTTTTAGGAAAATTGTATTTCTGCAACTTTTGCCCAGATAGTTGTAAATTAATAATATCATATTTATCAAATAGAAGCCAAAAAGTCGTCATAAATAACAAAACATCGGAGGAATGTAAAATATTGCATGGTGTACCTCAAGGGTCAATTTTAGGCCCAATTTTGTTCTTAAGGGGAATCTCTATGCCCACGGTTTCGAATGAAAAGTAATACCGGCACATCTCGGACACTATAGGTCATATTAAAAAAAGAAAAATTGCAATGAATTCAGAAAATTCAGGAGCTTACCGATAGTTTAGTACTTTTTGTAATTTGTTAAATTTCAAAAATACCTAAATAATTACGCATATTTTTGGGCGATAAAGGAGCCGCGCTACGTGATTTATGTGACAGGCTCGCTCCGTTCGTATGAGTCAAGTGCCCTTGCCCTCTCGGCTTTCATAAAAAAACACAGCTAGATAATTCAGTAAATGTATTTCAAATAGTTCCGAGCAGTTCTATTCTATAACATTATTTTCATTTCAGTTGACAGAGAGGTATTTGTGCGAAAACACTTTCGGGCAAAATAAATTGTGTAAAAATTCCACAAATAATTTCATCGAACTCTTCAGAACAATTTGAAACACATTAGAAATATGGAGCACCGCTTCCGTGAAGTCTTTTTTGCAATTTGATTTCAAAAGTACCTAAATAATGAGGCATATTTCTGGGCGATACAGGAGCCGCGCTACGTGATTTATGTGACTGGCTCAGTCTATTCGTGTGAGTCAGGTGCCCTTGCCCTCTCGGCTTTTATAAACAACAGTTAGATAATTTAGCAATGTAATCGTATTATTTATATTATAGCCCAGTGAAATTATACCCTAAAAAGGTGATCGAGTGAAATAAATCCCGGAAATTTGATATTTTTCGACAAAGTTGTTCGTTGGTGTCTGCTGTAGTACAACATACTAAAAGTTCCGGAAATACCGATTGACAGCATCTAAATTTGGCACAATCTGCAAAAGGCGACTAAAAACAAAATGTGCTCCTCTAGTATCAAATCTACTTTATAAGGAGCCATTTTCAAGCCACGGTCTACGGACAAATAAATGAAAAAATGGTGATGTGGCCATCATGTTACTTTCTCCGACTTGATAGTATCATAGCCATTTATATTTACGTTTTCATGGATTATTTTCAATTGAAATCATATTTTAAATCTATATCGAGCGTTGTGTAAACTCGGATGAAACTGACGTTTAAAACTTCAAAATTATGAAAGATGGAAAAATTATACTTCAAATTAAAAAACTCAATTTGCTCAAAAACTAAAAAAAAACTTATTCTTTATAAGTTGTTCATTTTAGCATTCTCTACAATTATTATTAACATAAATTTCCTGTAACTATTATCGTTTTATAATTATAAACCAAAAATAAAAATGAAAAGATTTTATGAAAAATGTTTTCAGGGAAAAGATGTTCATTTCTTTGTTGTCTTCAATGTTTGTTAAATTGTATTTGTGATATTTTTAATATTTAAGAAAATATTGGCAAAAAACAAAAAACAGTTAAGGTAAACACCCACTTCCGGTGTACGAAATTTTACCAAAAGCTTTTCAGTTCTTCAGATTATCAAATAAGACGTATGTTCAAAGTTTCATATCAATTGTTTAATTATTTTTTGAGATACAGCGCGCACAGCAGACACACACACACACACATAGACACAAAAAAAAAATCTAGAAATTGTTGAAATGGCATCTAGGGGCCCCAAAACGGATATTTCCGTAAAAAAAAATTTGAAAAAAATCATGTCACAATACTTTCTCATACTTCGTAACGGAGAAAGTAAAAAATGCCTTACGAAAGTACGAAGACATGACAAAAACTTCGGTGACATCGTGCGGCTTTTTTGTGGATGAGACGAATGGTTTTTTTGGTAGCATCTCCAGATGGGTTGATAGAAAATGGTCGCGGAATTATCGAGGCGAAGTGCCCGAAATCGATAGAAAAAATAACAACAGCAAAAGCAGCAATCGAAAAAAAAAATGTCTTTTTGGATACGGATTTGAAATTAAAACGTAATCACAATTATTACTATCAAATCCAGGGCCAGATGCATATTGCAAAAGTCGACTTATCTCCATACCCACGGTTTTGAATGAAAAGTAATACAGGCACATCTCGGGCACTATAGGTCATATTAAAAAAAAAAAAATTGCAATGAATTTAGAAAATTCAGGAGCATACCGGTAGTTTTGTACTTTTTGTACTTTGTTAAATTTCAAAAATACCTAAATAATTACGCATATTTTTGGGCGATAAAGGAGCCGCGCTACGTGATTTATGTGACAGGCTCGCTCCGTTCGTATGAGTCAAGTGCCCTTGCCCTCTCGGCTTTCATAAACAAACACAGCTAGATAATTCAGTAAATGTATTTCAAATAGTTCCGAGTAGTTCTATACGATAACATTATTTTCTTTTCAGTTGACAGAGAGGTATTTGTGCGAAAACACTTTCGGGCGAAATAAATTGTGTAAAAATTTCACAAATAATTTCATCGAACTCTTCAGAACAATTTGAAACACATTGGAAATATGGAGCACCGCTTCCGTGAAGTCTTTTTTGCAATTTGATTTCAAAAGTACCTAAATAATGAGGCATATTTCTGGGCGATACAGGAGCCGCGCTACGTGATTTATGTGACTGGCTCAGTCTATTCGTGTGAGTCAGGTGCCCTTGCCCTCTCGGCTTTTATAAACAAACACAGTTAGATAATTTAGCAATGTAATCGTATTATTTATATAATATCCCAGTGACATTATACCATAAAAAGGTGATCGCGTGAAATAAATCCCGGAAATTTGATATTTTTCGGCAAAGTTGTTCGTTGGTGTCTGCTGTACAACATACTAAAAGTTCTCATGGTTGGAGAACCCGATTTCATGTTTTCTGATCCTAACGAAAATATTCAACAAAAAAAACAAAATAAAACCTAAGTTCTAAGTCTATAGGATATGTGGTCTACTTTTTTTATGAAAAGCGTTTTTTACTGAGACCGATAGTTTCGGAGATATTAGCAAAATATCGAAGAACACAACTTGTAAAGCGTATTGTTTGCAATCGCATTTCAAACGGATACTTTGTAATATTACCGTTATGTTGTATTTTTATCCTTTGTAATTCGTTTATTACTGCATTTACAATTAGATTTATGATTCCCTTTTATTATCCTCCAAAGATTAGAGTTTCTCGAAGAAAGGCGGGCCGAATCTAGGTAATTGGATTCTTATTTTATGGTCACAGGCTACAGGGTGCAATTCATTCGTATCTAAGCTTGCATTTACATCTGCTATTCTTAGAAATAGTCATTAGAAGATAGGGTGTCCACCCGCAAAACTACCAAGCACGCATCACACTTTACACCCCACCTCTGTAAATATCCACCTCCACCTCCCTCCCTTAGTTAACATTATTGCAAATATTGGAATTATTGATCACTTTGCTTTTACATTTAATTGTAATAAGTCATTTAACGTGTTGGTTCGTTTATGTACCTCTGAAAGTTATATTTACAAGCATTTTGCAAGTAGTTAGTGATAAGTGTTGTATCTACTGTATTCTATTTACTACTATTTGAATAGCAACAAATATGTCCAGAAGGTACTCATCAAAAGACGCTACGAAATTGCGGTTATGTGCATCTAGACCAAGGCGACGTCTAAATGCTGGACTGTTACAAGGTTAGGTAAACACCCACTTCCGGTGTACGAAATTTTACCAAAAGGTTGTCATTGTCAAATAAAGCACGTGTTCGATGTTGCTTGTTGTTGTAATTCTTGAAATAATTTCACGATCACAATACTTTCCCGTACGTAACGGTGAAAATAAAAATTATAATTTTGTCCGAAATAAAATTTCGTCACGAAAATATTTCTTGAAAGCCGATTCAGATCAGTATGTGTTCCCGACTGTCGGCTCAGAAACTGGAGTATCGAATTTCTTGTTATGTTTGTTTGTATTATGTAGATAATTTCGAGTCCACGTGGACTGGAAAGATGCATGTCGCGGCGTCAATCCCCAATCGGAGACGACGGAGTGCGATAAATTACAAGCTGAAAAATTACGACGACGTTTCATATGTCTATCCTCTTTCTTTGCACATAAAAATGTATTCGGATCGTTTCACGTTTGTGTTTATTTGACTAAGGCAAGAAGTATGTTAACGCCCATTTCACGTTGAATACAAACTCAAGCGGGAGTTTAGCGTACACTTTGTTTAATTATTTTCTTATAAATACTAATTTTTAGGAAAAAAATCTTAAACTTCCGGGAATTTCCTGACTGCACTAAACACGTTTCCGTTTTTTGTTTTCCTCGAGAAAAAACTGTAAAACTTTTACATTAAAAGTCCCATATAAAGCGGTGCCATCTACTGAGCCAGAAACACACCAAAGAGGTCTACCGATTCCCCTTAATATATATAAATGGCCTGCCAAAACAATATCCCAATATGTCGACAGTTTTGTATACTGATGACACATCTATGTCGTTCAAAGGCAACACTATTGAAAACGTGAAAGTACAGTTACACACAGAAATGGATCAGATGAATGACTGGTTTGCCAGTAATAAACTAAAGCTAGATACCAAAAAGACAGTGGAACTAACATTTTCACTGAAACAAACCGAACCAGCGCAAAATATATCAGCCAAATTTTTAGGGCTTGTTGTAGATTCACATGGGACTCTCATGGAGTTGAACTACAACAAACCCTCGCTAGAAATGTGTATCTTTTAAAAAATCTGAGTCGTTCAGTAGGCACCGAAATGGCAGCAAATCTCTTCCACGCATTTATTCAATCACGCATTAGATATGGTATAATAATATGGGGGCATTCTCCCATAATGGCCGACATTTTTAGATTGCAGAGACGAGCCAATCGGATAGTAGCGGGTCTTGCGTACAGAGATGACTGCAGAGACCAATTTAAAACATTGAATATTCTCACAACACCTTGCATCTATATTTTAGAATGTATGTTATTTATTAAAAATAACAGAAATAATTATTCCTGCAACAAAGATTTCCATGCATATGAAACACGATCGAATAATGAGATTCGTATAAATCGATTTCGCCTATCAAAAGCTAATACCGGCACAAGATACTATTCAATAAAAAAATTTAATGTGTTACCCCCTGATGTAAAACAGCTGTCCCATACACAGTTCAAACAGTGGTGCAAGAGTCATTTAGTAAAAAACGCGTTTTACTCATTTGATGAATACCTTACAAACAGTAAGCACTTATTAAAAGCTTAAAGATTAAAACGAAAAACCTTCAAATTAAGTAAAATCATTTTATCCATGCTGTGATATATGCTCACAAGAGGTTTTAATATGTAATGTTTTGTACCGTTTGTAAATATTTTAAATTGTATCAACTGGATTTTTATTATTTTAAATTATTTATTTATTTATATTTTATCTTACGTATTAAATATTTTAACTGTTAAATTTTTTATTTTTTGAAAGTACCTGGTGTAGTCTTGGTTATATAATTTATTAAACTTTTTAATTACATCAAGCTGTATTTTAATATTTTAAACTATTGTATTTACTTATTTATTTTTTATCTTTCATTTTAAATATTTACTGTACTGTCTTTATTTTAATGGTCAACTTATGTTTTTACATCTGTCTGCTGATAAACTCGCCATCTATGTTTTGTACACATTTGTATTTATAAATCCATGTGTAAACTGTTCATTTATCAACATTATCTTGACCTGTGTAAAACTATGTTATTAGCATCAATAAAATTATTATTATTATAAAAATGTTGTCTTACATAAGAAATTTTTCAAATAAATGACAATAAAAATAAGTCATTCCATTAAAAAAATTGAATTACAAGATATTTAAGTCAAAATTGACAGTTTCCAATTATTTTACTCATAGAGGCATCCTGTAAGTATAATTAGAAACAAAATTCATATTTTTATCTTATTCTTAAGCAGGATTCGGACGATATACAGGGTATTTCAGAGCTCTGGGAACAATAAATCAAGCACTTATTTTTCAAAATTTTAGAAAATGTTCTACAAAAGTGGTGCAGAATAATGAGCTGCATGCCCTAAAAATATTTAAATTTATACAGGGTCTCATAGCAAAGTTACTGACCAAACATTTTTTTTTTAATGGAACACCCTGTATATTTTAGCATTTTTGGATTCCTTGTTACTTGGAGATTAAAACGACCTAGGTTGTGGAGATTGAAATCCCGCTGTTTTCGTGTTATTCAGTTGTTTATACAAAAATTTGAACAAAATTGTTAAAGAGCTGCCCTGAAACTAATAAAGATAATTCATTCTAATTTAGTGGTAAAGTTTAGTTAAACTTTAGTCTTAAAAATTACTCCATCAACCAAGACATAACTCGGCGTATTATACACGGTGATAGCCTTTCGCAAACTGCACAGTTTCTATGTTTTTTTTCAAATGGAACACGCTATATATTATTCCATAATTTAAAAGTTCATTAAGTAAGCTTTCGTTTCATATAAGGTCTAGTATATCTGTTTAGTTGATGGTCACTCTAATATTTCAAAATTCGTTGGTAATTTGCATGTTTTTATTATTAGTTTTAAAATCTAGGTACCAATCTTTTTAAATAAAAAAAGAAGGTGACAATAATTACTACATTGATCTCAAAGATAGATTTCATTTTTAATACAATGGCAACCCCATAAACTTTTAATGAACGATTTAGTGTAGACACCCTGTATAACAACTTCAAAGATTTACTGGAGAATTACGTTCAGTTGAGGTCCACTTTTGTTGGTTCCATCAAGATGGTGCCCCAGCACATAATTCATGAATTGTAAATAATTACATTGATTACTTAAATTAAATTCTGTGATTAAAATTACCCACACGGGGTTTTCATTTTTAAGTTTTTGTAACAAGATATGACGAGTAAAACAGTTAATTGATGATTATAATATTGAGATGTATAATTAAAAAATAATCTTAGATACAAGGCAATGACAAGCACTTTCAACTAATAAAATAGAACAAGAGGGTAGCATACACTAGTTTTCAACATATATTAAACTTGGGGCGAAAATAAGTCACGCATATTCTGAATTGTATGAACGTCACAAATGTGTCATTTGCCATTGTTAAGTTTTATCATGAACAATGCCAGAACCAGCCTCATTTTACTGGTGTAAACTGTACAAGCAAGTTATTATACTCTATTTTAAATATCATTTGCACATTAAGCTTATTAATATAATTTTGAATTTCTAAACTTTCTCGAAAATGGTTTGAATGTAAATGCTTAAAAATCCACGCTCTAGTTATTACGTACGTGTGCAGCTCATCTACATATTTAGCCATCGCATCGGTTCTTGGCATATCTCCTAACCGTTTCCATGCGTCATACTTCGCCCGTCCCACGATGTCCCAAAAGGCAGGCCTCGAACCGATACATGGCCCTTGTGTAGCTTGTTTGAAGTATCCATAGAATCGCAGCATCAAATCATTACTCGGCTGATATGAACCTAATTAAAAATAATCATAACACAATCAATTATAAAAAATTATAATTAATTTTAAAATGTCATCGTCATTGCATATCAATGGTGTGTAATGATGTATATAACTAAACACTGGGCTAATTAATAGAGGTGAAAGTTTACATTAAAAGGTAAACACTTCCCAATAGTTTCTAATGACTGTATTGACCTTGCCTTGTTTTAATATTTTCAAATGATAAAGTAACATATAATTGACGAAAAGGAAACCTACTTACCGTTTTTTGGCAAACTCCTTATCACATTAACAGCTGCGTGGAACTTCTCTTCAGTCGTCATGTTTTACGATTATTATTGGTCCTGGGAAACGAGCGGAATGTGGGCGTAACAATGGAGTGAATGGCAGCCACTTTAATTTTTAGGTGCGAATCCTTTGTGCTGCGATGACTGCATAAATCACATATCTAATATTACGTTCATTCGATGCCGTAAATTCAAGTGAGTGCAAGGTTCAGAAGATTGACGGTGAACTGTCATTATCACACAACTTACAGATAACTCGCAAGTTGACCAATACAACAAAAAAAATAAACAAAACATTTTCCGACCTTGCGTACCGCTACCACCATCTATATGTCGGTAGATGAACTGTTGATAGGATTGCAAGTTGAAATAGAAAATTGGAGGGAAACGATCGAACCGAGCGTTTATTCATTAAATATTTTCACATCACTAAAACAATTGTAATAATAAAAACTATTTACTGGAATATCAATAGTTTGTACTGATTCGAATAATAAGCTGGAGAAAATAAAACGGCAACCAAATCAGAAGGGGGATCGGCTCGACGGAAAAAGAACGGTTAGCTCTCTACTAACTAGGATATAAGTCGCGTTCTGCCCAAACAGGTGGAGATTAAATATATAAAATCCGCATAAATATATATACTCTATATTTAACAATATTAACCTATAGCGAAATAATTGCTCCTCTACGATTTCAGCTCAATATTGGGCGATTTGTCTGACATGATGGCCTTTATGTCCTCGGCATCTAGCGTCTCGTATTTAAGTAGTGCTTCGGCTAGCGCTTTGTGCTCCTTCGCGTGGGTTTTAAGTATGTGCTTGGCACGTTCGTAACTGTCGGTCATGATCTTCTTGATTTCCAGGTCAATCTGTAAACAAAGTAAATTCAATGGTTACTAAAAATTTATTTCAATAAGCAGTGGCGGCTCGTGAAACTTCGAATATGGTGAAATGAAGAAACTAATAATCCAAAACAATGTTTCAATAGTTGTTTTCTTATAAGAGTAGGTAGTGCAGCATGAGCGTTTATCGATAGAGGCGAGCTGCCCCCGCAATAAGCAAAATATGAAATAATTGGTTTTCTACACTTATTGCAAGAATTGCAAATAAAATAATATGTTAACTTGAATACAAGAGTAAAATTTCAGTTTTTAAGAATGATTTTTTTGGGTAAATTCCCCATTGAATAAAAAAAAGAAAGTTGTGCAACAAATTAAAAATACTAAGTTTTATACAAAAATTAACCGCACGGTCAAGTAAGTATACTTTCTATACTGATTCTAATAAAGACACGTGGCAACATCGCATGCCGATCCGTATGATTTCGTGCATGTGCACAGTTCAGTTTCATGAACTGGAAGATTACCTTTCTTTGAGACATTTATCACTAGTATATTAATGATTGCCGAAATACAAAATTTTGATTTTGAGAATCGTGTCGTTTCCAGGCAACATAATTTATTTTGAAAACAAGAAAGAATTCATGACAACCTTTATTTACATGAGTTGGATTTGTTAGGATTATTTTGTGAATATAGGTACATTCATTTTAATAATTTATTCTTCAAACATTTTGGATTCATTCATTTTAATAAAAACAAAACAGCCTGAATATGTGAATATTGAACTTGTTCGAGTCTCTGCAAAATTAAGTCATGACCAGGTTGAATATTCACATATTCCAGCTGTAATTCGTCTTTATTAAATTTATTTAATGCCTCTGCAATAAGGGAGGCTGTCTTAAATTTATTAATTTTAAACACTGATGTTTATGTAATAATATTATATTTGTCATTTTGTATAAGATTACAGCTACATGAGATGGGTGCTTCCATATTGACTGATATAGCCAATAACAAAGTGAACTACAAAAATGAAAACATAGGCAAATACTAATCAAGAGCTGGAATACAAAATTGAAATCATTGAGTTTTCAGTTATGAATACATTTGAATATTTGAAGCCATGAAATATGTCTATTTTGAGTTAAATATATACAGGGTGCTATAAAAGTGGCGGATTAACTTAATGGTACGTTGTCGAGGATTACTTCGAGAGTATGGAAAAAATAATTAAAATAGAGGTATTGTATTTTTTTGAAGATGTAAATTATTTCATTACTTAAAATCCGCATGGCATTAATTCTTTGATTATATACTTATGGACTGCTAGCGTCACTTCATGTGTGTCTCCAAGCAACGGTGGCGCGGCAGGACCCTAAATGGTTGCGGTATGTTACTAAATTGGTAGCTATTTTGTGTCTATGACATATGACTCTATGAGCTCGCATTGCATATTGTGATACCCTGCAATTTATTCACACCTTTGAATATATAAACATTTATATTATCAAATATTCACACTACCTATATCAAAATATTGCTATGCGAAAGGCTGCGATACGTCCACGTATATATACCAACGCAGTTATAATACTCGTCAGCTGATGTACACGTCAGCTGACTTTTGACTTATAACCTAAAATTCTGTATTAGATTTCCATCAAATCCGGAACTTCCCAAATTATGGGTTGATGCTTTGCTTGTAAAGAACAGGCAGGAAAGTGGACCCGAGTTGCCGAAATATGCTCGCATTTGCATTCTCCACGAAGCTGATGAATACATCAGAGAAATATTTTTTTTTGCTTTCCGGTTTTTAAATTACGCTGTTTTCGGCTCCGGAGCGGGACTTATATCAGGCTCCAGCTCGTGGACAACTTTTGGAGCAGTGATGATATGGGAAATAAAGGGGAAATAGCAGTCCATTAGTATATAGTCAAAGCATTAATTACTTACACTGGAAAGAACAAAGTGGGAAAAGAAAACACTGTTGGCAAGATATCGGTGTGGCAGTGAAGAAAGAGGGAGCAGATACTGGATGCCAGAAGAAGAGAGAAAATGTACGATACGTGGAAAAGACGAAGAGCGATGTGAGACAGGATTGTGAGGTACTTGCAGGCATATGGGGCAAGGTTTATGAGCAGGGTGAGTGGTTGAAGTTATTGAGGGAAGGAAAGAAAAATGCAAGAGGAATGTAAATAGATTATATACCAATAAAATAATTAATTACTTACACTGCAGCTCATCAAATAAATTTTGCAGAGATACTTTCATGCTTGTCAATATTATAGCGGGTGTGTATAAATTGGCGGATAATCTACACGTGGCGACATTCTACATAAAATTCTGAATGCAAACATGCTGAATCATGCTTCATGGGCCATCAAGAGGCATTTAATAATAACGCATATTAAACAACTGGATGTTCAAACTTTGAGGACCTTGTGAAGGCTCAGGAAGCATGGTACAACATTTTGGAATTAAGATATGCTGTTTAAAATTTTAAGAAGAATATCGCCACCTGTAGATTATTCGTCAATTTATACACACCAGGCCATGCATCAGGGCAAATGAAGTTTAAAGAGTTGAACGATGTTGAAACCATTTATAAAAATGCAAAGTTGTGTCATAAATTAGGAATTAACCCACGGAATACACATTGAAGAACACCACTATTTAATTTTCCATATTTCTCATAAAAATAGATCTGCAACATTTAAAAACACCAAATATCTTTCTAATTGAGATAGTCATGATCTGTTTGTCATTGTCATCAAAAAAAGAGATAGGGACTTGCATATTAGATTTTGTCTAACTGTCGAATTTACCGAAGTAAGTACTACTTAGTGTGCTCTAGTTACAATTTCCACACAAAGACACATATAAACACCTTAAGGTTTAGAATTTCTAAATATGGCATTACATTTGATTGAGTACAAATCAGTGACGGTTCGCGGGGTTTGTTCTGGTACGGCCGAGGAACAAGAGGTGGTAATACAGATATGTGCGGTCACGCAGCCAGCCCGCTCTGCAACTGACCCTACCTGTCTGTATTATCTTGTTCCTCGGCCGTACCAGAAAAAACCCCGCGAACCGTCACTGGTACAAATCATCAGAAATAAAGTGGTCCTTGGAAAACAATAATCTCCACTACATGCAGCAATATTTTAATATTTAATCTACTACAATTTGGAGTAAAGCAGTTTACAAAATTATTTAAATTTATACAGTTCTCACTACTTGTTTCTGTCCTGTGTTTTTTTGATTCCTTCCCAAGTTATCTCCTTTTTCTCCGCTTCTTCTTTCACTCTGTCATTCCAAGTTTTTCTTGGTAGTTTCTTCCTGTAATTCTAATTTCATATACTCTCTTCTGGTAAGTCAATCTCCTTTCATGCGGCACATTGTCCCTCTATTGTTATTTCGTTTATGGGTTCTTTTTTTTGTAAGTTTTGTCTGTGTGTTTCGTTCCTAATTCTGTCTTATTTTCGATTTTTCGTAAGATGTCTGTTGCATTTATTCGGTATTTGTGTTTTTCTGGCGTATTTTATTGTTGGTCTTATTACCTTTATCACAGTTCTTCGGTATTTCTTTTCTTCCAAAAAATCTATCCTTTATCTCTTTGTCGATTTTTCCATTATTTTCAATTATCGTACTCAAGCACTTTCTACCTGTTCAACCTCTTTTCCATGTATTATTATTCAGTGGGATTTGTTTTCTCGGGAGATTATCATTGTTTTTGTTTTATCTATACTTATCTTCATATTCATAGCTGTTAGTTCTTTGTCCAGAATTTTGGTATTGTGTTGTAGGTCTTCTTCTGTCTCCAACACCATCGCCATATCATGCCCTAGTTTTAGTGTCTTCATACTTTTCATCGCCTTTTTAACCCCTTAACGCACACTTTTTTAGCGTTACCGTTTAGCGCGCTCGAATTAACTCGAGCGTGTACGTTAAGGGGTTAATGGCTTCGACAAGCAATGGGCACGTTCATCAGACAAAACTGTTGGGAGTTTACTGCCAACCGTTAGAGAATTTTCTGATAAACGCACAACATGTTCGTCCACAGTCGCCTTTTTTCCAAGCGTATAAATTAGACCGATTTTAGCGTTGGAGTTGTCAAAGTCATGGAGATCACTAAATCCTTTGGGATATAAAAATATAATTTATCATGCAACTGAAAGTGTAAAATGCACGAACTGCTCATTGGTAAGAAAGTAAATACTTTTGTGTAAATACCTTAATGTAAATTATATTCAAAGTACACAAACAAAGCAGTGCAATCAAAATTCAGCGTAAATGAAAATAAACATGTTGACACTTGAAAATTCTGACGAACACGTCCAATAGTGTGAATGACAGTGGACTTACAACACATCTTTGTTACAAACTCTCTTGACCCTTCATAATTTGTTCTGAAGATGTTTTAGTTGTCTTTGTACATGGCTTTCAATAGCTCGATAGTATTTCTATCTATTCCTCGTTTTTCTAGTACTTCCCATATGACTTGTCTTCTCACTCGATCAAACGCCTTTTCCAAATCGATAAAACAAATATGCACGCCTCTTTTCTTGTGTCCATTTTGTCTATTTCTGTCGGGTCTATTACTTGTTCTATTTCTCTGAAATATTGTCTCCATCTTTCCATTACTTTATCCTCTTCCGTGATTATATTTCCTTACGTCCATCATATTATTTATATCCTTTCTTCTGCTTTAGCATTCTGTAAAATAGATTTTGGTTATCTCTGTAGTTTCCCGCCATCTTTTTTGTAAATATTGTCCATGATACTTCTTTAGCTCTCTGGACTTCTTTTTACTTCCTTTCGGATCACTTTGTACTATTCATAGTCTTCTTGATTTTTTGTGTTTTTATCTTTTCCATTTCTCCTTTTCTCTTTATTTTTAGTTCTTTTGATCACCCCTCTGTTTTCTTTATGTCCTTTATGTTATTATTGTTGTTCCACAGGTTTGGTTAGCTGCTTCCAGTATAACATCCTAAAAATATTCCCATTTTTTTCAATTCCTATTGTTCCTCTTTGTTCGTTACATTTCCTCCTCATTATCTCTTGATATCCCTCTCTGCATCAGTTTTCAAGTTTATAGTTTTTTATTTGTTCTCTTCATATTGATCTTTACTGGGTATTGGCCACTTCCGATCTCTGCTAGTCTCAATACTTTCACATTTAATACATTTTTCCATTTGTGCTTGCTTATTAACACTTTGAACGCCGGGTCAGCCATCGGTGGCTGACACTGGACTTTCCGTTTAGGCCGCGTCAACCAACGGTGGCCGGCACTGAAATTACATTTAGGCTGTGTCAACCACCATTGGCTGACACTAAAATTATATTTAGGCTGTGTCTGCCACCGCTGGCTGACACTGGCCTTTCACATAGGCCGCGACAATCACCGCTGGCTGACAGCGTATAACATGATATAGAACTATAAAATTTACACTGTTTTATGGAATTGCAGAAAATGTATTCAAAATTTACTTCATTTTGACACATTACAGGATTACATTAAGTGTCGAATGAATGAATGCCTATAGGCGTCTCTAAACGTAAACACTCTTCTACTGCGATAAGAGACATTGGCCTACAATATCAACGCTTCTAAGTGGCACGCGTAGCCTGACGGGGACTGCCTTCAAAATCGGCGTGGCGCTCAACGTGTTAACCCAGATATACCTACAGTTCTATATTTAGGACGACTATTTAATAGTTCCTCTTAAAATTATATCGAGAATATCGACAGCGCGATCTATAATTTTTTTTATTCCAATTAATACATTCAGTGATTATTCATTGACCTTAGACAGGAAGCTGAAAATAAACTCTCTGTGTTTTTAAATCATAATTACTTGATTTAGAGAAATACATCATTTACTTTCCGTTAATTTAAATCTCGGGCAAATGTGGGTTAAGAAATATTCTATTATTGACTTTTCGTTTCTCGTCGGTTCTTCTCTTGCGTATTTATGTATCTTGTTACATGTAAATTTTGAGTTTGCTATTATCAGATCATTATACATGCCCATTTCTACTCCAGCATTCTGATTTCCTACTCGTCCATTTAGATCTCCCATAATCATTACATTTTTAGTCCTTCGTATTCTTTCTGCATGATTTCAAAGAATGCATCTTTGCCTTTCTTTCTTGCATCATCGTTTTCTCCATAGTTTAGTTATTCGTAACTAAACTAGTTTATCTGTTTCTATAAAATATTTTTTTTTTGCATACACGCTTACAAAATGTTAAAGCAAAATGAATACCATGGCTGCCAAAAAGAGTGCGGAAAAGTTAATTCAAGGTTGTCTTGAAAGGGCTGCAATATCTTCTTTCGGAGAAAGTAAAAAACAGTCCCATGACTCAGCTTGTAATAATCTTATTGCAACAAACACGTTGATTGGGAGGAAAAGAAGTCGTAATCCTGATAATTGAGTACGGAATTTACAAAAGCATACAAGAACAAAAGGTCTGGCACACAGGAATAGATGAGGAAATTTTATACCAGCAAAAACATTTGGGGGCGGTCCGTTGGTGTAGTGGGTAGAGGCGAGCGCTTGTGCCGGTTGCACCGCGTGCCGTGTGGGTTCGAATCCCAGCCCGGCCGAAAGATTTTTCGGGGATCGAGAAGTATTCGCTCAGGTCCATGGTTGTTGTATACGTCTTTTATTCATTTAATTTATAACTTAAAATACATATATAAAAATTGATGATGGCTAATGGTCATTGCACAAAGGACAGCATAACGCCAAAAAAAAAAAAATGTCTATATAAAATGCAGATGCCGTCAGATGTGCAACCAGAAAATTCTTTCGTATGAGAGAGACGCTGCAATGAAGGAATTTTATATTATAGTTTACATAGTCAACTAGATCAAAATTCTTAAGAGGTTGTATTAAAGCTAAAGAAATAAAAAGAAGTCGCCCCACGAATAAAACTATAGAACGAAGATCACATTATTTTACATATTACTTTCAAAAAGATGGAACTGATATTCCCGTTTGCAAAAAAAAATTTATCAGGTGAGTGACGGGCGGATATACAAATGTTGTTCTAAAGAAAAGTTACGTCTTTCGTTAATCAGTGCAAAGGCCGTATTGCAAACAATAAAATAGATGACACAAACGTTATAAGGCATTTCCAGTCTACACTAGTCACTACACCAGAGCTCATAATCCAAGACGACAATAGTTAAATCCTGACTTCAATATTAAGAAAATGTATGAACTACATGTCACACAATGTGAAAAGGAAAATGTAGTATCAGCGAAAGAAAAATATTGCTATAATGTATTTTCTACAAAATTTAATTTACATTTTAATAGACCATCAAAGGATATGTGTCAAATTTGTGATTCTTTGCAAATAAAAATCTTCAGACGGTGAGAAAATTAAGACAGCAGAAATTGATAAGGAAACTCACTTAGAAGAGGCTAAATGGGCTTGCAGCCAAATGGCTGCCAATCAAATGGCAACATCAAAAAAAAAAATCGTGTTTTCTTTCGACTTTGGCCTTTCTTAAACTGACCACATCCTTAGCTTATTTTATGTGAAATTGTATGTTTATAATTTTGGATGCCATGAATTCATTAATAATATAAGCCACATGTTTGTTTGTCCAGAAACTGAAGGATCTCGTGGTTCACAAGAAATTTCATCATGTCAAATAAAGTACATAAAGACTTATGCTGCAAACTTTGAAAAAATAATAACATATTCAGATTCGTGTACCGGGCAAAATAGAGATATTAAAACTGTCTTAACTTTATTGAAACTTGGTACGGAAGTACGGAAATAAGGGCCGAGTCAATTCAAATGAAATTTTTGGTAAGTAGATTTTGACGTTATTAAGTCACATGCGAAAAAAATTCAAAACATTTTTTCACCAGATGATTGGTACAATATAATCAAAACATGTAAAAAGAAAGCGCCTTTTAATCTAATCCAAATGACCCATCAAGATTTTTTCAACAAAACCTTTAGAAAATTCAATCATTAACCCGGCAGAACTCGCGTCATTTAGTAGAACGCGAGAACTCGCGCGTGAGCATTTCCCTCACGCTTCATATTTTTCCTTATCAAAGCTCGGGATGTAAATCAAACCAGTATTTTTTAGGTTTAAGTCAATATTTACCATTTTTAGACAATTTAGTTGCTTGTAGGAATTTAAAACATATAGTATTTCGTAATAATAATGAATTGCAGTATCTAGTACCTAATTAAAAATAAATTGTAAAAAATTATCTTCCAAATTTTCTAGTTGATGGTCAGGGGTTGGTTGAAGTGTCATTAATGTTGGTTGTTGGTTTTATCCCGCATATTGTTCCGGATAATTCGCCATTTTTTGTTTTACTCATTGCGATTAGATTACAAATATAAAATATGTATTTTTCTGATATAAACATTTAGTACACGACTAAATACCAATAAATGCAATACTCACATTAAAAGAAAAACAGAAAAACACGTCAACAGTGTAACTCGCGTTTTGAGAAAAACCGTCAATAGACAACAAAACACCAACGCGAGAACTCTGCCTCACGGCGGTTTGCAAATGATGGACAAATTCTCTCTAGAAATTGCTGGAGACGCCTAATTGTTGCTCAAATTGCATTTATAAGTAGAGGTGATATATAAACTCAGCTAGAGGGCGCCCTGTTCCTAAATCTCGACCCTGTCTAAAAGTATGACTATTTTAAAAAAAGTGTGAGCAAAATATTCCTAGCGCGAGTTCTCCAGGGTTAACAGAAAAGTAACTGTTGCATGGTTTCCAGTAAATTGGTTTAAAATACGCTAGATAAAGTTACCTAACCTCATACAATTCAAATGTGACTATAATGAAGATTCAGAATTTAATGTCATTAATATAAGGAAATCTGTAGCAGGTAGACCACAAAGTTCGAAAAACGTAGATCAGCCTTTATTGTATCCTAAAGGTAGAACTGTGACGAGGGAAAAAAATTGAGACATGATGGACCTGCTAAAATTCATTCCTCCTATTAAACATGATTACTATAAAAACTTGACAACAAATCGAAATGACGAGTCCTCACATACAGCTGATGAAGAAGACATTATTTATATTGATGATGAATTAATCACAAATAATATATTATAACAGAACTGTCAACATTCATTTGTATGGAAAATCTGTAATACATATTTATAATAAATAATTTTTTCTGTAATAAAAATCTTAAAAATTTAAACACTGAATTTCTTTATTACTTTTATCAGTTGCCAAATCGATTAACTCCACCAGTCACATAAAAATTGTAACATTACTGACGATTACTTTTTGACTAATCTTTCTTATTAATTTTATATACCATTAGATGAAAGCTTTATCTGTATTTATGCATTCTACAATATACTGTGTGGTTGGTCATACATCTGAACATAGGGAAATAGCATGGGAAATCACGTTTTTGAAAATTCCTGCTCACCAAATTTATGTACACGCATAAAAGTGGTACCATTGGAAAGATCCTATTTGTGGGAATTTGTTGATGCCAAATACTTGCACATTGATGCATTATTTGAGGATGAAATAGTATTTTAAATAATAAAATTTGTACTCGTAAGAATAAATGTAGACTGTGAAACGTCAGAACAAATTATTTAGATTTTCATATTTCCGCGTTTATTAACAATTGAAAATTTATCAGATTTGACAATTAAGTAATTAATATTACAAAATTAATTCGGTTTATACAAACGAAGAGAGAGTTTTCATCATTAAAACGTTTTATGCCGGCAGCAGTTTACGGAGAGTTAGGGACATATTTTTTGTACAATTTGAAGGCAGGCCAATTCCATCAATTGGGATCATACAATTTTATGTGCGAAAATTCGAAACTACGGCGAGTGTCGCAGCTGAATCTAGTAAAGGTAATAGTAAATACATACAGTTTTGTATTTAATTGCCGGTATTTAAAATAAGATTTTTCAGGCAATCGCTCTAGTCAAAACAATTCAGATTTGGAAGAAAGAGTTCTGGGACTAACCAATATAAATTCCAATTTGAGTGCAAGAACCATTGCTCGCGTGTGCTATATAAATCATGCATCAGTATTACAAATACTAAAGAAACATAACTACCATCCGTATAAAGTACAATGCCACCAGGAAGTTTTACCACTTGATGAAGAAAGTAGACGTATATTCTGCGAAGAAATGCAAGAAAGATCAAACGAGGATCGTAACTGTCTTTTATCTATTTGTTTTACGGATGAATCAACATTTACCCTAAACAATGAACCCAATGTTCAAAATACTAGATTTTGGTCTCAAGAAAATCCAAGAATAAAATTGTCTACCAGAACGCAGTACCCTCAAAAAATTAATATTTGGACTGGGATTTTTAATAATATAATAAATGGACCATTTGAAATAAGTGGAAATTTAAATTCGGAATCATATTTGGAGCTATTGATAACTAAGATTGACCCTGCATTAGACGAAGCAGCGCGAGAAAGTCAGGAGGTTTGGTATCAGCACGACGGATGTCCAGCGCATTTTGGACTCGATGTAAGAACTTATTTAAACCAAGCATTTCCAAATCGTTGGATTGGTCGTGGTGGAGCAATTCACTGGCCCGCAAGATCTCCTGATTTGGCACCGTGCGACTTCTATTTGTGGGGTCATCTTAAAACTAAAATTTACCAAAGATGCCATCCAAACCTAAATTCTTTGAGGGCTGCAATAACAGCAGAATGTGCACTTATAACGAATAGACAGTTAGCAAATGTTACAAATTCTTTCTACAATAGACTAGTTATTGTTTAGTTGAAAACGGAGGATTGTTTGAATATCTATTATAATGTATGTTGTTGTGAAATGAGTTTATTGTTTATTATTTTATTTTATGTATTTACATAAGTTCCTTTTTGCAATAAATACTCATTCGTTGTAAGAATAGATCGTCGTTTTCTTGTAAAATTCTATTTTGCAGTTTCTATTCGTCGTGGCTATTGACATTGACGTTTCACAGCCTACATTTATTTTTACGAGTACACATTTTATTATTTAAAATACTAGTTTATCTATGTTTCAAGCAGTGACGGTTCGTGGGGTTTTTTCTGGTACGGCCGAGGAACAAGAGGTGGTAATACAGTTAGGTGCGGTCATGCAGCCAGCCGTCTCTGCAACTGACCCTACCTATCTGTATTACCACCTCTTGTTCCTCGGCCGTACCAGAAAAAACCCCGCGAACCGTCACTGGTTTCAAGTGATACCGCTTTTATGCTTGTACATAAATTTGGTGAGCAGGAATTTTCAAAAACGTGATTTCCCATGCTATTTCCCTATGTTCAGATGTATGACCAACCACACGGTATATTTGAATTTATATTATAAAGGGTATTTAAAAAAAAAATGTACATTATTTCATCGCATTTCTCAACTGTTTGTTTTATGGAGTTAATCGATTTGTGCACTGAACCACTCATTTATAATTCTCTTATATTTTTCCTTTTCCCTTTCTGTCACATGCACCTTTCAGTTTTTTTCGCTTCAATTTTTTTTACGGAAAAAGTAAAAAAATCTTCAATGAAAAGTCAGTTTTTAATACTGGAAAAAAGCCATCGTTTACTAAAGACCATTATATTTTTCTTTTTTTTAATTTAAAATAGCTTATAGTGAAATTAATTATGCCCATGCAAACAAATATGTATTGCCGTAAAATAAAAATTTAATTTATGCCAATAAAGTAGAGATTAAATATTTTTGTTTGTTATCTGTATTGTAGGATCTCCAAATTATAATCTAGATAGACAAAGGATTTGTGCATATCAAAGAGTAAATAAAATTTAATGATAAGCTATCATTATCATATGATGTACAAAATGCAATTCATTGACCTTGGATACAATGGGAAAAAATGTGATAACATGAACATAAAACAATTGTAATTAAACTGTTCAAAATGTAATTCTATCAAGGATTGAATTAATATCATCATTGACTTTATGGTTTCTAAAAAAAGGATCATTATGATAAGTTCGGATTAAATTATTATTTAAAAGAATTTGTTTAACTTCCAATAATTCCTCTTAAAATATTTTATTGTAATATGCATTTTATCCTTCTTTATTTGATGTAATTTTTGTTTTAATTGAATCATGTATCGTATTTTATTTTATTTTGTGTATTTTTGTATTATCTAATGGTCTCCGACATAAGAAGACATAATTAGAAGATGAGTAAAATTTTTGCAGAAATTTGCTATATTCGATAAGAGCACAACTGGTACACAGGCCTGTGAGGTAATTTGTGTTGTCAAGATACGTTTTCAAAAGCAACACCCAGAGGATAGTTCAATCGCTTTCGTTCTGGAAAGTTAGATTTCAAAGATGATCTTCGTCATACTCTGGATCTGGATCTGGATTGTTCCGATGGGAGGGCAGATAGGTCCGCTGCACGTAGGCCTCAATGGGCCTTTTGTACGTCCTCTCATCTGAGTCCTCACTTCTCGGTGTCGTCCAGCCAACCCATGGCATTGGCGAACGCCAGCGCTGCACCAAGAGGGACTCTTTGGATGTCTGCTGTTTGTAGACATCCCTCTCCCATTATGGATTGTCTTATGGAGGAGATGGCCGTACACTCCAAGAGTACGTGTTCAGCAGTCTCCTTTTCAGCTTCACACCCTCTACAGATGGGACTGGGGCAGAGGCCCATTCTGTTTAGGTGCTTTCTTAGGTTACAATGTCCAATCAACAGTCCCACGATCTTTCGTAGGTTCCCCTGGACAGTTGCATGCAGTATCTGGCAGTTTTGGGGTGCATCGAAATAAAGTCTTTCACCACCCTGCAGCCAGGCTTGTCGTTCCATCGGTCTTGGTGATGTTTAGTCGATGTATCTTTTAGTAAGGATATTATGTCGGGTGGCAGTCCAGGTTCCGGCCCGCAAGTGGGGCGTCTGGAAGCCTTTCTTGCCAGCCCTTCTGCTATGTTTTCCCTTTACTTTTATCGTGTCCTTTTTACTTTTGTTGTCGTTTGCCACTTTTTCCAGGGCTACGCAGCATTCCAACGTTAGTGCTGAGGTGATTTTGCAGTTCTTGATTGCTGATATTGCTGCTCTGCAGTCTGTGATGATATGTATAGTTTTGCCTTTGATATTTCTATCAGCGATTTCTCTTGCTGCATATAGTATATCTACGAGTTTGATTACGCCAAGTGCAGTACTTTTTTTCAGGGATAGATTTTTGCAATATATGCCAACTCTGGCTCCCGTTTTCGTTAACGATCCATCTGTATTTATAAGGATGTTATCCTGTTTGCTGCCTTCGCCCTTGGAGCTTACTGTTAAATATGTATTTTCGAGGGATTGTGTCTACCGGCATTTCAATCTTTGGGTTCATGGAAACCTCCAGAATTTTTCGGTGCTCGCCTCCTCCATTGTTTACGAGCAACATATTTGCTGTTCGTAGTCTAATGGCCGCTGCTACTGCTCTCTCTTTGATGTGTATGTCTAGTAGGGGCAGACATAGCAGGGCTTCCATTGCTACTGTTGGTGTTCTCATAGCTCCCGTGACGCTCAAAAGGGCATTTCTTTGAACGTGGTCTAGAAGCTTGACAGCAGTTTTTAGGGTGGTTCCGGGCCACCATATTATTGATGCATATGCAAGCACTGTTGGGGATAGTCCCCATGTTTTCCCCACAGCTCGTTTGCACTGCCAGAGGGCTACGTATACTTTTTTAGATCTCTCTTTTAGGTGGGTACTCCATTTCAGCTTGTCATCTAGGAATACTCCCAGATATTTAACTCCTTTCTTTAGAGCGAGTTCTTTTCCTTGGAAGCATGGTGGTTTAAATTCCTCAATGTTCCTTTTTCTTGTGAACAGGACTAGTTCTGTTTTAGCTGGATTTACGGATAGGGCTTGGTCTGTGCACCAGTTTTTGACTGATATCGAGAGTATTTGTCATAAGTTTTACTAACAGGCTTTCCGAGTTACTGGATAGTAGTATCGTGATGTCGTCTGCGAACCCTACTGTGTAGAATCCCTCGTCATACTCATTGGCCAGGCCAATTGGAGATAACGTTGAAATTATGAAAAAATTTAAGCAAAACCGGCACCAAACAAGCAGTTAAGACGTCACCAAGGTATTCTGTACCCTTAAAGAATGACAAGTATTTGTCAAAACACATGTCAGGCATCTGAATACAATAATATGAAACACAAGAGTTTAATTTCAAATATTACCCTTAGTTTTAAGCCGCTACAAAAAGGCCGTGATATTTAGGTGTCATATGCTTAGATGAAATTCTACAAATGCTATTCCCTTAATATTATTAGTCCTTAAGTTGTTGCGTTTACTTCGATCCATTCATTAGTGTCATAATAGTATATAGTGTATCAAGGGCCAAAAATAGGCTTTAGCAACCCGCCGCTTTTAGCGAGGGTTGCTAAAAGTGAAGGGTTGCTAAAGCATTTCGGCATGAGTTACACTCGATATTTTTTCGCCTGCCTTAAGTAAAAACAGTGTTTCAGGAAATTTTATATCACTGTCAGATTTTTGCATAGCCTACTCATATTCCACGGAAGGTTGTCTAGATTATGCATATTATTTTTTCGGCCCTAGATACGCTAAATCGTAGTTTCGGCCCGATTTTTATGGCCGAAATATATGGTTTGGGTAGAGGCAGGCGAAAAACTACTAAATGTCCTCCATTGCAACAAAATTGTAAAAAAATTTCACTTTACTAAAAGTTGATCGCGAATGGATTATAGCAGTAGTAGATATTAAAGTTCGTTAGTTTTATAAACTGAGCCTTAATAAAACTATAAAAATTAATCAAAGACTGCAACAACTACTTTCCTGGTTAATAAGGTGATAAATATTAAATATGCAATAAATTCATTTGTACATTTTTATTTCGTTAGTCTTTTTGCAACTATCATTGAACAATTTCAGGATTGTTTACCGGAGAGTCAATAATGGTTGTAAAGGGATTATTATACAATTTAGATGTCTGGTGATAACAGCATCCTTGATGTATGTATTTATATCTTTTCTAAATTTAACCGCTTAATGCACTCAGCAGCGTTTACCCGGATTCGGATTTCGTTTTCACGGAGGAATTTAGCCGACTATATGTGTTGAATAGTTCCATACAAATTAGCGCTTAACCCTATAAAATTACTTACATAATAAGTTTTATTTAATTTGACATTTTAATTAATTAATGGTGCATTAAGCAGTTAATAAACACAACATACAAAAGAAATTTGCCTATTATAAACAGTATAGTCATGGAAATACCCCAGATAATTTTTTTTCTTTTTATCTTATGCATGTTGTGCGAGACAAAAAACACCAAATTTTCGGAATATTGTCAAATTTGACTTTAGTAAAACAATGAAACTGCACCCGCCTTTTATAAAGATGTTTCATATTCTTTATTTCTTTTATTTTACCTTTATTTCTGATACAACAATTTAATAATCTGTCAGAACAGCCATCAGTTGCGAATTAAATTTCCACAGTAACACATTAGGTGTAAAATGAAAGAATACACGTACGAATAGTTAGTAAAAAAATGTCGCGTTCGCAGTGTTTTGAACAGGGGTATTTCCACGACTATACTACTATTTTTATGTATGATTGGTTTCATTATTTGTTCTGATTATGAATTATTCTTAATAAAAATGTAATAATAATCCTTCAACTTTTTTTACCTATACTCGGCGCGCCGAACCCGTTGGTATAATCATTATACTATACTATAATGGGTTTTTGGCCTGCCTCTACCGAAAACCATATATTTCGGCCATAAAAATCGGGCCGAAACTACGATTTAGCGTATCTAGGGCCGAAAAAATAATACGCATAATCTAGACAACCTTCCGCGGAATATGAGTAGGCTATGCAAAAATCTGACAGTGACATTTCAATGGTGCGCGATGAAAAATTTCCTGAAACACTGTTTTTACTTAAGGCAGGCGAAAAAATATCGAGTGTAACTCTTGCTTTAGCAACCCTTCACTTAAAAGCGGCGGGTTGCTAAAGCCTATTTTCGGCCCTTGATACACTATATACTATTGCGTGATCTTGGCGTGATATTCGCCGATTGGTCAGCGCAAACGCATGTGAAGCGAGTGTCACTCAGCCGAAATTTTGAATCAGTCCCGTTGTTTGCCATGTGCTCTCGTGTTTCTGTCTTATTTAAATGTAGTGATCACGTTCTATCCATAAATCAGTTTTTTTCAATTACAATTAAATAGGAAGTGGTAAATAGTTAGTATTTGTGGGTTAAAGTAGTAAGATTTATATTTCCGGCACAAAACTAAAATGTGGCAAGGCAGTGTGAATCAGGCTTTTCGTAACGTCTTGACGAACTATCATGAGGGCACGGGGTGAACGCAACATGATCATACCACCGAGTCGGTGCGCCGAGTATAGATAGTAAAATTTAAATGCAAAAAATATGGATGCACTCTGCCCTTTTGTGGTGAAAAACCAGTTAATGGTACTGATTAAAACTAGTAGAAGTCAAATGAATGTCAATTAATGACGGCTCTTGGGGTGACTCATGGTACGGCCGAGATAGTAGAGGTGGCAATACAGATAGGCAGGGTCGGTTGCAGAGACGGCTGGTGGCTTCACCGCACCTATCTGTATTACCACCTCTGCTACCACGGCCGTACCATGAGTCACCGAGAGCCGTCACTAATGTCAATAGTCTATTGTTAGCATAACAGCATCAAATAGAAATACCACTATTATTCAGCAGCAATTTAAAACCAAGAACTGAAATTAGGGGGCATCCATATATTAAATCACCCTCTCATTAAAGAGAAAGGGGGTCGGTCCCACAAAATATTAATTTTCATTTCGACATGTAAATCAATTTTGTGATAACTTTTAATAAAATTATTATTTTATAAAGTTGTTTATAAATAAAAAATAAATCATTTAGTAAACGTGGACCAGTTTGCTTAAAAAGAATTTAAAAAAAAACTTGAAACAGATTGAAATGGAAGTGAGAGATGTAGCATTGGTAAAGAGAGTGTAAGTATGTTATAGAGAATGGACGGGATCCAAAATTGGTAAAATTATGCAAATTATCATACAATAAGGATATAAAAATAATTTAAAAATAATTTAAAAATAATGTACTGTACCAGTTCATTCGTGGAAGGTCCCAAGTGGTCACCAGAAAACGGTTTATTATTTTCAGATATTGTCCTCAAGCCTACTCTCTCGGACATTCCCCAGTCTTTGACCATATGTGTTGCTATTGAAGTGGCCTGTTTCAAATCAGAGCTTGCACCTACGTAAATCACCTATGTAAATTAACATCAACACTGTTTACAAGCTATGATTACCTGACGTTATTTTGTCAGGGCCGAATACCAATTCTTCGGCGGCCCGTCCGCCCATCATCGTGTCCATCATGGCCAACAGCTGGCTCTTAGTGACGTGATACCTCTCTTTCTCGGGGATGTAAGCTGTGTGTCCCAGACTGGGTCCCCTAGGAATAATGGTCACTTTGTGCAAGGGGTGACTATCCTTGGTGAAATGTGCCACGATCGCATGACCCCCCTCATGATACGCCGTTATCATGTTAGCCTCTTCATCTGGAATCCGCGATTTTCTTTCCGGTCCCATTAACACCTTATCACGGGCTGATTCTAGGTATTTCATGCTTACACTTTCCGCTCCATCGATTGCAGCCCTTTTAATGAAATCAATTTAAAAAAATTAGATGCCACCAAATAAATTACCGATACCAAGCAGTACCAAAATAGTATATTACATAACTAGAGTTGTAAGTAGCAAATTACGCGCAAGTGAAAGACATTGCGTACGAGCCGCGTAGCGGCGAGTAACGTAATTTCACGAGCGCGTAATTGCGTTACAACTCGCGTTATGTACTATACTTTACCTTCGACCTTACATTTATTCGCTTAAACTAAAGACATAAAATATTAAAACTGAATCTTGTCAGGGTGACGTTTAAATTTGTATTAAATGACCGGTTATGGCAATGTAAGACGACTACCAACTAAACAAACGAATTACCGTTCGAACAATTTTCCGTCGAATAATACATTGTCCAATACATTTATTGAACAAATTTAGGGATACGGATCGTTGTACTCACTCTGAAATGTTAATCTACTAAGATACCATTGCGATGGAAGTACCAATAATGCATAGCGTGGAGTTTATTGCGTCGGTTATTCTTTTAACCAATAAGTTGCAATCTGACGTTTAAATATCACTGTCACTTTTGATGTTTAAAGATGAACAGACGAATGCAGGGGACTCGGCGGACGTTAATTGTAATTGGATAATAAGTATATAATATACCAAGGTACATAAGCGGTAATAGTACATGTTACACATTTAACATTTATATATGCTCTATATATTCGTAATGGGTCGCTTACGATAGGTGAAAACAGTTCGGTAATTCATCAATTACAAAGTGGGAGTAGGTAAAATAGTTTACAAATGATGTATAATAATAAAAACCACACTGGTTAAGGTGAAACCGACATTTTTACCACAAAAAATATTAATGAAAAAAGTAAAGGTAAAACTTGAGTATAGGGTCTTGCCTAGAAATTTTTTTTGTAGCGGCAGTGGGCAGGACAGACAATTTCAAGAACAATTGGTGGCAATTAAACTTAGGATTAACTGGTAACTGATTATTAAGCATTTTTTGTCCCAGGTCTTATAGTTTACGAGAAATACGTATAGAAGTTTAAAAAAACGGCGATTTCAAGCATTGGATCTGTCGTCGCCATTTTGCATTAAAATGATAATACAAATGTTTTGTTTTATACGTCAATAAGTGTTAAATAAACCCTTTAAAAAGAAATCCCATTCCTTTTTCCTTATTCTCAAAATAAATCGTCAAAGTTAGGCTTGTTTTTCGGCCGATAGAGTGGTGTTACCTCTTAAGCTACGAGCCGGTCCAGTAGGCGGGGTGCTGAAACTAATCCTAACCTAACGTAAATTGTTTAGATGCGCTGAACTACTAGTTCAAAATTACTCCGCAAGAGGCAGAACCCGTCACAAGACCGTATACTCAAGTTTAGCACGAGAAAAAGCTATAAACGTAAGCAATTGATATCATCACCAAATAAACAGCAATTTGAACAGCGAATAAAGATCTCTAGTGGTTGAAGAGACATCCAAGTTGATAACTATTTAATGAACGGTTTCACAGGAACTAAATATGTCATAAAAGCTGAACTGTTAATTAACTTTAAGGTGCAACAATGACAACTGCAGACTGGACTGGCTGTCATCAGTACAGTACATCCATTGGTGGGAATACGGCTTACTATAAGTATTAAGCAACTCAGCGGTTTTAAAATAATAAAATGGTTTGCTAGTCCATATGGGTTCGGCACTAGATGGCATAAAATTAAGTGTTCGATATGATAACTGTCAAATATTACATTATTTAGAATCAAGTTAGACATACCTGAGAGCAGCTTGATTCACCATATTCTCTAAGTCTGCACCTGTAAAACCAGTTGTCCCTCTTGCCAAGAGTTCCACATCAATTTCTTTAGCTAAAATTTTCCCTAGATACAATACTAATATTTCTTTTCTGCCTGTATAATCTGGTGTGGGTACATTAACCTGAAACAAACTTTTTATTAAGACTACATTACATTGATATAAATAACAATTGTAATAAAGTCTAACTAAAGCTACGCGCACACTTGTCGGAATCGGACATTTATCGGTACGGCACGGAACGGATAAATGTGTGTTGACTCGTTTACAACTGTGTTAGGCAATTTTATCGGTTGCGTGCCGTCCGTCCGATTCCGACAAGTGTGCGCGTAGCTTAACCCGTTCGCTGCCGCCGCAATTGGGATTGCATTTACGCAAGTGTAAAGTCGGACGCGCTAGCGCGTCAGCGGCAGCGAACGTGTTAAAAGGCCACTTTTTGTAATTTTTACTTTTTTGATCTAAGCCAGAGGTATACATTGTTTCTGCCATCTGCCAAAAGCTGAGATGTTCATTCCAGCAATAAGAGTAAAAATTAAATAAATGTTGAACGTCAAACGTCAATTTGCGGCTAGAAAGCTATTAAAATTAGAGAAAACTCCGCATTGGAAGTGTTTCTCTTGAAGTAATTCAAGAGAAAGTGAAAGAGGCCCAACCAAAAAGTTTAAGCGGAGTCACTAACATGACTTGCACTGGGCAAGACATTTCTACAATATTGGAAAGCAGGGCACATAACGTGCGAAACGCGAACGCTACGTACTGTAAAGAAAATGTAAAGTCCATATGAAATACCAGTGCTGAGTTAGTGCAAGAGAAGTACGTTTCTGATTTTCAAATTTTGTTTGATCCGTTTAAAAATATATTTAAACTGGCCCGTGATGCCAATAAATGACATTCAATTTTGTTGTAACATTTTTGTTGGGATATAGTCTGATAAATTGCTCTCGTGCATTGTAAATGATTGCAAGTTTGCACTCTTTCAACAAACTCAGTCGCATTGTAGTAAGCAACAGCCCCTCGCCCTTGCGGGCTCAGGACTGTTGCCAAACAATACGACTTCGTTTGTCGAAATCGTACAAACTTGTTACCGATAATTTCCAATGCACTTGTGCAATTACTGTTGAAAACTTATTAAAAGACTGTACTTATGAAATAAATGCGTATTAGTAGTTATAGTAAAATAATACCTAAAAAAAAAAATACATATTACTAAAGCTACTACTATGATGTGTTCATGACAATTATAAAATATTGCTTATAGAGACTACAAATTGCTATAATTAAATATATCTATGTCATATTGTACGCTAGAGTGTAATCTAAACATTTTGTTCATAAGTGAGTTATAGTAAGTATTAGACTTACTCCTGTTGCAAAAAAAAGTTGATGCATTCATCGACATTAAATTGGGGTCGTCAATTTCATTATTAACTATCTGGTGCAAATATTTAAGTAGTGAAATATTACGACGTGTGACGAGCATCATTGTTACTGAATTGTCGGGATATGAGTAATTAACTTTGAAATACAGATGTTTTAAAAATAGTTTTTGAATTTGTTCGATTATGCTAATATGCATATAATAAGACGACGACCAAATGATTGCACCATACTCCGATTTTGCAGCGTACATACGACTCTTACAGTGTTATAACGACATCAATGGTTCCCTAACTCTACGTACAAAACCAAGCATTTGCAATGCTGCTTTTTTGACATGATCAATATGTGAGATAAAGGAAAGCTTTATATATACAGGGTGCGCCGTTAAAATCCGGACGAAAATTGAATTTAAAGTTCATGCTATATTAGAATTAAGGGGTAAGCTCTAGTTGGTGCTGAAGTTAGCTATACAGGGTGTTTCAGAGCTCTGGGAACGGTTAATCACATACTTATTTTTGAAAATTTCGAAAAATGTTTTATACAAAAGTTGTATATAATAGTGAGTTGCACGCCCTAAAAATATTTAAATTTATACAGGGTGTCTCATAACAAAGTTACAGACCAAACTTATGTTTTTTTAAATGGAACACCCTGTATTTTTTGTCATTTTTGAATTATATGGAGCAAATAAAGGTGAGTTACTTCAATACTCCCGTTACCTATTGTTTGCCGTTTTCGAAATATTTGAAGATTTGTTGAAATGCATGGTCTGGGTGAAATTTTATTTTTGCCCCAGTGATTGACGTTGAACGATTAAAATCATTTCAATTATTTGCTTGAAAATTCGAACTACAGTGCCAACCATTATTTTATATAAAAAATTATACAGGGTGATAAAAAAATGTGGTGGAAAACCCCAACTTATAAAGTTGAATAACTTCGTTTTTTTCAAATGGCACATATACAGATCGAGTAAAGTACGTTTAGGCAAATTCCATGGGTGCGAGAGCGCTGGAAATAAGAGATACACATTCTTTGAGTGGAAACGGGTACGAAGACGCGTACGCGGCATGTTTAGCTCGTGTACAGATTTATTAATTAAAGAGTAATACTTACTGCAGTCTGCACGAGTTCACTTTGGAAAATGACAAAATTATTTTTGTTTGTTATCATACTTAGATTAGATGGCCAACAGTGCCCGAGGCGCACGGCCAATAAGGAGCCGCCTATATCCCTACTAAGAACGCGTCTTCGTACCCGTTTCCACTCAAAGAATGTGTATCTCTTATTTCCAGCGCTCTCGCACCCATGGAATTTGCCTGTGCTAAATGTACTTTACTCGATCTGTATATGGGTTCGTAAGCTTGTGTTTCACTAACTGATGAAATCCCGCGTATGGCAAAAGCAAATATGTACGTATAAAATGGATTTATCAGGTTTTGGCAGACAGTGCCAAGGCTAATTTTTGCAAATTTTACAAACAAAAAAAGAAAAAAATATTGCAAAACTGCATGAGTTATACTGCCAGAAGAGAAAGCAGGAAGTAGGAAAACCAAGTTCACCCATCACATTGAATGTTTTTTTTTTATTTTACTTTAATAATAATGTATTTTTTTGTGTCAGTTCAATAATAAACCTATATGAACCTTAGATCGAAGTTGTTTTCATTTAAGTGTTTTGTAACTAGTATCAATATGCAATTATGTTCAATGAAGTGTTGTACAACGTTTGTGCTTTGCTACTATGAAGTAGGCAGGTTGTAAAGCATATACTTTATACGTTGGACATGTGCAACACTGTTGTACATGACTGCACACATATTTCGACTGAGGGTGCCGTGACATAATACTAAACCTGTGCGCCGCTAACTGAAAAAGTTTCATTTGTTATTGATGATGCTGTGAACGATGATTGTGATCTGCACTGGTTTAGATCTCGTTCACTGATTATGATGCGGGTGATAATAAAATAATGGCGCACTTTACCAAAATATATTCACCGTAGTTACATTATTACACTTATTAATACAAATTACAGTAACCGGTCGTCGTGAATTGCAAACTGTTTTTTTTGTAAACAAACATGAATGTATCCCCCTTATGTTCAATTGTTGTTTGTTGATTTTGTCAAGGTGAACCTTGATATGGTGGGAGCCGTCCGAATTGTCGCGGATGCGCTTGTCCATGATTTTGATCCGAGAGCAGGTGGCGGATGTAAATAGCCGGAACAGTTATGTTTATTATGAATTAAAATAAAGTGTCACATTTATTAGTATTAGTAGTGAGAAAGTTAATTTAAGAAAGCAATTCACCTACGGCTCGTGTTGCAAACTTCACCCTCGTGGCAATGGCCAACTTGTCCACGAGTTTAATACTATACTTTTTCGCATCATATTAAATAATTACCTAAAGATTTTTCTGTTTGTGTTAAATTATAACGAATAATTTTTCTATTTGGATATTGCGACAGTTCGCTGACAAAAAACGAATCGTAACCATAGTAACAACTAAACTGTTGGGCAATGAAAACGCTATCATTTGATTGGGCGTCACCTGTGGAGAAAATGATTCGGCCGAATAACGGACAACTTTCTCAATCAAAAACGATTTAACAACGTTTATATTATTTTATTTTATCCTATACTGTTATCATGTCAATAACTCCTTAGCAACGAGTAACGTTAAGGTTTCATTACACATTTTTCAAATTAAAAGAAATAGAAATAGGATAATTTTAAGTGTTACGACACACGTAACGTTATTTGCTTTTACATTACTCCTACGTCGCTCGTGTTTTCAAACTTTTCTCTCGTAATGTAAAAACCTTCATAACATTACTTGTATTGTAAATTACTATAATAAGATGCGAAAAACATTATTTTTACCCACTACAACGCCAAGCCAATTTCATTTTAAATAATTTTCAAATTAGTCATTGTGAATAGAAAAGATGGATTTTAAGCCAATGTTATTTCAATAGTAGTTTTAATAATTACATAAATTTCTTTCATATCGTTCAATATCCAGCATGGCATTAGCCAAGACAGTAGTTGTTTTTAGTTTTTATACGACTTAATTTTGCAGGGTTATGAACAGGTTGAATATTCACATATTTAATGCTTTGTTGAAGAAGTAAAGGTTCTCAATTTTAATTATACAGAGTCCATTATAAAAGTAATGCGCATTTTCTGGGAAAAATATATTTATTGTTCGTACCGGTATAAATGCTTAAAATTTTTCAAAATACTCTCCCTCAGCATCAATACACTTGCAGGACGTGTCTGCCATGCATGTGAAGGCACCGTGAAATGCCCCGACGGGAATGTCTTTTAGGAAGGTTGTAACATCAAAGCCATGGTCAGGCTTCACCATGACAATGCCCCCAGCCACATGGCCTTCATTGCTACCAATTTCCTGGCCTGGAGCAACACCCCAGTGGTCTCCCAGCCCCTTTACAGTACCGACTTGGCTCCGTACGACTTTTTTGTTTCCCTGACTCAAGAGAGAGCTGTAAGGAAAGCATTGGGAGTCCATGGAAAACATCCAAAGGCAATGTTACAACGTTCCTAAAAGACATTCCCATCGAAGAGTTTCAGGATGCCTTCCATGCCGGACACGAGTATTTTGAAGAATTTTAAGCATTTGTACCGGTACAATCAATAAATATATTTTTCCCAGAAAATGCGCATTACTTTTGTAATGGACCCTGTAGTTGTACATTGTCCTCACATTGACAAATTTATTCCCAATTTTAAGTCTTTTGAAATAACAGATTTATACCCAATTGCAGGTCTTTTGAATTACACCAATAGTATGGGTCATTTTAAGAAAATAAAATTTAAGCAGACTTGGCTATTATTTTCAATAGTTTCAAGCACATCACGATGTTCTCTGTAGTAATAATATTGGGTAGTTCAAATAAATATTGAGCCTTTTTCTTGCTAGATGCGATTAGAATCACACATCTAGGTAGTATAAGTCGCATTGGGTCATACTTACAGGTCTATTTTATAACTCGTAACGATGTCGTTGTAATTCGATTCTCATTCCGATAACGATTTTTCAATGAAACTCAATTTTGTAACTTTTCATAATCGTTACGAAACGATGAAATCGTTCCGTTGTCATCGTTCGGGAACGACAGCTCCGCTGTCAATCGTTAACGGATATTTTGACCTGATACTATATGAATTATATATTTATATTTAATTTTCTCATGTAATTTGTGGTGGATAGGAATTATATATTGGAACGAAGATAAGTTAATTTTTATTTAACTACATAATATCATTGTGCATTGTGTTACAATGCAAAATTGTTATTCCTATATTACTAGAAAATTATTTACAAATCTAGAAAATATATTTTCCGAGGAAGAACCAGCAACTGAACTCGTATTTATGAGGCACAAGTCCTTCTTTATTCTCGAAGAAAGCTTTAGAAACATGTATAGACAAATCTAAGAAATACTTCTATAATCCATTGCTCAACTTTTTTTATTGGTCTTCCTGCTGCATTTAATTGTGGGGCTAATGACCTCCATGATTCATCCAAAATATCCGGGTTTTGGGACTATTTATTCCTTCGAAGGGCTTCATTGCATTGTAACTCTTCTAGATATATTTGATACTGCTGTGTAGTGATCTCTGGAGCAAGATTTTTCACGACACTACTTCGACTTTCACTTTCAGTCATTATTAACACTTCATCACTTAATTAAATTAATTCAGTTCAATTATAATTTGATTTTTGAAAGTATCCGCAAAAATAAGCACAATGTTTAGATTTGAAATGTAAACGTCAACTGTCACGAAGCTGACGAAATTAAAAAAGAAGTGAGCTACAAGTGTACTATTCGTTCTAAAATCACAAGTTCATCGTTACAAATAAGCATTCAAGGTCAACGCCTAACGATGTTGGTTAGAAAAATAATTTAACATTTTAACCTAAATCGTTCGCAACAGTGCAACTGATGTTCCGAACGATTACGACACAAAAAATAAAATGATATAATAGAATTCCACAAAAATTTTCAAATCTTCACGAAATACCTATCTTTAAAACTTACTGAAAATTTTTGAAAACCTGCTAATTTCTGCGCGAGTTATGAATTTTTGAAAATTAACGTTTTTAGTTGCCAAACAAAAAAATGCCGATATGTTGAAATTTCTCAAAAATTTTAGTAAGTATATTCATAAAACATCTACCTTTAAAACCAACTTAAACTTTTGAAAATGTGACACTTTTTCCGTAAGTTATGAATTTTTGTAAATTAATGTTTTACATTGTTGAACACTTAACAAAACAAAAATCGAAAAGAAAATTAGTACTGATATGATATGAGTTCCTCAAATATTTTAGCATATTTACACTACCTTTAAAAGCAACTTTAATTTTTTAAAATGTGTTAATTTTTCCGTGATTTATGAATTTTTTAAAATGAATGTTTTAAGTTTCTGCTTTTTCTGTTATGTAATACATGTTTTGAAAATAAAGTTTAAATTTAAATTGAATTTGGCTAGTTTTCTCAACAATCCAACATAATTCCGTCAGAAAATCCACCAGCCATTAAAACAAAAATTATTCTGCAAGTCGGATTCAAAGTCTGCCAGATCTAGCAGATTTTCCACTGACTTGGTAACACTGCTACTGTGTCCTAAGGCAGGGTGGACCAAACAAGGGCCAATGTTGGAAAGGATTTAGAAAGGAGTTTACGCTAGCCATCACTCTAGCAACATATAAAGAGGCGGGTAAGTACCAAGTGTGCTCACTAGAAGTGGGTAACTCATGAGTGAGTCCATTAACCTATTTCTGCATAACGTGCCATATATGGCACAAAGCAGTTTGCATAAATGTTTAGCTTTATTTAGCTAAAGTGCTAGTGGTAAAAATTTATATTTAGATATATTTTAGAGACTAATAGGGTTGCCTAGAAGAAAATATCAAGTTTTCATACGCATCTAGAAACAAGAGATTTTTGCCAGAATTAGCATTTGCGTAATATGTACTGACAGCCGTTAAACCGCAAATTTTGTGGTCTATTTTGTAGGTCGATGTGTAAATTTTATGACTCATTTTGAGTCATGAAATTTGAGAAGTACGGGGCCCATTAAAATTTTGGAAGAGTCATGAGTCACTCCAAGAATCATTACTCTATGCTGGACCATAGCATCGACTAGCTGAATGCTATTAGTGGTTTGCTTATTTAGAATAATCGAAGACAATAATATGAATTACCACATTTCAATTATCATTTATTTTTGTAATAATTGCTGTCACTTCCTTTAATATCACAACCCACGTTTGCCCAAGATTTAAATTAAAGGAAAGTAAATTATATGTTTCTCTCAATCGATTTAAAAAAAAAACAGAGAGGTTATTTTTCGTCTTCCTGTCAAATGACAATGAATACTCAGTGAACATACTTATTGGAATAAAAAAAATGATAGATAGCGCTAACGATATTCTAGATACAATTTTAAGAGGAACTTTAATATAGTCGTCCTACCCATTGAACTGTAGGCATATCTGGATTAAAAAAGGTTAATTGCAAAAATATTTAAAAAAAAACTTTAATACTGATAAACCTGTACAGAAATCATATACAATCAACTTTAAGATACTCAAAATAATCAATTGACTCATGATCATTCATACGATAAATTGCTCCGTGATTTCTAAACAAATCAACAACGTAATAAATAACTTGCCCAACCGATTTCTCTACACATCCCACATCACGCAGAAGTGCTACTTCATTCCAGTAGATACCGTTTTTCATTCTTAGCGTGGTGTAAACATTGAAGTAATCGGCGATAACTTTGAATAATAAAGCGCGCTCACAAGAGTAACCCATGCGCAGAAAACCAATGGGGATCATATTAGTTCCCAAACGGTGTTTCAGACAACTCAAGTGGACATTAAAAACATGCTTCGGTTCCTGCCTTTCCATATCCAAGAAACCCGACATTTGATCAGCAACATATTTACCGATTAATTTAATCTTCTCCTCTAATCCGTAGATTTCCTTGCATAATATTTCCAGCATTTCTTGGAAGTAGTTGTACAAGTACGGATCTTCTGTTAGTCCGCCATAATTAATCTCGGGGATCTGTTCTTGTGTTGTGGGTTCGACAATCAAGTCCACAGAACTATTTATTGATAAATTCTCCCGTTCGACAATTTGTCCCCTTTCGTACATGTACTTCGTGTAACTATAATCGACCACATAAATGGTATGTAAAGTAGATTTCTTTTGCATCTCTAATTCTTCCAAAAAAGGAAATGGTTCCTTCCAAACACCCTTTATCAAGTAGAAGTTGTCCTTTATTATATCAGAAATTTCCAACACACCATTATTGAAAAATTTCAATGGTAAATACAATGATGTTAAACTATTGATAATTAATTTAGCACATGTGTAATTCTGCTCGTAAATCTTCAAGAGCGGGATCAGTCCCTTCATTACAAAAGCCTTTAATATCCGCCTGTAAATCACCAAGGTTTTTATCATAATTAATGTGTTTTTAAATAGTTCTTCATTTTCCGTTGTCTTTAATCTCTCCATAAATATTTTGCATCCATTCAGCTCGAGAAAGATGGCTTGGCACACTGGATTTATAATGTGTTCATTCAAGACATAAGTTGCTTTTAAAGCTAGCGAGTCATTCGATTGTCCGTATAAGGACATTAGCTTTTCGAACAGTGGACGGTCCATTAATTCGTCTTTGTAGGCTGGATGGGTCAAGTACATTTGCATAATTGTCAGAATCTAAATGAATTTTCTGTTAGTTTTGGAAATACGGTTTGAAACTTATATAAAAAATGACCAAAGAGGTTAAGCATTTGGTAAAATGATTTATTAGATTCGAGCAGTATGATATAAATATAGTCAGATGGATTACTATAACCGGTAGCGCACCCAGGTGAGAAGGCTTGAGGGTAAAGTCGCCAGATCTCTCAGTAAGATTAATAAATATTTGAACTTCAAGAAAATTCAGTCTATTACAAAATTTACCGAAGGTACTCGATTTGAATCTGTAGAGAAGTTGTTCAGATATATCAAAAACATAGACTGTTCGCATTAGATGATGAATTTGATTTTTAGATACTCAAAGGGTCCTGTTACAAGGATAAATAATCATTTAATCATTTGATGAATTAATGATTTGATTAATTCATCAATTGATTGTTTGATTAATCGATTATTTTATTATTTGATTAAGGGCCGCTTTTACAATCGTCGGATAAATGATGGTTAACTTATACCCTCTTTAACTAATCCCATCATTTATCTCTCAGTTAACGCACACTACCTTTTACAAACGCTTAGATAGATTTTCTCCGGAAACGTCAACGTTGGCAGCATTGCGGATACATGCGGTTGCGCAGTTTATAGAATCGGTATTATTCGTTTTGCTTTGCGGAAAGGTTAGAAAGTTGTGTTTGTAATCATTGATGCGACCCTTGACCCCCTCGAGCTTCTTTTCAATATTCCACCTAGAAATATGCCAGAATGCATGTTTTTTAGAAACCAGTTTGTCGCCCTCTAACGGCCCCTATATGTTGCAGATCGCTATAATGCCGGTATGGTGCGTGTGCTTGCTGTGCGCATTGCCTACGAGTTAACCGAGGTTTATCTGCTGCTCGAAGCACCGGATAAGATAACTGGGAATTATCTGCTTCTTAACCCTAACCCTGCTTTAACTAGGCATTGTAAAAGCGTATTTTCGCATTTAATCCGGAGATAGTGTTAACCTTAATTTAACCGACTATTGTAAAAGCGGCCCTAATAGTTTAATTGATTATGTGATCATGAATCCATCAAATCTCACTCTTATTGAATTAGCAATCAGATTTAACACCATCGAATTTAGCTGCACAGTGAGCAGCGTTAGTAGAGCAGACGGTTGAGAAATAGCTCGCAAAGAAGTTCACAGTTCCCTGAACCGAGTTACAGGATGGCAAATGTAAGTTGGCCATACGCGCAGAGAGGAAATGAAAGCTCTCTCTCTACTGCCGGCCGAGTACAGTCTCTGTAATAAGCGGTCACATATTCTTCGCGTGCGCTATTCATTTAAAACTCAATCGGACGCTCTCCTCCACATTGAAAATGAATGTACCAGGCGCACGAACTGTTACCGCCCACAATTTGCCGACCTGTACTTACTACACCATTGAAAAACAATTGATTAGGAAAACCACTAGTTTTATGGCCAAAGTGGCGGAATCTATTGCCTGAATGCTGTACTGAACGAAATCCAGGTGGCTTTAACACCGACAAGATATGGACATTGCGGCAGCAAATATAACAATATTAACCCCTTAATGCACACTTTTTCAGCGTTACCGTTTAACTCGCTCGAGTTAACTCGAGCGTGTACGTTAAGGGGTTAATGTGAACATTAAATATTGTTCCCCCATCAGAACACCTACAGACCGGTTTCGACCTTTCAGGTCTCATCAGTGTAGTTAGTTGCTGAAGCGACCTGAAAGGTTGAAACCGGTCTGTAGGTGTTCTGATGGGGGAACAATATTAAATGTTCACTAGTTTTATGCTTATCATTAACAAATCTCCAGAATTGTTTAGCATCTGTGTTGATTTTCGCTTCAATTTTACCTAGGTAGTTCATGTACAGGACATGGTTCAGCCGTTTCTATTCAGCTCTTAAATTAGAGAAGACTAAATAATCACTATGATCATTACTTTGTTTAAATTTAAAGTCAGCCTTACATTTATCATGAATTAAATTGAACAAATCAACATTGAACCATCTGGGATACTTATTCTTGGAGGCTTTAATTTTTGGAACATGTTGGTCAATATCGACGTTTAGGATTGCATAAAAACCGTTAATAGTGTCATCAATATGATCGCAACTAATAAAGAACACACCAGTCCAAAGATGCAAATTAAATTACAAAGCAAAAATATAATATTTGAATAATAATGATTAATTCTTTCAACATTAATGTATAGGTAGTTCATATTAAGAATCATTATTTTATGTAGATATTCATAAAAGAAAATTTTCTTCTTCCCTTAAAAAGAATTTTTGAACATTCAGACTTGTATTTTTATTTGGTGGTATTATAATCTATTTCATTTACTATTCTTCATAAAGATGATAATTACAGTATTACACATTTTACATCAAATGCTTTGACCTCTTAGGGCACTGAAAATATTAACGCAAATATTCCAATAATTAAGAACGAGCTTACCTTTTCAAGATAAATATCATCCAGATCACTGCTCGGATTCAAAAGCAACTTCAGTAGCGCAGGAAAACCATTACTGTTATAAAACATTTCCAGCATCCGACTGCATCTTTTTATAAAACAGTAAACGGTATCGATGGCCGCGAAAAGCTCAAAAGTTGCAGAGCAGCCCAGCATGGAAACAAGTTTCTCGACGCATTTTTCAGAGACGAGTAACTCGAGGCCATAATAATGATTGCTGAGATTAAACATGGTTTTAGCAATCAGAGTAGAGACCCTGAAGTCTGTCCACTCAAACATGATCAGTACAACGGTTTCAAAGCCATAATTGTGTAGCCTCTGTCGGTAGCTGGCATCTTCATGAAGGGAAAAATTGTAGAGGAGCTCCGCGTAGCGCATAGAGAATTCGGCTGTGCAGACTCTTACAAAGCTAAGGAGTGCAGGGAATTCTTTTGTGTCTATAAACTCCGAGCAGTTTTTAAAATCGTTCAATAATTGGGTGCACATGAACAAGGCATCAAAGCATGCGGAGACATATTTATCATCTATCATCATTAGGGTTAGCTCGTGTGGCAGTTTTTTTGTGAACAAAATGTAACTAGCTAGCTTAGATTGATACGCGCATATTTTTAAAAGGTAAATCATTGATGCTTCTCCTAATTCTTTTGATTCGCTTTTAACAAACCCCAATAGATAGCCTGGTTGAAAATTTGGAAGAGCCACTAGTTCCTCGACTTGGGATTCATTGCCAATTAACAAAGGCGCTAGGTTAAGTGACATTAATTTCAATGTCTCACTTGGTTGTTTGTTCACGACTGCAAGAATTCTGTTGGATAAAGTGTTGTCGTATAAATGCGGCACAATTTCTGGATACAGTTCTATAATCTTTATCATAATATTACAGCAAAGAATGAGTATAACTACATCTTCATTACTCAAGTAGGTACTTTTTAATTTTTCAAAAACTTCTTGTGCTTCGTCCAGCAATATTAGAGGAAAATTGGTGGTGGTTAAAATGATGAAGGTTAAGTCCAGGGCGAGGTTTAATACATCATTGTTTGTCACAGTAAGGAGTTTCCTTAAGTTGGTCCAAATCCCACGTTCACAAAAGAGGGTGATTGCTGAACTTCTGCTGATACACAACGAATGAGTGGTTTTTAGTGCACAGATTACAACGTCCAAGTCATGACTTGCTAATAAATGGATGATGGTCAGCGGGTCGGATGTTTTTACATCTATGTGGCTACTCGTTTTTGCGAGCTGTGTGGATTTGGATCTTACCATTGCTAAATTTTGTGCAGTCAATATTTGACAGTAAATTTGTTTATCATTACATTCACTACAGCAACAAAATAGTAGATTTTATATCAAGGGAGAGAAATACTTGATTTTCTCCGAGGTGCAAACTTGTAGCCCGAGGGATACAATGTACTGAGGGAAAAATAGCATTCTCTCCCGAGATATGAGTTTTTTTCGATGTTCTCCATGGGTATATCGGAAATTATAAGAGATAGAAAAACGGTTAAATGGGTAAAGGATGTGCAGTTTTACGAGCCCAATAAAATAACACTTTCAAAGTTTTCAAAAAAAGTGAAAGGTACGTAGATATTTTGAAAAATGTAAAAAGTGTCAATTTTTTCAAATAAATATATCTCGGTTATTATGACAGATAGAAAAAAAACTGTTAAGGACAAAGTTGTAGATAATTTTAAGCAGCTTAATAAAATTAATTCAGAAAAATTTTAAAGTCATTATTTTCCGAGATATGACGCAAACTTACATTTTTTTAAATGGAAATCATAGTTGGCTATGACCTCATTCGAAAGACTATTTTTTTCTCTTTAATTCAATATCACAAATTTTAGTTATTTCTAAAAATAAATGAGTTATAGTCATTTTTAAGTTTTATTATAAATCAAAAAATAGCTATCCATGAAAAAGATGAAAGTAAAATAATTGTAGTTGTTTATAAGAACAATAAAGTATTGTAATTATTATTTTTATAGAAATAAACAAAGTTGACAAAAAACAATATAAAGTATAATCATTCTTTAATTGTCAAAATAATAATAGGATCGTTTGATCGAAACTGCAGTCACTAATAATTAAACAGTGTGATATTAACTAAGTAAAAGTGCGTTTTATTTAAATAATAATAGAAGACAAATTCAATTTTAAAAGATGTAATTTATGCCATAATATTAATGGTGGACTTTTTGAGCATCTTTTGTAATATCTTGGAAAATAATGGCGTTAAAATTTTTCTGAATTTATTTTATTAAGCTGCGTAAAATTATCTACAACTTTGTCCTTTACAGTTTTTTCTATCTGTCATAATAACAGAGACAAATTTATTTGAAAAAAGTGACACTTTTCATATTTTTCAAAATATCTAGTTATCACTTTCTTGAAAAGTGTTAGTTCATTGGGCTGTAAAAAATAGTGCAGCAACCTGTTAGAGCCCAATTCTTCTACTGATCGCGAAGTTGGCAATCAATGTAAAATTTATAAGCAGTTTTAGATGCGGAGAAAGGGATTTTCTTTGCACTTTTAAATTAAATTGTTCGCAAACATAGTAGAAGCTATCGGGATGATTTTTCCACTTCTATTGCATAATTAAACAGTAGATAAATGCTCAATATCACTCAGTTAAAAATTTCAAAAGGGAAAAATGAAGAAAACTTTATTTTTCATTATTCGGAAGACAAGACAACCAGTTCTCCAACGAGGAAGAATAAAGGCCTTTCGAAGAAAATTGATGTACAATCTTCGGGCGATCGGAAGACAAGCCATAGATAAAGAGGACAGAACTGCTGCCTTTCAAAGAAACAAAAGGAAGATCATCGAAGAGTGGACACGAAGATAATCAAACGAGGAAGAATATATCGAATTCTAAGAAAAGCGATTCAAGAACAAGGAAGAATAAAGATAAGATAAAGAAGATGACGCTTCTTCAAAACTGACTTCTTCGACAAGGACGAAAGATAACGAATTGAAGTATGATGAAACTAAATGTGGGCAAAATGACTATTTTATGTGACTCATGTCTTTGTGAAGAGTCGACTAAAAAGACTGACTCATGTCTCTTTTGAAAGTCTGGAAAAGTTATTTGCAAAAAAAACTCAAAATGAATCAGGAAATTTGCACAGGATTCCCTTTTGACTCTCCACTCATTTCTAAGCATTTATTCTTTGAGTAGACTCACTCATGAGTTACCCACCTCTAGATGAACGACGTTCAAGGAAGAACAAAAGATAAGATAAGATCATTTATTGGTGTTATTACAATAGGTTTACACAGGTCAAAATATAAGTAATACAAAAATAAAATAGTTTCTGTTGAAATATATTCAATAGATAAAATAGTTTCAGATTCATAAAAAAATTGAAAGCTCCACATTATTCGAAAGATACACATCATATTATTCAAAAGATAAAATATTTTCTGATTCTGATAAAATATCTTGTTTCATTGAAAGATAAATTATCTTCCGTTTCTTTGAAAGATAAAATATCTTCTGTTTCTTTGAAAGATGCCACATCTTCCGTTTCTTCTAAAAATAATATATCTTCAACCAAGAAGAACACTATAGTTAATGAGCGCCGAAATAAGGATGACCAAGATTCAAATCCGTGGAAATTGTTTTTGTATTCTTTTAAACCATCTGAAAATCATGACTATAAACCGTGTTCTCGGGTGATTACCTCGAAATCTTGCGAAGGAGTGTTTTTAGATTTTGATTTAATTATGAGGCAGAAGATATAAGATATAAAATCTTGCCGCCTGAAATTGAAAACACCACAGGAATGACAAATGTTGATGATAATTCGTCGTTAGAGAAGGAAGATGACTTGAAAGGTAAAGATCTGTCTGAGATTTGGGGAGAAACAGAAGTACGCAGATAATTCACCAAAGCAATTGAAGAATAAAGACAAAGAATCTGAAGATAACATTTCAAAACATTATAAGGTGGCAGAAGACACAAAAAAGGTGAAAATGACTTGAAAAATACAGATCTGTGTGAGATTTGGGGAGAAATAGAAGTACGCAGATAACTCACCAAAACAACTGAAGAATAAAGACGAAGAATCTGAAGATAACTTTTCAAAACATTATAAGTTGGGAAAAAACGCAAATGAAGGTAACTCGAGTAAAGAATTGAATAACAACGATGAAAAGTGGCCAACAGAAATGAAGAGTGAAAATATAAATTGAAGAAAGATGATCCTTCAAACCTGTCAGAGCAGAATATTGAGGATCAAGGTAGTATCGCAGATAAAGTAAAGAATGAAGTTGACACAAAGGATAAATCGAAGAATCCAAAAAGGTATTTTGAAGAATGTAGGAAATTTCAATAAGGGCCTGACAGGAAAAGAAAAAACCTCAGAGCGATTCAAGAATGCAAAAGAGCGAAGATGCATCATCCAAAGTAAACACCTCAAAGCGGTTAAGGAGTGAAGATAAAATAATTGATGTTGACGGCTGCAGTCGGCTGAATAATAATAATAATAATTTATTCATGCAGTCAACAAAACATTGAGAATTGTACAAATAGATAAAATACAAGACAAACAAGTGCACATATTAAATAATTATAAATATAAAATGAACATTGCATTTAATTGAATAAATAAAATAAAATGAATGAAACTGTTATTCAAAGTCAATTGAATAATCCAAGTTTGCTGCAAAAAGCTAGGGGATGGCTCTTATGGCGGTACTGCATGCATTGCCTGCCAGTTACACGAGTCATCTGCAGCTCAAAACCCCAGATAAGATAACTCCAGATAACACTTGATAAAGATGGTAACACGTCGAAACTCAAGTCATGAATATTTGTTTAGATTTATATAGCTGCTAAATAATATTTTTTACAATTAATTGTGGTAAAAACAAGCTGAATTTTACGATTCAGTTTAACTCCGGATTATTTGCTTCTTAACAAAAGCACGTTTTCACACTTACGCTGGAGATAGTGTTGACGTAGATTTAATCGATGATTGTAAAAACGGCTATAAAACTAGTTGTAATTTTTAACTATATATAAAAAGTGTCATCACAAAACCTTAATCCACATTTCAATAAAAAAGGCGAAAGTTACAAATAAATAATTAAATGATTTTTCCGTTGCTCGTTGGTTAACGGCTAACTTTAATGTACCCAAATGTATCAAAAATCGTTCATTAATGACCCGCATTAATGAACGATTTTTCATTAATAAACGATTTTTCATTCATGAACGATTTCTAGGGCCGTGGTGGTCTAGTGGGTAGAGGTCCGGCCTCTAGACCCCGCTGGTGCGGGTTCGAGTCCCGTCCGGGCGGTCACTTTTTTTACTTTTTTAACACGAAAAATGGCTGTGCGGGTCCCTGGATATATTTAGTCTTCGTCCTCATTTCACTTAAATGAATTATTAAATACTATACATTGGTTGTGGCTGAATGCCCTAGCTGGCTAAGCCAATTCCCTATCATCCTCGATTCCCTAACCTGAATTCCTATCAATCATATTTCCTAAAAAAAAAACGATTTCTAGTTAAGCATTCAATAGCGAATTCATGAGTGGCTAATTACTCATAATTACTGGAAATTTAACTGATAATAGCGAGAAAACGATCTATAATTTGTTTCACATGTAAATGCAAAAGTATATCAATTCTCTGCGTTAGAAACAAATTAGCGGCGAACTGCCTTCGATTTTGTTATACAATAATGTCAAAGTGTGAAACGTCAGATTTATAAAACACGTGTATCGAGTGAATGTCTGCTACTATGGATAGTGTCGAGTTTACATTAGCACCGCCAAAAGTACTAGCCATTGCAAATAATGGAACATTAAATTTGCTTCCGGAAAAGAGTCGACATTTTTACGAAAAAAATTTACGTAGAATTTATTGCGAGGAGTAACAGGTAAGACATCATTCGGAATCTGCGCTATTCGCATGTGTTGCCGATATTGCTGCGAAGGGCTTATAGCAAGTTTATTTGTTTGGATTTTCTCTAATCTAATTTCTAATGTTGATCTAAGTTACGATCAACGGAAAAATTTTGTACCCAATTCGTGTGTTAATTGGCGATTAATGACACACTTGTTGGTTAAATAACTATTATCCAATTTTGACTTTTTAAACTGACATTATCTAATTCTTAGTAATGACTTTAAGTAGTTATTGTTATGGGGTGAAATAATTTTTTTAAAGTCACTAGTGAGGAAAACTTTTTATTTCACTTTATTTTTGACAAAATAAAATTATTTGTCAGGCGTGACGGTGACAATATTTAAAATTGACTATAAGTAATTTATTAATCAAGGAATTGAGTGCAAAAGATTAAAATCTATAAATTAACAATGCCCCTTTGATTTTCCATAAAAACAATTGCCATATTTTAGGTGGTAACAAAACGGCAACGCTCCAAACTTTACTGCGGAAACGAAAATTGCTTTCAACGTTTCGAAAAATTGTAAAAAATGCATTAATCAAGGAATTAAGTTCAAAAGCTTAAAATCTATAAATAAACAATGCACCTTTGATTTTCCATAAAAACAATTGCCATATTTTAAGTGGTAACAAAATGGCAATGCTCCAAACTTTACTGCGGAAACGAAAATTGTTTTCAACGTTTCGAAAAATTGTAAAAAATTAATTAATCAAGGAATTGAGTGCAAAAGATGCAAACAATGCACCTTTGATTTTCCATAAAAACAATTGCCATATTTTAGGTGGTAACAAAACGGCAACGCTCCAAACTTTACTGCGGAAATGAAAATTGCTTTCAACGTTTCGAAAAATTGTAAGAAATGCATTAATCAAGGAATTAAGTTCAAAAGCTTAAAATCTATAAATAAACAATGCACCTTTGATTTTCCATAAAAACAATTGCCATATTTTAGGTGGTAACAAAACGGCAACGCTCCAAACTTTACAGCGGAAACGAAAATTGCTTTCAACGTTTCAAAAAATTGTAAAAAATTAATTAATCAAGGAATTAAGTTCTAAAGCTTGAAATCTATAAATAAACAATGCACCTTTGATTTTCCATAAAAACAATTGCCATATTTTAGGTGGTAACAAAACGGCAACGCACCAAACTTTACTGCGGAAACGAAAATTGTTTTCAACATTTCGAAAAATAGTAAAAAATGCATTAATCAAGGAATTGAGTGCAAAAGATTAAAATCTATAAATAAACAATGCACCTTTAATTTTCCATTTGTTACCACCATATTTTAGGTGGTAACAAAACGGCAACGCTCCAAACTTTACTGCGGAAATGAAAATTGCTTTCAACGTTTCGAAAAATTGTAAAAAATGCATTAATCAAGGAATTAAGTTCAAAAGCTTAAAATCTATAAATAAACAATGCACCGTTGATTTTCCATAAAAACAATTGCCATATTTTAGGTGGTAACAAAACGGCAACGTTCCAAAGTTTACTGCGGAAACGAAAATTGTTTTCAACATTTCGAAAAATTGTAAAAAATTAATTAATCAAGGAATTGAGTGCAAAAGATTAAAATCTATAAATAAACAATGCACCTTTGATTCTCCATAAAAACAATTGCCATATTTTAGGTGGTAACAAAACGGCAACGCTCCAAACTTTACTGCGGAAACGAAAATTGTTTTCAACATTTCGAAAAATTGTAAAAAATTAAGGAATTGAGGGCAAAAGATTAAAATCTATAAATAAACAATGCACCTTTGATTTTCCATAAAAATAATTGCCATAATTAATATTGTTCCATCAAAATTGAATAAAACATTGTATAAACTACGTGAGTTAAGCATGTTTATTCACTAGAAGAAAGTTTAGGTCAAAATTTCTTTACGTGAATAAACATTTACTATAAACATCTATTATCTTCCAAGTCACACATAGAAAAAGAAAGAATCTCTATTTGCTTTAATTATTTAGTGATAAACATTCTTACCTCAACATCGAATCTTCCAGGCCTGAGTAGAGCTCCATCCAGATCGTCTCTTCTGTTGGTGGCACCAAGAACTATAACACCCTCATTCTGGTGAAAGCCATCCATTTCACTGAGCAGTTGATTTATGGTTTGGTTGGCATACGGGTGAAGAACGCTGTTTGTGCGTTTGGCACCCACTGAATCAATTTCATCTATGAATATGACACAAGGCGCTCTCTCTTTAGCCGCCTCTGTAGAAGGAAACAAATTCAAAGGTTAACCTTAAATTACTTAAAATAGTCATGGTGATGGTTGCGACCGTTACTACGTGGTAATTCATTATAAAATTACTGAATAAAACACTTACTATGTTTTTTACCACAATTTATTTGATGTATGTACAAATATTTCATATATATCACATATTATGGTGAAACTACCGAAAAAATAGCTCACATTCTCCGCAAACAAAACCATCAAATCGCGTTTAAACCTAGCTGCAAATTATCAAACATATTATTCAATTCAAAAGATAAAATCAATCCCTTAAAGAAATCAGGTGTTTACGAAATTTCTTGTTCCGAATGCAATAGTGTATATGTAGGACAAACCGGTCGTAGTTTCGAAAAAAGATATTGTGAACATTTCCGCGCCTTTAGATTAAATCAAAATTCCAGTTCATTCTCTAACCATTCTTTAGAATGTAAACATTCATTCCCCGAAATCCAAAACATGAAAATTTTACACAACTGTACAAAAGGTACAAAGCTTAACTTCCTTGAATCCGCCGAAATTTTCAGACTTAGCAATAATCCCCTCGTTAATCTGTTGAACGAGCAGACCGATCTAATGTACTCACCGCTTTTCAAAATTATTTAATCTCTTAATTATGTTTAAATCTTTGCACCTGTTCACTGTAAACCATTTTGTTACCCTCACCCTATTTTCGTATCGATATAAATGAAACGTCTTCCATTAATTGTTTCACTTGATAATGACAGTAAAACGTCGAAACTTAAGTCGTGATATGTATGTATATGAAATATTTGTACATACATCAAATAAATTGTGGTAAAAAACATAGTAAGTGTTTTATTCAGTGATTTTACTTAAAATAGCTATTTATTATATGTTAGGACTCACACGGTGTGTCATTTCAGACCACAAATGGTGAAAGAAGGCAAAAATCAACTTTATCTCTTATAGAAATAAATTATACCATCATAAGTAAAATTGAACACCCTTAAATGTCATTGAATATTCATATATTCAGGCTATATTTCGTTTTATTGAATTTATTTAATGCTTTCTGCAACTAGTAAGGTTGTTTCTAATTTACCCTTAAATGTTTTAAACATTTTATTGATTTCTAGTTGCACACTTGGTAAAAGATATAGAGTAATTGTTGCAGAAGCATTAAATATTAAGGGAACCGAAAAATAATCAAAATCACTTCGATGAGCTCATTCACAGTTAGTTTGTGTCGACATCCGGTCCCGCAAACACGGATTACGTTCAAGCTTGGTCGTGAATTTTATTTTTTTGGTCAAAAATTGTTTGTTCTACCAAGTAGAAAAGATGTCAAGGCCAACAATAGAAGAAGCACATTTACGTCATTGTATGCTATTTTTGTTTAATCAAGGAATGAAGGCAACCGAAGCAGTGAACAAAATTACTGATACTTACGGATATGTTCTGAAACTAAACAAGTGTCATAGATGGTTTAAAAAGTTTAAAAATGGAAATAGGAATCTCAAAGATGCCGCTCGAAAAGGACTACCCCAGAAGTTAGATGACGATATCCTGAAGGCGATGGTGGATTCAGATCCTTGTCAAACAATAAAGAAATTTTTATTGAAGATTGACTGTCCATGATCTACAGTTCAGGATCATCTTCGTCGCATAGGAAAATTGTACAGGCAAGTATGAATGACGAAAACGGCGCTCGATCAACGGCATACCATCTGCGCGTCTCTTTTGTCTCGGTATGAAGCCGATCCATTTTTGAGACGAATTGTAACTGGAGATGAGAAGTGGGTCTATACAATAATCGTGTACGAAAAAGACAATGGCTTTCTTCTGGAGAAGCACCTTTTCCAACACCTCGACCATCACTAACGATAAAGAAGGTCCTTGTTTGTGTATGGTGGGATTTTTCTGAAATCGCACACTATGAATTGCTTGAATCGTTACAGCGACAGTGTATTGTGAACAACTCGAGCTCATAAAAAAAACCATCTATTTTGGTCAATAACAAAAAAGGATCCTTCAACACGATAACGAGAGGCCTCATGCTGCAAAAATAACACAGGAACAAATAAGGGAGGTTGGCTAGAACTTTTAACTCGTCCACCCTATTCACCAGATCTCGCGCCGTCAGATTATCACCTTTTCAGATCGTTAGAGCATACGTTAAGAGGTAAAAAATGTATCAATGTTGAAGAAGCGAAAACGCGCTTGGAAAAGTTTTTCAATTAAAAATCGAAGGAGTTTTTTAAAAAGGGAATCGAACAATTGCCTTTACACTGGAAAAAAAGTGTGGAAAATGATGGAAATTATTTTATTGATTAGCATTAAATATTTCTTTAATAAATAAATGTTTTTTGCCAGCAAACACGGTTTTGATTACTTTTTGGTCCCCCTAATATAAAAAAGACAAGAAGTAGCCTGAATACAGGGCGTTTCAAAATTCATGCACCAAAAATTTTCTGCGTACTCCTCGTAGATAGAAAGAAAAAAAACCCTTATGACAAATCTCGATTTTCTACAAAATAAAATGGATTTAACCCCTTCGCTGAAATATTAATGAGACGCCACAGTTCCCTATAAATGAATACGTTCGTTCGCTGGTATAAAAACAAACTGTGCCGATTTTAAGTGTTGACGCATGAATGAATGGTGACCTAATTTCGAACGCGCAAAAAAATTTTATCTAAACATAAATAGTCCGGTGCGAGTTGATAAAACCGACGCACAAATTTCAAGTTCACCTAATTTATTATACTTTTTTTTTATTGTTCCTTGCGGCTTCCTACACGTGCATTTTTATTGCTGTGCAATTGTATCCCCTGCAGTCCTATTACTTAAAATCGCGGGGGGTAGGTGCTGTAAAGTGATATCCCTTTGTTACCTAAGGCCAAGACCTAATTTGGAATAACACATTTTTAGAAAGTCCGTAAAAACATCTGTGTTTCCAGGAAGACACAAATCGGTTTTAAAAATTCCAATTCCATACTCGATGGTACATTGACCTAATTTGTGTGCTGCGTCAATGTAATCGGCACCATTTGTTTATCTAATAAAGCTCGAGAGACCCCAGACCAGGTGAGCGCAAACATGTACGTGGTGTTCTCGCCTCTTCCTACACGCGAACGTAATATTCATTGATAGGGAGCAGTGGTGTCTCTTTAATATTTCTGCGAAGGGGTTTAATCCATGTTATTTTGTGGAAAACCAAGATTTGTCATAAGGGTTTTTTTTCTTTTTATCTACAAGGAGTACGCAGAAAACTTTTGGTGCATGAATTTTGAAACATCCTGTATATGAACATTCAACCTAAAAATAAAAACAATAGCTTCCCTGCTTTTGTATCATTCCATATCTGGCATGGCATTAGCCAGGGAAGTAATTGTTTCAATAAATTATTTATTTTTTAGTCTTTGTAAGACAAAAGTGCAGAGTTATGAAGATGTTGAATATTCATATATTCAGGCTACTTTCTGTTTTAATTTAATTTACACCTTCATATTCTTGGTAGAGCCTTCCCAAAATGTCGTGCCACATTGCGCAGTGAACATCTTAAATTTCAAGAGAGAAGACGCCGGAAAATCATAATTATTTTGCGAACGCCGAGTGAACATAATGTAAATATAGACACAAAATCGATCGCAAAGTGATCATTCATCTTCAATTCAGTGATGCGGCACGCATAGATTTGTTATCGCGTTCCCTCCACTTACTTTCTCACTTTGCGCAAATTTTACCCCCAGGTGTTACATTTTGAGATGGCTTTACTTTAACACATTGGCTGCCAACAAGTTTTTTTGTAAAATGTTAAAAAAAGTTTTCTTTGTTTTTAGGTGTTATTTTATAAAATGAGTAAGAATATGCTTATTTAATTCATTTTGATGCATTTTTTAGACGAAATTACGGGTTTTTATGTACTAATTGTCAGTCATCGGTGACTGACATGGCCCCACCGGAATATTTTAGTGTCAGTCACCGGTGACTGACTAAGCGGTCAACGTGTTAAAACTCCCAAATCTGCGTTTCACATTTATTTATTGTTTATTGTTTCTAAAAAAAAATGAAATTAGAACTTGGTCACGCATTTCAGATTTTGACCAACCAAGTAATAATTTTTTTTTTATTTCACGATCACAATACTTTCTCGTACTTCCTAACGGAGAAACTACAAATCTTCAAGCATAGGATTAAGACGATATCGGTACTATTCTTGTGCTGGAGATTTGGTTAAATGGGCAGTTTTGGTTGCTTTCTCAGATTCCGTTGAGGATTAAAATTTTGCAAAATTTCAAGGTTATTAAAAAGAGGTTGAAGTATTATGGAGCACTTTGACAGCTTTGGTGATACGTCTTGATTCGTTTGAGTAGTAAAATGCGTAATGTTTCAATTTCAAACCCAATCCACGCCCCCCGAGTCCAGATTAGAAAATCAACTGTAATATTCGAGTTGTTGATGGATCTCATCAAGAATAAGCCTGTTTGACATATCTTCTAAAAACGATTTTTAAGATTTTTGAGAAAACATAAAATTCCACTCAATTTGTGCCCTTCTGAACAAGATGCCGACTTCTTAAACTTTGTTGTTACCATGGATGAAACAAGCAACAATTGAAATAGAGCACTCTGATTCCGCCAGAAAAGTTCTTGCCAGTTTTTTGAGTCACTCATGACTGATTGAATAAAGATAAGACAATAACTAGAGAATATTATTCTGCTTTATTGAAATTACTACGAATTAAAAAAAACTGGAAAAAAGATGCAGAATGTCAAGCAACGAATGATTACACATTGTAATGAATACAGTGAGTAAACTAGGGTTTCAATTACTTCAACCCCCCCTTATTCGCCAGATCTGGCTCCTTCAGACAGCCACCTCAATTGAGAAAGAGTTTGAAAGGACGTGCATTTGCTTCTATAGATTCTGTGCGGGGGTCCACTTGCAGAGAAAATAGAAACTTTTTTAAAGGTTTAGAAATGTTGCAGGTTAGCTGTGATAAGCATATTAAATTAAGAGGAAACTATGTTGAATAATAAAATATTATTTTTCACAAACGGGAGAGGAAGTCAATTTCTCAGCCGTCAAAATCGTGAGAGAAATAACATTTCTCTCCCTAGGGAGAGAAGTAATCATTTCTCTCCCTACGAGGTTCCATTATTTATTTTAACTGTCACCGCTGACAGCGTTTTTTTCTAGGTTAGGTTTAAGAAACAAACGTTTTACTCTTAAATTACCCCGTTTGTGAAAAAAATTGTATATACAGGGTGTTTGAAATTCGAGGCTCACCATGGGGATCTCGCATATTAGAAGAGATAGAGGGTATGTTTAAATTTGGCACTTTTGCAGAATTTTATGCTAATAATCCAATGAAAAAAATTATTTAAATTTTTTTATTTTCGAGTTAAGTCAAGAAAACTGAAAAAAATGATTTTCGTTTTTTCTTTATATTTTCGTTATTTGACAGATATTTAAAAATGGTAAAGTCATTCTTATAGCACTTTTTTATTATCTAATAGATGGCATACAATTTTTAGTTGTAACATGTTTCCTTTCTTTTGAACCAACTTTCTTATTTCTTATGGACTCCATATTTATTTTTTATTGCGTCTCAATGCCCATTTTTTTGTGATAACAACAATATAACACAACATACATTTAATTTCATAAATAAACATATAATCGTTTAAAACACTTTTATTTTTTAGTAGTATGATATTTACTATTATCGTCGTGGATAAAAGACATGAAAGCGTACTCATAACTCCCACGGGAGATATGAGTTATATCTATGAGGTCTGCTCCTGTTTACCTGACAAATAGTATGTACAATTTCCAAATTCTCCGCTCAAGATGATGGTTGAAGATAGACAATCTTGCGTCTGCTCATGACCAACTTTATAGCGAGACAGGAATTAAACTTTTCTCCCAGGTTTGTTCACTGTTTTATTCACAGCCGTACGTTTGTTGTTAAAGCATTAACGTCAAATCAAATAAAAAAATAAATAAACGTCAGTTCATGAAATGCGGGCGATTTGATTTAAAACAAATTCATAGCAACCATGCAAATACATATTGCAGATCGATATACTGAATATTTTTACGAATTACTAAAAAATAAAATATTGTATGCACCGCGGGAGATATTCATGTTCTTCGCCCTCGGTTGACTTACAAACTGAGGGCCTCTTGCAATCTATTTAGCGCTTACCAAAAATCACCCGTGCCATGGAATTAAAATCAATTAAAAATCTGAATAACTGTTTGTTTTCAAACATTATTATTCTTTATAAATAAAAATATCGTAGTGCTATAATAATAAAAAATAATATAACACACTACGAACTTGCTAAGTACAGGGAAAAGCACCTACAGGCAACCAGTGTGGCTGTAGAAGATAATCAAGGACAAATCGTTCTGTCCGGGATATATTGCCCTCCGGGGCGGCGTGGCTGTCATATAAGTAAAGCCCAATTTGACTCATTCTTCTCCACTCTGGGCCCTAGTTTCCTAGCAGAAGGAGATTTCAATGCCAAGCATAACCACTGGGGCTCCGAGTGACAAACCCTCGAGGCAGACAACTCTACCAAACCCTCCAGTCTAATAATCTCCAGGCACAAATATCTCTACTAAATCTAACCCACCAAGCATGGCAAACAAGCGTACGAACTGGGATGCCTTCCGCTTTACCTTAAATAACATGCTAAAGAAGAACTTACCTCTAAAAACAGAGACAACATAGACGAAGCAATAGAACACCTGACGACAGTAATCCGACAAGCTGCCTGGAGGGCAACACCAACGCAAACCAAAGGTAATGATCACCTGAAATTCCCCGGGTACATCAAAGAGAAAATTATAATAAAAAGAAGATGAGGGAGAGGCGGCAAACAACACGTGCTCCACTGGACGAACAAAATTTAAACTGAGCAATCAAAGAAACTAAGGACCTCCTACAAGACCTGAAAAATAGTGAGATAAAATACTACCTGGAGAACCTGTTCCCCTCAGGCTCACAAGCTGATAACCACTCTTTATGGAAGGCAACCAAGAAGTTTAAGCGTCCTAAAGACCAGAATCTTCCAATCAGGAAAGCAGATGGTAGCTAGGCCAAACATTATGAAGAAAAAACCAATACATTTGCAAAACACCTCGCAGAAGTCTTCCAACCGATCCCGGCAGATTCAGCAGAAAACGAAGAACATATTCTGCAATTCCTAAACGAACCAGCACAGACTGGAACACAGATAAAGAATCTCAAGATCAAAGAGATGATGTCCATTATAAACGAATTAAACCCCAAAAAAAGCTCCTGGGTATGATTTAATCACAGCCAAAATCCTAAGAGAATTTTCTTACGAAGCAATAAACCCTAGTCCACATACTAAGAATTGGCCACTTCCCCGATCAGCTGAAAGTAGCACAAATAATACTGGTCATAAAACCAGGCAAAGATCCCACAGAAGGCACCTCTTACCGTCCCATTAGCCTCCTACCAATAATATCGAAACTTTTTGAAAAGGCCCTCTTGGTTAAACTGATGCCAAACTTAGAACAAATAAAACTAATACCAAGTCACCAGTTTGGCTTCCGGAAAAACCACTGCACAATAGAGCAAGTACACAGAGTGGCAAGATGAATAAAAACGGACATGGAAGAGAAGAGATACTGCACAGCAGCTTTCTTGGATATCATACAAGCGTTTGACAAGGTTTGGCATGATGGGCTAAAGTATGAATTAAAGAAAAAGCTACCACACCCCTTTTACAAGGTGCTTCAGTCGTACCTAACAAATCGAGGAATTGTTGAACCTCTGGCGCATCAAGGTAAACACCACAAAGTCAATACACATAATCTTCGTCCCCAAGTCACCCTAAATGGAACCATTCTGCCACAAAAAGAAGAAGTAAAATACCTGGCAATTCACCTGGATAAACGACTGACCTGGGGGAAACACATCTGGAGTAAGAGGCTACAACTAGGACTAACATATAGGAAAATGCACTGGTTAATGAATCAGTATTCTCAAGTCACAATGGAGAACAAACTCCTCATCTATAAGTCCATAATAAAACCAGTCTGGGCATATGGGATTCAGCTCTGGGGTACCGCCAGCACATCCAACCTAGCAAAGATTCAAAGATTCCAATCGAAGGTCCTAAGAACAGTAGTGCAAGCCCCATGGTATGTCTCGAATGAGGTCATCCACAGAGACCTGCGCATTCCAACAGTGATGAAAGAAATCACTCTTGAAAATGCTGTAACAAGCGAAACTAGTTGAGTAAATAAACAATGAATTTGTGTGTTAATTTTTGATTGATCTTTTATTAAAGAAATCAATTCCTCGAGTGCAAGATATCAGTCTCGCATAAGCTCCCACCCTTTCGAACTAGTCGAAGATCTTCTCATCGACCCTGCAGTAAAGAGCCTAAAACAACATGACCCACTTAATCTACCACAAGGAGTACTACGAGTGGCCCAATAAACCCCATAAGGTCGGTCAAAAATTAAAGCATTGTAAGTAGTAATCAATTGTGAATACTACATCCAAGTCTGTAGTTACAACTAATTCTGCTGAATATCCTTGGATAGATTGTAGAACAACATGGATGTTAAAAAAATATATATACCGGGTGACCCAGGGATCTGTAAAAGCCCCATAACTTATTTGTTATTTGAGATATCGGCTTCCAGTTTTCTTGAACTGGTACCCACACTTATTCTACATATATTAAAAATATGTGTGTTTGTATACAGGGTGTCCCAATATACATAACAGACCAAAGTTATGTTTTTTTAAATGGAACACCCTGTATTTTATACTTTATTTTCAACCCTCTTGAGAAGCTGATAAAAATAGTATAAGATAGTATGGGTCTATTATGGACGGTTGATTAGTTATGGGCAAATTTGTTGCAAAGACATGTACACATTGAAAACATTGCAGAAGCGTTCCTAGCAAAGCTAGCATCATTATTTATACACTAGAAAATTTCCCACATCATAATGAATAATACACATCGGCTTTGGTTCTCTTTTATTCATAGTGCTATACAGGGTGTCAACATACGCAAAACAATGGATAACTATTTTTTTTCAAATGGAACACCCTATATAAGTTGCCACCAATCTATGGCATTTTTAATAAGCTTTCCAATTATATACAGTTTGTATAACAAAATATTAAGGATTCTTGAGATTTATCAATAAAAACATATTTCTTTTGCCACCTTCTGCTAATTTTTGGATTTTCAGCCAAAAAATTGCATTTTCAGGAAAAATTATAACAGACCAAAGTTGTACAGCGAAAAATTTCCGATCGATGTGGGTCTTTCAACTTTTAAGATAATGCGTGCATTACCCGCCAGAGCGCGCAAAATCGTGACCGTATATGCATTTTAGCGTTTTTTATTAATAAATTGCATTATACTTTTTTTTCCGCACCCTCTAGCGGAAAAAAGAGAAATTATAGGGAAATTAAAATGGCCCATATCGATTGAAAATGTTCCGCTCCACAACTCGTAATAGAACCAATTTTTGCCAAAAATGCATAGTTTCCCCTAAAATGCAAATTGAAAATGTATGTATTAATTTTTGTGTTTTTCAATGGTTTTTTGTATTTTTAGCGAAAACTATGCATTTTTGGCAAAAATTGCTTCTTTTAAGAGTCGTAGGGCGGAATTTTTTCAATCGATGTAGGTCATTTGAATAATTCTATAATTACCCGGTTTTCTGCTAGAGGACGTGGAAAATAAAGTATAGTGCAATTAATTAACAAAAAATTTGAGAAAAACGCTAAAATGCATATACGGTCAAGATTTTGCGCACTCTGGCGGGCAATGCACGCATTATTGGAAAAGTCGAAGGAGCTACGTCGATCGAAAATGTTCTGCTCTACAGCTTTGGTCTCTTATTATTTTTTCAGAAAATGCATAGTTTTGGCTGAAAATCCAAAAATGAGCAGGAGGTGACAAAAGAAAAATGTTTTTATGGATAAATCTCAAGAATCCTTAATATTTCATTATAAAAATTGTACATCATTGGAAAGCTTATTAAAAATTCCATGCATTGGTGGCAAGATATATAGGGTGTTCCATTTGAAAAAAAATAGTTATCCAATATTTTGCGTATGTTGACACCCTGTATAGCAGTATGAACAAAAAAGAACCAAAGCAGATTTGTATTATTCTTTATGATGTGGAAAAATCTTTAGTGTAAAAAAATGACGCTAGCTTTGCTAGGAGCGCTTCTGCAATTTTTTCAATGTGTCCTTGTTTTGCCACAAATTTGCCCATAACTAACCAGTCGTCCATAATAGACCCATACTATCTATATTAGATTTATCAGCTTCTCAAGAGGGTTGAAAATAAAGTATAAAATATAGGGTGTTCCATTTAAAAAAACATAACTTTGTTCTGTTATGTATATTGGGACACCCTGTATAAAAACATACATATTTTTAAAATACGTAGAATAAGTGTGGGTACCAGTTCAAGAAAACTAGAAGTCGATATCTCAAATAGCAAATAAGTTATGGGGCTTTTACAGATCGCTGGGTCACCCGGTATATATATATTTCTAATTTTGGTGCCATCTACAGTCGGCTAAGAAAATGTTGATACGCCTTGTAATGGGTGTCGCAACAATTATAGTAGTCCTTGGTGGCTGTGGAATCAAACATGAATGTCGATTCTTACTTCACTTATTGTTTGACGGTCAATATTTGAGTTGTCAATTCAATGACGCGAAGTAAGAATCGACATTCATGTTTGATTCTACAGCCACCCAGGACATAAATTATTGGACATGTTATTGTTCTCAATCATTTAAAAAAAAAATGTTTTAAAGCTTGTGTGGCTAATATTATACAAGCATAAACTGATAAACTGAGGTGCATGGCGGTGAGTTTAAATCAACTTGATATTAAAGTACTGATAATGAAAAACAAATAGTGATAATTAGAAAAAATGTACTCACTAAACAGATCTCTAACTCTCCGTGCCCCCTGTCCCACAAGAACCTCATCGAATTCAGGCCCGGCAGCATGAAAAAAAGGAACCCCAGCTTCGCCAGCTACAGCTCTGGCCAATAAAGTCTTCCCGGTACCTGAAAAAACATAATATGTCCAGTTGGATTATTTCATTATACAAAATTTATTGTGATAGTTGTACAATAATTACAGCAAACTTTTAAGACGTATAAAACTTACCCGGAGGCCCCACTAGTAGTACTCCCTTCGGTAGTTTGCCCCCCAAATTGGAGAATTTATCGGGATTCTTCAAGAACTCGACGACATCCTTCAATTCCTGCTTGGCTTCATCAGCTCCTTTCACGTCATCGAATGTGACATGAATGTCCTCTGGATCGACCTCAACTTGATTCCCTAACTGAATTCTGTAATAATTGGTAAAACGATACAAATGTTTGAGTAACAAACCTCAAGTAAAGCCAAACAACTGTTTTTGTTTTTCGTGGCTGCTTGCCAAAAAATTTTGTTTGGAAAAAATTGTTATTGTTTACATATTACTCACCTGAAAACAGATCCACTCGTGCTTGCAATCAAGCTGACAACAATAGCAAGAAATATAGCGACGGTGAGCACCTGTTGTACAATTTTGAAATACCTAGCTGCCTTCCCAGTCTTCACGTTTGGATTATTTCCTAACATGTAACCTTCAGCAAAGGCAATTTTGATTCGTTGCTTCTCCATCTCCGTCACATTGGGATCATCGGTATTTAGTAACTTCGACAACCTCTCATTAGGGGCAGGCACTGTTTCAGTGACAACCTTCGGCTCAGGCACCTCCACCGCACTTAATCCCATAAGACTTTTTATTCTGGAAACAAGTGTGGGGTTCCTGTTGAGCTCAGCACGCACACTTCTGTCGGTCTTAAATCCGCGCACTTGCACATCAAACATAAAGCTGTTCCTGTGCTTGAAATTATCAACGAGCTTTTCCAAAAATATCTGAGGAACATCCAGCGGTTTGTTTCGGCGCACTATAATCGTAGGAATGGAACTGGAAGCAATCTCCTGTTGGCTGGATCCGTATTTATTCTCGAAGAATGTCTGCTTGGAGATGTAAGAGATATTCATTTTGTTGATGAAGTGGTCTTCTAAACAGAAGGAGTTCAAATGTTTCGCAAAGGAGAAGTCGCAATTCTTTAAAGTTTCCGTGAAACTCTCCATGCATAGTATATTGGAATCCGACGTCTTTCGTGCCTTCTTGAGATATGCATTGTGTCGGGGGGTGAGGATCGCCGAGACTTGGGAGAGTGTGAAGAGGGCCTTTCGGAAATAATATAAAAAAAAAAAACAATTAGAAGTGATTGTGGTTTTGTAACCTAAATGGTGGGTGGACTGACCTGGTTCTGGTTTTGCAGGGAGAACATATTGCGGGTTACATGAAACGCGTGGTGTTATTGCGAATTGAAAGAGAAGAGACGACGGATTTTTATTTACGACGGGCCGAAAGGTGACGAAATTTTTTTATAACCTTTTTGACAACAAATGATAAGTCTCGCATATATCAACCATAGACAACTATGCATTACGGTGTTGCCACGTGTGATTAATAAAAATCCTTAAAATCCCAAAAACAATGACAAACTATAAATTACACAAACTAACGCGACCGAAAAATCTCGTGATCAAAAGTTTAAGCCGAGTCTAATTGAAATCATTACTAGTAAGTAAAATTACATCGTATTATTGAAACTTTTCACATACTAGCATAAAAAACGTAAATAGGAGAAAAAAACAAGAAAATTAGAAGTGAGCAAGAAAATGAAACAAAGTACAGGATTTTTGGGTTTCAAAACTTAAAGATACGTAATCTTCTTATTAGTACTACTAAAAATTAAATTAAATTTTAATAAGAGCCCATCGGATTATTGAAACATTTCAAATGCTAATATCAAACGCAGTAAATGTGCTTTAAAAGAGGATATAAGAAAGAGGCAAGAAAAGCAATAAGAATTCACGAACAGAAAGGAATTTGTAAGGTTTCAAAAACAAAAGTTACAATAGACAAAGAAAATATTAGTTTGTAAAATTGCGTTTACTTTTTAGTCATTAAAAAAAGATGGGGAATCTTCATGTCCACGCTATAAAATAATGAAACAGTATACAAAAATTTGAAATAAAATCAATCAGTAATACGAAAGAATTTGTGTGAGGAAATTTACAAACGTATTCTTTGTCAATGCATCAGTGACGGTTTCCGGGTTTTTTTTCTGGTACGGCCGAGGAACAAGAGGTGGTAATACAGATAGGTGCGGTCACGCAGCCAGCCGTCTCTGCAACTGACCCTACCTATCTGTATTACCACCTCTTGTTCCTCGGCCGTACCAGAAAAAACCCGCGAACCGTCACTGCAATGCATCGTTAAATTTTTATGTCTGTTAATGGTTTTTCTATTGCGAATATCTGCATTATTTTTGGCATTATGTTTACACCTCCCTGAATAACTTGGAATAGTTATTGTAATGAAAAAAGTGAAAAATATTGAAGATATAATGAAATTAAATATGTGTGTGGAGTTGCCTAAAATAGTAGCCTAAACATTCAACATCTTGTGCGAGTTTGATGGAAAATATATGGATTTTATCTAGCCCGTGCTCTTAATAAAATTATCGAATGAGTCGATGCAGTTGTTATAGAGGAAAGAGAAGTTTAAGAGCTACAAATTACGAATTCCACAAGTTCTATTATGAGATTATTTGCCATAATGCAATTTTGTGAGTGGGTATTTTAAGGGGGACATCTGTTTTTTTTTTTTTTTTTACCAACAAATCGATTATAATATTTTTATTTTTTCAGAAAGCTGAAAACCCTAGGATCATAATGCTTTTTTTATTCGCAGGCTTCAAAAAAATCTGAGGTGGAAAACGTTGTAATTGCGTTTTTTTTTTCTTTTTTTTTCAACATTGGCCACTTTTATAAAATGTGGGAGTGTGATGGTCCAGTGAAGTATTCAAACATCTGTGAACGAGAGTTGGGTTTTCAAGTGCTCGTTACGTGCCCGTGTTCAAAAAGAAAGATTGATTCATGTTAGAGCATCGGTTCAAATTTCGAAATAAATAACAAAATTATTTTTGTTATGCGATTTATTGGCGTCGGTATTCATGGCATAAATTTATTCTGTGCCTTCATAGATTTTACTTCAAATATTTCGAACTTTATTTATTATAACTGCATTCAACACTCAAAACATACAAATTGCTTCCGAAAAAGTATACAACCTTGACATCAGTGACGGTTCAAGGGGTTTTTTCTGGTATGGCCGAGGAACAAGAGGTGGTAATACAGATACCCACATAGCACACTTCGTCCACTGTACGTACATTATTCGTCCAAATTACGTACATTCGTCCATGGGGGTAATATGAACGTACAGTGTACGTACATTATTGTACGTACATTGTACGTACAAAAATATACGTCCATGGTACGTACATCACTGTACGAACATAAATATACGCCCATAGTACGTACATATCCGGACGAATATATAAATATACCCCCACCATGCAGGATGGACCGCAAGCAAATCAAACAGAGGGCGCCCCAATAATAAACCGACGGAATGGTAGCGGTGGCCATTTAAAAAGGGCAGCAGGCATGTCAACGGGCAGACTTCGGCTCATCGTCGTTAGGTAAACCTGACCGATAGCCGAAGCGATAAGCTCTCACCATGGCTTGTCCGCGCCAGGGCCAACGGCACCCCCATATAAGAATCAGCCTTTCTTGTAAATAAATAAATCGGCTTTGAAACCCCCTTTTGTCTTTGATTGGAATTGGAAATTTCGATTAATTACTTGCACGTGTTAATGTTAATAAATTTGGCACAAAATTTTTCTTTGTTATATTGGAACCAAACTGGGGGATGTCATAAACAAAATTTGATTTTTTTAATGGCGTAATTCCTATGTACGTAAATTTGTATATCCTGATTTGGTACAATGCTGTACCAAATGGACATACTACGTACGTACACGGGATGAAAACTATACGTCCATAGTACGTACATAGGACGTACTTGTCCTACATACGTACATTTGAGTACGTCCTATGTACGTAAATTTGTGTACGTCCAGAATTGGTACAATGTTGTGCCAAATGGACGTACCACGTACGTACATGGGACGAAAGCGGACCAAGATGTACGTACATTGGACGTGTGCATTTCTAAAACAATACGTCCATAGTACGTACATAGGACGTACTTGTGCTATATGGGTAGGTAGGGTCAGTTGCAGAGTCGGCTAGCTACGTGACCGCACCTATCTGTTTTACCACCTCTTGTTCCTCGGCCGTACCAGAAAAAACCCCGCGAACCGTCACTGCTTGTCATAGATAAAGCTGATAAAGAAGAAAAGAAAGTTACGTCTGAGAATGGATTATATACTACAGAGTTGTCGGTCTCTGGAGATGGAACGTGGGCAAAAAGACGATTTTCTTCTATGATCGGCATCGTTACAGTCATTGGAAAAATTTCCGGAAAAGTGCTAGATTGTTTTGTTTCGAGCAAAAGATGCTACAGCTGTGGAGCTTTGAAAAAACATATAAATCCAGCAGACTTTCTTATTTGGTATGAATCTGAGCAGTGACAGATTAATTACGAAGGTTGTTCTAGAGGAATATGGAAGTACAGGGCATAGCTGAAATATTCAAAAGCTCCACGAAACTGAATTCTGTAACATACGCTTATTACATCGGTGAAGGGGACTCAAATTTGTTTCTGGGGAATCAGTACGTAAATTGGGTAGTTCAAAAACTTGAGTGTGTTCTTCATGTCGAAAAGAGGATGTTTCGACGTCTCAGGGAGGTTAAGAAAACTCTGACCGAAAGACATAAAATAGATAAAGTTCTTAATAAACCCAAGAGAGGCAGGCGATCTAAAACCGAAATTGAGAAAGCGAAAGCAGAAATTGCGAAAAAAGTTAAAATTCAAGATTTAACTGGATTAGTTATTTAAGCAACAAGGAACGTAAGGACGTATTAACATTTGAGGTAGGCGAGTATGTTAATTGTCATTACGTTCCGTGTTGCTTATTAATTTTTTTCCGCTACCGGAAATATAATACTTAAAAAAGATCAGAAACTATTCTAAAATATGGCTTGTAACATTTGGGATTCAAATGTTTATAGTCACCTATGCGTTCTATGGCAACCCAGCAACCAAAAAACAATGTCGAATTTTGTTTGTTTGTGTCAAATCAGTGAAAGTTTTTGTGGGCATGGATGCAAACGAAGCTGCGAATATTGCGTGTTAGAACCTGTTACCGACAAAATCGAAAAAGGTATGTGTCCCGTTACGACTCTTTTAAGCAGTGGTTATCTAAAAAGAATGCCGATGCTATAGGTGTAGACGAAAATGTGTTCTTGGCCTATATGTTGGCGCGTTACGTTTCCGTTTATTATTTTCCTAGGTCCGTAAGTAAAAAAATAAGTTCCGTCGTCAAGGACAACAAACACCACGAATGTTATCAGCCACTTACGTTACCTGTAACCATGGATGCAATGCGTATTTACGTTGTCGGTAGCGGAAAAAAGTCATGAAGAGCATGTCTCTTTTTTATGGCTTGTCCATACGTAAACATCTGCACAGCATAAAAAATATGTCTAAGGAAATCTGGGCTGGCACATACCATCGGATCTCGAACGGATGAAGAACCTCAACATCAGTACTGCGATCCGCAAGAAGGAAACCCGTTTATCCATGAGCCCGCATTGAGTGCCGAAGTTCAGAAACTCGTCGAACCAATATTTGACAGAACCAGAACTTCTTACAAGGTGTTTGGGATCAAATACTCAAAATAATAATGAGTCTTTCAACAATTGCATTTGGTCAATCATTCCCAAACACAATTTCCACGGATAAGTAATGACTGATGTTGCAGCCCACATTGCAGTTTGTACATTCAATGAAGGATTGAAACCCCTTCTGCTAATGCTCGAAACCATGGGGACCGATATGGGCAACCATGCACACGATTTTTTTAAAGCTGATCAATTTTCAAGTTGATTATGAATTGGTGAAATATTTTCAGCTTACGGTACAAATGTGCTCAAAATCGGATCTTCTATCAGATGTAATAAACATCTGGAAATACACCTCGTAGATATTTAGATTATTTCTTTGTGTATATAGTGCATATTTTAAGTTGTGTATTATCTCAGAAGACTAAAACAAATTTAAAATTTTCCAAAATTACTTAATATTACCAGTTTTTAACCAAATATGAAAATAGAAGGCGTTGAATTGAGATTATCTTACAATTTAGCGAACTGATCTTTTCAATTTTTTTATGGCATCACGTAGTAGCAGGTAATCTAAGTAACTTCAGAATATTTCAAGCTTGTAGCAATTGTTTTTCTATATTCAACTTAAAAAAACACAAACGGATATTGAATTGAGATTATCTCACAATTTACGGAACTGATCTTTTAGAATTTTTATGGTATCACGTAGTAGCAACTATTCTAAGTAACTTTGGGATGTTTCAAACTCGTGTTTTTTTATTTTTTTTTTACCGAATTTGAAAAATACAACTTCAGAAAAAACAAACGGGTGTTGAATTGATATTATCTTACAATTTAGGAAATTGTACTTTTTGGATTTTTTTTTTGGTATCACGTAGTAACAATTATACCAAGGAACTTCAGAATATTTCAAGCTCGCAGCAATTTTTTTATACGATTTAAAAAAGGCAACTTAAAAAAAAAAACGGGTGTTAAATTGAGATTATCTTACAATTTAGGAAAATTACCTTTTAGAATTTTTATGGTATCACGTAGTGGCAATTATTCTAAATAACCTCAGAATTTTTTAAGTTCGTTACAATTGTTTCTCTATTTTTCTATAGAATATGAAAACGCAACTTCAAAAAAAACGGACGGTGAATTGAGATTATCTTACAATTTAGGGAAATGACTTTTTAGAATTTTTATGGTATCACGTAGTGGCAATTATTCAAAATAACCTCGGAATGTTTTAAGCTCGTAACATTTGTTTTTCTATTTTTTTATCGAATATAAAAAATGCACTTCAGAAAAACAAACGGACATTGAATTGAGATTTTTCTAAGAATTTTTGAAAATCGACTTTTTAGAATTTTTATATTATCACGTAGTAGTGACTATTCTAAGAAACTTCAGAATATTTCAAGCTCGTAGCAATGTTTTTCTATTTTTTTACCGAATATAAAAATGCAACTTAAAAGTAATTTTGGGATGTTTCAAACTGGTAGCAATTGTTTTTCTTAAAAAAATGTAACTTGAGTAAAAAACAAACGGGCGTTAAATTTAAGATTATCTTAGAATTTAGAAAATTGGCCTATTCAAATTTTAAATTATCACGTAGTAGTAACTATCATAAGTAACTTCAGAATATTACTCGCGCATAGTAATTACTTTTTTATTTTTTACGTAATTAAAAAAATGCAACTTCAAAAAAATCAAACGGACGTTGAATTGAGATTATCTTAGAATTTAGGAAATTGACCCTTTAGAATTTTTATGGTATCACATAGTAGTAACGATTCTAAGTAATTTTGGGATGTTTCAAACTGGTATCAATTGTTTTTCTATTTTTATAACGAATTTAAAAATGCTTGAGAAAAAACAAACGGATGTTGAATTAAGATTATCTTAGAATTTAGAAAATTGGCCTTTTAGAATTTTTTATGTTATCACGTAATAGTAACTATTATAAGTAACTTCAGAATATTACTCGCGCGTAGTAATTACTTTTTTATTTTTTTTCCTAATTAAAAAAAATGCAACTTCAAAAAAATCAAACTGACGTTGAATTGAGATTAACTTACAATTAAGGAAATCGACCTTTTTGAATTTTCATTGTATCATATATTAACAACTATTCTAAGTAATTTCAGACATTTTGAAACTCGTAGCAATTGTTTTTCAATTTTTTTTACCGAATTTGAGAAATGTAACTTCAGAAAAAGACAAGCGGACGTTGAATTGAGATTATCTTAGAATTTAGAAAATTGACCTTTAAGAATTTTTATGGTATCACATAGTAGTAACTATTATAAGTAACTTCAGAATATTACTCGCGCGTAGTAATTATTTTTTTAATTTTTTACCGAATTTAAAAAAATGCAACTTCAGAAAAATCAAACAGACGTTGAATTGAGATCGATTATCTTAGAATTTAGGAAACTGATCATTTAGATTTTTTGTGTTATCACATAGTAGTAACGATTCTAAGTAATTTTGGGATGTTTCAAACTGGTAACAATTGTTTTTCTATTTTTTTAACGAATTTAAAAAATGCAACTTCAGAAAAAACAAACGGACATTAAATTAAGATTATATTAGAATTGAGAAAATTGGCCTTATAAAATTTTTATATTATCTCGTAGTACTAAGTATTATAAGTAACTTTAGAATATTACTCGCGCGTAGTAATTATTTTTTAAATTTTTTATCGAATTAAAAAAAATGCAACTTCAGAAAAAGCAAACGGACGTTTAATTAAGATTATCTTAGAATTTATAAATTGCCCTTTAGAATTTTTATATTATCACGCAGTTGTAACTATTATAAGTAACTTTAGAATATTACTCGCGCGTAGTATTTACTTTTTATTTTTTACCTAATTAAAAAAAAATCAGAAAAATCAAACGGACGTTGAATTGAGATTAACTTACAATTTAGGAAATCGACCTTTTTGAATTTTCATGGTATCATGTATTAACAACTATTCTAAGTAATTTCAGACATTTTGAAACTCGTAGCAATTGTTTTTCAATTTTTTTTACCGAATTTGAGAAATGTAACTTCAGAAAAAGACAAGCGGACGTTGAATTGAGATTATCTTAGAATTTAGAAAATTGACCTTTAAGAATTTTTATGGTATCACGTAATAGCAACTATTCTGGATAAATTTTGAAAGTTTTGCGCTTGTAGAAATTGTTTTTCTATTTTTTTTTACCGAATTAAAAAAATGTAACTACTGAAAGTACAATACTTTCAGGTGCGATTATCTCAGAATTTGAAGAGATTTAGAATTTTTAGGGTACTACGTAATGACATCTATTTTGAATAATTGGCCATAAGTGTTGTGTTTGTAGCAGTGACGGTTCACGGGCTTTTTTCTGGTACGGCCGAGGAACAAGAGGTGGTAATACATATAGGTGCGGTCACGCAGCCAGCCGTCTCTGCAACTGACCCTACCTATCTGTATTACCACCTCTTGTTCCTCGGCCGTACCAGAAAAAAACCCGCGAACCGTCACTGGTTTGTAGCAATTGTTTTTTCTAAATTTCTTTAACTGCATTTCAGAAAAGGATTTAGAAATGGGCGTTTGGAAATTAGTTTAGAATTCAATAAATCGTTACAAACATAATTGTTCAAAATACACATTGTAATTATTTTGTTTTATATTGTTAAAGTATCTGCAATAAAGATGTTAATGTATACCGTGTGTCTCACGAAAAAGGCCCCAAGATCTAGCGATTTTATTTTTGGCTTAAATTGAAAAAAAAAAACAAATATAATATTAAACAGCATTTAGATTGCTACAAATCTGCTTGTAATAGATTTTTTAAGAGAGCGGCCACGGAGCCCGAGGGATGTATAGACAACCAAGGGAAATGTATTCATATTTCCCGTGTTGTAATCAATAGTTTTTTTTTTCTGATTAAAAGAATATTGTTCAGGAAATGGGAAAATATTGGATTGTAAATTTTTGAATTTATCGGATTGGTAACGTTGCTAAGGGCCTTGTTTGTATATATCATAAGTTTACTTGTTTTGCTTTGTTTCATAAATTGGTGAAATGTCAAACTATGTGTTAACGCAAGCGACGAAAGACCGTGAATGTTTGGAGAAGCTCCTAGTGACATTTTTTTGATGTTTATATTTTCCTAGGAAAATATGAGCACTTTATATTTCCCTAAGGAAATATAAGTGTGTTGTGACATATCGTAACTAAGACAATATCACTCAATATTGTTTCAATCAAAAAAAAAAAGTTTATCAAGTATTAACCTTGGCAGATTTTGTTTTGTTAAATTTCATGGCACACTATTTCTTGCCATTTACTTTCTTTTTAATAATAAAAGATGCATGGCCAACTTTTTCTTTGTTTTGGTTTTCCGTTTTTCTCAAAGAAAATGTAATGCAAGGCTCTCCTCCGTGTGTGCTCACCTTGACGTGGTGGGGGGGCTTGCGTATCCAGATGATCCTAAGTGCTACACCAGCGGGAGCGTCAGCTCCCGGCAGGGCCACCCATGCTGGGAAGGACGTAGGTGATGGATCTGACTAAGCAGCACGCAACACGGGGCAGAAGGGGCTCCCAGCCGCAGTGAAGGCAACCCTTCTAGGGAAGGACACCCGAACAAACCAAAAACTCTTCTCATGGAATGGACACCAAGAAGAATGAAAAGATTACGGAGCAGGAGCTCGGAACTCCAGTTCCGGTCGGAGACGGGTGTGCTCGGGCGGGCACCCACCGACCGTCATCCATCGACTGCCCAAAAACAACAACCCTGGTGGGCTCGCCTTCGGGTGGCCCACCACCAACACTCAGCCACCATATCGTGAGTGCACTGCACCAGTCCCCCCTGCTCAGGGCCGGCCAACTGGCTGTCCCTGACAAGGACACTGGGGCGGCGCCTCGCGTGAGGGTGAGGAAACAGCTCTGCGGGGCTGAAAAGAAAAGGAGGAAGAAGCTGAAGGGGGCTGGCAAGAAAGCCTCCACTGTGGAACGGGCCACCACGAGCTCCAAGGCAAGCCCCCAAAAAGGGCAGCCAGGGACGAGTGGCACAAGTCACAGCAGCTTCCTCCCCCAAAACAATACCAAAGGGGGCGACGGCAGCAGACCGATCCCCAAAAAGGGGCCTTCTACCAAACAAGGCCCTTTGCCGGGAAAGGTCAAGCAGACCGTCCCCCCCACAAAGAAGCGAAACCGGTCGGATGACTCTGGGAAGTCGCCTGGGCTCAACCCCAGGAAGAAACCCAGAGACACAACCTCCAAGCCCAAGTCATACACGGAGGCCATCAACAGACACCTGCAGATGGCCATCGTCGACAAAAGCAACCTCCTAGGTAAACTAAAGGAGGAACAGGAGAAGCTGGTACGCGACTCCCTCATGAGGGCAATCCTGGGAGTGGACCCGGCCAGCACGGTCGCGCCACACTTCTCCAGGTGGTCCTACTTGGGGGAGATACTGCGTATCACCTGCGCGGACACCGATTCCTTGAGATGGCTCGAGGAAACGGTCAACGGACTTGGACCTCTCTGGGTGGGAGCCGAACTGGCAGTGGTGCAGGTTGACAGCCTGCCCAGGCTAGTAAAAGCTTCAGCCTGGCTGCCCAATGCACAGGACAAGGATGAAGCCTTGACCTGTCTGGGCGTCCAGAACAGAGAGCCCAAACAGCCAAGTGGTGCATTTTCCACCACGAGCAAAAAGAAGATGGCATCCTGGTGGTGTTCGGGATACCACTTCAAGAAATCGAGCTGCTGAAGGGCAAGCACCCCCAAGGCAAATGCCAACTATGGTATGGCCTGGGGAAAGTGACCCTTCACCTGAAGCAGCCAGAGGAAAAGGAAGACACCCCGCAGACAGTTGAGGACCCTCCCATGGAGACCGCAGCAGTCCAGGATGCTTCCCAATAACTAGAACCCCAAGTCCGAGGCCAGACCAGGACGGACCGGGAAATACAGAAAGGTAAGTCTCTTTTTGCTTATTAGCAATTAAGTACTAACCACACAACCAAGAAATTGACTTAACCATTACAGGCAAACTCAATATCATACAAATTAACCTCCGACATTGCAAGATGGCTGTGGCGCACTTGTGCCAACATCTACACAACCACGAGGATAACATAGCCCTCATACAGGAACCCTGGCTAACAAGCGAAAGGGTTGCCGGTATGGGCACTCTAAAAGGTAAGGTGAATTATTTCCACTCCACTAAGCCAAGAACATGTATCTACACTCCTAAGAATGTGCAGTGCGTGTTCCTACCACAACTAAGCTCACCGGACCTTGCAGTGGTCAGTGTGGAGGGTGCTGAGGGCAGGACCCTGATCCTGGCATCTGCTTACCTTCCGTACGACAGTGAGGCCCCTCCTCCCACAAAGGAGATGGCGGCGCTCATTAAACACTGTGAGGACGGCAAATTAGATCTGATAATAGGGTGTGACGCCAATGCCCACCACATAGTGTGGGGCAGCAGCGACACCAACCACAGAGGAGAATCTCTTCTAGAGTACCTCTCAACTACGACCCTAGAGATAGTGAACAGGGGTCGCGAACCCACCTTCGTGACCCCCACTAGACAAGAGGTCATAGACATCACCCTCGCAAATGCGAACACAGCAAAGCAGATAGAGAACTGGCGCGTCCACCAAGACGTGTCATTCTCGGATCATAGATGGATCTGCTTCAGTATAGGAGTTACGACCGTGGAACGAATCCTGGTTCGAAACCCAAGAAGAACGGATACGGAACTGTTCAACAACTGCCTATCCAAACATCTAGAAGAGGACGTCTTCAGGCAGGACCCTGTAAACAGCGAGGCGGTTGAGAGACTGTCTCTGAAATTACAGACCAGCCTTATAGACTCTTTCCACGAGGCCTGCCCCGCCAGGAAGGCAGGCACCTCTGCCAAACCTCCCTGGTGGTGCCCAGAGCTCGACCAAAAAAGGTCAGACTCTCGCAAAGCTTTTAACAAAGCCAAGAACTCCCGACTTGAGGAGGACTGGGCCACATTCAAGAGAACCCAGAGGGATTTTAAAATGACCCTCAGGAGAAACCAAAGGGCCTCATGGCATAACTTCTGTGAGGGCATTAACTCCGTATCGGAAACAGCCCGCACCAGGAAAATACTATCTGGGTGCCGTAGTGCACAGCCAGGCATCTTCAAAAAGGAGGACGGCACCTATACTGCTGACCTCCGAGAATCCCTAAGTCTGCTTCTGAAGTCACACTTCCCTGACTCCAAAAGCGGTTCTGATGCAAACCATCAAAATGACCCAGAATATCTCCCCACAGCGGAGGACTGGAACATGAGCATGGAAATCGTCACAGAAAGCAAAATAGAATGGGCAATAAGATCATTCTCCCCTTTCAAATCGCCAGGACCGGACGGTGTGTATCCTGCCCTACTACAGTGGGGCTTGGAGCACTTACTGCCGCTACTGTGCAGACTGTTTCGGGCATGTATTGCAATGCAATACGTACCGAGACTATGGAGGGAAGCCAGAGTGATTTTTATTCCCAAATCAGGCAAAACTGACTACACGGCAGTCAAATCGTTCAGACCAATCAGCCTCACGTCTTTTCTTCTGAAAACCCTAGAGAGGCTGTGCGACAACTACACCAGGGAGCAGTGCTGCTTGAACAGCAAACTGCACCCAAGCCAACACGCCTACAGACCAGGCAAATCGACTGAGTCGGCCCTTCATCATGTGGTATGCAGGATTGAAGGATCGCTGGCTAACAAACAGTCAGCCCTAGGAGCCTTCATAGATATCGAGGGGGCTTTTGACAAAGTCTCCTACGCCAACATAGAACAGGGTCTAAACAAACACGCGGTCCCCACAACCATCATCGGATGGGTCGGGGCCATGCTAAGGAATAGAACTGTAACTGCCTCAATAGGTAAAGAAAGCCAAACAGTAGCTGCCACAAAAGGATGTCCACAGGGCGGGGTGCTATCCCCGCTTCTGTGGAACGTCGTTGCGGACGGCTTACTACGGCAACTGAACAACGCAGGATACCATGCTGTGGGTTACGCAGATGACGTGGTAATCCTACTTATTGGAAAACACGAGAGCATTCTGTCTAGCCTTATGCAGAACGCTCTCAAAATCATAGAGGACTGGTGCGAAAAAACGTCTCTCTCGGTTAACCCCAAGAAGACAGAGTTAGTACTATTCACAAGAAAAAGGAAGATCAACACAGGTAGACTTCCCAAACTTTTCAACAACCAGCTATGCTTGGCAGACGAGGCGAAATACCTCGGTATTATACTGGACTCCAAGCTTAACTGGAAGAACCACCTAGAACACAAGCTGAAAAAAGCCTGTGTCATCTTCTGGCAGTGTAGGGGCGCGCTAGGACCAACCTGGGGCTTCAAACCAAAGGTGGCCCGGTGGCTCTACACTGCAATTGTCAGACCAGCTCTGACATACGGAGCGATAACCTGGTGGCCGAGAACAGACCAATCGGTAACCAGGAAGAAGCTAAACCATCTACAACGATTGGCGTGCCTGGCCATGACGGGCGCAATGCGCACAACACCCACGGCTGCAATCGAAACTCTACTGAACCTGACGCCCCTTCACATACATGTAAAGGAGGTGGCAGTAAGCACAGCCTTAAGACTAAAGGCAAATGGCACGTGGAGCCCGACAGCAAACGGTGTGAGACACGGGAAAATATTGAGAGAGGCGGGATTAACCATGCCTGAACTCAAAGAATCCCTCGACAGTGTCCCACCGAGACACCTGTTTAAACGGCAATACGAAATAAAAGATCAGATTAATGACAAACCAGAAATCACCGTCTATACCGACGGGGCCAAGAACCATGAAGGCGCAGGGGCAGGCATCTATTGCCAGGAACCTGACCTCAGTATCAGCATCCCCCTAGGTAGGAATGCGACGATCACTCAAACGGAACTTTTCGGGATACTTGAAGGTGCTCGGAAACTATCGGAACTGGCAGTCTCGAACAAATCCATTTTGTTCCTCACTGACAGCAAATCAAGCATAGCTGCGCTTTCGAGACCGAGGGTGGCCAGCAGTATAATATTGGAGTGCAAGCAAGCTTTAGACAAACTCGCCGCAACCAACAGAGTCACAATTTCCTGGATTAAGGGACATTCAAATAATGAAGGGAACGACCGGGCCGATAGGCTTGCCAAAAGGGCTGCCCTGAAAAGGGAAGGCTCTAAGGCTTTGCCACTGGCACCACTCACTGTCTCCCAAATACTTAAAGGTAACTCTCTTGAAGAACACAAAAAGGAATGGCTACAGACTGACAAATATGTGGTCGCCAAAAAATTCATCCACTCACCAATACCGAAGCTGAGCAGGAAATACATTGAATTACCAAGAAGTAGCTTGCGGTTGCTAGTCGGTACACTTACTGGGCACTGCAAACTAAAAAAGCACCTCCACAACATAGGGGTGGTAAAAGACCCCCTATGTCGGAAATGCGAGCAAGAAGAGGAGACACTAAGACACATCATGTGTGAATGCGAGTCACTCAAACAACTTAGGTGGTCCGTTTTCGGAGAGGAGTGGCCAGATTGGTCACAACTGGGCAACACTCCACACGGCCAACTACTTGACTTCACAAGAAGTTTAGGTTGGCTTGAGGAGTAGGGCCCAGGAGGCGGCACAAAGGACCAACGAATGGTCTAAGCGCTGCGACCATTTGGTCGCCCTCCACAAACCATCAATCAATGCAAGGCTATGAAATGATTACATCGTTGAATAGCACAGAACATTTGCTATAAAAAAGTTTTAATAATTTTTTTTGTGCCATTTAAAATGGGCGATGACGTCATGGCGGCAAGATGGCCGCTCTCTAAAAAATCTGTTACAAGCAGATTGTAGCAATCGAGCAGTGACGGTTCGCGGGTTTTTTTCTGGTACGGCCGAGGAACAAGAGGTGGTAATACAGATAGGTAGGGTCAGTTGCAGAGACGGCTGGCTGCGCGACCGCACCTCTTATTACTACCTCTTGTTCCTCGGCCGCATCAGAAAAAAACCCCGCGAACCGTCACTGCAATCGAGATACGATTTAATATTATACTTGTTTTTTTTCAATTTAAGTCAAAAATAAAGTCGCTAGAGCTTGGGGCCTTTTTCGTGAGACACACGGTACATATGTTACAAGCTTGAAACTTTCTGAAGAAAAATTCTAAAACGTCACTTTCCTAAATTGTAAGATAATCACACCTAAAAGCCTATTTGCTTTTTCTGAAATTTATATCACCATGTCCCATTTTAAGACTCAAATTTTCAACTATTTACTATTGTCAATGTAGAGACGAGACTTCTCAAATCACATCTGGAAAAAATACAATATCGTGCAAAAGGTGTGCAAAATAAGACCCCGCTAACAAATACTGCATTCAGTGTGAACTGATTAATTTAGACCCGCTGAGGAATCGTACCCCAAAAATTTATCAAGTCGGGACCCCTCTAGACGCGTGGCCGGGAGGCAGCTGCCTCATCTGCCTCAATATAATTACGCCACTGAATCAAAACGTTATATTTAACGCCATATAAAGATTCGCCAACCTTGTTTTACCAATGAACGCTAGCCGTTAAATTTAATGTTTTCTTATGAAATAGGGCTCATTAATGTGAACGTTTATTTAGAATTATCTAGTTTAATGTTTATTAAATAGCTATTTATATGTACCGGGTGACCCAGGGATCTGTAAAAGCCCCATAACTTATTTGCTATTTGAGATATCGACTTCTAGTTTTCATGAGCTGGTACCGACACTTATTCTACATCTTTTAAAAATATGTATGTTTTTGTACGGGGTGTCCCAATATACATAACAGAACAAAGTTATGTTTTTTTTAATGGAACACCCTATATTTTATACTTTATTTTCAACCCTCTTGAGAAGCTGATCAAAATAGTATAAGATACCATGGGTCTATTATGAACGGTTGGTTAGTTATGGGCAAATTTGTGGCAAAAACATGTACACATTTAAAACATTGTCGAAGCGTTCCTAGCAAAGATAGCATCATTATTTATACACTAGAAAATTTCTCACATCATAAAGAATAATACACATCGGCTTTGGTTCTCTTTTATTCATAGTGCTATACAGGGTGTCAACATTCGTAGAACAATGGATAACTATTTTTTTTCAAATGGAACACCCTATATAAGTTGCCGCAAATCTATGGCATTTTTAATAAGCTTTCTAATGATATACAGTTTGTATAACAAAATATGAAGGATTCTTGAGATTTATCAATAAAAACATATTTGTTTTGTCACCTTCTGCTGATTTTTGGATTTTCAGCGAAAACAATGCATTTTCAGGAAAAATTATAAGAGACCAAAGTTGTAGAGCGAAAAATTTCCGATCGACTTGGATCTTTCAACTTTTAAGATAATGCGTGCATTGCCCGCCAGAGCACGCAAAATCGTGACCGTATATGCATTTTAGCGTTTTCTTTCCAAATTTTGTATTAATAAATTGCACTATATTTTATTTTCTGCACCCTCTAGCGGAAGAACGGGAAGTTATAGGGAAATTAAAATGGCCCATATCGATTGAAAAGGTTCCGCTCTAAAACTCTTAATAGAAGCAATTTTTGCCAAAAATGCATAGTTTTTCCTAAAAATGCAAATTGAAAATGTATATATCAATTTTTGCGTTTTTCAATGTTTTTTTAGCATTTTTAGCGAAAACTATGCATTTTGGGCAAAAATTGCTTCTTTTAAGAGTTGTAGAGCGGAATATTTTCAATCGATGTAGTTCATTTAAATAATTCTATAATTACCCGTTTTCTGCTGGAGGACGTGGAAAATAAAGTATAGTGCAAGTAATTAACAAAAAACTTGAGAAAAACGCTAAAATGCATATACGGTCACGATTTTGCGCACTCTGGCGGGCAATGCACGCATTATTGGAAAAGTCGAAAGACCTATATCGATCGAAAATTTTCCGCTCTACAACTTTAGTCTCTTATTATTTTTTCAGAAAATGCATAGTTTTGGCTGAAAATCCAAAAATCAGCAGGAGGTGACAAAAGAAAAATGTTATTATGGATAAATCTTAGGAATCCTTAATATTTCATTATACAAATTGTACATCATTGGAAAGCTTATTAAAAATTCCATGCATTGGTGGCAAGATATATAGGGTGTTCCATTTGAAAAAAAATAGTTATCCATTGTTTTGCGTATGTTGACACCCTGTATAGCAGTATGAACAAAAAAGAACCAAAGCCGATTTGTATTATTCTTCATGATGTGGAAAATTCTTTAGTGTATAAAAAACGACGCTAGCATTGCTGTGAGCGCTTCTGCAACTTTTTCAATGTGTCCTTGTTTTTACCACAAATTTGCCCATAACTAACCAATCGTCCAGAATAGACCCATACTATCTGATACTATTTTTATCAGCTTCTCAAGAGGGTTGAAAATAAAGTATAAAATATAGGGTGTTCCATTTAAAAAAACATAACTTTGGTCTGTTATGTATATTGGGACACCCTGTACAAAAACATACATATTTTTAAAATATGTAGAATAAGTGTGGGTACCAGTTCAGGAAAACTAGAAGTCGATATCTCAAATAGCAAATAAGTTATGGGGCTTTTACAGATCCCTGGGTCACCCGGTATATACTTTGATCAATGGATCTCTTTTCGTGCACGTCATAGATAGCCGGACCTAGTTCCGACAACATTTTCATGCATTTACTCTCTCTACGATAAGTTAAATTAGGCGCAAACATGTGTGTACGTATGTCGTCCAAGGCGAGAAAACTCAGTATTCGGTAATGACGCACGCGCTAAGATCAATTTATACAACTATATCAGCGAATCTCTATCATTACAAATATGACCACAATTTCCCGAATATGTTAAAATACAGCAGTTTACTGAAATTTCACTAACAACGGCAACAGTGTTTTACAGGAAACTCTATTATCGATATTTCCATAAGCAATTGTCAATTGCAATATCGCGCCTAACAATGGAAACCTGTCAAAAAAGACTATTTGTAAGCTATTTTGTTTTCAAAAATGTTAGTTTTTCCATTAACTTATCATGATGATATCGATTTAAAAAAAAAAAACAATTTCTGCAGGGTTGGTGTCCCTGAAGAGTCCTCATTGGTCGTACTTTCGGAATGGAACCAATGGGGGCAGTTCACGCCGGATGGCCCGTATGTACGTAATTCGCAGAGGCGGCCCGACGACCAGTGTTCATTCAAATCCGCCTTATCAAAATAAATTGAATAAATACCCCAAGAATTATAACGTACAATATGAAATCAATTATCTAATATAATCTCCAGCTCGGACGGTGCGTTCGTTTCCTCTTCAACAACGACACGATTATCATTATTATTTTCGATTACCGATGAATTAACCAAAACGCTGTGTTTTTCGTGCCAGGAAAAATGTAAACAATGATGAAGATGACCAGGATTAATTACACTCGGGTCTTTTTTATTATCCCTATCGGCATATGCCTCGTCCTAGGTGAGTAACAACCCTTTAGGTTATATTAGCGCGGCTAACCCCACATTTTCCAGGCAAATCGTGCGACCCTTTCAACCTGGCTAATGAAAACTGTGGAGAAAATGAACTGTGCAGTGTGATAAATGAAAAATCCAAAGAGGGCACCTGCGAGTGCATGCCGAGCTTCAATAGGACCTCCGAGGGTAGCCCTTGCTCGGCATCGTTACCACCGGGCGAATCCCACGTTGCAGCAGCAGTGCTCATCCCCCTGACCCTCCTACTAATTGTGATAGTTGGCGTGTATTACGCCCGCAAATACAAGCTCGTCAACTGGGCGCGCTTTAAAATCAAACGCTACATGAACAACTATGATGACGTAATGATAGGCCAGGATGATGACTAATTACAATAAACAGAACCCACTATATTACATAATTAATTGTTTTTATTTATGCTATTTATTTAAATAAAACTGATTGTACCGTTACACTCGAATTTTTGCATACACGTATATACATAATGGAAACAACGGAAATATTCAAGCCAAAACTAACTGTACACATTCAATATTTGCACTGCATTCACTTCCCGACCGAAAATCAACAAACACTATTTACATAAGAAGCACTTTAATCTCCTTACCAATAAATGCAACAATTATTTGGATTTAAATAAGATAAAACAAACAACCACTCGTGCATTTTCATCGCCTTGTACATTAGTAAGTAAGTGATAAAAGATTAGCTCCACGTCAAGTCGTACCCCTTCCAATTGGTATTGGGGGCTAGATGCACGGTGCGGCTCTTGTAATAGAACGTGATGATTCCCCGATAGCTCGTTCTTGGAACTCCACTCTATAAAAAAGAAGTTTTATAATTGTACGCATATTGGGCTTGTATTAATATAACAGGAATTTTGAAAATCGTTTTGTCTTGAATGAAAAAAGAGTTCCAATTGTAGCTTGTTGATGATGTATATAATTGCTGAACAGATATTTAGTGCAAATATTTTAAATATGTAATGTAATAAACAGGTTAAAAGAAATATGCTGTTAGTGATAAAATTGATATTTAATGTATTTTTGGAAAACCCAGAAACATTTCTATTCTAGCAGTATTTATTTTTGGTTTACAACGTGATTATTATCATTTTTAAATTACGATGTAAACAATAATTGAAACTGAAGAAAAGAAAAACATTACCTCACGTTAATGTTTAAATTGTTACCATTTAACCAATTGACATTTCCCTGCAAGTATGTAAACACTTTGTAATGCATGGCCTGGTATTTTCCATTTCAAAACTGTGATGCTTTAAATAGCCTAAATAATTTAGATGACCTTATGGAAAAGTCAGTGTTAAGTCGGGTGATTATACTGGCCATGTAATTGGCCGCCATCACCTTATTTTTACATTCCATTCGCTTGGAACACAAAGAATGTCACAAAGCGCCGTTTTCAGTGGAGCAACATTAATCATTATTTAATGTATGTACGATCTCAATGGTTAATGTTGATTCTTTCATTTTATTTACTTATTTTGGAATCTGTCATATTTATTATTAAATCCTTCATTCTGTAACCATCAAATAATAAAATTTTATTGCTTGAAAATCTATGCTCATTTAAATGACTTAATATGTCCATTTCATTGGTCCATGGTTGAGATGATTAACAAGTGATCGTACAGAAGTTATAACTTTTCGGCAATGAATCACATCTATGCTTATATTTAAACACATTTATTAAGTTTTTAGTTTATCAAATATTTAAAAACTGTTAATGTGGCCATCATGTCATTTTCTTTTTCTGATATTAAATTATCGATTTTTTTCAAAAACTAGTAGAATTTTGAAAAAAATGATCTTTTTTCTTAGTATAAAAATTGTTCTTTATAAGTTGTTCATTTTGGCGTTTTCTACAACTTTTGTTAAAGTCCAAATTTTTTCTTCCTTCACCTCTATGTTCAATCTTGCCAATGACGATAAGTTGTAAAATATTATACTTCTTTTACATCACGTATCAGACATGTGGCTTTCTTTCTATCTTTTAGAAGTTCACGACTACTTGTAGATCTGAAGTATTTTATGATTTTATTTATTTAAGCCTTTCTATTGTTACGTCTAAGGGTATTTTCCATGTCTTTCTTATCCACTTCCTATTTAATTCAATCATTCCAACTTTTCCTTGGTCTTCTTTTTTTGTTGTTGCCTTTTGTATTGGTCTCTTATACTCATTTTGTTAGTCTTGTCTCTGGAATATTGTCCAAGCCATCTCAGCTGTCCTTCAACTATTTTTCTTTGGATTGGCTGTGTGTTTAAGTGGATGTGATAATTCTACAAATTCTTGCCTTTCCTTTTATTTTTCTGAGGAATCTCATTTCCATTGTGTTAATTCTGGATTTATTTACTTGTTGATCTAACTACCCTCTTTCCAAGGGGCGGATCTAGAGTATTTGTGAGGGGGTACTCAAAACAAATATTCGGGGGTAATACCACAAGAGGTTAAATTTGGCCGGATAAATTTTATTTGTTTGCACGAGCCATTGAATCGACACAAATTTTGAGAATGAATTGAGATGGAAAGATCCATGAGCGCTTTAGCGTGAGTGGATTTTGCCTAATCTCAATTCATTCAAGAAATTTGCAATGAAATGACGAGTGCTTAATATAAAATTTATCCTGCCCAAATTATAACCGCAAGTGGTATTTGTTAAGACAATTTAACGAATAAGAACTATAAATATTAGCAATTTATGTTAATTAAGAGTACAATGGGTAAAAGAGCATTGTTTATTTGTAATGGAATTGGATGTAGCACCAATTGTCAAAATCGTGTGTGGGTAAAATGAAAATGGTTGAGTGCCACGGGAATAGCGAAATTCGCACCTGCGCGTTTGCGAGTGGTACAAACACTGAGATCTAGCCGTTAAAATGATATTTATGATTATTGCTTTGTATAAGTAAATATTATTACTTACATTTAGTATACATTCCATACATTTCTGGCGTTTCTTATATTATATTATAGGTTATAATTTTCTCACACACACACACTACAAATCGACACAAGTTAACGGCTGATCGTTTAATCGCCGTTGCACTTATTTCCGACACACATAAAAGAGAAGACGCCAAGTGCACAAATATAAAAATGTTTATTTCATACTATTAGAACATGATAGAACAAGATGGATATTAAATGCAATCCAATTCTGCATTTCACGCATTGTGGCAGTGCTACCGTACACTTGTGACATCTCACGACACTAGGCCGAAGTATGAAATACTATGTCGGGCTTTGCAAATGTACGTAACTCAATGTGTATTATTGGTGAATGGACAATACTTACTCAACTTATACATCGATCGGAATGAAAATCCTGAAATAATTTTCACGTGGAAGCATGTCCGAAACGGATTTCAATTATATTTCACTGCACAGGTATTCAGAACTGACACGAACTGCCAGAGTGCAACTAAAGTCAGCTGTTTACTAAAATTGTTAATATAGAGATCGTTGTCATGGTGAAGGTAAATAAATTTTTAACCATTTGCAAATTTTTTTGTCCGCCGTTTTAAATTCACCTTTTTATACATGAGTTGAATTATCAAAAGAATTTAATAAAAAAATTGTGTTGACATTAATTTATTGAATGTAACCACTGATATTTTCGTATTTTCATCTGCAAACATCAGTTCTGCTCTATATGTTTCTTCCATTTTCCAATAGCTTACTTTTAACTTTTTCACCTTCTTCGTCTATTATTACTGAGAACAAAAGGGAGCTGATGACACATCCTTGCTTCACTCTCATTGTTGTAAAATCTTTTGATTCTTCGTTATTTGTTTTTACTATTGTGTTATTATTATATTGATATATTACATTACTTTTAATACCTAAATGATCTAATCTCCTTCTCTTTCTATAATTATTCTATTAAATACCTTTTTTTAGATCAAGGTCTCTGTTCTTGGCTAATAACTTGTCTTATAGCGAATATTAGGTCCCATGTACTTCTTCCCGTTCTTAATCTGCATTGTATATCTTCTATCAGCGTTTTTAATCTTTTTTCCATTATTCTTATTCTGGACTGGGATGCTTGATAAGATTATCCATTTATAATTATTACAGTTCCGTTTATCTCTGTTTTTGTATGTTGGCATCTTGTTTTAAATGTGTCTTCATTATTTTCATTCCTCTCCCATATATTTGAACATTTCCAGTGTTATATTGTCTCTTTCTGCCTAATTTTAGTTTACTAATCGTTTCCATCACTTTCTTAGATTTCCTCTATTCCTTGTGTGTCATTAGTTTCATCATGATCTAATAATATTGTATTTGTTTATGTGGGTGCTGTCTTAAGCATTCAGTGATCGTTGTTCCCTTGTTATCTCTTATATCCTTCATATTATATTCTTTCTTCCTTCTTGGTTGTTTTAGCATACCGTAGAACAATTTCTGATTATCTTTGAAATCATCCAACTTTTTCTGTTCGAATTTATTCCATATATCCTTTTATTGCTACCTTAACTTCCTTCCTTTATATCCTTCATAGTCCTTTTTTCTCTTTGAGTTAAGTATTTTCACCTTTTTTCTTTTTTTTTTCTTTGATAAAATTTCTCAGTTCTCGTGCCCACCATTCCATCTTTCTTATCTGGATGTTGGCTATTTTTGTTGTTCCACAGGCTCTCTTTGCGGCATCCAATATTGTCTTTTTGAAATTCACCTTTGGACCCTCTAAATCCATTATTTATTTTCTGATATTTCGCTCCATTGCTATTTTCTTTCTTTTTTTTTTTCTTCAACTATCCTTTTTCCTACAAGTTTTTCAACACATTTTCTATTGCTAATATGTAATGATATGGTTTGATCAATGGATTTTTGCGTGTGCATCATTACCGAAGAACGAGTTTTCTCGCCTTATACGACATACGTACACACATGATTACGCCTAATTCAACTTACCGTAGAGAGAGTAAACGCATGGAAATGTTGTCGGAGCTAGGTTCAGCAATCTATGACGTGCACGCAAAGATCAATTGACCAAAGTATAGCTGCCTATTTCTACATATCTTATTACTTTGACATATTTTACTTGCATTTTTTGTCTATCTATATTTGACTTTTTAATTTCTACTGGGTTTGCTTCGTGTGTATTTGTGAATAAATTTGATATTTGTTATGATTAGATCTTTCTCTATGCATAGTTCAGTTATTATTTCTCCATTTTTGTTTTTGATATATTCTCCTTCCTTTCCCATGGCCCTCTCTAACGCTTTATTCTTCTCTCCTACACTTTCATTTAGGTCTCCCAAAATTAAAGTTATCTACTTTATCTATTTTTACCTCTATACTTCTATGGTATTCATCCTTCTTTCTTTCGTGTCTCTCCTCATATGCGACTATTAATTTCTTCATTTATTAGTTTCATTGCTAATATTAATATCTTTTGTTATTTGCATCTCGAGATTTGCTTCTGTTATTAGTCCAACTCCAGCCTCCGCTCTCTCCGTCTCACCCATCCTTGACCAAAATAAATAATATCCCATATATTATTGTTCCTCTCTTTTCCATTTCTTCTTCATTTCCGTTGTATTCTTGTCTGTTTTGTTATCATATGTTTCAGTTCCTCCACCTGTTCGTTGTTCCTTATTTCCTTGCCTTCTGGTTTGAATTTGTTGATTTCCGCTACTTCCTTGTTCTTGTGATAAGGCGTTATTGTTCTATCATATTGTTTTACTGCTGCTACTTTTTCCTTCTCCATTTACTGTTATTCGGGCGATCTTAGTATTGTTTTGTTACTTTTGAATGCTTATTTCGGGTTATCTGCTCCTTCTGCTTCGTTCCGACACTGACTCTTGTGATGGGCCCTTGTATAACTTCCGGCGCTAGAGGTGACAGTGGAGAAGTAGCAGTTGTAATTTTAATGAAATTTTGTACATACAGGTAAAACCACATGGGGCATGCCATATTTTGGTTTAGATTAGAGTTTCCGATTAACCGGAAGTGTCTTCAACTTTTTAATATTAAATAGAACATATATTTTTACATTTTTCAAAACAAAAACTTTCTTCTGTATCCATTAATTTGGATTACTGTATCGTTGGGGGTTGAAAAGATAAACTAAGTAATACAATTAACTCATGTTAAGTTTAGTAGGCGATGTATTTGTTTCTAAAAAGAACAATTAATTATTTGAAATGTCCAAATTGAGAAACATTAACTTTTTAACAATTTGGAACTCTGTGAACAAATCCGTGAATCACATCAACATAGGATTAAGATTTGTAGAAAGAGAGGGACATTCAATAAACCGCAAGTCCAATTCATCGATTTGGAAATTAAATTCAAATAATTTCTAACTCGCCTATCACAGTGAGGAGACTGAATCCAAATATTTTGTGGAAGTTGCCCATTTTGTTGAAGAGCAGGGATAATATGGTTTTGTAAAAGTACCAAATACTTGGCTCCAGTTCTTTTATCTTCAATAAAAATGGACCTATAAGCCTACTCCTCACAATTCGAGCTAACACATTTAAATTTTTTGTTCAGTATGCACCAGGGGGAGTTATTTGAATAGGGAGAATTGGAAACGAAAATGAGATATGACAACATCTATTTCCCATCAAATTGCCGGCCCATTTTAGACATACATAACCTCATTAACGTCACGAGTTGAATTATTATTCGGTCAGGTATTTACAGGGGGGGTTAATTGAATAGGGAGAATTGGAAACGCGACTTCCACGCCATCTCACAGTCATCTGGCCCAACTAACGCAATGCAACACTGCCAAATCTATGTACAAATCTTTGTAACCAAGCAATATGGTCATATTTTTGTTGGTTAAATTTATTTTAGGTATTTAAGAACATCCAAATATCTGGTAATATTCAAAGTCCACTAGTGTTAATTGTTTGTTTAAGTCTATTTGATAAATTTTAAAGCAAAATAGACTTTTGAATAATTTCACAAATGAGATATGACAACATCTATTTCCCATCAAATTTCCGGCCTTTTTATACATAACCTCATTAACGTCACGAGTTGAATTGCTATTTGGCTAGGTATTTATAATTCAAATTTAAGCTAATATTCTTAAACCTAAAAGAGTGTGCAATGGGTAAATTAAGTACTCTTAAGGCACCTTATTGCAGTAACGTTTATACCCACGATTCAAATATTAAAAATAAAGCTTTCTTTACATTTCCGAAATGTCCTAATCGCAGAGATGAATGGGTTAATTCCATTGAATGTATTACTCTAAAAAAATTCCACTTTCAAAAGTTATGCACATTTGTGAGGACCACTTTTTAAGTATTTATTAATTCCTGTAGAAAATATTTAAATTTGAATGCAATTCCGACAATTTTTAATACACCTTCTTGTAATACTTCTTCCGGTACAGTTCCTGCAAAATCTTTTTTAAAACGGCCCCTTCAAGAATGTAGGTCACTACATGATTTAACATCTGCCCTAAAAAGAATTCGTTTGGAAAAAATTTCAAGCGAATCCCCTTCAACATCATTTAGAGCTTTACTTTTTGCATTTGATTAAATCTAAGCTCTTTATAAAGCAAGTGTCTGCGATTTCCACTTTTATTTGGATGCGTCGCACTGATGAGAACCAAAAAGTTCGAAACACTTCCAAAAATGAATTGTAAAGTCGCAATTTTAAATTTCCCGCTGGCTCGATGTGTTTGGCCAGATAACTCGCAGACGGCGCTGATGGCGTTTCCAAAAGTTAACATTGAACTGTCCCTCTTTATCCTTAATGCTCTGTGGGTATTTATAATTCAAATTTAAATTAATATTCTTAATAAACCTAAAAGAGTGTGCAATGGGTAAATTAAGTACTCTTATGCCCACTTGCACCGCAGCTACTTAATCATGATTAAAAAGTTAATCAATGGTTAGCGGAGAATTGGCTTGCACCGCAACTTAATCATGATTAAAGTCCCCAAGAAACGTCAAATATTTAATCAGCCGATTTTGGCCGATTAACTCAAAAACTAATAACTTCACGACGAATATAGTCGTGAAGTTAGTTACATTTGGCAGACGATTTTGAAATTAATAACCTTTGTTTTGTCTTTGTTATTAAAAACGATGGATTTGGGAATATTTGAGCAGATTGATGAAATCGATGGCTTGGAGGTTAATGATTTTATTAATTTTGGTTTGTTTACCTCGTCCAATAAGTGTAAGGTTAAATTCTGTCGATGTATTTGATGATAATTTCCATCGTCAATTCAGATAAACGAGAGTGCATCGTGTATTTATTAAATTTAATTGAACGCGACAATGAATTTATGGTCAATTGGTAATATTTATTTACAATTTCCAGGTATGTTATTAAAAATGTGATACTATCGAATCATATACTTCGTTGCAGTATGTATCTTAAATTAACAAATTAAGATGGTCAAAAGCCGCTAATGCACAATTACTTTGCTCACAGGTTCACGTAATAAGAAATAATAATAGTATACGTACGTTAGCATTTAGTATTCATATTTACCGCGCATTTGTTTCCCCTGTTCTCAACAGAACGACGTAAAACAACCAAAAAAGAACTTAAGATTCCTAGAAAAACGTGTGCTCTCTATAATACTCCGTGGTCGATAGATGCTTAATCAGCCGACGGTGCAACAGAAATACTCTGATTAAAGTTAATCATGATTAAAATTTAATCATGATTAAGTTCTGCGGTGCAAGTGGGCATTAAGGCACCTTATTGCAGTAATGTTTATACCCGCGATTCAAATATTAAAAATTAAGCTTTCTTTACATTTCCGAAGTGTTCTAATCGCAGAGATGAATGGATTAATTCCATTGAATGTATTACTCTAAAAAAATTCCACTTTCAAAAGTTATGCACATTTGTGAGGACCACTTTTTAAGTATTTATTAATTCCTGTAGAAAATATTTAAATTGGAATGCAATTCCGACAATTTTTAATATACCTTCTTGTAGTACTTCTTCCAGTACAATTCCTGCAAAATCTTTTTTTAAAACGTCCCCTTCAAGAATGTAGCTCACTTCATGATTTAACATCTGCCCCAAAAAGAATCCGTTTGGAAAAAATTTCAAACGAATCCCCTTCAACATCATTTAGAGCTTTACTTTTTGCGTTTGATTAAGTCTCTTTATAAAGCAAGTGTCTGCGATTTCCGCTTTTATTTGGATGCGTCGCACTGATGAGAACCAAAAAGTTCAAAACACTTGCAAAAATGAATTGTAAAGTCGCAATTTTAAATCCCGCTGGCTCGATGTGTTTGGCCAGATGACTCGCAGACGGCGCTGATGGCGTTTCCAAAAGTTAACATTGGACTGTCCCTCTTTATCCTTAATGCTCTGTGGTATATAGTCAAAGGACTGACCCATTTTGTTCCTATTGCTTTTGTTAACGTTTATTATATGTTGACCATAAACAGCACAAATTTCAACACACGCCAGCGCTGCATTTATTGAAAAAGCATTGTAAATTGTAGCAAATTTTTGAAGGAGTTTCAGTCATCACCAAGGCGCTCTAAATTAAGTCTGAATAGCCAGATTCCAACAGTTTTTGTATATCTACTACTGCCAAATGTCATTTGATGTTTAATTTGACCCGATGTGATTAATATTACCTGAGAAACCTAGCAAGATACCCAATAAATGATCAATTTCAATTAAAGATAGAACGATCACTCATAATTTTTCAATTTTTTCAAAGTATCGTAGGTAGGTATGTACAAAGTACATATAGACAAAAATTGATATTTATAATAAATATTGTGATATCCGGATTTTTCCCGAGGGTGCTGCATTCAATTTCGATCACAGGCAGTGCTTCTGATGATGAAGTATTAACCCTGCCATTATTGCGAGCTGTATACTCTACTTTATCTATAACTAACAATTAAAACTGTTCATTTTGATCCATCTTAAAACTGTTTGAGACAACACAGAACGGTGAGAATTATTACGTAGGATAAATGATGACTGGCGAGCAAATCATAATTCCCTCTCGCCCTGTATAGCATTATTTTGCCAAAATCATGATAATATGCGCTTTATACATTAGTCATAGATAAAATCTTGCATTATCAATGCAAAACGGAATTATCATATTCAATCTGAATGAAGTTTTTATTTGAGTATCTTTTATTTATTAATACACTCTAAAAACCATTTTTGCAAATGGGAAAGAGATAAAGCTAATTAGGATATTATTTATAAAATATGATTTTCCCTTTTATATCTGTAAATAACTAAAATAAAATGCGATTTCACTTCTAGAAATCAGACAAACCACAGCCACTGTGAAATAAGTGTATAAAATATATTATTATATGAAATAAGTGTAAAAATATATACAGTACCCTGAAATCATCCATAAGTCCCAACAGCTTGGCAGTGCGTTTGAACGCGTCCTTGGTGTAGTAGACTATCCGCACGGGACCCTCGTAGGCGACTTTGTCGTCCTTTAACTCTTGGTAACTTACCACAGCACTTTGGTATACGTTTTTAATAAAGTCTTTATCGTACACGTCCTGCACATAAAATCAACTTACCGACATACACACTGGAAGAAGTATTCAACCTTACCTTCATTAAGTAACTTAAGTTCATCTTTGTGAAAGGCACAAAATTTTCATTCAATTTGATATACTTCAGATGCTTTTCGAAGAACATCCCACTGAAATAAATATCAGAAAAAGTATTACTTATACTAAAAAGATAGCAGAACATCTTAATAATAATATTCTTGTTATTTCAAGGTGTCATTGCAAAATCACACAAAATGAAATAGCATTATGTCTCAACACTAATAATTAATGAAGGCGACAATATTAATAAACACAGTTGAAATCGTTTAAACACGAAAATACTTTACATACAAAAATAACATTTTTGGTTTCAACCAAATACATTGATCCATTTTTGTTTTCAGGCGAAACAAACATATTCGATACGAAAAGATTTTGCATTTCTGAAACACAAAAAGGTGTGTTTGCCGTCGTATGGCAAACAGTCACGTCTGCCACATTGATCTTCAAATATACATAATTAAATGAATCAAATCAAATAACAAACGAGCTGTACAGGACCGAGATTTATAAACAAAAAACAAATGATGGATAATAATAACTCAAATAATTACGCAAATATCATAAAAAATTGATTTCTTAACGTTAATTATGTAATTTGGTGGTCAATGAAGGTTTTTAAAAATAATTGATTTACTCAGAAAACTAGCGTATAAACAACGAACAGCAATTAATGCCAAACTCAAAAGTATTTATCCTGGTCTCTTACAATTTAAGCTTATAAATGGTTTCACTTCTTTTAAATAGAAATAATTTCAATTTTATTGAGCCTAGATGGACTCACTTGACCAATTATAGTATAAAAACTCCGATTTGTACAATGTTGCGCTTTGGTAATCTGATTTCAAACATTTTTGATCACAATTTTCCTTTATTTAAGAACCAAATTAAAAGAGTTGATATAAAATTTCTAGCAAATGTCCAATTTACTTTGTACATATTTTTACAAATATTGTTATGTATATGAGTTAAATTTAACAATGACACATGCATGGAATTTTTTTGTTATAATTTGTATAAAATGGTGCTATCGTAAATAAATAAATAAAAATTAAAGAGTATTATTTTTGACGTTGAATTCATTTAATCTTTATCAAATATTTACTTATTGATTAATCACTGTAATCTCAACAAATACACAATGGTAATGATATTTATTTATCTTTAAAAGTACGAGACAGATAATTGACACGTTCACTAATGTAAACATATTAATGATAAATACATGAAAATTGATAACATCCAGACTATGTACATCAAGAATTTAAAAGCTCTCGCTCCTACGTCGCTCGTGCTTTCAAACTTTTCTCTCGAAATGTAAAAACCTTCATAACGTTACTTATATTGTAAATTACTATTACATATGACATTTTGATACAAAAGCGACGATATTAGCTGATTCCTTGATAATGGTCGCGAGTCTAAAACATGTTGGAATTATAAACAATGTATCTATGAAACAACCAGGTGTTAAGTGTTTAAATTTTCTGTAGGTACAGATTTCCGAGTTCCAAATCTGCATAGACACAATACAGATAGCCATGTTAAAGTAATTTAGAAAGTGCTCTAGCAGACAATATGTCTGTTAACTTATATTATTTTGTCTGTTTAGATCAGTAGTCGTTGCAAATTAGTGGGCACTTCAAACTTTCATGGTGGGCTGTGGGAGTTTTTGTTCCTGCTACATTCCTTTCAAATGTCTCAAAAAAGTCAGAAGGTATACATCTGAAGTTTTTAAAAAACAATACTCCCAAGTGTAGTAATGTTGGACGAGTCTATTATTGCCGATAATAATGCTCTCCTAATAACGTATGTATGGTGCCTGGATGAAAATAATATATTGCAAGATGAAATATTATTGTTATTACAGATACAAAAGGACTATCAATATTTACTGTACAATAAAACTTCGCAAAAAAAAGTGACCTTGAAGAATGGGGAACCATCAATGGTAGGTTACTATTGTAGATTTGTTGCTTATTTAAAGGAACTGTCAAAAGGTATTCATTGTGTAGTGAGGCAGAGAACTTGTGCTTTGACTTATATCATCCACTAAAGTAGTCAACTTAACACATCAGCGCCCAATCCTTGTTTGAGGACATTATTTAACACTTTTTTAAAACATGTAGAATGGGTGTGGGTACCAGTTTATGAAAAATAGAAGTCTACATCTCAAATAGCAAATAAGTTATGGGGCTTTTACAGATCCCTGGGTTACCCGGTATGTTTCTGTGTAACTTGTGAAAATTATTATTTGTGTGAACCCCCACCCCATGCCAAATTTCTGGGTGCGCGCCTGGTAACTGCAGTATTCTAATTTCAACTCATAAATTTTATTTCATATTCTCTTAGATCATACTTTAGCTACATTAAAAAAAATAATTGGTAACTCCATTGCCACACCTCTCTATCTAACTTTGAAGAAGTCATGTTTTACCTCAAATTTTTGAAAGTATACAGGGTGTCTACGCTAAACCTTCATTAAAAGTTTACGAGGTTGCTGTTGTACTAATAATTTGAAAAAAAAAAAAACTCATCACACAGTCGAATCAGTTTTCCTCATGTGAAATATTTTCAACTTTCTATCACTTCCGGTTCCACCGAAAGTAGCACCGAATTTGTTATTTTAAACGGAACACCTTATATATTATTATATTTTTGGATTCCTCGTTTAAATTGCTACATATTTTGTTGGAATGTTTGTACACTTATCTCTTTCAGTTTTCAAGAAAATTAATTATTTCTAAAATTTTGATCTCAAAAAGGCATCTTGAAATCTGCCTGTAACTTCTCTTAAAAATGAGAGAGAAACATGATTTATATCTCTAAGGCTGAATTGCATAAAACAGAAAATTTACTACGTTATTTTAGTACGGATTACGTAATCCTTGGATAGGCTGTGAACGAGCCACAATATAATTCCTTTGGCTAACCTGTCGTGTGTTTTCTGGATCTTAACCTCACATAAAAACATTATAAAACCCAGAAAGAGTGTTCCAATCAATACTGCATAAATGCTCATAACATAAAGTCCTGGATAGTTGCCTCTCTTGTAATTAAATTTAATGGCATTATTATTTATTGGAGATAATTCAGGAGTACCTGATAATGAAAATGTAAGTGGAGGATGATATGAATCCTCTACAACTAATGCACGTAACTCGACATATAACATTAGAATATATTAGATCCAAAAGATTACCACAAATGTTTTTTATTGTATTATATTGCTTAAGTTGGTAGCAATCCTATTCTTCTCTTCATCATTATTTGGCATTCTTATATACCGGGGTTTCAGTGAGGCAATCTGCTGAGGTTACCTTCCTAACAATTCTGGATACTGTAGATTTGTTCACATTGAAATTATCGCCAATCATCATGTGAAAACTTCTTGTGGCATAATGCCGCAATGTGATAAGAAGTTGAGTACGAGCATCTATCGAATGATTTCTTAAAGTGGACAGTGTTAAATTTGGACCAATCGTTTTGTAATAGATTATTCACTGTATTTTTTTCAAATCTAAACGTTGTCATAAATATGGAATGCGTCAATACATCTTCGAAAAACTCTTCTTCTTGGATTTACCGCAACTACATCAACACTGTCTAAACTAGATAAAGAAGTATCAGACATGCTGAGTATTAAAATACAATAATTGAGTCGTATAGTTCCAAATCCGGCCATCTCCAACATAACGATTTTCCAGAAAATGAAAAAACGTTGTACACATTCTTGCATGAAGATATTGAAATATACTTTTAGTGCATTCAGCAGATATCTGTCAGTGAAAAATAATGGCAATACTGCTAGAAATCAAAATTCATTATGTTATTATTTATAGATTTTAGAATTTTATAGATGGCCGGTTTTGAAACTAACCCTTGTACATGGCCGGTTATGGAAATTTTTGGCATATAAATTTTAGGCATGGTAATAAATTTAGCATGTTTTATAGACAAAATTAGTTAATTATTGATATACATAATTAATTATAATTATATTTGGAGATTTGTAATTTCTTCGATTCTATCATTTACTTGACAAACATCATTAAGTTGCTCTTCTGCAACATCCTCAACATCTGGTGGTCGTTGTAAGACATTTTTTAAGTATTTTAGGTCCTCTTGTTTTCCAGTCTGTGCCAAAATGTTTGGCTAGAAGCTTATCAACGTCATTTAAGAGGATTTATGTAAACCCCTTCTTCAATGGCTTCTGGATATAGTCTTAATGATTTGCCTCTTTTAGTAACACTTCTGTAACTTCCAAAAGCAACTCTATAATTAGGTTCCCCCCTAAATAACATGAATTTTTTTCCTTGTTTTTCTTTAAAAAAATCTCTTAGCTAAGGCAAATTTAAAATGCCAGTGGCCGGGTTGCTTAAGCACCTGTTGCGAAACTGATTTCCAGTCTAATACTATAGCACACTCGCAGGTTATGTATGACACACAGATAAAATTAGAACTACGTATACTGTATAAAAGTAATGCAATCACTGAACTATTGAGATGGCCGGTTTTGCAACTGACTACAATATGAATAAGGCCGTATTTGGAAATAGGTCGTATATTTCCACGTTAATAACAAACTGTACAAGGCTGTTTTTGGAACTTGCTGTTATGTATAATACGCACAATATATTTAACATTAAATTTCAGTATTTTTTTGTTATTTTGATGATTTTGGAGATGGCCGGTTTTGGAACTATACGACTCAATTGAACTGTGTAAAAACTGTCAATATAATGTAACAGTTGACATGGATTACTTTTATCCCAGGATAAAAAAATATAATCTGGGGATAATAGTTTTATCCAACAGAAATATGGCATTATCATGGATAATACTAATATAATCTGGAGACTATAATTATCTGAGGATTATATTTGTAACCTAACTTTTATGCAACCAAATTTTGATTTTATCTCAGGATTATAATTATTATCTTGGGATTAAAATTTTAATCCCCTTTTATGCAACCCAGCATAAGTGTACATTCCTACAAAATATATTGCAATTTAAAAGAGGAATCCAAAAATATAATAATATATAGAGTGTTCCATTTAAAATAACAAATGTTGTGCTACTCCCAGTGGAACTGGAAGTGATAGAAAGTTAAAACTATTTCACAAGAGGAGAACTGATTCAACCGTATGACAAGGATTTTTTCAAATTTTTATTACAACGGCAAACCCTTAAACTTTTAACAAACAGTTTAGCATACACACCCTGTATATAGTTATATTTTTTTACTATGACTCAAAGCAATACAATACATTGAAACTATTTTTTACAGTATCTGCATATTTCACAGAATAAATGGTAAAAATTTGGCACCAAAATAATCATAACTTACTGACTTATTATTTTTTTCTTACTAGCTGCAAAACTGCTGCGGAGCCACAGGAACGGCAAAACACCTTTTCAACCTCAATATCTTGGAGTGTACCTGACTTAAGGCTACGTTATTTCGTGTGGCTTCATAAGTCAGTTATATGAGTCACCTCTAAGAAGTATATCTCCTTAAGTGAAGTACCGCATTGGTCTGTATTGGGACCACTGTTTTTTATTATGTTTATAAATGATCTGCCGGGCTGGTTACAAGATAACTGTTGTATGCGGATGATCTAAAGATGTTTAGAATAATTACATGTCAACTTGACTGTTTGGCTCTTCAAATTTCTATTAATCAATTATGGGCGTGGTGTAAACTAAATGATCTTCACTTGAACATTAATAAATGCAAAGTAATGATTTTTTCTAGATTGCATACGCGCATTAATTTTACTGTAAGTAAACAATATGCTTCTTGAAAATGTTAACTCTCAACGTGACTTGGGCGTTATTTTCGACCCTAGACTATCATTTAACTGTCATATTACCAATTTGTCGAAGGAATGTTATAAAATCCTAGGATATATCCTTAGAAACACCAAACAATTTACCAGCACTGACTGTATTTTGACGTTTTATAAATCATTTATAAGAAATAAACTTGAATATGCGTCAATAATATGGAATCCCCTTTACGACCGATACTCTGAAGAGGTAGAGAGAGTACAAAAGAAATTTTTAGGGCTATGTATTTTCGCAAGTATGGTACATATCATACGTGGCTATCCGTATATATCCTTACTGACTGATTTCAATATTCCTGCTCTTTCTAAGCGCCGAAGAATCGGTCAAATTATGTTTGTATTCAAACTAAACTCTGATGAAATTAGTGATGCTAACTTGCTTAACAAGCTCAACTTTCTGGTTCCCCGTTTACATAGTAGATTAAACAATACATTTTACATCCATAGAATGAATATTAATCACCGTCTGAATTCGCCAATAATTTCAATGTGTACTCTGCTTAATACTTATTGCGAACATATTGATATTTTCAACATGACTACCTCATCCCTAATCAAATATCTTTTGAATCATATCGTCTAATTTGTCTAATTAAGCTAAATGTTTCTTTTTTTTCCATGTAAATTATGTGTGTTATCATTTGCGCACCACTTAATGTAACTATTTTTGTTTTTGTTACCTAATTAATGTATTACTGATGAACTATTGAATCTTTTTTATTTTTCTCATATTGTTTTTAACATTATCTTGTAATTAGTTTGTAAAACTGTTGGATAATAAATGAATTATTATTATTATGATATAAACTTGTAAAAAACATCACAAAGAACTGAGATTTAATTTTTTTTTTTGGTGAATTGATGTGGAATGACCCACCCCTGTTTGATTGACAGTTGATAGGGATGTGAAATGTTAGCTAAAAATGTTGTATAATTGAATAACTCTTCCACATGTTGTTAATTTTGTAGTGAATTTATTTTTCTTCGCAATCTTTTATCTATTGTCTAATGTACAGGGTATTTCAAAATGAATTTACGTATTACAATGCATTATATTATCAAAACTATCGATCGTGGTGTGGCTCGGTTATCTGAGGAACTAATACATTGTCTAGTTTATATCGATGCCGCTAGAAGCTTGTTTTCTTTTCGTTTTGGTTAGTTTGTCGGTTTGATGTGAAATGGCTACTCCGCAGCATAAATCATTTTATATTCTCGAGTTTGCGATCTGTAATTCCGTGATTACAGTGCAAAGACGTTTCAGGTATGAAATTAATCCTCTGAATGAATGGAAAATTCGCAGATGGTATCGTCAATTTGTAGACATAGGTTATGCATCTAAAAGAGTACCTGTGGCCCTCGTGTCACTGAATCCTTCAAAATCAACTCGTCGTGCCAGTCGGAAGTTATACCTACCTACAACAACAATTTGGCCTAGTTTTGAAACGTCGGTTGGTTATGAAGCCGTACAAGTTACAGTTGTTACAGGCTCTGCATCATAACCCACGTGGAATACGTACGAGATTCGCCCAAAGTCAATGTGTTTTCTACGATATCCCACTCATCTGTTATTTCTTTGATGGAAACTTAGCACTTTTCAGCTGACCTCCACGATCACCAGATTTGACGCCCTGTGACTTCTTCCTGTGGAGTTTCTGGGGACACCGTTTATGTACCACCACTACCACAGAACCTAGAAGAACCGGATCCGCACTGCCATACAATCAGTGACGACGAATATGCTTACTCGAGTATGGCAGGAATTTGAGTATCGATGTGGAGAGGACAAATTGAACATTTTTAATAGTAACTTGAGAGATTCGTAAATAAGTGCCCCAAGTTTCATAGTTGTATGGCTTACAGTTTAATAAATATATCCGTTTGAAATACGTATATTCATTTTGAAACACCCTGTACTTGTATATATTTTACCTCATATTATCCATTGCTTTTAGAATTCCATCCTTTCTTTTGGACAAAATATTTCATTCTTCCCAAAGACCTTTTCCTGAAGTGTTTGCTTGCTCTTGCCTTTCATTTCACAAACAACCACACCTTCTGATCCCTCCAACTACTTCTATATACAAATTTTTAGATTATAAAATCTACTTCTCCCCATAAAAGAACTGGCAAAATTTAAAAACAAAATTTGGCATTTAAAGAATTTTTAATGAGAAGAAGAATTTCTGTTGTGAATATTTTATTGTAATAATTGATACATCTAAAACCAGTGGTCTTGTGTTCTACGGAACCCTGAAGTTCCAAGCAGCTCTTCAGGGGTTCCGCAAGTTATAATTTTAAAGGATTATACTAAAAACCACATTCAATATTAATAAAAAATGTCAAGGTTTCAGCTGATAAAGTTTGAAGACCACTGATCAAATAACATCAAATAACTTCAAGCCACAAACTATTTCTTTAAAAACTCAGATTAAATGAAAAAGAACTCAAATGTCATAAATTACAACTTATCAGGAAATTAAGAATTGAATTAAACTTTTCAATATTCAAACATATTCCTTTGTGGTATAAAATTACCTATGTTTTCATACTCTTTTATAGTGTCAACCGATTTTACAAAGATTCACATGGTTAACAAGTTAACTGCCATTTTGGAGAAAAAACTTGGGACCCTGGAGCCACATCATTTTTTAATACTTCAGAACCAAATATATAATGGAACCCGAATCATGATAAGAAGTAAGTTTATTTGTCATATGGCGGTCAACGTATTAAAACCTAAAATTACTCACTTTGAGACACCGATTTTCCCAAACGTTCGCGTCCTGGAAATTTCGGGCCGGATGCACGCCCTCTCTTTCCGTTGTTGTGGCTGCCTTATCCAGTCATCCCAATACCTAAAATAAAAATTTATTTTTTCGGACACAAGCCCGGACAGAGGATGTTATCAGCGGCGGCTCATGGATCATTGCAGAGGAGGCTAAGACACAGAGATACCGCTTGTGCTACACTACTTACTCTTATAAAGGAAGCAAATGTTCCGGTGCCGTTTTGGTCCACAAGCCGCCACTGATGGTTATCCAAAATGAAATAGAGAAACATTTCGACGTGAAAATCACCGAACCTTATCGGAATTGTGCGAACTTACGATTTGGGCCATTTCGGCGACAGTTCCGCCCACAAAGACTTGAGCATCATCCAGCCCAGTCCCGGGAAGAAATCCGTCCTATACAATAAATCCGACCTCTTATCGTCGATAAGGCCAGTTTTTCCGTTATCATTCCACGCGGAGATGCACCACAGGGAAGGGTCTTTCTTTAGTAACGGATAGGTGCCTAGGAAGTACTCAAAGAAGTCTGGAGCTATGTCCAGATCATCTAAAATTGAAAATGTGGTAAATAATGCAGAACAGAATTGTAATATCAAGCAACCTTCCACAATGATCACAGAATCAAAATTGAAGTTAAAAAAGATCTCGTTCAGTGCCCAGCCGTAGTGTCGTGCAATTTTGAAGTAGCCCTTGAATTTCTTTTCTTTCGGAGGTACATCGATGTCCGTCTGATCTGGTTGCCTTATCAACGATACTTGTGGCACATATCGGTTTATCACTTCAGTGGTTTCTGGATGAATACAATCCTGAAATTAAATAACAATTCATTTCAACCAAGAAGTTATTTAAATCATTTAAAATTGCTCAAAAGATAACTAGAATATCTATACAATGAGGCTAGGAAAACTCCGGCCATTTTCACTGCTTTTTACAATGTTTAGATTTTTTAATTAAAATTGGCAAGACTGCCGCAGAGCCACAAGAACGGCAAAATATCTTTTTCCCATAAACTTTCAACCTCAATATCTTGGAATGTACTTGACTTAGGACAACAATATTTTGTGTGGCTTCACAACTTGTAAAAAAAAAATCATACAGAACTGAAGTGGTGGGTGACATTTAATTTTTTTTTTTTTAATTGATGTGGATTGACCTGCTTTAATAAAAGCAAAATAAAGCTGAAAGGCAGAGCAAAACACTATGGATGTAGAACATAGTGGTATACAGGGTGTCCTAAATAGAGTAGGATTGCATGGGTATCTTTCTTATTCTTAAAGCTCTGGTTAAATGGGCAATGTTGTGCAGTTTTCTATGCTGATTCAGATTATGTTGAGAAATTTTCAAAATTCCGAGCAGTTTAGAAAATATTTAAAAAAAACTGAAAATCGCGATTTTCAAAAAAATCAAATATCTCAATAATTATTAAAGATGCGAAAAAAAGTTTTAAATAAAAGTTACTTGGTTTAATTAGGCAAACATAGAAATCAAGTTAAAATAAAATTCAAGATGGCGGTTTCCGAGATATTAATACCAACTTTCTTATTTCAAATGGCCGCCATATTTGATTTTTACACGCATAAATAGACTTTTTTTCTCTTTTCAACGATGTACAACAACCTATGTCAAAATAAAAAATAATGGAAATATTAATTGTTTAAATTTTAATTTTCATTTTTTAAATTATTTTTAAAGCAAATGTAACAAAACAAAAAGAGGTAATACAACCAAGTAGTAAAATAACAATAAATTATAAAAAATGCTTAAAATGTTGACCGTTATTGGCCAAACACAATTGACAGCGTTTTACAACACTGCCAGTTACTTTTCGCAATGTGTTGCGATTAATGCCGTTTATTGCCTCTGTCACTGCTTCGCGAAGTTCATCCACATTGTTATAATTGTATTAAATAAATTCAATAAAACGAAATATAGCCTGAATATATGAATATTCAACCTGTTAGTTCGGTGGGTAGAAATAAACGATCTTAAACCAATGTTGTTTAGCTAGTAGTACTAGTAATAGCATGCAAATTTCTTTTGTATCATTCAATATCCGGGAAGTAGTTGTTTCAATAAGTTATTTGTTTATAGTCTTAGTAAGACTTAACTTTGATTGCAGAGTTACGAACAGTTTGAATATTCATATATTCAGGCTATATTTCGTTTTATTGAATTTATTTAATGCTCTAATGTTTTCTGCAACAAGTAAGGTTGTTTCCAATTTATTTAATATTTTGTAGTAAAATAATCAAACGATCAATCAATAAACATAAGCATATTCAACATGCAAGAGCAAATTTATTTATCTATAACCAATTCTAAGTAGTTTAAAAATCTTGACATCAAATAGAATTTAGTGACGTCAAGCAGGCGCTTGTGCTGTTATAAGTATTATTTAAAAAAATATACTTGCTGTTCCTTTCAATTGTATATCAGTGGATAACTAGTATATCATTTGTGTTCCAGTTAACCAACTTGACACCTTATCAGATTTATTTAGTACATTGCAAATGTACTCATTAACTTAAATTACGAATACATGTATTATTACTAAAGTTGTTGTTGCTATCAGTATGCATTCCAACGATGGCAATTTTCCTGATTTCTCAATGCCACTTGTAAAGCAAAAAATAAATGATTTATATTCAGCTATGGAACGTTGTATGGACCTTATTTTCTCTGTTGATGTTCGCTGGATGATTTTAATTGTTTTACGAGCAAATTTACATATTATTTCAGAATATAAAAAAGATATATTGATATTTCAGTGAACACTGGCAAACAGTAAGATTAATAAATGAATGATTTCTACGTAGGATTTAAATTATGTTTAGGAGATATTTGCAATTTTAAAGCAATTTTAAAGCAATTTTGATACAATTACTTATTTAAATATCAAGTAAATATACCACTGCAACAATATCACCACTTTAAACAGAGTTATCAAACACAGTTTTTAAAATAAAATGAGAAACTTGTACACAGAACTAAACGGGAAAACGAACGGAGTACAGCTGTTTACTTAGAACCACCATCGGTATGTTTCGAGGCCAATAGGGATTTTCAGAAAATGTGTTGCCAACTATTTTTGACTTTCTGATCTCACTGTACGTATACGTATAAGATGATGGCAATTTAGAAATTAGTGGCAGTGACTCAGACATTGAAGAACATTTTGAACTTGATGATCTGATAATCATGCATTAGCGCGTCAGTGGTGTCCATTATCACCAGATACTGTGGCTGCACCACCTTATCCGTTCACAGAAACTACTGGAATAAACAATTTGGATACACAAAATTACTCTTCTCTGAATTTCTTTGAACTGTTTTTTGATGACAATCTAATACAACACATTACTATGAAGACAAATAGATTTGTGAACACTTATTTTCGAGGAAAAGCAAATATAACTTGGCATGATGAAAATGAAATCCGAGTATTTCTGGCTGTGATATTGTTACAAAGTATTGTCAGGAAACCAGAATCGCCATTATTGGACTAAAAATCCATTACTGCATACACCATTTTTTATGGAATGTGTTACTGGAAAACGTTTCGAGGCAATAAAGCAATGCCTTCATTTCTCCAATAATGACGACTTTGACGCTAAGAAACATCCATGTCCGAAACTCAACAAAATTTGGCCTGTTTATTCAAATTGAAATAAAAAATTTATGAATATGTTTACGCCAGAAAAACATGTCACTATCGATGAAAGTCTACTTCTATACAAAGGTCGCTTAGGATGGGTGCAAAATACATTCCTCTGAAAAAAACAAGATTTGGCATAAAAACGTACATGTTATGCGAATCGAAAAGTGGATATGTGTATAATTTTCATCTTTACACAGGTAAAAATACTGTTCTCGATAAGGATTTTGAAAATCTTCCTGTATCTTCGCAAATTGTCATGACACTGATGAAACCTCTGTTGAATAAAGGGCATTGCTTGATAATGGATAATTTCTATAATTCACCGCAATTAGCAGATATTTTGATAGGTAATAGAACTGATGTTTACGGCACGTTACGTTTATCAAGGAAAGAAGTTCCTACGGAATTGAAACAAAAACAACTAAAGGTTGGGGAAATTATTGGGTTTCAAAGAGGAAAGGTCTCTGTAATGAAATGGAGGGATAAAAAAGATGTATCCTTTATCTCTTCCATTCATACAATCGGGATGGTAGATATAGAATTGCGTGATGTAGTAAAACGAAAACCGAAACTTATGGTAGATTATAACCACACAATGGGGGGAGTCGATAGGGTTGACCAACACCTTGCGTCATATGTCGTTCCGCGAAGCAGAGGAAAAAAATATTATAAAAAGATCTTTACTCATTTGATGGATTTATCATTGTGGAATGCATTCGCACTCTATCAAAAATCTGGTAAGAAGTCAACGTCCCTTGATTTTCGCTTAGATGTTACCAAGCAAGCTATCGAAAAATACAAAAAGACCACGTTACAAAGGATTGGGCGTCCATCAAACATTCCAACACCAATTAGATTGTCAGCCAGGCATTTCCCTGACATCATACCACCAACAGCAAAAAAGGAGAACCCCACACGTCAATGTGTCATATGTTAAAAAAAAAAGGACGCGTCTAATAAAAAAGTTCAGAAAGAAACGCGATATATGTGTCCGTTCCATTATGCATCGTTCCCTGCTTCAAAACTTTTCATACAGTTGCCAATATTAAATAAACCATGTTATTTACGCTAGGTTGAATGTAGCCCGAGTTAACTCGGTTCAGCGAATTATGCATTTTTTAATACCCATTTCTGTTAAGAAAATACAGTTTTTTAATATTATAAATTTGAATAGGGACCATGTGTATGTACAATAATTTGTGATAAAAAAAGCGGTTGAAAAAAAGGACACATTTCTTTTATTTTTAATGGTGCGTTAAGTGGTTAAACCAGGGTTCGGAATATATCCGATATTTATATAAATAATTTATCGGATATATATCCGATATATATCAACTTCTTGATATTTATTCTTGATCATTAATATTATTGTTTATACGACTTATTAATTATATAATGCACATACTTTATTTATATTATATTTATTTATTGCAAACAAAGACTTGCTTACAAGATAGTAAAAAAATAACATTTAAATTGTTAAAATATTTGACATCAATTGAAATGAGGATTTTTTTGCTCTTCACTATGTTTTCAGGGGTAAATTGAAGAATTTTCAAAGTGAGGACTTTTCTTTTGATTTTTTTGCTCACTTCAAGAATCGACTCTTTTCAACAAAAAAGAATCATTTCTCCCATCTCTAGTATATTAGAGCAAATGCTTACTATTCATATTTCTGCAACTGGGAATGTTGTTTCAGCAACAAGTAATAGGTTTTAATAAGAGAATATCATGGCCACCGTAGTCTCTGGATCTGGCACCAAACAATTATTTTCTTTGAGGTTATCTAAAAGCGGCCTAGCCTTATTTAAAGGTGATCTAATAATTATGGAGCAGCTGAAAAATAAAATAAGCGTTGCAGCATAGGAGATACATTCAGAACACATCATAAATATTGTCAATGCTTTCTACAATAGACTAAGGCACAGGTTCGCAATATTTTAAGACGTAGTATCGCTATGTTGTAGACTATTAGTGGCTTTCTTGTAGGTACATATTTTTGAAAAAACGATATTTATAAATTCTGTGATGGTAATTTTTCTCTCTCGAAAATATTGTTTTTATTAGCATTTCATTCAGTTATCGTTTAACATTGGTACACGCACCACAGGTTGGGAATGTCTGGACTAAGGTATTGCCTCGTTCCGAATGGTCATATAGCGTTTTTCAAAAGTAAGTGGAATTTTAAACTACTTGATTTTTATTCATTTTTGGAAATAAAACCAGTATCAGGTCACAGGGAAAACAGATTTGGCTGTACCACTCGAAAATGCGCATGCGTGAAATTTGCGATTCCCGTGGCACGCAACTAGTTTAGTTTTATCCACTCACACATACACACACTCAGGAGCCCGCTGAAACTACTAATTCGCCCAAAAGGGAGGACCTTAGCTTAACCCTAACCTAATCATAAGCACTAATCGTCAAAAGCCCGTGTGTGGGTAAACTGAAACTCGTTGAGTGCCGCTGGAATCGTGAGATTCACGCCTGCCCAACATATGTTATCTAGCCCAGGATTTTTTTATTTTCACCTTTTGGTCTTTATAGCAACAAATTTGTTTAAAACCAGTTGCATGAAAAATAACATTGTATGGAAGTGTCATCACAGGTTTTTCACATTAGAACACAATTTCTTTTATGAAAAGTAATGGTTTTGCTTCTCCCACTGGACTTGTCCAATGTTATTGCGAATGTGGACAGAGTTTCTCAGCAAGCTTTCGGCAGTTTCTTACCCGAAATGGTCTAAGAGCGGGCGTATGTACTTTGAGAGCTTTTCAAAAGCTGATAGCAAAATGTGAAGTGTTTCTGTTATGGATAAAAAGAAATCAGGAAGAGCCCCTGTAGCAACAGATATTTCATAGCAGGTCGTCTGGAGATGGGTAACACCACAATATGGGACATTATTCGAAGGCAACTTAAAATGTATTCATAATCATTTCTTTCTGCACAGGTATTTTTTAATTTCAAATTGCTCAATGATTGATAGAAATATCAGTATTTCAAAATACAACTTACTTTCGAAAAACCATATACTGGGTGGCCAGAAAAGGTGTGATAATCTTCAGGTAGTGTGATTCGTTGATTAATTTTGGATAAAAAATCTAAATAAAAAAATATTGTATTCTTCCTCGTAACATCTCACGAGGTCGTTAAAATATTAAACGTATCTCTGGAAATTAGTGTTATTTTCTATATATTTTGGAAAAAATCAATAGAACTTACAATCAATTACACATTTGTAAAATTTAAATGACATAGGTGATAAATAAATTGGAAACTTTAACAAATTAATAACTTCTTCAGAAGCATTTTTTTAATAAAAATAGACCTGGCAACTATGTATTTTCATATGTAACCTTATTAAATTTCACTTGACTTTGACATATACTTGTCATAATTTATTTGTGTAAGTTTGTATAAGTTCATCATACTTTTTGAAAATGTACACATTCAACGAGTATGCAGATATGTACATGATATTTGGATTCTGCAATGGTAATGCAACTAGTGCCAAAGATGAGTACCAAAGACGATATCCAAATCGCCAACAGCCCTGCATAAATACGTTTAGAAAATTAGACCAAAGGCTACGTACTTTTGGGTCGTTCGTTTATAATAACATAGATGGAGGGAGACCTAGGGAACGTCGCACTGTTCACCTAGAAGAACAGATATTGAATGCAGTTCAAGAAGATCCCAATATTAGTACGAGACAAATAGCTCAACAGTTAAATGTCCCCAGTAAAACAACAGTCCATGCAGTATTGAAAGAAAATCGAATGCGTCCATTTCATGCAAGAAAAGTTCAACCACTGTATGAAAATGATAACGAGCGTAGACGTATCTTTTGTGACAGGATTTTAGATCAAATTCGGGAAGAACCAAATTTTTTATTTCAAATTCTTTGGAGTGATGAATGTACATTCACTAGAGATGGGGTATTTAATTGTCATAATTATCACTTTTGGGCAGAAGAAAATCCTCGGGCGGTTAGAGAAATGGGACATCAAAGGAAATTTTCAGTTAACGTCTGGCTTGGTATTCTAAATTTACGTGTAATTGGGCCTTTTTTTATTCATCAAAGATTAAATGCCTTAAATTATGTAAATATTTTAGAGGAAGTTTTGGAGAATGTTCCACTAAATTTAGTAAACAACATGCTGTACATGCATGATGGTGCACCACCTCATACAGCAAGAATTTCAAGAGAATGGTTGGACGAACATTTTCCAAATAGATGGATTGGGCGCAATGGACCCATACTATGGCCAGCAAGGTCGCCGGATATGAATCCACTTGATTTTTTCGTTTGGGGATTTTTAAAAGAAAAGGTGTATGCAACACCTCCAGTGGACAATGTAGACGTCATGAATTCGTGTTGCAGTGGAATTAATTACTGAAGAGATGTTGCTCCGAGTAATTAATTCTATCCCACGACGGCTCCAGATCTGCTTAGAAATGGATGGTTATCAATTTGAACATTTACTTTAATCTTTCATTTTTGATGTATACTTCAAATATTAATTTTTGTCGATTTGTTAAATTTATTATTATTATTAAATTAAACACTTGTTTGATCCATTGTTGCCAAATTTACATTTCTTTAAATTGGCTCGTGAGGAGTTATAAGCCACAATACAATATTTTTTTACTTAAATTTTCTGCTTGAAATTAATCAATGAACCACTTTACCTGAAGATTATCACACCTTTTCTGGCCACCTTGTATAGTAGAAAACTTGTTACATTCAAACTTCCATATCTTATTAGCCTAATCTTGTTTTTACAAATTGTTATAAATTTATTTTTGTGTGTATTGATAATAAATGCGTACCCAATTATATGTACAAGTTTTGTGTAGCATTTTAATTTTTAAAAGACACGTCGATACATTATACGAGTTGTTGCATGATAAAATAAATTCTCTGCATATAGACAGCACAGACACGTCAATAGTTTAATTAAACGAAAGTATTCACCTGACTGACAATAATAGGGAACTGATCCGGGTCCGGCCTGTACTGTATGAGTTGATCTAGGCACCGGCTCACACTCACACGGTTACACGCAAACACTAATACTGGAATGACAGTGCCACTAAACTCTTTCCTGGCCGGCACAACTGGTTTATCAGTATTTTCTCTGCTGGAGGAGTGAATGATTTTCTTCTTGGAATCCAGGTATCTGTGCAGATTAATCAGCATGTCTTTGTTGCGTTTGAATTCTGTAACGATGCCATCCTCGAGCTTATTCAGCTTAGCGTCCACAACACCGTCATTTTCCTCGCTGCCGAGATTAACCGGCCTGTTGAGGAATATGAAGTACAGAAGGAATATCCAGGTTATTCCGATCAGGCAGTAGGTGCGTTTAAAACGCATTTTGCTACCTCACAGGTGGCGATTCGTTGTCTGAAGAATAATAAGTTATCAGGGTTGAGGGTACATATTTATAACCCCAAAATGTGTAATGACACTTACGAAACGGTCCATTTTGTAGCTGCTTACAGTACCCGTTCCATACGCCACATGCTGAATGTTTGCGTTGTGCTCACATTATCAATTGGTTGTTTAACAATTTGAAAGAGGAGACACGTAAATCAACACGAAATGTCAACTGGTGGACGAGGAGAGCATCCCCTCCATAGTGGGAGTGAGTGAGCTAGCGAGTGGTCGAAACTTCATGTCAGAAATCGTGTGGAAAATAGATAACAGTGGCATCGGAGATATCTTCCAGCGCACTTGTCATTATCCGGAAACTAGATGGCATGCTAGGTTTCTGACAAGACCCATTTACCTACATTAACCATGGAAAAACAACAGAGATCACAACGATGCCACTATATATCAGCCCACGCACTGTTGAAACCCAAGAAAAATAATATTAACCCAATACTGACAATGGGTATGGAGTACGGGAGAAACCTTTGACTATATTGACTAGTGACTTAAAAAAAACTTTATTTTACTCTTTCAAATAAACTATTTCAAGTAGTTACAAGAATTAGATAATGTCAGTTTAAAATATCAAAATTTGATAAAAATAAATATCCTAGTAATACAAAACAAAGAAAAAGGGGTTTTATTATTATTCAAAATGTATAACGGAGCACTAAAAGCCTCCAGCATAAACAATAATATATCATCGTTGTGTGTCTTTTACTCATCATCACGGAAATCTTATTTTTCTGTCACAAAATGCTTCAGTAGTGGCGAAAATACAAACGATTTCTGAAAAACAGATTAATTTTTTTAGACTATATTGTTAAATAGAATTTCCCGCTATTAAAATATATATTGACAGCGCTGCATTAAATTTTTCGTTTCCATGTTGCAATTTTCTTTGAACAAGAAATCTAGTCTAGCGTGCATGTTCCTGGCAACCGGTCTCACACAAAATCGATAATTTGGCTGCGTGCATATTTTTTCCCATAACTGTCATCAATTTCTGAAAGCAACAAGTTCGCAGTGTCTCATGAAATTACGAAATCAGTCATTAACACAATATGCGTTTAATGTGCACAGTGTCTCTCCTGAACAGGACATTTATTGGAAAATCCAACAACCAAAAAAGAAAACCAGTTAAATCCACGCTTGCACTTTGTAAACAACCCAAATCCGAGGAACACTGCATGTTGCTATTTTCCTCGCAAAACAAGAATGGAACCAAATATACCATCAAGAGTAACGTAGCCAGGGTGTTTACTAGATTCGTGGAGGAAGGAAAAGCAACCATTCAGTTTATACAACCAGAGCACGATGTGTGCGTGCAAGCAGATACAATACAACTAAAAAGCTTCCTTCATTTACTCAAACGGATATTAGAAAATAAAGTTTCCCCGAAAGAATTCACAATGTCCAGTTTAGCGGTCACGCCGATTAATACTGCCACCGTCGCACCAAAAAAACTGGTGATACTCAAGCGATCCGATTACCCCCTACGAGGCTTCCCTAGAACACTCGAGGTCTTGCAAATTAATGACATACGCCGTTGCGGATTAGACCGTGGAATTCTGCAGCTGTTTAAATTGCGAATTTTAGATCTCAGCCATAACCTAATCGAGTTCTTGCCTGAAGAAATTAATCGATTGCCTAATCTAGCCGAGTTGAACATTTCTCATAATTTATTTGGGTTGAGCCATCCGAGGAAATGGGATTGGATGGACAACCAATTTTCAAAATCCTTAAAATGTTTAAATCTCACAAACAACCAGATGAAATTTCTCCCAGATCAATTAATCAAGCTGCACAGTTTAATATCATTACATACTGATAAGAACCAGCTGACGTCTTTACCATCGGGAATTGGAAATCTAAGGAATTTGCGGATTTTAACGGCTGCGGATAATCAAATAACCTTTCTACCAGGATCCATACGGAAGTGGCACCTTGATGAATTGGACCTTTCAGGTAACGCACTAAATGGATGGCAACAAAATCGACCACCTTCCACCCTTCCTAAACCGTTACCAGTGTCCTCATTGAAAGAGTATGCAGCAAGGAAAGTATTGCACACAAGATTAACGTATTCCCGTGAAACTTTACCAGTGACTGTGATTAAATACCTTGAATTAGCTAAGTACTGTGTGTGCGGGAAAGGTTGTTTTGAACACTTTATAAAGCACGTATTGATGTTCTATTTACGGTCTATTGCTAACACGATGAAGTTATCTTCCAGTGGAACTGTTTACGTACCAATGGAGTGCTACTTTTGTTCCATGCAGTGTTTCAATGGCACCATTAACAGTAGGCAACGGCAGCCTATAATCAGATAGGATGCGGTTGATTATGGATAGATAGCGAACAAAAATTAAAGTGCCTTTCTCTCCAGTTTTCATATAAGAATATTTATATATTTTTCTGTCTCTTGTATATAATAATGCATGGATCTTAACCTTTTGGTGACAGAGCTCTGAACAGAACACTGTTGTGAAATAGATGCAAACTCAAATATGTTCATTTTAGATTTGATGCAATTTATTGTTGTAGATATATCAGTCACCCATCACAAAAGCGTTAATAATTCCAAGTGATCTAGACATTTTTATTAAATATTTAAACTCAACTTTTTACCTTTTATAACATAGTAAATATACCATGTGAGCAGGTTAACTAGGACATCTATTATAGATAAGAAAAAAAAATCAAGATAATTAATAACAGTATTTATTGTAGTATATTGGTCTTTTTCATATTTATGGAGTGAATAAAAACATGCAAAACTTCCAGGAATAAAAGAAGTGCCACATACAAAAAATTTAAATGTTTACATATCAAATGCACCCATTAACAATAAAAATACCCAGGTATAAATGTATCACTACCTATAAGTAAATTTCGTGATATTTTTGTAGGTTAAGTATTAATAATTCACTCCTGAGCAGTTGCTTGTGTATTTTAATGATAATAAACCAACTATTCTTACTTAAAACATTATTTTTATTAAACCCGCTCATAAATAACAGCTAAATGTTGCGTCAAAGTACGAGTTTCAGTGGTTGCCATGTAAATCAGTACCTCCAGTTGCCCATGGTCCTGCAAACTGATTACACGTTCTAGTTCCGTAACGGCTGGATCTTTGTTGAATGAGGAGCGGTTGATGTGAACACTCTTCAAATGAATTTTATTATTAGCTACAGTACCTTCCTCGATTGTAGTTAAGCCAAAATTATGGGAAACTAAAAAAGACACCTCGTTTGTGCCCGGTTTGATTTTTAAAAACCCGCACTCTAGATGCATGGGAAACTTTCCTACGGGGTGCCACGTTTTTGAATTGTAATTTAGTAATGGTTGTCCGATGGAAGTGAATTCCATTTCTTCACAGTAAGTAAAAGGTTCTACTCTAGGTAAAAACTTTCCGTTAGCTGCCGCGGATCTCCATTTACCCATTAAAAATCCCAATGGTGTTAGGGCCTCGTGCATCGGTTTTACCTGCATTTTTCGTTTAATAAATGGCGAGGTGGACCACTTGAAAAACTTTTTTGGGGTTATGTTTATAGTATAGGTTATATCGCTGTTGATGAAATGACGGTTCTGCAACAATTCCGAAATTGCGGAGTGCAAAAACGTTTCTTTTGGGTGTGGTTGAACAAAGTCTTCAATAAGGTGGATTACGAAAGGAAGAAGGAATTTGGAGCCGACAGAACTTGCGCTGAATGGGTGCTTCGTAATGGAGGAGCTGTGCGTTGGACAGGTTCCAAGCATATTTTAAGCAACTACAACGCCCTTCCACTCGAAGGAACCATACTCACCCTGGAGGAAGTGGATGCAACCGGTTCCAGCATAATGCATTATGGCTTTGATCATTTCGTCGGTTGTCAAGGGATCCGGAAAATCACCTTAAACAATTGCGAATACCTAGAAGATCCCGCACTAGGAATGCTGTCTCCCATTAATCACACACTGAGATATTTGGAGGTATCTGCTTGTAAAAACATCACGGACAATGGTTTGTTGAAATTAAAAAATTTAACAGACTTGCAAACATTAATTTTATTCGGTTTTCCTTACGTTAACGACAAGAAACGTGTCCTAAAGGAACTTACTAGTGCCCTGCCGAAATGCAGTGTTACCTTTACGTAAAAAACAGCATTACTGCAAGCACGAACATCATCCATCCAATTTAGTTTTACTGGTCGAGGTTGGTGAAATGATGCCTATTTCTCCAGACTCCAATTGTTTGAGTAACCTAAATAACGCCGCTGCTTCCCTTATCCTGCTAAACTCTATGCAGAATGCTTGGACTTCTATAAATAATTCCTTTAAAATAAAAATGAATGAGTTATAAAAACAAAGTAGTAATTATTTTATGAAAGAAACTAATTGTGCGTTTAGCAACAATGTTATATCCAGACTTAAATAAATAATTTAATAAATCTAAACAGACATTTAATATTAAACAATCCCTCATTGATAACTTAATAACTTCCAGAGTGGTTAAGTTGTGTAATTCAATTTTAATTACCTGCACGTTAATAATTTTGTTACGAATGAGACTTTGAAGAAAGACGCAAACGAGTCTGACCAAACGGTTTTGCATGTATCGGTCTTTAATGGTCTCACACGTAGATATGCAGTTGGAGATGTAGAGGTGGACAAATTCAGTAGGTAAATCCACTGTCGTTGTAAGTCGATTCACCACCTCCATAGAATGCAGAGACATCTCCATGTTCACAAGTACACTGAAATATTCAGTAATTTGTTTTGATTGCATCAGCTTCAGAAGCACCTCAATTGCTATTAATGGATTGTTTTCAACTAAATCGGGTAACTAAAATTTACATTAGCAGGTAGATTAAATACGTATGAACATGTATTTATTTACTTTGGATGGACTTAGTCCAATGTGATAAACCAATTTTGAGTCATTTTCAAGTTCGGCAAGCAGGTGGTTTTGCTGCTGCAGTGTCAGTGCAGTCTTGTAAGCCTTTGTCATCAGTTGTCGTGCTTCTTGGCCAGCCATATTTGGTACACACATGGAAATATCATATTCTATGGTGTGGTGTCGGGGATTTGTAGAATTAAACCATACAGGCTATAAAAAAATGTAAATTAATATATGTAAATAAAACTGTTCATACTTAGCTGGGAAAACAATTAATAAAGATAAATGCAGCAGAATGAAAATAAAAGTTTTGAAATTCCACCTTTTTATCTTTATTATGGGCTCTACAAGTGAAAACTTAATGATACATCTTCAGAATTATTTTTTAATTCAATAATTTAAATATATTATTGTAGACCACTTTTGAATTGTAAATCAGATATTGGTTTATTATGCTCATGCATTATTAAGTATTGGATTTATCTAAATTTGTTGCAACAAAAGTGCCACAATTAATCTGACACCACCACATTTTTAGGTGCTTGATTTTTAGATGTAGCTTGATAATTATGAGTGAAATACAAAAAATGGAAACTGTTAACTTGATGCAAATAAATTAAATATCTATTTATAATGGTCTTTATTTTGATCTTATATGTATAATTGTTTTAACACATTGCGTGCCAAGGTGTCATCAGGGAACCGTTATTTTACATTATTTGTATGTATTTTGTACTGAAATAAACCATTTTTAGCCCTTTTTGTGCTTTACTTCTTTTTTTAGTTGTTACTTTTGATATCGTTTTATATATGAAAGACATGACCACCCTGCAGAAAAGAGATTGTATTTTTTTCCCTGAGGCCACATCAAATATATGTGACGCATTTTATGCATTGTTTTCTCTTTTGTTGCAGGTTTTTATAACTGAAAATTGAAATACTGTTTGCTTGGAGTGTTATGAAACATATCCTCCAAATTATGTCCAAACGTAGTCGAATTCTAACCCAGGCGGAACTGGGGAAGAAAGCATCTGAAACTGACCCAGATAACGATAAAATTGATAAGTTAGATTACAATAACTCTTTGAGGGATCCCCATTTCCCCTAGACAACCTGATTAAATGATCTGATGAAGAGGTAGAGCCATATGAAAATATTGCAGACTTAGCCTAGGAAGAGGATGCAGATGAAGACCTAGAAATGCCAGTTTTAATTGTTTCGAGCGAGTATGTTGGAAGACACAAGCACTTTTACAAATCTTTTTACTGGACCTAGCGGTCTACAAAAAGATATCTCTTGATTCATTTTTCTTTCTTGTTGATGATGAGGTTATTAAAGAAATTAGTAAATTTATGGGAATGACATTATGGATGGGCTTGGTTCGACAAGGCAAATTATATTGGCTGTCTGGAATTCTCCAATGCAGTGCAGTACATATTTTGTTAATTTTGACATCTTGTGATTTTTAAGGTTCCTTGTTTTAGAAATAGTTTTGTGTTTTTATCTGCTGATTTTGCCTATTTTAAACATTAGCTGTTATTTATAGAACTATTAGTAATACATTTAGGAATCATAATCTAGCTGTTTTATTTAAATTTTAGGGTTTTCCATGCCAAAATTACCATTCTTAGTAACGCCACTGAACTTCTGTTAGTTAGGTTATATTTTAAGGACTGCTAACTATTTTCGAGTTTTTGATCTCATGGTATATAAATGGGTAACTCAAAAGAAAATACAAATCATTGCATTCTGGGATATTTTAGTAGCACAATTACTTAACATCAAGAAGCATATAGTGCTATATGCTACATAAAAATGCAGAACGAAGCCGGCCGTAAAACAAAAAATTGGGCCAAAATGGTTTCTACCTACCGCGAGATGTGTGCTAATCAACCACAAATGTACAAATAAACTTTTTCCCTATTGATTTGTATAGCCCTAAGTATTCTATTAAAATAACTAAGATATAAATAAGTTGTTAGCGAAAACGCATAATTTGTGTACTTTCCACCAGCAAACGTTTATCTTTCCATTTTTTCTCGAATCAACAGTTATAGTACGTTCGGCTGTTAAAATACACTGTGGCATCATTCATATACAGGGTGTAGATGAACAAAACAGAACATAGGATTTTCAATGTTCATTTATTTATATTGCAATATTATCTTCACTGATCATTTTAGAGTAAATATGTAAATATTTTTTTGTAGAGTAAAAATTTCTGCAAGCAGTCATGCTGTTATTTATTTTTTGCATTCATAAAACCCGAAAAAAAATAACAGAAAAAAAAACAGAAACGTACCCGCCTTGAAGATGTGGTCTCTACAGAAATATACCTTTTATATATTAAAGCAATGTGTTAAATTATTATTATTTTTATTTACATGTAGTTATTACCCTTCGGCCCAGAAATAAATAAATTAAGCCAATATAATTAATTTTTAACTTGCTTAACTTACAAATGGTAAGTTGTATATAACAGTAGAGTAATGAGTAATGTCTAGAGCTCACAGTACCGTAAATAATATGTAGTCGATAGTCTGGGCCAGTTGCCCTTATTAACAGGAATTGATTCAGTGGAACTCAGTTAATTGAATTATATTATTTCTCTGTAAAAAAAAAAAAAAAAACCTTTATTGGCATAATTGTACACTCTATATACAAAATACAAATACTATTCTTCCCCGTCTCTCCTTTCCCTTCACCTCCTGTCCTCCTTTTCCCGTCCCACTTTCTCCAGTGTCTTTACCCCAGCCCCATTCTCCCTCATTCATTCCGTCACCCTTCTATTTCCTTTCACTCCCACCCATTCCTCATTCACCCCCTCACATTCTTCCGCCAGGTGTCTCCACGTATCCTTCCCCCATTCACATAACCTACATCTCATATAATCCTCCCCCATCCATTTCTTCCTCCCCCTCTCTCCAGACCCACACCTAGCCCTCGCCATTATCATCCTTTCCTCCCTGCTCCACCCATCCATGTATCTTGGCACCCTCCCATACACTTGCCATCTTCCAAACATATCATTATATTCGCTTTTATCTATCCGTCCCTGCCTCTCCTGTGCTTCCACTTCCTTCATCTTCTCTTTCATCCATGCCGCCACTTTCACACCTCTACCAAACCATTCTTGCACCGTCAACTCAGCCAGTCCTCCCCTTTCATACATTCTCTTTCTCTCTTCTCTCCACCTCCCCCCTTCTACATTCATACACGTCTCCCACACCGTTCTCATCACTCTCTCCTCTCCCAACCCATATAGCTTCATTTCATACTTCACCATTCTCTCTACCGCCTCACACGCCAATCTCTCCCTGTTAGTCTCCTGCAACAAAATGTATCCCGGCGTCGACTTTTCTAGTCCCAACATTCTCTTTAGGAACCATAACTGTTCCCTCTCTATACATTCATACTCTCTCGTCCCCCACGCTTCCACACCATACATTAATACCGGTCTTACACACGCACCCCACACCTTGCATGTCACTCTAACATCATTCTCCATCCACTTCCCCTACTTTTCCCATGCCATCCCCCATGCTCTCCTCGCCTTTCCCTGAATCCATCTCATATGTTCTTCGTACCCACCGGTCCCTTTAAAAATAAATCCCAAATACCTAAAACTTTTCACCCTCTCAATCACCTCCCCCTTCCATTCTAGCTCCTTCACTCTCCCCTCTCTCCCTTTATTCCTGAACCTCATCCATTTCGTTTTCTCTACATTCACACACAGTGCTCTCCTGTCCATATATCTCTCCACCCTTTTCAACATGCCTTTCATTCCCTCCCAATCTCTCGCCATCAACACTATATCATCCGCATACGCCAACATCCATACCTTTCCAATCACACCCCCCCCCCTTCCTGTCCTTTCCTCAGCACCTCTTCTAGCTCACTAATGTATATATTGAACAATACCGGGCTCAAAGGGCATGTCCTAAACCTCTCTGGTATCTCCTCTCCCACCTTTGCTTCCACCCACGTTTCCTTATACACGTCCCTTACCCAACCTATCACTCCGTCACTCACCCCCTTTCTCCTCAAACATTCTACCAAATACTCCCTCGGTACTGAATCATACGCCGCTTTCAAATCCACAAATACCGCAAACACACTCTTTCTCTTCCATCACTCTCTCTGTCATCCTCGCTAAGGTAAAGACCTGGTCCCTCGTGCCCCTCCCCCTCCTAAATCCCCCTTGTGATTCTGGTAGCATCCTCTTATCTTCTACCTCTAATTCTAATCTGTTCTTCACCATAATCATTATTATCTTGTATCCCGTGTTCATTATTGTCACCCCTCTGTAGTTCTCCGCTTTTTTCGTATCCTTTCCTTTATGCACCGGACACATCCTGCCAATTCTCCATGATTCCGACATATTCTCCTGTCCACCACACATTCGGTTTACTATCTCTCTGTATTTCTTCTTCTCCCCTTCCCCTATCTCTTTCCACATTTCTGCTTTTAACCCATCCCTTCCAGCTGCCTTTCCTCCTTTCACCTCCTTGAATGCTCTTTCAACTTCCTCTTCCGGAAATTCTTCTCCTCTAAAACCTCGTCCTACTTCTCCAACTGTCCCTTGTTCCCCGCACTCCTCCTTGCATTTTCTGGTCCATTCTTCTAACGACACCCCTATTTTCCTCTTTTCCTTCCCTCTCTTCAGCACATTCCACATTTCTCTCTCGTTCCTACATTCGTTCAGTTCCTCCGCCGCCCTTTCCGCCACTCCCAGCTTCTTCGTCTCGCATATTTTATCATATTTCCTTCTTGCTTCCACCACTCTCTTCTCCTCTCCTCCGTTCTTTAAGCATTCTCTCATTGTTTTCCTCACCTCCCTCTTCGCCTGTCTACATTCTTCATCAAACCACACCTGTTCTTTACTCATTTTTCTCTTCTCTGTTCTTCCGCATCCTTTTATGGTGTTCTCCATCTCCTCCTCATTCGTCTTCGTCCTCATGTTACTGATTGCCCCTCTCCCACTCTCTAACCTCTCTCCTTTCTGCTCTTGTTTCGCTACCTCACTCTTTCCTATCCGTAGCTCTACTTTCAGTGGTAAATGATCCGACCCCAACACCTCCTCTACTTCCATTCTCCTCACTTCCTCTCTTGCGATTCCCTTAATTGTATTTCTCTGTATCTGACCACTCTTTTACCTGCTTTCACTTTATGGTTTTTTCATTTCCTCGAGAATCTTGAGTTTTACTTGTATGCCTCAAATTTTTTCTGTTCTTTCCATCCCCAAATTTTTGCCCCATTAAAAATCATGCTTCAAGCTATCAAACATCATGCCTATCTTATATCATTAAACTTTCTTCCAGTTATTCCAAACACCTGTCCTACTACCTATTTTACCCTGAACTTTATTGTTGTTGGAACAGAACACATAGCAAAGATATTTGAAAACTTTTTCTTCTATTGTTATCCCTCCCTTATCCAATATCTATCATTTTTATTACATTCACTTCTAAAATATGTTTATGTTTGACTGTCCGAAAAAAGTAACTTTGGAGATTTATTTTTATGCCAAAATAGCGTACATTTCTTACTAGTCTATAATGATAAAGTAAATTGGACTCTTATGTAAGTGTCAGAAATGACAGATTTTAATTTTGGTTAGAACACCCAATAAATACAGTACAAATTACTAATAAAAAGGAGAGATTAACTATGATAGTGGTTTATAGCGATAGTACTTACTATTATTCATTATATTTACTCCTGAAGAAGATTGCAATGTTTGGACGTTTATTGTGTGAGATATATTCGTTATTGTGAGAGGATCGTGATCATCCATTTTGTATGAAATTTACAACGAATGACATTAGTGTGGCAGCAAATGCACACTATGATTAAAATATATATAAATAAATTATTTCAATTTTCATTTAAAAAGTATTTCAAAAATGCTAAAAGCAGTCGAACATAAAGTTTTGTATGTAACTCGTCCACAATAGCACTTGATGGACTCGTCTCCATTATTAGCCTCTCTTGCTCGGCCATAAAACGTCTCGTCCAAGAAAGTGCTATTTTATAGACTTGTTACATAAATAGCTATTCCATAAGTTCTTTAATTCCCTTTGCCTCTTTTGCCAATTTTCGAGCAAATGCTGCTAAAGACCACACTTTCCCTGTGCCCACCACCACCACCACCACCCCATCTGCTTGTGCCCCTCTCAGTTTTTCCTCTATATTTGCCATGAATACTACAAACAGAAAGGGGTTTAGTGGAAATCTTTGTCACACATTTTGTCCGCCAAAACTTTTTATCAATTTTTTCTTACTCTCTACTTTCTGTTTTTACGAAAATTTCTTTTATTCTTTTTATATTTTTACAAGATGCTCACTAATCCCTTTCTCTTTCAAACATCATCCCAATTTTTCTCTATCCATACCATCAAATGCTGTTTTGAGGTCTAGGAACAACATATATAGTTTAGTTTTTTTCTTAGATATTTCTTTTTTGACAATATGATTCAGTACCTTATTATTATTCATGGTACCTTTTCTAAAGCCAGCATGTCAATTTTATGTCTAGTTCTTCACTCATATTTTTTTTTTAGATCATAGCATAGATCTTGTATGCCATACTCAGTAAGGGTATTCCTCTGTAATTTTTTGTACAGTTCTTCTTCCTTTTCGAATGTATTGGACATACAAGACCCTTGACAATGGCAAGGAAACCCCTTACTCTTTCATACTTCATTTATTATTTCTCTCAACCAAATCTTCACCATATATCGACGCTTCATTTTTTATACCATTCATCGCAGGTGATTTCCTTTTATGATTCCTTGCTTATTTCTTCTATTTCTTGTTCGGGCACGTTTATTGATTTTTTTCTTCATTTACTCCTAATAAAATATTTCTTTACTGCGCTATAGTAATTGCCTCTTTTGTTTTTATTGAGTCTTCTTTTATCCTATATTTTCCTTAATTTGTTTTGCATGACTCTTTATATTTGTTTAGAGCCCTCTGGTATTCTGGCTTTCGCATGTTTCCATCTTCTAAAAGTTATTCTTGCCTCTCTTTTCATTGGTCACATTCCTTATAAAACTGTATGCAAGAGATATTTTCTTTACTTCTCACAAGCGCCTTTTTATTATAACTTCTAGAATTCACTTTGCTACTTCCTTTATCATCCTTTCCATGCCCTTTTCTTTGAAGTTAGCAGCTGATCCATCTGTTCTACCTTAAATTTACCTATTTCATGTCACGCTTATTCGGTCTCTATGATGTAGTCAATTACCGTCCATTTGCTCCCATATATAACTTATTCCCATCAACTTTTAGTAAGGTAGGTCATGTTTGGACACGATTTAGTTACACACCAAGCCATTTTGTTTTGAGGTTATAATTTATGAAGGTGAGTCATGCTTTGTTACCAGCAATATTTTCTGTTATAATTCCCAATGAATATTTTTCGCAAGCAATTAAGATAATTGTAATAACTGTTAGAAAAATGATGTAATTATCATTTTCAAGTTTACATACACAATTGTACAGAATGCCAAAATTAACTTATAAAGAATGAGTATCCTTCAAAATCTGTTTTTTTTTTTAATTTAAATTGTATCCGCTAGATCAATAAGAGCCCAAATGGCTTCCTAAATTAAAGGGTGTATCACTGGACACTCACCGAGAATGCCAACGCACATATCTCCCACCTATTCATAAGTGACGCATTGCATAGCACTAGGAGTAAACAAAAAATTATCCCAACAGCTGCAATTCCTATATATCACTGGTGAGGCTCAGTTCTCTATTTCGATTGTGTACCAATATTATTTGCGATTATACAGTGTATTTTATTTAAGTGTGGCTATAGGCATTTACATGGTAAAAATTGTACCCCATGTTAACTTTTGTTGTCGTGCAAATTTAAAACATTTTTTTGTTTTTATCAATAAATCAAACATTTTTCTGTGAAATGTTCATTGGTAGTAGGACATAAACATGTTAGAATTCTTTATTTTCGCTTACAAAGTTGAAATTAATAACACAAATAATTAAGCCAAAAGATCAAGTTGGCCTAAATGTCATAATGCTTATTGACAAGTAAAGGTTATAAGGTAAAGCGTGTTGTGTTTTTTAAAGGAAAATTCTCTTTCTACTACTAAAAAATATTCGGAAGTTGTTACGGCATGCGTACAGAGCGTTTTTCTTTAATTATAGCTGTGGTCATAGGAATTTACATGTACATTTTACCACGTTTTAACATTGATTAAGTTAGCTGCAAAAGTTTTTAAAATCTGCGTAAACATGTTCAGTTAATGTTTTTTTGATTTATTGAAGTAATAAAACTGAAAAATAACACAATGTAAACAAACATATTTATTAAAGAAATTGTTCAAAATGCTTTCCTTCCATTTCTAAACAATAACCCAACCAATCGTAAAAATGTCTTCGAGTATTTTGCAACTCTCTCACTGTGATGGAGTTGCAAGCTTCTGTAATTCTTATCTTTAACTCCTCAAGATTTTTGGGCTAATGTCAGAAAATGTTCGTACATTTTAAGCACTGTAGTATTACTAGGAATAGGATGATTTGGATGTGCCGCAGCGAAGTTGTCCGCAATTTATCGACTTTATGTATGCTGTTACAATTTATGCTCGTTCTTCAATGTTATAAACAGACATTTTCTTAAAAAAATCACATTAACAGACATTCGTGCGATTTTATAACATTTACGTGACAGCAAACATTATGACATTTACGCCAAGTTGATTTTTTGGCTCAATTATTTGTGTTAATTTCAACTTTGAAAGCGAAAATAAAGAATTCTAACATGTTTACATCCTTCTAACAATGAACATTTCGTAGAAAAATGTTTGATTCATTATTAAAATCAAAAAAATGTTTCAAATTTGCACGACAACAAAAGTTAACATGGGGTACTATTTTTACCATGTAAATCCCTATGGCCACACTTAAATAAAATGCACTGTATAGTCAAGGAAATATAAAAGTTATGAATACCTCATCCTGTGCTGTCAGTAGAGGAGGTGCTAATGTAACAAATTCTGGCTTGTAAACTTTGTTGATGGGCGGATCTTCTCCGGTGGCCAATTTTCTAGTAACACTCTCCTTGCTCTCACCATCCTGTATATAACTGAAGCAATTATTATTCAAAATAAAACCCTCGAACGAAATTAGAAACTTTACCTGTTCTTTATCTTCTCTGGAAACGAGAGTATCACCGGTATGGCCGATTTGCATGTGTGTGGCAATTCAGATTGCTTTTCAGCCAGAGTAAGTTGTATGGAAGACATGTCAAAATTTGGCGTCTGCACGACATCTGAATTGATTATTTGTGTTGCCGTTTTCTTCAACAGCTTAAAAAAATAACGCCGATCAAACCAAATAATAATTCATAGTGAAAGTACTTACAGCATCTTTGGGTGTGTCCGATATCAAATTGGCCACAAATTGCTTCTCTTGAATATTAAGTTTTGGTATTTGGCCTGGATATTGTAGTTTGGGTGCACCTACATTATTTTGTTGTTCGGGCGGGCACTGTAAATGACATATAGTTATTTAAATTAATATATTGAAGTAATAGTAAAATTGTTTTTGAATTAAGTGAATTCGTTCCTTTGTTCGTATTAAAGCGCAAATTTTACATTTTTCATTTGTGTAGTTAATTTACAAGATGTCAACACCTTGAATACATTTTTTTAACTTTCTTTGAAAGAGCTATATCAACAGGATATAAAATCTTTGAGAGTGGAGACCGGGGGATATTGGTTTTTTTAGAAAATACATAATTGGTTTATCATTTCAGGTAATTATTTCTGCTTGTCTGTGGGGGTGAGTTAGGTTGGTAGAAAGACACAGGATGTGTCCATTCCAAATTAGGTGAGGATTTGGAGACTGGATTTTTCTGCAATTTCTAAGTTTCAAAGAACACACACAGGACAAGGATTTATGTATTAGATAGAGGGTGTATTCAATAAGAGGAGATCATTTTCGATACATTTCTTGATAATATAAAATATCTACTGTTACTCAAATTTGTAAAAACAATTAAAATAAATACAGATACCATTCTCAAATCATATTTAGAAGGATACCTACCACAGTTTTATGAATTTAAATGCCAGTAAAAGTTGAAAATAGTCGGAGTAAAGAGTAAAAATTGGATTGAACTAGTCGTGACAGAATGACTACTTCCTAAGCTAATTAAAGAAGTAAAACAAAGCAAGTGTCCTGTTTTATTACTACCAAATATTATAATTGTTTGATGGCATTTCTGACAAACCAGGTAGGTTAGGTATATTACAGTTAGGAGGAGTATTATTTCAATTTTAGCACCTGTCTTCTTTAGTATTTTAACCTTGTGTCTTATGCCTCTTTATTCTGTCTTGTCTATTCTTTTATTTAATATTTTAACAAATTTATTTACCCTTGGTATTTTAACATATTAGTAGAGCTAATTAGTGATGCAGATTTCCGTTACTTTTCGATACGTAACTAATCGTTAGTTTAAGGTACATTACTCGTTACTTTGTATTCGTTACTGAGTACTTATAATAATAATAATATGTCTTTAATCCATGGACTGTACACAATATTTACATATAAATAAAATAAACAGTTTTGGATGGGTCTTAAAAATACATAAAAATAAAAATAAATAAGTGCAGTATAAATTATGTTGTAAGTTCATTCAAATCGTAGAACAATTTATCTAGTAAAAAATCTTTAAGTTTTTTCCTAAAATTTAATTTTGATTTGTTGTTTTTAATCAGGGAGGTTATTGTAAAGTTTAGGTCCTAATACATTTGGCGAACGTTTTGTGATATTTAAGAGGCAATGCGCGATGTGTATATCATTGACATGTCTAGTACCATATGCATGTATCTCATTATTTACTATGAAGTTGTGTTTGTTTTCGTATGTGTATAACATTAGTTTGTACATTAGTAAACACGGATAAGGAAGAATCTTAAATAAGCGAAAATATGGCTTACATGATTGAGTTTGACCTAATAATTCTTTTCTGTGCAGCAAATACAGAGCGCCAATATACTGAGGTACCCCAAAAACATAAACCATATACCAAATGTGATTGAGCATTTGCGTAATAAACATGTATTATCTATGGCGTATTTAATAATTTTTTCAAACACTTCATTTGATATGAACTTTTATTTAAACTTTTGATGACACTATCACACTGTTGTTTCCAGTCATTACAACTATCGATTTGCAGTCCCAAAAACTTAATTGTATTGCTGCAGTTAATTAATGAGTTATTTAAATTTACATTAATGTTAAGATCGACTTTAGATTGTTTGGTTTTAAATCTTATATATGAAGTTTTATTTGAATTTAGCGAATTTTCGTAACCAATATCTGGTCATCTCGATCACTAACAACAGTCGATGTATCATCGGCATATATAAATATATCATGAGGCACTATTTCAACTATATCATTTATAAATATAATAAATAAAATTGGTCCTAAAATAGACCCCTGCGGTACCCCCAGACTAACGTTGTAAAAGTTTGACAGCGTGCCTTGGTTATTCCTATGATCTTTAATACGAACAGTCTGGCTCCTATTTTCCAAATATTGGCGGAACCAACGTTGTGCAACTCCTCTAATACCGTATTTATCCAGTTTTCCCAAGAGGCATTCAACATCAACGCAGTCGAATGCCCGACTGAGGTCTAAAAAGAATCCTACCGGAAATTCACCACTATCTAGATATTTAATAACAGTATCATAGAATTCATGAATGGCTGTCATTGTAGAGCGTCCACGTAAAAATCCGTTTTTTTAAATAAATTTTAACAATAGGTCCATCATACAAAGTTCGAATATTTTGTAAAATACCGAGACCAGCGAAACAGGTCTGTAGTTATTAATATTTTGTCGATCTCCTTTCTTATACAGGGTGTCCCACGAGGTAGTGGACAGCCGATATTTCGAAAACGGTAAGTAGTACGAAAATGAAATTTGGTGGCTTTAAATGGTTTGAAATGATGCCCCTTTCTGCATACATAGATTTCATTTCCGTTTCTCCATTTTCGAGAAAATGACATCAACTTCAGAATTTCAAATGGGACACCCTGTATATTTATGGATTTTTGGAAAGGTGATTGAAAGACAAATACAGCAATACCATATTATTAGGGAGTTTTATTGTAAGATGAGGGAGTATTGTTGAAGAAATAATCGAAATAGATAATCGCGGTGGAATGTATTAACAAAAAAAAAGCGTAAAAAAAATTGAAAACGCTTTATGTCAAATGTTTGATGTTAAGTTGACAATAGATTTTGATTACGTGTAAATAATGCCTCCCAGTTTTACGTATGACGAGTATGTCGACATGCTTCTTATCTATAGAGAATGTCGCAAAGACAGTAGACGCTCTCGAGATTTGTACAGAGTTAGATATCCGAATCGCCGAACTCCGAGCAAAAATACCTTCGTGAAGTTAGAAGAAAGATTGCGCAGAGGTTCTTTTCCGGTTGTAAAACATGAAACACCCCGAAAAAGGTCAGTTCTACCGGAAGATAACGTTATAAATATTTTGGCAAATGCACAAGCGAACCCGCATGTATCTACTAGACTTCTTTCTCAAGAATTAGGAGTTAGCAAATCATCAGTCCACAGAGCATTGAAATTTAATAAATACCACCCATTCAAAGTTCATCTAGTGCAAGGATTAAAACCAGAGGATCCTGGACGAAATATTAATCTAACTTGAATACGATCTAAGTTTCTTAAATAAAATATTATGGAGTGATGAAAGTCGATTTCACAACAATGAAATTAACCGACATGACAGCCATTACTGGTCTCCTGATAATCCGCGTTGGATGGAAGAAACTAATTTTCAGAACATTTGGGGAGTAAATGTATGGTGTGCTTTATTTAATGGTTGTGTGATTGGTCCTTACTTTTATCAAGGTACACTGACTGGCGCTGTATATTTAAATTTCCTCCAAAATGAACTTCCAGAATTGTTAAAAGGAATTCCGCTAAATGAGAGAGCAATGATGTGGTGGCAACATGACGGTGCACCCCCTCACTATTCTCGACGAGTGAGTGAGCATATTGATACTACTTTCCAAGGACGCTGATTTTTTCCTTTGGGAATATTTAAAAGATGTGCAGAATCGAATAATAACAGCATGCCGAACAATTACTGCAGATATGGTGAGAGCAACTTGCACAAGAAACCTTATGGCAAGACTTGAATTTTGTGTTAACGAATCTGGAAATCAATTTGAACATCTTATAGCCTGAGTTCTTGTCGTACAAACTTTTATTAATTAGTTTGTTATTTTTGTTTGTTAATTTGTTCGTTGTTTTTATATACATTGTTCTTTTGTTTTTCTAAAAACAATATATGAATAATATGGTATCGCTGTATTTGTCTTTCAATCACCTTTCCAAAAATCCATATATATACGGGGTGTCCCATTTGAAATTCTAAAGTTGATGTCATTTTCTCGGAAATGGAGAAACAGAAATGAAATCTATGTATGTAGAAAGGAGCATCATTTCAAACCATTTAAAGCCAACAAATTTAATTTTCGTATTACTGACCGTTTTCGAGATATCGGCTGTCCACTACCTCGTGGGACACCCTGTATATGAGGGTAACTATGCTAAATTTTAGTTTGCTTGGGAATGTGCCTGTTTCTAGTGAAATGTTTATCAGATATGTCAACGGCTGTAATAATTGATTGGCAGCCTTTTTAATAATATGATCTGGTACATCATCAAAACCAGGTGATCGATTACTTTTTAATTTTAAAGTGTGTTCCCGGTGTTCAAATAAAGAAGAATTAGTTAAGTAGTGAGTTTTTATTAATTACATTATTACCACTCGAGACACCACAGTGTTTGAAACAGTTCTTATATTTGAATAAGATGACTGACTGGTTCTGAAATTCGAATGAATATTTAGTGGTTCACTGACAAAAAAATTATTAAATGCTTCTGTTACCATATTGGAATATATATGATCGATACAAGTGGATGTCATTTCTGTGATACGGGTAGGACCATTATTTATTTGTTTTATATTTAAAGCTTCTAGAAGACTAGCAAGTTTATTCATATTTATGGAACTAACCATGGAATCGATGTTAAAATCGCCACACAATATAATTGGTGTCTTTACAGAAAATAAGTTTTCAAGCAGTGCCTGCAGCTGAGATAAAAGTATATTTATATAACCTGCAGGCGGCCGATATATGGTAATGACATGGATAGTGTGAGTTTCATTGATTTGCCAAGTTACACCACAAAGTTCAATAATGTTGTCTACACCATAAGATTTTATGTCTAATGATTTTGTGACTATATTCATATGCCTCCACATCGCAACACCACTGCCTCGACCGTTCCGGCAGTAAGAGGACTCTAAGATATAATTATTAATACTATTAGTTAATAAAAAATTACTATCTACCCATGTTTCTGTCAGACAAATAAATTTAGTGTTTAACATGTTTTCATCTATTACAAACAATACTTGTTTAAATTCAAAAAAACGAAATATAGCCTAAATATATAAATATTCAACCTGTTCGTAACTCTGCAAGCAAAATTCAATATCCGGCGTGGCATCAGCCAGGGAAGTAGTTGTTTCAATAAGTTATTTGTTTATAATCTTAGTAAGACTTAATTTTGCTTGCAGAGTTACGAACAGGTTGAATATTTATATATTTAGGCTATATTTCGTTTTTTTGAATTTATTTAATACTTTCTGCAATAAGTAAGGTTGTTTCTATTTTATTTATTATTTAAATCGAGTATTCGGTTTTCCAACTGAAAACAAGATCATTTATTTCTTCACATCTGTACTTTCACTAATCACCTAAATTCAGGTATAAAATCAGTCCAACCCTTCTATAATCTCCTCATTTGTTTACGACTCCTTCACGGTCACGGTCACCTTCACGTAAGTGTATTTTATTCTTTAACATTCAATTTAAATGCGAAGCTGCACTGATGAGAGATAAATCTCGAAACGCGTCTGCAGATGGCTATTTACTTAATTTTTACATACTTTTGGGTTCAGTTTTATAATTTAAAGTTTTCAAATTCAATTTAGTTTCATTTTTCAAGTTAGTCCTGTGGGTAGAAATAAGGGATCTTAAACCAATGTTATTTCACTAGTAGTACTAGTAATAACATGCAAATTTCTTTTGTATCATTCAATATCCGGCGTGGCATCAGCCAGGGAAGTAGTTGTTTCAATAAGTTATTTGTTTATAGTCTTAGTAAGACTTAATTTTGCTTGCAGAGTTACGAACAGGTTGAATATTTATATATTTAGGCTATATTTCGTTTTTTTGAATTTATTTAATACTTTCTGCAATAAGTAAGGTTGTTTCTATTTTATTTAATACTTTATTTGTTTTCGTTAGATATACTAAAAAAGGATTGATTCCTACATTATCAGGCCAGATGTCTGGATTAACAATAATTTCCGGATGCTTTTTAGATACCATTTTATTAGAGTTTTGTTTTTCACATATTGCTGGATCGATTTTTAAGGACTTCAAGTATTCCTGGAGCCCTTCTGCAGTGGTTTCTGGATCCAAGTTGCTTATGTAATAGTGTGAAAGTCGAACACTTCCTTTTATTGGTACATCAGTGGCAGTTCCATAGATAGTCTTCCTCTTCTTAAAATTTGATGTTGATGGAATTATTTGTGCATGGTCATTTTTATGAATTGTTTTTCTAAATCCTCTTCTCCTTTTTGCGCTCCAATCTTCCAATCCGCACTCATCAATTTGGATGATTGTGTCATTTGATGTCGTAGTAGTGTTATTGTTGAGAGCCTGTTTATACGATTTTACTTGGCTATTTATTTCTTTATTTACATCTGAATTATCGTTATCGGGGTTCAATGTACTCATTATTTTATCCTCCTTTTTATTTTGATTTCTTCTCTCACGTTCTTTTGTATTATCCTTGAGTTCACTGACGATTTTGAACATATCGGCGCGAATTTTTGCATTTGCTGACTAGAAAATGTAATTTCTGATTGTATATCAGTATTTACAGATCTCTCTATTATATTTAACCTCTTTTCCAGAGATATTATTTTATCCTCCAATAATTTATTGACTTGCTTTAGAATGTTATTTTTATCAGTTATTTCATTAATTATCTGCTTTAATAGACGATTTTCAATTTCATACCGACTTTCATTGTTGTCTTCTATCCATTCTTCTGCTGTACACACATGCCCAGAAGTTGCATCGCTTTTTCACTTAGTATAGCAGCCGGGGTGAAAGAATGCGCCACAATCTGTACACTTCCACTCGGTTTTCACTACTTCTTTACGACAGTATTTATAATTACAAATAGAATCACTTTTTTCACTTGTTATTTCGGGTGGTTCTGAGAGCGACTCATCACTCGAAAATCATTTTTTTTAATAAACTTACAGAAGTCTGAATCTGTACGGGTATCCTAAGAGGTAGCTATAGGTACATTGTTAGAGTATTCCTTCAAAGTTTGTACTCGAGTGATCAGCAGAGATTATTTTAACAGAGCAAACTTATGTATATTTTTGGATGACGTAAATTAATTGTGGTTCAGGAAAAAAAAAATGTATTCAATAAAGTTATTTAAAAATATCATCATCATCCCCGATTTTCGGGGAATAACTTTTTTGGGGAATAACACATTTATATGCAAGTAATTCAAATAAGAGATGTAATAAAAAAATTATTAGCTTTAGACTTTAATAAAGGATCGGGCCCTGATATGATTGCTCCTAAGCTATTGAAAATGTGCGCTACAACCCTTTGCAAGCCATTAACACTTTTGTATCGAGCCTCTCTAATAAACGGAGTTCTACCAAGTACGTGGAAACATTCTCACGTGATACCAATTTTTAAAGCGGGTAAAAGACATCTGATTGTGAACTACCGCGCAATAGCAATTCAAAGCTTAATACCTAAAATTCTTGAACATATTGTCTGTGAAAAGTTAATGAATGTTATAGAACCAATATTATGTGAGTCACAGCATGGTTTCAGACAAGGAAGATCAACCGTTACAAATTTGCTGATATTCCAGCAATATGTTTATAATGCCTACGATAATGGAGAATCTGTTGATGTTATATATACCGATCTCACTAAAGCATTCGATAGAGTTAGTCATGATGCCCTTATAATGAAGTTGAATAGCATAGGAATTCACGGCGACTTGTTAAAATGGTTAACTAGCTACCTGACAGAAAGAACACAACAAGTTACCATAAATGGTTTAAAATCTAATATAGTACAAGTTATATCTGGGGTACCGCAGGGTAGTCATTTAGGACCTCTTTTATTTAATATTTTTATAAATGATATTAAATCTGTAATTGTGTTTGCTAACGTATTGATGTTCGCTGATGACTTGAAAGTGTATCATTCCATAACTAATTCAGACGATTACCATCAGTTGCAAAAAGATATAGATGCCTTAGATGCATGGTGTGTGAGTAATGGTATGAAGTTAAATATTAATAAATGTAAATCAATGACATTCTCTAAAAAGTCAGTAATCGAACATCGTAAATACACAATCAATAATATTAACTTGGAAAAAGTATTGTTGTTTCGCGATTTAGGAGTGGTCTTTGATAGTAAATGTACTTTTCATTGTCACATAGACAGTATCGTTAGTAACGGATTGAAAGCTTTGGGATTCATTAAAAGACACACTCGGGAATTTCAGTCTGAAAAAGCATTAAAAACTCTCTATATTTCATTATGCCGTTCAAACTTAGAATACGCATCAATAATATGGTCCCCAGCTTATAAAAATTATAAAATGAAATTAGAAAAAGTGCAAAATAAATTTCTTCGTTTTATGGCGTACAAAATGAATTTAAGTAGCCTAAATCTAAGTACTAGTGACCTCCGAGGAAGGTTCAATCTGCCCACATTAACATCAAGAAGAATTAAATCCGACATATGCTTTTTATATAAAATATTGAATTACCAATATAAATGCTCGACAATATTGTCAATGATCAGCTTTCGTGTACCCTCCAGAGCCACCCGTCTTCACGCTATGTTCCATATCGCCAGGCACAGCTCTAACTTCAGCGAACATTCTCCCATTTCACGAATGTTACATTATGGAAATAATGATGATTTACACGTCGATTTTTTTTCACCGCACTTTGGATCTTTTAAACGCCAACTAAATAATATTAACCTTGAATTGTTTTAAATCTGAATTTTATTTTATTTTAATTTATTGAAAACGTCTCGTCTTATATCTAAAATTTTTAAATTTTATATTCATACTGTTTTTAATTTGTGTGTATATCTTGTACCAGTTTTAGCACGTTTCTCATAATTTAAGCAACTAAATTATATTGTCGTCTAGAACATATTTAGTATTCGAAGTTTTTATAACATCAAGACTCTTATATTGTTTTATTTTGTATATTTTATTGTATTTACGATTGTTAAATGTTCCGCTAGTCTTTTTAAATTGTATATGTATTTCATTTAGGTTAATACCTTTTTATATTGTATCTATATTATGCTATATTGTAATTATTGTAATTAAAATGGCTTGGCCGTAAACGAATAAATAAATAAATAAATAAAATAAATAAATAAAAATTGCTTAGGAAAGCTGTAATTCATTGTTAACAGATATTTTTCATACCTACATTCACTTAAAGAAAAAGGACACCTATAAAATACTTGTTAAAATACCGCAATCTAGGGAAAAAATGGCCGACTCAATACGATACAAATCGTTTGAGAGGTTTAGAATCCCCCTACTGTTCGCAAGTGGAATCGAAATAGGTAGATATCTACAATATGTGTTTACATGTGGCGATCGGTGTTCCGCATAACTAAAACGAATTATAGTAACCAATCACGAATAATGGGATATTCGTTACTTTGGAAAACTTCAGATCTCGTCGTGTATGAATAGTTACTTTTTCTACATCACTAAACCATAGTAACTAATCACGAATACTTTTCGATCTTGATATTCGCTACTTAGGATCTCGTCGTCTACCGAGTACTCTAATAACGAATAGTTACTTTTTCTACATTACTAGCGCTAATATACTTTGATCAATGGATCTTTGCATGAACGATATAGACTACTGAACAACATTTTCGTGCGTTTATTCTCTCTATGATAAGTTAAATTAGATGCAATCATTGTCCAAGGCGAGAAAACTCAGTCTTCGGTAATGACGCACACGCAAAGATCCATGGATCAAACTATACCTCTCAGTGCTGTATTCCGCTCACAAATGTAATGCATTTTAACCATTCCAATCACAATTTATTCATAAATAATTGCGGACATTGATTAAAATGAGTTGCGATTTGCTTTTTAATGATTTGTTTATGAATGAAGTTATTTTACTAGATTGCCACATTTTAGGTTAATCAAATGTCAAACTTTTCCTGTTATTAAAGTGAACAAATATGTGAATTTTTTAACTCGTTCGCTGCCACCGCAATTGGAATTTCATTTACGCAAGTATAAAGTCGGGCGCACTAGTGCTTCAGTGGCAGCGAACATGTTAAACGTAAGTATGCTTATGATTACGGCTATTCCTCTGAGTCTGTCGTGCGTCATCGCGCTCTGCCAGCCCAGCGGCCAAACTTACTTGGTTGATCTGTACATACTCAAATCAAGAACCCCCCCCAACCGTACTTTACAAACATAAAACAAAATTTACTTACGAATAAGTGTATAAAAATTCCAGCAAACGGAGTATTGGCTATAGAATCGTTCCTGTACAATTCATGCAGTATTGTGATGCCAGCCAATCTCTGCTCGGGTTCACGCATTAAATCCTGCTGAAGCAACATAACGATGCATAGTCCGACTGGAAAATGATATACGATAACAAAGAAATTATGCTAGAAATCAGCCCTACCTTTGAAATAATCACTGGCATCGAATTTCTTCATTACCTCATTCGCCAATGCTTCGAGTGTCTGGTTTTTAACATTGTTCTCGTCTAGAACACTAAAATAATTGTTAGCAAATTGTAAACTTGTTTGCACATTGAATTCATTACCGTAATAGTGTGTCGCACTGGTCCACAGTTAAAGCCATCGCTGGGCTACAGCCAGGGCCGCGTAAACATTCAAAATTTCGCTGAAGCTCGGGCTCAGCAGCGTCAACAACGACATAACCATAGAAAAGATATATCTAACATAACCCCAATTTCGTCTGTGATTGCGACGGATATTTCTGCAATCCAATTGGAATCGGTGTTTTAAAAAATGCGCGCGAAAAATGTTAATAAACCAATTTTGAAAAATACTGAGTACTCGGCATTCAATTTTAGAATTTTCTAGTTCAGATGAATACAAAGAAAACGATATGATGGGAAAAAATGTTTTCAAAATAATCAATAACCTAAATTTGTAGTAGAAACGGAAGAATTTTAGAATGCACTACAATCAAGCCCAATAGCCACGATAAATCTAATCGTAGTTCTTCCTTATGGCCAAATAACATGTAAATTTCTCACCGTAATTATGTTATGCTACTTGGTGAATTTTCAATGCCTTCTATGTTACAACGGCAGATATATAGTGCGCGCGTAAAGTATGGAATAAATTCAGTAAAACCGAAATAAAATATTTTTGGAAAAAACCTCATTTAAAAACAAAATGGTTGATGTCATTACTCAAAAGCAAATGACGACTGAAAATCGACTTTCGTGCAAAAATGTGTATTTTTATCAAAGAAAATCGACCTGTTCCAGGATTTTTTTCAAAATTATTTTATTTCGGTTTTAATGAATTTATTCCATACTTTAGGCGCGCGCTGTATATTCATTAACGTTATAGGTATAAAGCATATCCATTATTATGTCGACAATCAATTTTTTCTTAACCTTCTGGGTTTTAATGTCCCAAAACTTTTACATACTACTCATTAACTTTTTATTACAATAAACCTAACACATTTTTCTAAACCTCCTTTATATCATATGTTAAATGTTTATCACAATTTGCAATGTTTTGTTGATTTCAGTCAAATCATTTAGCACCAATCAGAGCCTCCAAATTGTGCCAGATGACTTGTTTTAATAAACGGAGACACCGCATCGTACCACGAATTTTTTTCCAGAAAAACATTATTATGCTAGGCAGTAGGCAGATTGGTGTCACGTTTCTGTTATTAAAAATGTCCAATAGCTGAAAGCATATAGTAACATTATACAATGATAATTATTGCACTATCATTAACGTGGAAATTATGCTTCGATCCCAACGGCGTAAACTCTCAGACAGATTGGGCAAGTCCGGACAGCAGTGGCGGCTCGTGAAACATGTTGATGCTAGAGCCACTTATACAATATACCCCCTTCCCGCTTTTTTGAAGAAAGAAAGAACGAACAGTTATAACCCATTAAAAAATTATTGGAATTTAAGAAGTTGATTATATTCTTAAAATATAATAATTTGGTAGTTGTATAGACTTATTTCAGAATTTTTAAACAATTTCCACTATTTTTTATTTATTTTAGAAAATGCTTAATTTTAAACGCAATTGCCAGACACTTGAAATTGTCTAAAGCCACTGAAACAATACTTTATTTCAGCTTCGGTAAAAGCAAGAAATACAAGAAAATCAAAACTTACGAAAAAGGAAAATCCTTTTGAGGTGTTTTGGCGATTAAGATGTAACCTAGATGATGATTCTTTGCTTCCCTCCGGGATTGTTGGGGCGGAATGGGGCGCAAAACACAAACACACCAACACACACAAATCCTGAAGATGTATCACAACACAACGGGCACTAAAACTTTCGAAAAATCAAAACTCCGAACAAGAACAAACGTCTTCCGCGGTCGCGATCCACAAACTGAATTGATATCAACAGGTGGGCCGTGGATTGGTGATTAAAATTGAATCTCGTTTCGAGCGGAGAAAAAAATATGAATATTTCGATATTCTTCAATCGCCCGGGGCAGATTCAAAACTGGTCGAATTTTAACACGGAGGTCGCGATAAGATGAAGGATATTAGAAACACTGCTATTATATACTTCACGAGGATCTTAAGAAGTTGATTATATTCTTGAAATATAATGATTTGGGAGTTGTGTACAATTATTTCAGAATTTTTAAACAAGTTCTACTATTTTTGATTTGTTTTAAAAATACTCGATTTTGAACGCAATTAAAAAATGCATGTTTAACTACGAACAGTTATAACCGTGTAACAAATTGTTGGAATTTAAGAAGTTGATTATATGTTCCTTGATACAATATTCCAGTTTTTTTAGTAACTAACTGGTTTCTAACTTTGAAAACACGGATTTTTATTTTCCTTTCAAAACCGAGCAATGTTTTATTTTAATAATTATTTTTCTAACATTTGGAAGACGTTGTGGGACTCATCATTGTTATATATTACAGAGAACCAGAAGTGGGTTTTGTTTTGTTTTATAAATACTTTTTTTAAGTATGAACATTTTTACAAAAATCTATATATAAATATTGAAGATAACAGAGAACTGCATACCTTTTGTTGATAAATGTGTTTTATTAATGTTGTTTATACTGGAGAGTTCTATTTTAATTTTGATGTAATAAATAAAACACTATTACTTTGTACAACTTTGAAAATTGATTATTTCCGTGACTATGGTTTAGCCAACTTTAAAGAGCCATTATCGAACTTGCACAGTATTTTATAAAATTTTCGCTAGTCTATAATTATAAAATTATGATAGTTACATCATAATTTTATAGAAACAGTTATAGAAAATGCCATAATGAACAACTTATAAGATTTATCCGAAATTAGTTTTTGAAAAAAATCGATAAATATGCAAAATATAATTCCTTTTTTACCATAAAATCGGAGAAAGTTACCCGATAACCACATCAACATTTCACTGTGTCCGTACGAAGTTCGGGAAAGTATTATGATCGTGATATTTTAGTTTTATTTAGTTTTGAACTAAAACGAACATCCAACGTTAAAACATGATTGATTTTTCGTAGATTTTAATAGCATTTAAGGTCAAAATATGGGTTTTTTAAAGGGTTGTATAAATAATAGTATTTTATTACAAGTTTAATATACAGGGTTGAGCATATGTGTCGGAACACCTGATTTCTGGCTAAACGTCTGTTGTTTTCTTATTACTTTAAAAATAAATGTGTATAGTTTTATTTATTCTATTCAGGCCCACTTGCACCATTTTTTCCTTAAGTCCTTAAGTCTAACTTTGTAAAGTAGGACTTATGACGCTTAAATGGAAGCGTCATGCACCATTGGTATTAATACAATTGCTTTAGTAAGCAAGCTCAAAGTGTTGCAACATCGTAAAATCTTGCGATTTTCACTTTTTAACGTTGGCGACAAATGTCCTTTTCTCAGCTGATTTTGCGTGCGAGTCTTTTTACGTGAACAACGTTGCTGTGCGAACAGGGAAATAGTGAAACTCGCCATAATTATTAAGAATTAAATGCTCAATTAAATATTTTTGAAGGCAAATGCACGCGTAAAGAAATCTCGGTGCGTAAAAAAGAGAGATTATGTCATTATTGGCCAGTATTTTGAGTCAGGCCAAGTAATTTTAACAAAGTTTATTTGCGGATACGAAAACACCGAAAGAACGACAATTCGTCCAAATCATGAGAATGATCAGCTCTCTTCCAAACTAGTGGATAAATGAAATTAATAATATCCATGAGGTCTAAATCGTCTTCAAAAATATAGTCCACTCCAAAGTTTAATTCTTCAAGTGCCATTTTAAAAATACTAGCAGCCTTATTAATGGAATCACCCTTAGTAGAGTTTTAACAAGCCACTAGTTAGTGGCCATTAAGACCGTACTAAGATATCACTAATGTCCTACATTAATAGAACAATATTTAGACGCCATTAGTTAGTTGCGTGCTAACAAGGAAAATCATGTGGCAACATCGCTTTTGGCGCGCCAACTTGTCTTATCTAACCTATAAATTGTTTCATTGAGAGGTTTTTTTTTTTAAACTTGAATAGGCGTGCAAAACAAACGTCTGATTAATTTAATTTGCGATATTTAACACTAAATGCACGTAAGAAGTATGTGAACATTAATAACATTAATCAAATGCTTAATTATGTAATTATTATCCAACTTTCCTGCGATACAGTTACATGCACTCTTGTCTTTATTGCAAGATGTTAATTTTCTTTTGTTTTCTATAATGTTAATTTCCTCTCGGACCGAATGCAATAGCAATTCTTTTTCATAGATTCAATTTATTTGTTAATTCTTTTTCATACTCATTCCAGTTTTGGGATCTACAACATTTTCTCTAAGCAAATTATTATTTTTTATTTATAAAACATTGTAAACGCACTCCAAGACAAGTTTAAGCACAATACTAACATTTTGGCTAGTATCCATTACTTACATACACAACATACACAAATATAACTATACCTCATTTAATAACCAGGCGGACTAAATCAAATTATAGCCGCCAAAAAACATTGTTGTGATTGGCCAATCGGGCGCCGTTTTTACACAGGCCCAAATTGCTTAAAATAGTAATGGCCGTTGTTATGATCAGCTGATCCTTGTATCCCACCGTTTCCACGCGTTTCGCCTCAGTTTTTATGTTTTTAGCCAGTTATTTCTACTGTTGATAGTGTAAGAATCGATTCCTCTCATCCCGCGATTTTCGTGGAAATAGTTATTTTATTTTTAACTACGGATAAATACCCAGCACAAGTTTGGTGTCATTTTCGGTCCCCAAGAAACGGAAATGGTTGGATTTTAGAGCATTAACGCTAGAGGAAAAACAATCCAAAATTATCTTATATAAAGCTTTAATACAGAAGGCTTTAAAACCTACTGCCGTCGTATACAAAATTGTGATTCATTAGGTAAGTGTGGCGCAAGTTATTGCAATATGAAATCAAATCATAAACATACATTATATTTAGGATTGGCTAGAAGTATGGAGTTTCACACAATTAGGGGGTGATAGGAGATTGGGGCAGTGACAAGTCTAATTAATTTATGTGTTGGTATAAATGTTGAATGAATGTTATGGATAAAAGAAATTGAAATCATTTTATTTTTACCGCCAAAACATGTCTGGTTACGTTTCTGGTTACTTTTTATAGTGTAAACATGACTTTCGCCTTTAGTCCGCCTGGTTATTAAATGAGGTATATAATAACGATTTCAAACGTCACGCGGTTTGAATTATAGGTTATGTTTAATGGTGTTGTTGGCGTTTAAACATGGAGTACAATGATACTAAATAGTTAGTGGAATACTAAATTTAGTGAGCCACTAAAATGTTCTATTAATACGGACATGTTAGTAGCATTCTTAGTACGGTCTTAATTCTGTGTACTAACATCTATTAATAAGGCTGTAGGAGTTTTTTTATTGAAAATAATTTATTGTGCATAAATATCTGTCACAAGGGACCACTGACGGAACGAATTGAAGGTTATGTATGCAGACTTAAATTTTAAGCGGTCCATGACGACGACTTATTTAAAGTGTTGCATAAGCTGTGCTTAAAGTATGGTGCAAGCAAAATACACACTTAAATGTTGCTTAAATTTTAAGAATGCTTTAAGCATAGCTTATTTACAATGGTGCAAGTGGGCCTCAGTGACATATTTTGATTTTCTACAGCTACCCTATTTTTCGAGATATGACGTCATCGGCAGTTTTTTTTAAATGGAACACTCTGTATATTTCTACATTTTTTAATAGATACTTTTTCAACAATTGCAATGGTGTATGGTTTGGTGGGTGTGTGACTTGAGGTTTTTTAACTATCAAATAAAATAATTCTACATCGAGTTGGCTTTTTGCATCCTTTTACACTGTTTTCTGATAAAACAATTTCGTGTTTTTATGTTTTTTGTAACTGACGGATAGTACGCATGTGAAATATTAACATTGCTGTTCAATTTTGGGTGAACTAACTGAACGTGAAAAAATAACGTCGTTAATGGTTACTAGTTTTGGAGATTGACAGAGATCTCTACAAGATGCACGCAATATTTTTAATTTAACATTCCCTGAGAGAAATTCTAATATTTATAAATCAAAATTTTCAAGGTTTGAACAAAATTTTTACTAAATTCACAAATTTCATTTTTCATTATTTTATTTATTATTAAAAAAAAACGCATACCCACGAAAATCCTATATCATTGTAATTGTTAAAAAGGTGTCTATCTGAAAATGTACAAATATACAAGGTGATCCATTAAAAAAAATGCCGATGACGTCATATCTAGAAAAATAAGGTAGAAAATCAAAATACGTCACTGAATAGAATAAATAAAACTATACACATCTATTTTTAATGTAATAAGAAAACAACAGACGTTTAGCCAGAAATCAGGTGTTCGGACACATATGCCCAACCTTGTATAACATAACAATGGTCCCTATTGTGGAACGAGTAACCCTTTGGATTCCGGGGGACGTTGGAAACACATGGTCGAAAAACACAATAGCGCTTGTTTTTATCGATTGCGAAGAGGCCCGACAAAAAATCCCAACAGTGGATTTATTTTAAAATAAAATATACATACTCCATCTACTCATTTTTGACATTTTGAGTGACAGAAATCCCACTTGGTTGCCGAACAACTCTCGCCAGATAAAGTAGTACTTACGAAACTTAATTTATTACGAAAATCGTCCTCAAGAATCTTAACGAGTGTCCATGGTGGAAATCAAGAACAATAACAATAACAAACTGTCAATAATGTGTATGGGCCTTTGACTATATACTATTGGACTGCTAGCGCCGATCCATGTGTCTCCAAGCAACGGTGGCGCGGCGGGACCCTAAATGGTTGCGGTATGTTACTAAATTGGTAGCTATTTTGTGTCTATGACATATGACTCTATGAGCACGCATTGCATATTGTGATACCCTGCAATTTATTCACACCTTTGAATATTTAAACATTTATATTGTCAAATATTCACACTTTGTCAAAATATTGCTATGCGAAAGGCTGCAATACATCACGTATATATGCCAACGCGGTTATAATACTCGTCAGCTGATTTACATGTCAGTTGACTTTTGACTTATAACCTAAAATTCTGTATTAGATTTCCATCAAATCCGGAACTTTGCAAATTATGGGTTGATGCTTTGCTTGTAAAGAACAGGCAGGAAAGTGGACCCGAGTTGCCGAAATATGCTCGCATTTGCCTTCTCCACGTTGCTGATGAATACATCGAGAAATATTTTTTTGCTTTCCGGTTTTTAAATTACGCTCCATTTTCGGCTCTGGGGCGGGACTTATATCGGGCTCCAGCTTGTGGACAACTTTTGGAGCAGTGATCATATGGAAAATGGAGGGGGACTAGCAGTCCATTAGTATATAGTCAAAGGTATGGGCGACGTCGCGTATGAATATATTGCAAGTATACCGGTACCAACCCAACTTGTTGCAAAATTACATTTTTCTTATAGCCATATTGGTACTTTTCATTTTATAGTGTTTGTCACTAAAGATGTCAAAAAAGTCTAATCTATGAGTAGATGGAGTGTATTTAAACATTTAATCATAGATAAACTATAAATTAAGATTGCCAACTCAAGCAATAGAATTGGGGAAAAGTGTTAGTACCAAATTTAGCGCCTCCTACTATTTGATCGTGGATTTTATTGGTTGGGATAAAATGGCGCTAATTTTAAAATATTTTTATAACACTATTTTGTAAAAGTCCGAGATTTTATTTTCATTTTCATGACTATAGTTTCGGCAGCTTCGTAACTCTAATTTACTATTTCTTCCATAAAGCAAGTTAAAATTGCCCAAACTATGGTCACGAAAATAAAAATTTTAAGTTTTACAAAGTAATGATATTTTATTTAAACTGTATTGAAAAATGAACTGTTCAAACCACAACTAATTTTATTTATTATATAAAATGTATAACGAAGTAGAAGCTTCCAGTATAATAGTATATTGTACAACGAGTATATAATGATGGCTATTAATCACGAGAACGATGTTTGCGAACGAGCCGTAGGCGAGTGGAGCAAATCGTTTGAGTGATTAATAGCCATTATATGCGACTTGTACACTATACTTTGTTTACGAAAATAAAATCAAAATTAAAATCTAATGCCCACTTGCACCGCAGAACTTAATCATGATTAAATTTTAATCATGATTAACTTTAATCAGAGTATTTCTGTTGCACCGTCGGCTGATTAAGCATCTATCGACCACGGAGTATTATTATAGAGAGCACACGTTTTTCTAGGGATTTTAAGTTATTTTTTGGTTATTTTACGTTGTTCTATTGAGAACACAGGAAACAAATGCGCGGTAAATATGAATACTAAATGCTAACTAACATACTATTATTATTATTTCTTATTATTGGACGAGGTAAACGAACCAAAATTAATAAAATCATTAACCTCCAAGCCATCGATTTCATCAATCTGCTCAACTATTCCCAAATCCATCGTTTTTAATAACAAATACAAAACAAAGGTTTTTAATTTCAAAATCGTCTGCCAAATGTAAATAACTTCACGACTATATTACGCGTGAAGTTATTAGTTTTTGAGTTAATCGGCCAAAATCGGCTGATTAAATATTTGACGTTTCTTGGGGACTTTAATCATGATTAAGTTGCGGTGCAAGCCAATTCTCCGCTAACCATTGATTAACTTTTTAATCATGATTAAGTAGCTGCGGTGCAAGTGGGCACATATCTAAATTAAAAAAAATAAAAACAAAATCAAAATCGAAATTAAAATCGAAATTAAAGTTGTAATTACAATTACAATTACAATTGAAAAAAAAAAATAAAAATCAGTATTAAACAGGGTAAAGAAAATATTATCATAAATAGCGTTCTGTGAATTAAAGCGAGAATTGGCGTGTTTAATAACCATATTAAACACGCAAATACAATCACTAAATTCGGTATCAATGTTGTCTTTAATTAAATACAAAACTGCACAGAACAGTAGAACGAACGAAACACGTGTACTGAATAATTATGTTGTAATGTTTACAAAACAAAGCCAATATGCAAACCATAAAATGCAGGCACGGCTTTTAGGCAAACTGTTAAAAAACCGAAGACAGCGCCACCATACGTTTGATCGTAGTACTGAGATATGGCACCAAAAAATCGTATGGAGTGAACACCCGCTGCATTTAATACGTTTTGACTGCAACATGTGGCAGCACTGAAAAATATTTAACAGAAACTATTTCTACGGCGAGTTCAATAGTGTATTTAAACCTTTGACTATATACTAATGGACTGCTATTCCCCCTCCATTTCCCATATGATCAGTTGTCCACGAGCTAGAGCCCGATATAAGTCCCGCCCCGGAGTCGAAAACGGAGCGTAATTTAAAAACCGGAAAGCAAAAAAAATATTTCTCGATGTATTCATCAGCAACGTGGAGAATGCAAATGCGAGCATATTTCGGCAACTCGGGTCCACTTTCCTGCCTGTTCTTTACAAGCAAAGCATCAACCCATAATTTACGAAGTTCCGGATTTGATGGAAATCTAATACAGAATTTTAGGTTATAAGTCAAATGTCAACTGACGTGTACATCAGCTGACGAGTATTATAACCGCGTTGGCATATACGTGGACATATTGCAGCCTTTCGCATAGCAATATTTTGACATGGTGTGAATATTTGACAATATAAATGTTTATATATTCAAAGGTGTGAATAAATTGCAGGGTAACACAATATGCAATGCGAGCTCATAGAGTCATATGTCATAGACACAAAATAACCACCAATTTAGTAACATACCGCAACCATTTAGGGTCCCGCCGCGCCACCGTTGCTTGGAGACACTCATGAAGCGGCGCTAGCAGTCCAATAGTATATAGTCAAAGATTTAAACATAATAAATCCCAAATATTACTTGCGCACCATCAGAAATAATGGAAGTTGCTAAGGATGCGATAATAGTATATTACATAACTAGAGTTGTAAGTAGCAAATTACGCGCAAGTGAAAGATATTGCGTATGAGCCGCGTAGCGGCGAGTAACGTAATGTCACGAGCGCGTAATTGCGTTACAACTCGCGTTATGTACTATACTTTGCCTTCGACCTTACATTTATTCGCTTAAAGACGAATTGAAACCGAATCTTGTCAGGTTGACGTTTAAATTTGTATTAAATTAGCCGGTAATGGCAATGTAGGACGACTACCAACTAAACAAACAAATTACCGTTCGAACAATTTTCCGTCGAATAATATATTCTCCAATACATTGATTGAACAAATTTAAGGATACAGATCGTTATACTCACTCTGAAGTGTTAATCTACGAAGATACCATTGCGATGGAAGTACCAATAAGGCATGGCGTGAAGTTTATTGTGTTAACCAATAAATTATAATCTGACGTTTAAATGTCACTGTCACTTTTGATATTTAAAGACGAACAGACGAATGCAGAGGGACTCGGCGGACGTTTATTGTAATTGGCTAATAAGTATATAATATAGCGGTATACATAAGTGGTAATAATACATGTTACACATTTATGTACATCATTTAACATTTATATATGCTCTATATATTCGTAATGGGACGCTTACGATTGGTGGAAACAGTTCGGTAATTCATCAATTATAAAGTGGGAGTAGGTAAACAATACTTCCAAGTAAGTTGAAACCAATTTAAGGTTATAGTACGCTACGCACTTATGTTTAACCTTGTTTTTCGTGTAAAGCAATTCGGGCGTCAAAATTGAAAATTTTCTAGGGTGCCAGCCCTCATTGAAAAGTATATTTCAATATAGGTGTTTATTAAATGTCCAGCAAACTCCCAATCAAAATGTATCGACCGACGGGCCGCATCGAGCTTCTAAAAGGCACAATAACTCAGGAATGTAATAGTATACCAAGGAAAATGTTTGCAAAAGTGAGTGTAGAATTTGAAAATAGAGTTTTTATCTAACACTATTCGAAAGTTCGATTTTAACAGCTGTATTGGGACGCGAAAGTATGTATTCGTGCGGCGAGACTGATGAAAAAAAGCTGGGCCCGGAAAAATTAGTTCAGCGGTTGACTGCACCTGATAGCTTGAATTCTTTGAAGAAAAATTAAATTCAATTGTTTTTAGGCGTTTCCAGTCAATTTAAGCACTATTTATGAAAAAAGTCATTTTGCGCATCTCGGTTCCTGGAAGTCCCACAAAAAATATTTACAGACAAATAGTGTTCAGAATGAGCCCTTAGACTTGGAAAAAAACAAAAAAAATTGGCTTGTATACTGACTTCCATAAAAATTGCAACACCTAGAATTTGTTGAATGGTTTGATTGAAATTTTCATAAAACGTCTATTTTCATGAAAAAAGTGATGATTAAAATTTGAATCAAATCTAGCCAGTAGTTTGTTGTTTTTCTTTTTTTTGCTTTAAGAAATAAAGAAGTCAGTGTGTAATTAACTGTCAATTTTGCAAATCATTTTTTCACAATTTCCTTCTGAACTTGAGAACAATGCCAAGAGTACGTCAACATCAACATTTTTTCCAATTAACTGATTTTGAACGTGGCCGTATTATTGGCATGAGAGAGGCCGGACTTTCGCTAAGAGAAATTGCTCGTCATGTAAACCGAAGAAATGTTACAACGGTATTGAGATGTTGGTCCAAATGGTCCGAGGAAGGGGTTCAACAACGTCGCCTTGGATCTGGATCGCCAAGAACGTCGCTTAAGACTTTTGGCCACAAGAGAAAGATTTTCAACAACTCGATCAATTGCAAATGATTGGATGAGAGGTGTAGGACCCAGAATGTCAATATCATCTGTTTATCGCCGGATAAGGTCTTATGGGCTGCGTTCATATCGTCCATTTTGATGTCTTCCTCTTACACCACTTCACCGTCTACGCAGGCTAGATTGGAGCAACGAAAATGGGCGCAAGAATGGTATCAAATTGTGTTTAGTGACGAGTTCCGATTTTGCTTGTGGACCCACGATGTTCGTAGGAGGATCAGACGGATTCGTGGAGAACGTAAAAATCCAACATTTTTTGTGGAACACAACACAGCCCTCACACAAGGGTTGAAGATATGGGCTGCAATGTTATGGCAGCAGATCACCATTGACGGCAACCTAAACGCAGCTGGTTACATTGCCTATGTCCTAGAAGCCGTTGCGCTTCCATATCTTCAGGGGCCGAAAAATCCCATTTTCCAACAACATAATGCGCGCCCTCATATGGCAAGGGCTACAATACGTTTTTTGGAACAAGCTTACATTGCCGTCCTACCATGGGATGCGATCGGTAGGCGACTGGGTAATTTATCACACCCTCCAGATAACTTAAACGATCTCAAACTATGCATTCAAGAAGCTTGGGACGATATACCACAGGCAGCTATAGGTCACTTGATTGATAGCATGCCACACCGTCACAAATCGTGGCGGTGCAACTCACTATTGAAAAAACTTTTTAACTTTTTGTTCTTTTGTTTTCAAATTTTAATCATTACTTTGTTTCATGAAAATAGACGTTTTATGAAAATTTCAATAAAATCGTTCAACAAATTCTAGTTGTTGCAATTTTTATGGAAGTCAGCATATTTTTAATTTCAATGTGATAATCTACCGGAAATAACTATTTTTTTCGCATCTTATTAAATAATATAAACGTTGTTAAATAATTTTTGATTGAGAAAGTTGTCCATTATTTGGCCGAATCATTTTCTCCACAGGTGACGTCCAATCAAATGACAGCAATTTCATTGCCCAACAGGTGACGACCAATCAAATGATAGCGGTTTCATTGCCCAATAGTTTAGTTGTTACTATGGTTACGATTCGTTTTTTGTCAGCGAACTGCCGCAATTTCCAAATAGAAAAAATATTCGTTATAATTTAATACAAACAGAAAAATCTTTAGGTAATTATTTAATATGATGCGAAAAAGTATAGTATTAAACTCGTGAACAAGTTGGCCATTGCCACTCGGGTGAATTGCAAACTTCATCCTCTTGGCAATGGCCAACTTTCTCACTCGTTTAATAATATACTATTATCCTAGTCTATGCGAAAGTTTAATTTTAAAGACTTTATTGGGACGAGAACGTACGCATTTGCTCAGTATGGTTCGTATAAAAAAAAACGCTTATCCCTGCGAACCAATTTCACATGGTTCGCAGCAGAGGGCGCATTCGTATATCTGTGATTGCGGCTGTCATATTTTTAATTTGAATTTGATAATTAACGTGAACACGAGTAGTGAATCCTATTTATGGTGTAACGTAGATGTTTCGCCGTAATGTAGACCACCAATACAGCGCCATCTGCTAATCACCGTTGTCGTCCCTTGATGCCGTCTAAATGCAGTTCGTGGGATTTATATACAACGCGAGAAAATTTCCGCGGCAGAACGCGAAGAAAAACTTTATTCACAAACTCGTAATGTATACTTTTCACCGTGTGTGAGAAAAGAAAAAGAAAATTTTGCGTGCTAAACTAACTATAATATGAAATACTTTCGTAGTGTGTTCCCGTGCCGTGTAAACAATTAAGTGGAAGTTGATGTATATGGCTGCGAAGAAATTAGTGATAAGGTCAAAAAGGTAATCTAGAACTATACTCGGCGCACCGAATAGGTGGTATGGTCACGTTGCGTTCCCCCCGCGTCCTCGTGATAGTTCGTCGAGACGTTATGAAAAACCTGATTCACACAGACTTGCTACATTTTAGTTCTATCCCGGGAATATAAATCTTTCTATTTTAACCTACAAAATCTAACTATTTACCACTTCCTAATTAATGGTAATTGAAAAGGGCTGATTTAAGGATAGTACGTAATCACTACATTACAAAACAGAAAAACGAGAACACATGACATACAACGGGCGTGATTAAAAATTTCGGCTGCGTGACATACGCACCAATCAGCGAACATGACGCAAAAATCACGCAAACCCATAATACCACCGATTCGGTGCGCCGAGTATACTAGCTCCACCGGCCTCATACTTTAAATTCTGCCTCTTCAGGTAAAGCATCATTTTCCTGACTTTTCTGTAAATAACTATTATTATTGTCTTGAAAATTTTGTTTGAATTATTTCGTTTTTCTTAACAACAAATTTATTGATTTTCTACATTGCTTTGTCAACAAAATAAGTAAATCTAAATGTCACAATAGATATATTTAATCTCTTATCCCGATTTCCACGACGAAGATAAGATACTGTAGATAACAACTTGAATCACTCACAATTCATAATCGTATTTTATATCGTGAAGTGAAAATGCAGACTCTCTTTTGGGCCTGCGCATTTTTCTTCTTGCGTTGTTGTTCTGCTCAAGGTAAGCGGATTTATTTTGTTCACTAGTTTATATTTTATCGATCATAATCGTTAAATAAAGCTTGAATATTTGAATATTCAACTTGTTCGTAACTCTGCAAAAACAAATAACTTATTGTTTTTAGTCTTTGTAAGACTTAATTTTGCAGTCAGGATCAGGTTGAATATTCACATTTTCAGGCTATATTTCATCTTTATTTAATGCTTCTGTAATAAATGAGGGTTTTCAATTTTAATCATATATTGTAGGTTGTGAATACATAACTGATAAAGCTGAATACTTTCTGGAATATACTGAAGCTAAAGAATTATGTTTGCGTGTGGACAATGGCTTCCAAATAATGTTCGAGGTTAACCTCATAGAAACGGATCCTACAAGTGGGGATTATTTAATTATTAAACAAGGTAAGTAATATTTTTTCTCGTCAACGAATATATTGTGCTGGTGAGACCAAATGAGGTCGAAACCAGCCCTCTGTAAGCAGTGATATTGTTGTTCATGCTAAATATAATACCATATGATCGAATACCGAGAGATCAAAAAGTCGAAAATAGTTGCCAGCCCTGAAAACGTAACCTAGCTAACAGAAGTTCAGTGCCGTCACTAAGAATGAGAATTTTGGCGTGGAAAACCCTGAAATTTAAATAAAACAGCTAGAATATGAATCTTAAATGTATCATTGATGGCTCTAGAAATAACTGCTAATGTTAAAAATAAGCAAAATCAACAGATGAAACACATAAAACTATTTTTAAAACAAGTAATCTTAAAAAATCACAAGATGTCAAAATTAACAAAATGTACACTGCACTGCATTGGAGATTTCCAGACAGGCAATATAATTTCTAGAACAGCGTTTCCCAAACTTTTCAGACCGCGGCCCGGTACAAAGTCTTAACATTTTTCGCGACCCACCTTACATTTATTTACAAAACAGATTTTTATTTTTTCATAAAAATCAAGTTATTTGTTTGTTTATTTCATACACAAAAATTGCAAAATAATTATATGTATAAGAAAAATATAAGTAATTAAAAAATTAACAATTATATTCATTTAAAACTTTAGTAAATGAAGTAAACTTTTTTTTAATAAAAGGAAGGATGTTTGACTCAATAGCGGGTTAAGGAGAGTGAATGATTAAGGGAATTGGCGTAAGTGATTAGCTATTCGGAATTTTAAAATTCATTTTTATAATGAATGGGACAAATACTGAAGAACCATGGACCCGAACGATAACTTCTCATTAATAAAAGCTATCGCCCGAGCATGGGACTCGAACCCACGACGCCTCGCACCGAAAGCGGGAGCCAAACCGCTCCGCCACGGAGCGCCCCGAAATAAACTTCATTTTACATATTTTGTCCTTAGTGCGAAGGATGATGTTGTTTGTCATCAAATAACAATTTCAAATTAGGAGGTAATGATGTTAATTTTATTCCCAAATTAGGTTCGACATACAATCTATTTCGATACTTTTTTTAAGTACACTGAGGCTGTGAATGCAGCTTCAGACGTATAAGTGGTGACAAAAGGCATTAAAAATTGTATCTCTTTTTCGCTGACGCTTGGATACTCCTTTTGACACCGCAACCAAAAATAAATTAGTGGTACAATTTCAAACACTTTTTTTAAGATCGGTGTCGCATGAAATTTCAATTAAATTATCAACTTCTTGTTGACTAAGATTAAATATTTCTTCCTTTTCAATTCCGACAGAAAAAGAATATTTAATCCACATTTAAATACTAAAAACTTACATGCAAATTCAACGCAACTTGGCAAATATGCAAGTTTTTTGATTTTAGAAAAGTTTAATAACATTTGGTTCTAATTTCAAAAGACATAATCTTGATCGAATTTTTAGGCGATGTGAGCCATCTCAAAATGCATTCGCCCCCAAATACGGATTGTCAGATAAACACCCAATTTAGACGTCGATCGCAGCGGCGGCTCGTGGATTTCCGCAGGGAGGACAAAGATGTCGCTCGTGCCGCACTACTTACTCTTAAAGAGGAAACAAATATTTCGTTGCTGTTTCGATCAAATTCTTTCCGTTGCCCCACCGCCGAACATCCACGAGCCACCACTGGTCGATCGTCCACGTTGAGAAACACTAATCTAGCCGAATGCGTATTTTTCACTTTCAAAATTTCGGTAAAACGAGCCCAAATGATTGTTTTGATTATTTACTTGTTTTATTACTGGAAGTCTACAGAGTGTACCATTAAAGTTTGAAGATAATCCACTAAGGGACTTTCTTGGAAATAAAGAAAATCTAGGTGAATGCATAATTTTACACTTTCAAAAATGTTTGAGTTGAAATTTCGGAAAAAATAGCTCAAATTATTTTTTTATTATTTACTTGTTTTATTACTACGAATCTATAGAATGTGGTTGTAAAATTTAAAGATATTCCACTAAAGTATTTTCTAGAAAACTAAGAAAATCTAGTCGAATGCATGATTTGGCATTTTCAAAAATTTAGGAAAAACTAGCCCAAATTATTTTTTGATTATTTACTTGTTTTATTGCTAGAAGTGTACAGAGTGTAATTTTAAAGTTTAAAGATAATGCACTAAGGGACTTCCTTGAAAATTAAGAAAATTTAGCCAAATGCATATTTTTCACTTTCAAAAATGTGAGTTGAAATTTGGGAAAAATTAGCTTAAACTACTTTGGGATTATTTACTTGCTTTATTCCTAGGAGTCTACAGAATGTGCTTTTACAATTTGAAGATAATCTATTAAAGGATTTTCTAGGAAATTAAGAACATCTAGGTGGATGCATAATTTTGCGCTTTCAAAAATATTTGAGTTGAAATTTCGGAAAAACCAGCTCACATTATTTTTTTTATCATTTACTTGTTTTATTACTACGAATCTATAGAATGTACTTCTAAAATTTGAAGAGAATCCACCAAGTTGTTTTCTAGAAAATTAAAAAAATCCAGACGATTTTGCGTTTTCAAAAATATTTGAGTTGAAACCGAAAATTCATATGTTTTGAGTAAATTTAAGTAAAAAAACGCGTTTTCAATGTACGTGTGATTATTTTAAAATTTGTGATGTTTGCCGATTTTATTATAGAAATGAAAATTAATCCGTTTTGAGTAAATTTGAAAGTCTGGAATTTTTTGCAATTAGTTTTTATTTTCAAGGCAACTTGAAAATGTCCAACCTCAAAATTGAATTCAGTGTTTAAGGGTAAATATTTCAAAATTGTGGCTAAAAGCGTTAGTAGATTTTAATAGAACCTATTTTGATTAAATTGGAAAATGTTCGAGAATGCTGCAACTGTTTTTGTGTTTTTTTGTGGCTTGTAAAATGTTCGACCTCAGAATTGAACAGGAGTGTGATTATTTCGAAATCTAGGGTAGGAATGTTTGCAAATTTCTTATAGAAAAGTGAAGTTATGCATTTTCAGTGAATTTAAAAATTTCAATTGGTTTTATATTTTTTGGTGATTTAGAAAATTCTTGACTTCAGAGTGTTCAAGTGTGATTATTTCGAATCCTAGCTTAGTAACGTATGCATTTTTTTGCAGAAAAAATAAGTGCAATATATTTTAAGTGAATTAAAAAAAATGAGATTGTTTCAATGATTTTTTTCATTTTTTAGCGGTTTCGAAAAAACCTCAGAATGTTGAAATGTCATTATTTTGAATGTTTCCAAAATTAAGTAGATATTTAAAGTGTAATCTATTTTAAAGGAATGTCGAAAGTTGAAGGTTTGTTTCAATTGTTTTTGTGCGGTTGCTGAAAAGTTAATCACAATGGAACCGGGAGTTGTTCAAGTGTGATTATTTTAAAATCTAAGGTAGGAATGTTTTCCAATTTTTATAGGACTATAGAGTGGAATCTATATCTAGCTCAGACGTTTTAAAACGTTTCTCTTTGAAAGCCATCGTGAATTACAATACAAAAGGAGGTGTTTATATGATCACATAATTTGGTAAAAAGTCTGCTATACGAAAAACTACAAATACACACTTTACCACCGTTCCTAGTGACTAACTGTTATAAAACAAATCATATGTAAAAAACATTTTTTTTGTGTTTTTACAATATTTTTTCGCGACCCGGCAAAATTCTTCTGCGACCCGGTGCCGGGTCGCGACCCACACTTTGGGAAACGCTGCTCTAGAAGGTTGTGAAATTATTTATATTTTAAATTTATGTTGGTAGTAAACGACATGTGACATAGGTAGTTATATGTGCTGTTTAAGGTTACATTTCTATTGAATAAATTATAACAAAAACGATTACCTATGGCAATTTTTAGAAGTGAATTCTTTCATTTTTCATACATTGGTCTACTCGCCTCTTGATTTTCCAACCACGACCATTTCGAGAGTAGCCTTCCTGAACGAACAGTATCAAACATTTTTTTTTTCTGATTGAAACAATATTGAGTGATATTGCCTTAGTTACGATATGTAACACACTTATATTTCCCTAGGGAAATATGAAGTGCTCATATTTCCCTAGGGAAATATAGACATCAAACAATTGTCATTAGGAGCTTCTCGCAAGAATTGTTTTAATTGCTCTCGGGACAACACCTCCGATTTCTTAGGAAGGTATCCTTGATGGATTTTACATCTTTGGATTTTACGGGAACCAAACATTCACGGTCTTTCGTCGCTTGCGTTAACACATAGTTTGACATTTTACCAATTTATGAAACAACGCAAATACCAAAACAAGTCAATCACGATATTTACAAATAAGGCCCTTAGCAACGTTACCAATCCGATAAACTCAAAAATTTACAATCCAATATTTTCCCATTTACAGAACAATATTCTTTCAATCAGAAAAAAAACTATTGATTACAACTAGGGAAATATGAATACATTTCCCTTGGTTGTCTATACATCCCTCGGGTTCCGCCCTCGGGATGTAACTAGCCAACCTCCGGAAATATACTATTCATATTTCCCTAGTTGTAATAATAACTATATAAAACTGATTCTATCAAAATTGACTTTTACTTAGCGCTGCCAATATCAGTTTATTAAAACAATAATTGCATGGCCTTCTAGTGTAAGGGTCTCAAAAATTTTTATTTTTTTTTCAAAATTACTATATTCTAGGAGAAAATCTAGAGGACGATGGAGCTGGAATAATATTCGCGCATAATCTTGAAACTCCAAAAACCTTCGTAATATACTCCACCGTCGCTTTCGTCAAATTTGAGGTAAATCCGACCAGCACTTCTAAACTAGCCTCCTTCAGCTACAGACGCATAGGAGAGGAAATCATCACGTCAACAGAGAATCCCCTTCCACAGAGCACGTGGCCGCAACCATCAGGCAACGATTCAATTTACTACACAGTCCACGTTGCCGGTTATGAATATTCACGCTACAAAGAAAAACAGGTGCAACTGAAATTTCGGAAATCCGTCGCCAAAATGGCCATCGAGTATTCGGAAACTAACAACTTTCCAGTCATCAAGGCAATTACGTACGTTTGGCCAAATACTGATTGTAACACAAATAAACGACGATTTTATTTCAGGGCAGCCAATGTTCTACTTACTGGATTGAAGATGTGCCCACTGGAGCTACCTGAGAGTAGCACCTGTGCAATGATTACTTTTGCCCTTCCCGTTTTCTTGAACGAAACCCAAAATTCGGGATATGAATTTAAAGAGCAGCATCTTTCTGCGATGTGGGTTCGTTATGGTAACAAGTATCTAGCGGAAAACAAGTTTAGCATCTATGAGGTACCCAACGTGGATGCTGCAGCCATAGCTTGGGGGACTGTCATCGCTATTGTGATGGTTGTATTCCTATTATTGTTGGGAGCTGCAATTTGTATTCATGGAAAGATTATGTACTACGTCAAACTAAATAGGTAATTTAACTTGAGTCAACCTCACTTATTTATTGCATTATTATTTGATAAAAGTAATAAAGACGAAAAATAGCCTGAATATATAAACATTCAGCCTGTGTGTGACTCTGTAACTTAGTAATTCAAATATTCAGGCTATTTTTCGTCTTTATTACTTTTATAAATATTTGAAGTCCTCTATTATTATTTTGATTGTACTTGTGATTATTTGTTTTCGCCCAGGGCTGTTAAAATTTATCAGCAGGGCCGTGCAAAGCGGACGAGCAGCGTACAGAGCCGCCGCGTTGGGTATGCAGGTTATGTTCCGCACAAATAATAATTAATAATTTCTGTAATTTTTATGCGTTAAATTTTGGGTGTCGTAACTATTACAACGACAATCGAAAAAACACCTATGGTTTTTTGATCGGTTCCGGGTCATTCCATCAGTGATGGTTCGCGGGTTTTTTTCCGGTACGGCCGAGGAACAAGAGGTGGTAATACAGATAGGTGCCGTCACGCAGCCAGCCGTCTCTGCAACTGACCCTACCTATCTGTATTACCACCTCTTGTTCCTCGGCCGTACCAGAAAAAACCCCGCGAACCGTCACTGCATTCCATGCTATTTCAACAAAGAGTTGTGCTGGACCATTTTTAATAGTAGTATTTTTTTATATTTTGCACAGATATTTATACATGTTTCTAGAGTTCAAAACTAATTTTAGGAAAAAAAAATGTGGCAGAAATGTCCCCAGATGGAGCATGAAACGTACATTTTTGTGATTACAAGCATTTGCGCAAAGTGGTATAAGTTTCTTTCCAATTGAGCAAATTTAAAAATTTAAAAATCTCTTAACTTGAACTCAAATATTTTTGTTACTACGCAAAACAAAGTTATCAAATTTTGTAATGGTGTCGCTACCAAATAGAAGCATTGATAGTACAAATTTCAGATTTGTACTGTGTACCCCACTGGAGATACAGTTTTAGAAAAATACGAATTTTTTGTTGAAAATGCCAATTTTCTCCAGTGAAAAACATTTGAAAGGGTTTAGAACACTTCAGATGTTTTGACTCAGGTAAAATCTATTGTTACTGCTGTACTTGCAAAATAAATTTAGTTTGAGTGTATTGCCTCCTTTACAGTCGAAAACAGGGTCGAAAAATGAAAAAAATGCAAATCTCAATGGTAAACTTTGACGGCCAATAAATTTGATAAAATATATCAAATGATAAAAGAAAATTAAACCAAAATATTCACCACTAATCTAAGTTAAGAGATTTTTAATTTTTAAATTTGCTCAATTGGAAAGAAAGTTATACCACTGCGCAAATATTTGTAATCACAAAAATGGTCACATTTCAAGCTCCATCTGGGGACATATCTGTCACACGGTAAGAATTTTTTTTTCTAAAATTAGTTTTGAAACATTTTTTGACATTGTTTTCGGGACATTTTTAAAGACAATTCTTTTTTGGGGATTCTATTATTTCAGGACTGTTTTTAGGCCGTTTTATAGAACATTTTTTACTTTCTCCGTTACGAAGTACGAGAAAGTATTGTGATCGTGATTTTTTTTTCAAAAATTTTTTTTACGGAAATATCCGTTTTGGGGTTCCTAGATGCCATTTCAACTGTTTCTGGAAAAAAAAAATTTGTGTCTGTGTGTGTTTGTATGTGTGTGTGTGTTTGTGTGTCTGTGCGCGCTATATCTCAAAAACTAATAGAGCAATTGATATGAAACTTTAAACATACGTCTTATTTGATAATCTGAAGAACTGAAAAGCTTTTGGTAAAATTTCGTACACCGGAAGTGGGCGTTTACCTTAACTGTTTTTTGTTTTTTGCCAATATTTTCTTAAATATGAAGAATATTACAAAAACATTTAAACAAACTTTGAAGACAACAAAGAAGTGAATATCTTTTGCTTGAAAACATTTTTCATAAAATAATTTTTATTCGAGAAAAAAAATTATTATCTTGTTTTTAATTTTTTGTTTATAATTATAAAACGATAATAGTTACAAAAAATGTATTTTAATAATAATTGTAGAGAATGCTAAAATGAACAACTTATAAAAAATAATTTTTTTTCGAAATCCCTTCAGTTTTTGAGTAAACTGAGTTTTTGAATTTGAAGTATAATTTTTCCATCTGACGTTTTAAACGTCAGTTTCATCCGAATTTACACAACGCTCGATGTTCATTTAAAATATGATTTAAATCGAAAACAAACCATGAAAGCGTAAATCTAAATGATACCATGAAGTCGGAGAAAGTAACATGATGGCCACATCATCATTTTTTAACTTTTTGGTCTGCATTTTTTTTATTTTTAGGCCCATGTTTTCAATCTTTTGGCCACAATTGTTAAATTTTGACCTGTATTTTCGATTTTTTGGTCCAAATTTTTGATCTTATGTCCTAAGATTTTTTAATTTGGCTGAAATTTTTCATTTGTTTATTAAGATTTTCGATTTTTTAATCTGTATTTTTTATTTTTAGTTCCAAATTTTCGGTATTTGGTCCAAATTTTGTTTTTTTCGTCCTATATTTTAAATTTTTCAATTTTCAAGTTTTGGTTTCTGGCCTAAATATTCTTTATTTTGGCCTGCTTTTTTAATTTTTTTTGTCTCAAATTTTCAGTATTTCGTCTAATTTTTTGTTTTTTTGGCCCATATTTTAGATTTTTTTATTTTCAATTTGAGTTTCTGTTCAGAAACTTACTCTGAGCTACAGGGTTATTTTGAAGGTGAAAACGGCAAACTATTTTTCCTTTACTTGAATTTTTTTATCTGCATTTTTGGATCTCTGGCCTGTAACTTCGTTTTCTATTCCAAATTTTTGATCTAAATATTCTTTATTTTGGCGTGAAAATTTAGGTTGCGTGTTAAAAGTTTCGATTTTTTTGCCGGTATTTTCGAGTTTTTTGGTCGGTTTTTGATTTTTTGCCCTTTACTTTTTAACCTGAATTATTGTTTTTTATTTTATTTTTTTGCATTATTTTCTGGTCAGAAACTTATTTTGAGCCAAAGAATTATTTTAGGGGCTAGCTAAATATTTCTTCTTTGACTTGAATTTACAATATTTTGGTCTGCATTTTTTTGGTCCATATTTTAGATCTTTACCTTTACCTGTTTTCGCCTCAATTTATTCCAAATTTGTAATTTTTTTGCCTAAATAATGTTTATTTTGGACAACATTTTCGATGTGTTTGTTAAAATGTTTTAGTTTGCGTTTTTTTTATGTTTAGGCCATAGTTTTCGATATTTGGATTTTTTTGGGCCTATGTTTTAGTTTTATTGTTTAATTATTGATTTCTATTAGCGAATTTTTGATTGGCGAATATTTTAGATTTTTAACCTAAAGCAGCGATTTTTTAATGTTTTGCCAGTATTTTCAAGGTTTCGGTCTAATCGTCAAATCGGAGAAAGTAACATGATGGTCACATCACCATTTTTTGAGGACATATTGTTCTGGACTCTCATGACTTTTTCTCAGCACTGTTTTTACAGAAGACTTTTTTAAGAACTTTTTCGGCTCTTTTCCCGAACTTTTTTAGCCATTTTTTCAGGCCTTCTTACAGGCTCTTTCAGGACTTTTTTGGGATTCTTTTTCGGGACAATTTTTATCAGGACTTTTTTTAGGACACTTGTGCAGGGCATTTTTTCGTTATTTTTAGGACTCTGTGAAGACTTTTTTGTTGAAACTTTTTATCAAGACTTTTTGTTTGGGACTTCACGTTTTTTATGACTCTTTAATTGGGAATTTTTTTTTCGGGACTTTTTTAAGGACTTTTTTTCAAGACATTATTTTCGGAACTTTTTAAAGGACTGTTTAGGCCTTTTTATAGAACATTTTTTATAGGACTATTTGTCAGGGCATTTTCTCATTTTTCAGCACTGTCAGGACTTTTTTTAGAACGTTTTCGGGTATTTTTCCGAACTTCTTTATTGCATTTTTCAGGACTTTTCCAAGGACTCTTTCGGGACTTCTTTTTCATGACAATTTTTATTCAGGTCTTTTTTAGGACATTTTTTCATGGCCTTTTTTTGTCAGGGTTATTTTCTAGGACTTTTTATCAAGACTTTTTCCGACTCTTTAATAAATAAATTTTTTTCAGGGCCTTTTTAGGGCTTCTTTCAGAAATCTTTTTTCAATACTTTTGTTTAGTATTTTTTATAGAATTTCAAGTATTATTTGTCATTTTCATCTTTGATGATTTTGATGTTTCAAACGTTAGTATCATCCGATTTTGTTGAACCCTTGATTTACATTTAAAATATGATTTTTTTCACAAACGGGAGAGAAAGTCGATTTCTCAGCCCTCGAAATCGTGATAGAAGTAACATTTCTCTCCCGAGGGTGAGAAGTAACATTTCTCGCCCTAGGGCGAGAAAAGATACTTCTCTCCCTGCGCGGTTCCATTATTTAATTATTTATTTTAACTGTCATGTCTGACAGAATATTTTTCCTAGGTTGGGTTTTCAGAACGAACTTTTTATTCTTAAAATATCCCGTTTGTGAAAAAAATAGTATAAGGGTTATTCACGCTATACGGCACGGAATATTGTGGCCAAAATACGTGACTTTCAAAAAGTTTGACTTTTGGGACATATAACGACCTATTATGGTTACTTTTTAAAATTAATTTCACGTTATACAGGGTGTTCCAAACGCCCTAAAAGTATCAAAGTTGTGTTTTTAAAAAGAACGCCCTGTATTTTTTGTCATTTTTGAATTATATTAAGCAAATAAAGGTGAGTTACTTCAATACTCCGTATACCTATTGTTTATCGTTTTCAAAATATTTGAAGATTTGTTGAAATGCATGGTCCGGGTGAATTTTTAATTTTGCCCCAGTGATTGACGTTGAACCATTACAATAATTTCTATTGTTTGGTTGAAGGTTCGAACTATAGAGCCAACCATGATTTTATATAAAAAAATTATACAGGGTGATAAAAAATGCGGTAGAAAAACCCAACTTATAAAGTTTTTTCAAATGGCACACCCTCTATTTAGTAACGTATTCTCACGTAGAATCAAATTATCTTTCAGATTGTCTAAGGATTCCTCGTTCCTAATCTCAATAGTTTTCTTGTATTCGGCGATTTTCATATCAGGAATTATTATTAATTATTCTTATGGACGGGGATGGGTTCAAGAATCTTCAAAATTAAAATTAGCATTATCTCTCGCATTCTCGGGGCTATATTTTGCGTCTTTTAGGATGCGAATAAAATTTATGTTATGTCAACGTGACATGTATAAATATTTGTGCAAAATAAAAAATTGTGATGTGGCCATCATGTTACTTTCTCCGACTTGACGGTATCATAGCCATTTATATTTACGTTTTCATGGTTTATTTTGAATTGAAAACATATTTTAAATGTACATCGAGCGTTGCGCAAACTCGGATGACACTGACGTTTAAAACGTCAAAATTATGAGAGATGGAAAAATTATGCTTCAAATTTAAAAACTCGGTTTATTCAAAAACTAACGAGATTTCGAAAAAAACTTATTCTTTAGAAGTTGTTCATTTTGGAATTCTCTACAATAATTATTCACATAAATTTGCTGTGACTATTATCGTTTCATAATTATAAACCAAATATAAAAAGAAAAATAATAAATTTTTTTCTCGAATAAAAATGATTTTATGAAAAATGTTTTTAAGCAAAAGATGTTCATTTCTTTGTGACCTTCAAAGTTTTTGTGATATTTTTCATATTTAAGAAAATATTGTCAAAAAACAAAAAACAGTTAAGGTAAACACCCACTTCCGGTGTACGAAATTTTACCAAAAGCTTTTCAGTTGTTCAGATTATCAAATAAGACGGATGTTCAAAGTTTTATATCATTTGCTCTATTAGTTTTTGAGATATGTGTGCGCGAGCACACACACACACACACACAGCCACACGCACACACACACAGACACAATTTTTTTTTTCCAGAAATTGTTGAAATGGCATCTAGGGACCCCAAAACGGATATTTCCGTAAAAAGAAATTTTGAAAAAAAATCACGATCACAATACTTTCTCGTACTTCGTAACGGAGAAAGTAAAAAAAAATGGTGCAGCACAACCTTTGTTGAAATAACATGGAATGACTCTTCCCTATTTACTAAAGATATGCATTTAATGCAAGAGATATTTTTACAATACCTAATATTTTTCAACATTAAAAATACTAATCAACTATAATTAACTGTTATATTTTTATTTCTAAATTTAAACGAACAGAGATGTCAGCCAGACACCTGTGTTAAATTTAAAAATGCAGGACGCTAAGAACGAAGTTTCTACGACGATTTGGCACCAAATTATGGGTGCATTTTGAGGTTTTTCACACATAACTCAGTGACTTTTCAACCAAACTTGATAATTCTTTCGGGAAAAAATCTTATTTTGGCCCTACTTTAAAGGGGTAAACTCAGATTGGAATGATCCCTTTTCGGACCCTCCAACCCCCGAATAAAAAAAAACACGTTTTTTGGGCGAAAAAGGTCCAAGTTTGGCAACGTGTATCGAGTTGGATAAAATGTGTCGACTCAATCTGGCAAAAGGGCATTTAAATGTGTTCAATTACCTGTGCAGGACTCAAAAACGAAGTTCCTACAGCGATTTGGCACTAAGTTATGGGTGTTTAAAAAAGTGCATTTTGGGGTCTTTTTATTTTTTCGTTTGGAGGGGCGTAGAACCCTCTCTTTGAAAGGGATAAACCCTCTTAACCTCTTCATGCCCAGGTCGCCACATATGGCGACAAACAAAGAAAAGACAACAAAAATATTTTACAAAAAAATACACCTTTAGCGCCATCTATAGAATTTTTTTTCATATTTCTTTGCATAAATGAGTTATTTTGTGACAGCGGAATAATAAGGTAACAAGACAAAAATAATTTTTCAGGATTATGCTATAGCCCAATCAAAGCTACATGGGCGCGAAGTGGTTAAAGAGGACACATTTTGCTTTTGATTTCTCAAGAGATCGTCGAAATCGGTTGGATAGAAGCCAAGTTATGGCCATTTGAAAATTACCTAAATTTTGACAAATCTCATTTTTTTCCGTCAGTTTTATTTTTTTGTTTTTATTGGACGAATGGTGGTGAGTTAGGCCCACATTTTTTTCTGACCCTACAGAGATCGTTAAAGTGAGCCTTTTTTGACCTAAAATAAAGTTTTTTGTTAATGGAGTTCGAATGCGATATTCATGATTTCGCGCAAACACTGAATTTTCGGGCATACCGAACATGCAAAGAAAATTTCATGAAAACGAAAACAATTTCGTCGAAAAACTTCGGACTTATGAGTCAAAAAACCACAAAATTCAAACACCCATAACTTTGTGCCAAATCGTCGTAGGAGCTTCGTTCTTCGAGTCCTGCATAGGGAATTCACCAAATTTTAATGCCTTTATGGTGGATTGAGTCGACAAAATTTGTCCAACTCCGTAGACATCGTCAAAGTTGGACATGGTTTCCGAAAAAAAAACTTTTTTTCACAGGGGCGCTAGAGGGGGGCGGAAGGGGTTACGATTAATTTCGCATGCAAGACTTTAAAGAAGATTCGATTGAAAATACGCCGAATTATGGCGGTTTGAAAATGGTCGAAATTTCACGAATTTCAAGTGTTTCATTTTTTTTTCCTTTAGTATAGTGATTTATTAATACCAATGAAAAATCACAGGTACGTGAAATATAACCCACCCCTATTCCACCTACAAGAAGTTAGCCATAACTTTCCAGCCACGGATTTTGCGCCTCCACCATCACCGGAATTATGATCACTTTCGATAAATTACCTTTTTGGATCTGGCCACAGTAAATTTAATTGTAAATGATATCAATGATATCCAATAAATAATTTCTAACAGTGTGTTTGCAATTTTTGTAAACATTTCTGACGTATTAAATGTCAATTTTCAAACACATATAATAAATTGTTGGGCCCCCGATAGAAATGAATTTCCCAGCCACAAACATGTTACGAAGTATGTTATTCAATTTGGAATTATCAAAAGACCGAGAAAATTGAATATCAACCCTTGGCGAATTTTTAAAATAACCGCTGTCTCTACTCAGGACGGACGGTTTTCAAAAGACATATAATAAATTGTTGGGCCCCCGATGGAAGTGAATTTCCCGGCCACAAACATGTTACGAAGTATGTTATTCAATTTGGAATTATCAAAAGACCGAGAAAATTGAATATCAACCCTTGGCGAATTTTTAAAATGACCGCTGTCTCTACTCTGACGGACGATTTTCAAAGACATACCGGGTGTGGCACTTAAGACGCCTCGGACCATAGCTCCTTTACGATAAAAGCTATCGAAAAAAATCTAAGAACAAAGTGGTGCATAGTTACCGTCGCTATGTTTCAAAAATATTTCTAATCATCAGTGGCGTGCCGTACTCCAGTGGCGTACCAAACTTATGTTTTTTTAAATGGAATGCCCTATTTTTTATTGCAGATTTGGAAAGTGCTCGACGAGTACTTATTTTTTTATCTAACATGTTATACCCTTCACTTTAGCGGTTTCGCTGTTATAACCCTTTCTTTCAAAATTGCGCCCCATTTTTGAGATTTTTTTGTAGAGAAACTAATTGACGCCGGCGCCTAAATTTTGAATTGAGGTACAGGTTAAGACCTCGTGTACCTTCACATAATTTTTTTTCGGGTAATTTATGGAAAAAAAATAATTTTTGATTGATCTTCGCATGTTGTAATTTTTTCCGAAAATTTCAAATGGCACCCCCCTAAAAAAATTACGGCGTTGTACAGCCAAAACTCTAAATTTTTCATTGGTGTAAAAAAAATTACACATTGCATAACAAAATTTCGGAGAAAAAAGGAATTTCATCGCAAATGTCGGGAAACGTTTTCCGTTCCCAAGTGTGCCATGAGAAAACAAATACACAAATACGGTCATCATAATAGTATGTAACTATTGTCAAAGTAAATTATTAGACGTCAGTAGCAGCCATAAGTCATTTTTGATAAACGTTCTAAAAATGTTCCGAATTCAAGAGGAAATGGTTGACATGATATTTATTCTTGGAGAATGTAACAAGAATTGTTTCTTGGCATCACGAGTGTACACTGCGAGATATCCGCACAGGGCACATCCAAATGAACGTGCGTTTCAAAAAGTGTTGGAGAGATTTAGTATTACGGGAAGTGTGAAACGGCCAAGGAGAGTTAGAAAGAAGGCAGTTATTACCGAAAATAATGAACTGCAGTTTCTGGAGGCAGTTATTGAAGATCCTCATACCAGTATCCGTGATATTAGTAGGAATCACGATATTTCAACGCGATCCGTACATCGTGTTCTTAAAAAGTACAAATTCCGTCCATTTAAGATCCAACTGCACCAAGAATTGCAACCTCAAGATTTTCATGCGAGGCAAGATTTCTGCATGTGGGCTATCAACAAAATTGAGCAGGAGGAATCATTTCTTATGCGCGTATTATTTTCTGATGAAGCAACGTTCCATACAAATGGGCATGTCAATCGCTACAACTACCATTATTACGCCGATAAAAACCCACAAGCCATGCGAATGATAAACCACCAGCAAAGATGGTCGCTGAATGTTTGGGGAGGCATACTTGGAGAACATCTTTTGGGTCCTTATTCCATCGAGGGGCACCTGGACGGCAACAGTTATTTGAGGTTCCTTCGCGACGACTTGGATGATCTCTTGGAAAATGTCCCTCTAGCTGCTCTTCGACAGATAGTTTTCCAGCACGATGGAGCTCCTGCACATAATAGCTGTGTCGTTCGGGAATTTCTCGATTAGGTCCTGTGAGGTGGCCGCCAAGATCACCAGACCTCACTCCTCTTGACTTCTTCCTTTGGGGCCATATCAAAGACGAGGTTTACAGGACGGTACCAACTACTGTCGCAGATATGAGGGAGAGAATCCGCGCGGCTTTCCGCGGTGTATCACCAGAAGTCCTTAGGGCAGTGTCTAGAGCCTGTGAGTCGAAGTTGCGGTTATGCCACCAGCAGGAAGGTCGTCATTTCGAACATTTAGTTTAAGTTGTTAAATTTTCTTTATCTGCATTTTTCATATCATGTTGAATAAATAGGTACATACTATTATGATGACCGTATTTGTGTATTTGTTTTCTCATGGCACACTTGGGAACGGAAAACGTTTCCCGACATTTGCGATGAAATTCCTTTTTTCTCCGAAATTTTGTTATGCAATGTGTAATTTTTTTTACACCAATGAAAAATTTAGAGTTTTGGCTGTACAACGCCGTAATTTTTTTAGGGGGGTGCCATTTGAAATTTTCGGAAAAAATGACAACATGCGAAGATCAATAAAAAAATATTTTTTTTCCATAAATTACCCGAAAAAAAATTATGTGAAGGTACACGAGGTCTTAACCTGTACCTCAATTCAAAATTTAGGCGCCGGCGTCAATTAGTTTCTCTACAAAAAAATCTCAAAAATGGGGCGCAATTTTGAAAGAAAGGGTTATAACAGCGAAACCGCTAAAGTGAAGGGTATAACATGTTAGATAAAAAAATAAGTACTCGTCGAGCACTTTCCATATCTGCAATAAAAAATAGTGCATTCCATTTAAAAAAAACATAAGTTTGGTACGCCACTGGAGTACGGCACGCCACTGATGATTAGAAATATTTTTGAAACATAGCGACGGTAACTATGCACCACTTTGTTCTTAGATTTTTTTCGATAGCTTTTATCGTAAAGGAGCTATGATCCGAGGCGTCTTAAGTGCCACACCCTGTATAATAAATTGTTGGGCCCCCGATGGAAATGAATTTCCCGGCCACAAACATGTTACGAAGTATGTTATTCAATTTGGAATTATCAAAAGACCGAGAAAATTGAATATCAACCCTTGGCGAATTTTTAAAATAGCCGCTGTCTCTACTCAGGACGGACGATTTTCAAACACATCCTGTGCGAGTCTCTAACTTGGAATAAATTCAGTAAATCAAACAAAGTTTATTTTTCGGAAATATGCTCGGACACGTCGATTAGTATTTTAAATTGCGCTCTTTTTGTTGTAATAAAATTTTATACAGCGTGTCCCAAATTTGAGATATGACGTCATCGACTATTTTTTTTAATAGCAACCCTAATTTTTTTATCACTATTTTTAAAGAGTATATCAAGTTACACATGTGTGCCAAATTTCAAATTTTTATTTCCTGTCATTTAGAAGATATTTAACAAACAGTATCAAATTTGAAAAATGAATTCAACTTAATAGTCTTTCTTCAATAAATGCTCAAAATGTTGTCCATTTTCTAACTGACAATACCCTAAACGGAACTGAAACTCGTTTTGAACATTTCTAATTACTTCGGGGGAAATTACACTCCTGTCTTATTCGTTCTTTCAACTCCTCAAGATTTGGCGGTTTGGTCTTAAAAACTTTGCTTTTCAAGTACCCCCATAATAAAAAGTCCATAGGTGTTAAATCCGGAGACCTGGGTGGCCATTCAACTGGTCCTCTTCTGCCAATCCATCTTCGTGGAAATACATTATCCAGGTACTCACGGACACGCCTTGCAAAATGAGGAGGCGCACCGTCCTGTTGAAACCAGATGTTTCTATTCGGGACGTCAGCTTCTACGGGGCAAGGAAACAAAATAGCCAAACTCGGAATTAGCTCTTCCTCCAAGAATTGTAAATATCCCGCTCCATTGAGATTATTTGGAAAGAAAATTGGTCCTAAAATTCGATCACCAACAATCCCTGCCCAAACATGAACTTTTTCTGGATATTGAGTGTGGCCTTCCCTCATCCAGTGTGGGTTCTTGTCTGCCCAATAACGGCAATTTTGACGATTTACCTCACCATTTAACATAAACGTTGATTCATCGGAAAACAATATATTTTCTATTTTTAGAACATTTCTATCTAGTAGATCCATCATTTTTTCGCAAAACTGAAGTCTTCTATCCGGATCATCTTCGGTGAGTTCCTGGAGGATTGTCATTTTATAAGGATGAAATGTTTGCTCTCTAAGGATTCTTGACACTGAAGACTGGCTAATTTTGAGTTCCCTAGCCATCTGCCTAGAGGAGATATGATGATTTTCCTGAACAGAGAGAAGTACATCAATTTTGACCTCTTCACTCAGCGCATTCTGACGATGATTATTCGTTTTTCTTAAATGCCCATTTTCCCGAAACTGACTTTCAATCTTGCTTACGGTACTTTGAGATATGGCTGGTAAGTCAGGATACTTCTCTCTAAATAAATAAATAACTTCATTTTGTGTTCTTGTCCTATCTCCATAGCCAATCATCATTAAAATTTCGATTTTGTGGGTTTCAGTTAAGTACGGCATGTTAGTATAATTTTTCGACCAACGGTGAACAACAGTCAACACAACAATGGAACGACTAATACTCTCCTCACTCGAATATGCGTGGAATGCGATGCTACACTTCTTACTTGTTTTTATAACTAAACGTCAAAATGATAAACGTCAGTTTGAAAAAAAAATGACAAACCAGCACGTTTTGGCATTCCACTTTTAAAATGCATAAAAATTCGATTAAGGTGACTTGATTTCTTCATTCTACAAATTTGATAATGTTTGTTAAATATCTTCTAAATGACAGGGAAAAAAAATTTGAAATTTGGCACACATGTGTAACTTGATATACTCTTTAAGAATAGTGATAGAAAAATTAGGGTTGCTATTAAAAAAAATAGTCGATGACGTCATATCTCAAATTTGGGACACGCTGTATAAAATTTTATTACATCATAAAGAGCGCAATTTAAAATAATAATCGATGTGTCTGAGCATATTTCCGAAGAATAAACATTCTTTGATTTACTGAATTTATTCCAAGTTGGAGACTCGCACTGTATAATAAATTGTTGGGCTCCCGATGGAAATGAATTTCCAGGCCACAAACATGTTACGAAGTATGTTATTCAATTTGGAACTATCAAAACACCGAGAAAATTGAATATCAACACTTGGCGAATTTTTAAAATAACCGCTGTCTCTACTCAGGACGGACGATTTTCAAAGACATATAATAAATTGTTGGGCCCCCGATGGAAATGAATTTCCCGGCCACAAACGTGTTACGAAGTATGTTATTCAATTTGGAATTATCAAAAGACCGAGAAAATTGAATATCAACCCTTGGCGAATTTTTAAAATAACCGCTGTCTCTACTTTGACGGACGATTTTCAAACACATATAATAAATTGTTGGGCCCCCTATGGAAATGAATTTCCCGGCCACAAACATGTTACGAAGTATGTTATTCAATTTGGAATTATCAAAAGACCGAGAAAATTGAATATCAACCCTTGGCGAATTTTTAAAATAACCGCTGTCTCTACTCTGACGGACGATTTTCAAACACATATAATAAATTGTTGGGCCCCCTATGGAAATGAATTTCCCGGCCACAAACATGTTACGAAGTATGTTATTCAATTTGGAATTATCAAAAGACCGAGAAAATTGAATATCAACCCTTGGCGAATTTTTAAAATAACCGCTGTCTCTACTCTGACGGACGATTTTCAAACACATATAATAAATTGTTGGGCCCCCTATGGAAATGAATTTCCCGGCCACAAACATGTTACGAAGTATGTTATTCAATTTGGAATTATCAAAAGACCGAGAAAATTGAATATCAACCCTTGGCGAATTTTTAAAATAACCGCTGTCTCTACTTTGACGGACGATTTTCAAACACATATAATAAATTGTTGGGCCCCCTATGGAAATGAATTTCCCGGCCACAAACATGTTACGAAGTATGTTATTCAATTTGGAACTATCAAAACACCGAGAAAATTGAATATCAACACTTGGCGAATTTTTAAAATAACCGCTGTCTCTACTCAGGACGGACGATTTTCAAAGACATATAATAAATTGTTGGGCCCCCGATGGAAATGAATTTCCCGGCCACAAACGTGTTACGAAGTATGTTATTCAATTTGGAATTATCAAAAGACCGAGAAAATTGAATATCAACCCTTGGCGAATTTTTAAAATAACCGCTGTCTCTACTTTGACGGACGATTTTCAAACACATATAATAAATTGTTGGGCCCCCTATGGAAATGAATTTCCCGGCCACAAACATGTTACGAAGTATGTTATTCAATTTGGAATTATCAAAAGACCGAGAAAATTGAATATCAACCCTTGGCGAATTTTTAAAATAACCGCTGTCTCTACTCTGACGGACGATTTTCAAACACATATAATAAATTGTTGGGCCCCCTATGGAAATGAATTTCCCGGCCACAAACATGTTACGAAGTATGTTATTCAATTTGGAATTATCAAAAGACCGAGAAAATTGAATATCAACCCTTGGCGAATTTTTAAAATAACCGCTGTCTCTACTCTGACGGACGATTTTCAAACACATATAATAAATTGTTGGGCCCCCTATGGAAATGAATTTCCCGGCCACAAACATGTTACGAAGTATGTTATTCAATTTGGAATTATCAAAAGACCGAGAAAATTGAATATCAACCCTTGGCGAATGAAAATCGTCCGTCCTGAGTAGAGACAGCGGTTATTTTAAAAATTCGCCAAGGGTTGATATTCAATTTTCTCGGTCTTTTGACAATACCAAATTAACTAACATACTTCGTAGTATGTTTGTGGCTGGAAAATTCATTTCCATCGGGGGCCCAACAATTTATTATATGTGTTTGGAAATTGACATTTAATACGTCAGCAATGTTTACAAAAATTGCAAACACACAGTTAGAAATTATTTATTGGATATCATTGATATCATTTACAATTAAATTTACTGTGGCCAGATCCAAAAAGGTAATTTATCGAGAGTGATCATAATTCGGGTGATGGTGGAGGCGCCAAAATCAGTGGCTGAAAAGTTATGGCTAATTTCTCGTCGGTCCCTATTCCTTATTGTATATATGTGGTCTTGAGTCCGGGAAGGTGCTATTGAAGCTGCTAGTGTTCGTTAAGTCTACCCGGCTTCGGCTGGCATTTACTATTTCTTATCCCTCGGAAATGGCGCTGCTGAGGTTATTGGCGATCGTTAGAGCTGCTCGGCTTCGCAGAAGGCGTCCCTGTGGCGGCTCCGGGAATCTTCGGACTTTGGGGTTGTTGGAATTCAGTATAGACTAAACTGATTGATTCATTACATGGATATTTATACACAAATGGTAGCTAATCCAACACAATAATATTAATTATTAACAATAGGCGACGCGTCCGTCAGCAGAATTCCCTTCTTGTGGTGGACTGTAGTTTGGCTTCTTCTCATTCTTATTGTAGCGTCGCAGTTGTTTCCAGTAGTGGAAAACCAGATGTTCATCATTTGACAGCTCGTCTTGAGTGTACTGGATGTGGAATTTATTTATTTATTTATTTACGGAATAACCATTTTACAAAAATAAATTACAATTAATCAATTATGATGATAATTAAATTAACAGTAAAACAAAAGATTATTATAAAAAAAAAATAACATACATATTACATAAAATACAATTCGTCTGAAACATCAAGTATGGTTTGCTTGATGGTTTGTTAGGTGTAAATAATTTTGGATGGGACAAGTTGAGTGGTTTTGACAATGTTCCCATAGTGTGAATTTGTTCTGCAAATTTAAGTGGGCTTCACTTCTACCCCGAGAGCTGAATTTTGAATACACGGGTCGTGTATCATGCATAATGCTGCGGTATAGTAGCCTGGCTGGATACTTCTGACGTCATATATGGGTGATTTAGTTGCTTTAATGATTATGCACATTAGTACCATCATTACTTGTACAAACGTAGATCCTATCAGTGTTGGCTTCCTTTTTTGATCTGACCTTGTAGATCGCGTACTTGAATCTACATTTCACTAGTGTCATATTGTAATTCACACAGCTTCGTATTTGATCCCTAGAGGATAGAATTATTTTTTTTATTTGAGTGTCACCACTCTTACTTGTCCATCGTCTCCTGGATTAATGCCTTATATTCTCCCCATTGGCCTTTCAAGTGTCAGGCTAAAGGTGCTGATTTTTGATCTCCATCTCACATAATATGCAATTATGCGAATTAGTTTTAGCAAGTTGGAACAGGAAAGCAGAATGTGATCCATTTTACTGTATTTAGATGATAGTGCTACCACCTTTGTTGTACGTAGTTCTTTCGTTGTTGTCCAGTTCTGCGTTGTAATGTGTGGTACACAATGAAATCACATGTGCTCGCTTCGAGATACATTTATTAACTGACGTACAAGAAAATATATACAAAAACTCCAAATCAAAAACAATATATAAATACTATAAGAGATGTCGCTAGGTATATCAAAATAACATTTAATTCTCATAACATGCGTGGTTTTCTGTAGAGGCAATGCGGAATATTTCAGCCATTCTTATCCAGACTCCAGCTTTTAAAGTTCTTCACCTCTGGAGACTAAAGCTGCTCTAGTATATTCTGTTTGCATATCTGTGGTTAATTGCACTGACGTTCTAACAGCTAGATACGGAATTGCAGCTGTAAAATACTTTACAATTGTCAATTTAGATTCTTCAACCTTTCTAAGGCCTTTCTCATTAAATGTTTTGGCAGAAATGTTGAAATCTACCCTCAACTTTGTGGCTGTACTATCCTTGAAGACTGCGTGGTGTCGAATATCTTTCCGGTGTATCGAATGTTTTCATGTGAGCAAGTTTAAGATAACTCTTGTGTAACTCAGTATTTTTTGTGTAGATTCCTTAAGCTTGAATTACATTATACTTTTTCCGTCTTTTTTCGTCTAGATTCTCGTTAGATTTTGCTTTGAGACAATCTAGTATGAATGTAATTCAGAAAATTCCATCCAATTTCCGTTCAAGTTTCTTGATTAGAAATATGCAGCCGGTCCTATTTTCCGTTCGATATTGGTCCAAGTTCGGTACTGCCAACGACGAAAAAAAAACAAGCATGAGTTGTTTGTGCAAGCAACATAACCTATATAACCTGGTGATCGGTAGATGTTTTCAATTTTATTCATTTTTACAATTTCAACTCTTAACCTCAGTTGGACTTGGACACGTAAACACAAATACTTTTTATTTAGTGGGTTGGTAATTACGTCGTCCGCTAGCGGCGCTCTCTATATCGAATGCAATAACTATAAATCGAACGGAAATCGAAAGCAAAACTTGAACGAGAATCTAGACGAAAAAAGACGGAAAAAGTATAATGTAATTAAAGCTTTAAACTGATTCTCGCACTCTAAGTTATCCGAAGATATCGTGTTGGTAGTAGGTACTTTTTCCACTTCCCCCAACTCTTGAAGTGTTAAGGAAGTAAGTGTAATTGTTTTGACTACCAGATGCTGCTCCAAACACAATCCATCCAAGACTACTATTTTGAGCAACTAAAGATTTATTTATGTTCTGCAATCCATCTTGTACGATTTGAGTGTAAACAGCAGCTCCAATAGCGTCTGGTTCGGTAGAATGTAATTCTTTCAATTTTCAATGTGTATAAAATTGTGGTCCTTTGTTGGTAATGCTCTGGTGAGGTGGAAATATCGGTCGCAATTAGAGGAACACGCACCTTCTTGATATTTTGCCTCCTTGGTTTCCTTTCCACTGATTGATGTTTTCTCCTGTTGAATTGGCAGCTCCAAGACTTGCACTGTTGCTTCGGTGATAAATGATGTTTGAGTGCCTGGATCTATTAACACCAAACATATTAAAATGTACTGTAATCAGCGGCGGCTCGTGAAACATGTTGGTGGTAGAGCCACTTATGCAATATACCCCACACGCTCCCGCCACCTTTTTCGCCCCAGGTTACCCCTTAAGTAAGTGCTGAAGACAAGGAAAAATTGAAAAATTTTAATGAATAATTTCTAAAAAAGAACGAAAAAGCATATCTTTTAAATTGGTGTTTATGGCTTTGAAACTAAAAGTAATGTACTTTAATAAAAACTATAGAAAATAAACAACTTATGAAGAATAAGGTTTTTTCAAAAGTTTTTGAGGAATATTAAATTTATACCATCAAATCGGAAATAGGTATGGTCACATTAATTTTTTTTCAGAAATTCCATATGTAATGACTAAAATTTAATGATTAAATTCTTAAGTTAGGGCTCCCCCTCTCGCGTTATTTATTGATCCGGTACTGATTCATTGTGCTTCATTTTTAAAATAACAGTCGTCGCGTATTTGGCCTTGTAATATTCAATTCCATATGGATCTCACTTCCCTAGCAAGTTTTAGCATCCTCTTTCAAAACCAATTTACCTTTTCTCCACCTAACTTTAGAAAGTAATTTCTTAGTAGTGTTGTAAGCAATTGATTGTTTGTCCATTTAATGCTTCTGTGTGGTGCCCGCCTCTACTCTAACCTATAATTGACATCTGATCAAGCGGACACCTGCATACATTGTTGCTATATAACCTGTCGAGCGATTGCCAGTATATAGCCAAGGGTTCGCCTGACTCGCAATCGTGACTTGGACTTAACAATGCTAATAAAATAAGCTTTTAGTCATTACTTACCTTTACACCTGCTGTCTCAGTTCGGGTTCACTGGCATCTCGGCGTCGGCACAAATTCGTTCACTCGTAATTAACGTTTCGTAGGAGTAATGGGATTGGGATATCAATGAATTACTATACAAATGACAACGACGGCAATTGATATGACAAACGTGATATATTAATGGAATAAGGAACATCACTCTTGACATACATTTAGTGGACAACACAATCGATACATTAAACTCTAATTCAACAAATATGACAATTATCTGACGTTACATCTTACAAAAGAATAATTACAACACAAGTGAAAATTAACTTTTACACATTATAAATGAATTTAGCCAAAACCTCTCATTGTCACCTTACATTTACATCCACCCATTAGGAAAAAAGGAGCAATTGTACCGTACGCGGACCGTAAGACTAAAACTCAAACTCAAAAACCCACAACTTGTGACTTGTAACTTGACAACTCTAAAAGAACTGACTGACTGACTGACTGCCTGCAAATCTACATGTTACTGTCCACGAAACCTCTGTGTCCCCACCGCTTTCTTTTGGAATTTTCCTGCGAAGACAAAGGGAATCCAGAGTTCAATTCGACATCGCTTTTATCTGGTTCAACATTTGTTCCTTTCCCGTTTTTATTTAATTTAGGCGTTTACTTCGCCCAAATAATTCTATCATTTATTTAATCAAATACCCTGTGACTTGAGATTGAAAGCGAAATTAATTTATAGACATAATCACTTAATCGACTATTTACGGGTGTTGGCTATGAATTCACACCTTACTTACTACAGGTAGCTCAGAAAACCGCTTAAATACACATTCTTCGATAGTGCACTAAATACATAATGCGCTGGTACAATGTAAACACAATGACAATAACTACCCATTATCTCTTTTCCGAAAGACGGACGCAACTATTAATGGAATTTTAAGATAATTAATGAAATTTGATTAGTCGGTCATCGCTAATACCTCTCACACCTTTGATTAATTACACGTATACTTTTTACACTCCTCACATCTGCAACAAATGAGGGTTTTCAATTTTAATTTTATCTTTACTTATTCTCGAATATTTTTTCGACAGGAGGGCAAGTGATGGTGTGATCATAATCGATCAAGATCAAAGAGAGAGTGCAGCGTCTTTAAGCCCCCATCGGCTGCAAGTATTTCCACCAATCTTCGGCCAAGGTAACACGTAAATCTTCAATAAACTATACATGAACAATACTTTTGAAATTGTTTCAGATGTTATCGAGGACGTGTGGACTAGAGAAAATAAGACAACCAACACGAACAAAACGAAGTATAATAATACGGCATTTGAAACTTCAGACGTTTTCGAGGATGTGTGGAATAGAGAAAATAAGGCGACCAACAAGAACAAAACTAATAATATAGCGTTTGAAACAGATACATAAAGTGATCAAGTTAGTTGATTTCGTTTAAATCTGACACCCTGAAATTATTTATACACAGTTTATATAGTATAATGAGAATTTTATTTCTTACCACGTTATTGTCCTCTTTTACCTTCACTGCAATTAGTACAGATTCCTATTATTTGATCCCGCGCGGTGTTATCGAGAAACCAGCATTGACCAAGAACATGTTACAATTATTGAAGTCTAGACGGAACAAGCGTCAGTTTTATTTGTATCAACAAAATCCAATGGAGGCAAACGTAGGCATTACCCCCGTCGTTAACTATCAAGTCGATCCTGTAATAGACTCCCAGTATGCAAACTCTCCGCAATACATATTGGTGCAATCGCGCGACTTAATTCCGTTGCAATCCCCACTATTTCCAGGTGGACAAGGTGAAATCATAACTGAGAATATAGTCCCATTAGTTACGCCCAGAGTTGCATTGAAAAACATGATCAGTTTGGCGGCACAATCAGCAATGCAGACCAATTATGGTCTCGTTGTTGCCGAGTCTACAGTTGGAAATATTTCATGGGCCACCACGAATGCGCCGACGGTCGTGACAAGTAGGATTGCGAGTGTGGTTACAGCACAATCAACTCCCACTCGGTTGTTTTCGAGCGTGGAAATAGGTGCAAGAGCTGCTGAGAATGTTGCCCAACCACCGGGACCAGCAGTAGCACCGGAAGCAGGACCAGGACCAGGGCCAGAAGCAGGAGGAGGACCCGGACCAGGACCAGGACCAGGACCAGGACAAGCACAAGCACAAGCGCAAGCACAAGTACAAGCACAAGCACAAGCACAGGCACAGGCACAAGCACAAGGACCAGCAGTAGGCCCACAGGGATGTCCTATTAATCCTAGTAATCTTACTCCCGCTAGTACTGGTCCTGGGATATGCGATGCTTTAAAGACTATACATGAAGAAATTAAAAAAGTTAAAGAAGGGAAATTCAACGGGAGAAAGGAAGGTAATCGCTTTTTTAATCAGTCTTTGACAGCCGTATTCTTAGTCTATATGACCTTAAGTATGCTATTAACAAGTAACCCACACATTATGCTGTTTAAGAAGATTCTAAGCTTAGAAGAATAATAAAACGATGACAGCTTGCGGCAGGGCTAGTTCCAAAAATATAACGTTAATCGGTAGAATGTACCAGGTGGCCCAAATTCGATGTTTTATAGGCTAACAGTAACCGTAAGAATTAGAAAAATCTGATACACTCGTTATGACGTCTTTTTCTAAAATAATACTAGTATTAACAGATCATGGGCTAGCTTGATTAGTTTGGGAGATATCGGGCGTTTTTCGATTTTTGGCCATTTTAAAATACTTTTTCTCAATAACTGTAAGTTATGCAAAAAACCAGTTATATAGTTATTTAGTTATTTATGTCGTCTTCTTCGCAGAAATCAGTGGCGTGTTAATTTTTTATTTTGACTTTTAATTTAAGTGTTGACACAAAAGTTCATTTTTTTAATGGAACATCCTGTATATTTTTATTTCATTGAATAGAACTTTAAATCATGTATGTGAAGTTGGCAATATTTCTAGCATTATCCCGGTGTATTCACCATGTATAAAAATAAATAATTTTCCTTGGTATCACCTACAAACAGTACAGTAGTTTATAGCCATGCTTTTCTTATAAAAAAGTAAAAATTATTCATTTGGGATTTGGCCATTTTGTTCCTAAATTTATATTTTTCGATGCCGATGTGGCATAAAAGTTTATTGCTGGTAGTTTGCAGATGGAAATCCCAGATTTTCTCGACAGGAGATAATAGCCGTGGTTGCTATTAGTATAAAAAAAAAATTATTCATTTGGGATATGTACCTTTGGCCATTTTGGCCAACCACAACCACAATTCCAATGATCAGTGTGGCAAGTTGATGATGAACGTTAAGTGCAATCGTCAGTTGTAATTTTTTCTGGACATGGCTGAAAATATTAATAAATTGGTGGAAACTATATTTTAGTCTTATCTGCGTTTTGCCGAGGATCATAGAAAAAATGCATAAAATGATTGCTATCCAAAATAGAGAGTAAAATATTGTCAAAGTTATTTTGAAAGTAGAAGGTATGTTCATAATTAAATATATTATTTACTACATAAATTGGAACATATGAGAATGCCTTTTCATAACTAAAAATGTGTAATGCATAATCAATTATTATATTGTCGAGCCATTCTCTTTTATTTAATGTATAAAAATGACTAAAATACAGCTTGTCTGATTTAAGTTTGCTGACAATGTAGTCGGATTTCAATTGTGGGAATTTTGGAATTCCATTCAGTTCTTCAAAATAAAGAGGAATAGTTTTTTTACTTGGATTTGATGGAAAAATATTTACATTTGGTAGCACTTTATGTTCTTCCTTAAGTATCTGACTGAAGGCATTTTCCTTTCTTCTTCTTATCGAAATCTTAACTTTTTTTAGACATGTTTGGTTCCCCCATCGGCTTTATTTGATTAATGCATTGGAGAAGGTTCAGAATAAATTCCTGCGAATTATTGCGTATAAATTAAATATTAGGATTGCTACTGTCAATTATAGTCTTGTGTTAGTAAACTTAATAATACATTTATTAACGGGACATCGCCCTTGAAAAATACAAAATAACTAAAATGTACATTTCTATGAAGTAAAGTAATCCTTATCTTAAAATATATAACATTATTTGGCTATATGCACCAGGTCGAGTGTGAGCAAGTAAGACTTAAAAGCTACTAAGTTTTTAGAATATAAATTAAATCCCTTAAACACTTGTAGTTTATTGACTAATTTCGATGCTCTTGTAAGTGGTTCATGAAGTCCATAGTTGTGGAATATTAAATGCAGCCATACTACGCGTAGTTGGTCCGACAGTTCTAATATTAAAAGACAGGCCTGATATCAATTCCGAACACGAAATAAAGTTATTAACAATTTTAAAGATAAACACTAAGTCACCCACGTGATGCCTAAAGACTAATGATTGCATCTTAAGAGATACTGTTAAATTCGTATAGCCCAATGATTCTATTGGAATATGCATTCTGTAAGCAACAATTCTTAAGAATTTATTTTGAACTTTGTCCAAATACTTAATTAGATATTCTTGATATGGCGTCCAAACCATAGTAGCATATTCAAGTCGCGATCTTACCAATGAGCAGTACAATATTTTAATTGATTCCACAGACAAATCTTTCCCTGTTCTAGATACATACCCGAGTAATTTTAAACATGTATTGACGGTTTTATTAATGTGGAGTTTAAACGTTAGCCTAGTGTTAAATGTTACTCCTAAATCATCAATCTCCGACACTCTCTGTACCACCTTAGAATCCAACTTGTACTGCCATGAATTTGTTTGCCGTTTGCGAGAAAAAGAGATGATTTTGCATTTTTTAATATTCAAATATAACTTATTATCGTAACACCAGTCGGTAAGACGATTTAAATCATTTTGAATCATTGAATAGTCGTGATAATCGTTTACCACAGAAAATAACTTTAAATCGTCGGCATACATTAACATCTTACAATGTTGAAAACAATTTGCAATGTCATTTATAAATAGCAAGAACAAAATTGGTCCTATGTGTGACCCCTGGGGTACACCAGAAGTCACCTTTATTATCTTGGAGAGATTATTGTTGATGCGAACTTGCTGTGTTCTATTAGTGATAAAACTAATTATCCATTCAATTATAGATTCATTTAATTCTAAATTTCGCAATTTGTATATTAAAACAGAATGAGAGACCCGGTCAAAGGCCTTCTCAAAGTCGGTATATATGGCGTCAACTTGACCTTGATTTTCAATGACTAGTAATAGGTATCGTTGAAAGAGAATTAAGTTAGAAGTCGTTGATCTTCTACTAAAAAACCCATGCTGTTCTTCTGCAATTATATTCTTACATATCCAAATCAACTCTTGTGAATGAATTTTGTCTAATAATTTCGGTATAGCTGATTGTATACAAACGCCTCTATAATTCGTTACATCAGTACGGTCGCCATTTTTATGAATTGGCGTTACAAAACTGTTTTTCCAGCAGTCAGGAACACAGCACTCGATAATAGATTTTTGAAATAAATATGTAATGGGGTATGTAAGAGTAAAAATGCAATTCTTCAAAAATACATTAGGCAATTCATCTGGGCCACAAGACGATGTGGGATCTAAGTCTTCAATTTCTTTAAAAACAGTTGCAAAATCAACTTTGAAAGTTAATGACGAGTCGACACGAGAATTAAAATCGGATGTGGTAGGACTATGTATATTATCACAGTAAACAGTAGAAAAGTGATCTGCAAAGAGATCAGCGCATTGCTGTGCGTTAATACTGACTTTTTCATTTAAGTGCATTTCTGCTGGAAAACCATTTTTCTGTTTCAAAACATTAGCAAACTTCCAAAATTCTTTAGGCTTGTGTTTTAAGTTTAGCTCCACTCTGTTAATGTATTGCTTATATAACTCATTACTGAGTACATTTTGCCCGAAGTTCTTGAAAGCAAATGAAGTGTACTTAGACACGTTGACATTACTTTTTCGCAAGAATTTGTTTGACTGTGCTTTCTTTATAAACTTTTAAATGGTAATATTATTTGTCCCTCTTTGATAAGATTGATAGATTTTTGGCATCAATCGGGAGGATCCTCAACCAGATTGAAAAAACTTTTCAGAGAGAAAACCCGTCGAGTTAATTATGGTCTTAATAAACCTTTGTCTAGGCTATTACATACTGCTAATTAACTCTTACCTTCACCGAATTTCGATCTATTCTTGAACAATTACAGCTTGTTCCGTAAGTCATTAGGTGTTATTAATTTGAATTTAACTTTTTCATAATTCATATTTTTTATAATTTTTAGTTTTAATTTCCAGCTATTAAGTTTCAATTTGGTTTCTTTTATTTTGTATGTATGTGTGTATGCTAAATTTAATTTCATTTCATGTAATTCATGCATTTTGTCAAGTTTTCCTTTTATTATTATTTTATAAAGAGATTTCGTTAAATAAATAAATAAATGTCTTTTCAACATGTTTATAAGAAACCATTTTACGTTAAGAGGCACATTGCTTTATTTCTACATTAAATTTTAATTAATTTTTTTTCCTTAGTTTTCGTACTACTCGTGATACCTTTTGATGATGATCGCCTTTTAAAATTCAATTTTTATTTTTCTGTAACAATAGCAACTATGGCTATAAATTACTGTCGTGAAAATCTGGGATTTGCAGCTGCAAACTACCCAGAAATAAGCTTTTTTATCACACCGGCATCGAAAAATATACATTTACGGCCAAAACGGCAAAAGGTACATATCCCAAATGAATAATTTATATTTTTTTATAACAATAGCAACTATGGATATTATCTTCTGTCGAGAAAATCTGGGATTTCCACCTGCAAACCACCCAGCAATAAACATTTTCATCACATCGGCATCGAAAAATATACATTTAGGGCCAAAACGGCAAAAGGTACACATCCCAAATGAATAATTTATATTTTTTTATAACAATAGCAACTATGGCTACTATCTCATGTCGAGAAAATCTGGGATTTCCACCTGCAAACTACCCAGCAATAAACATTTTCATCACATCGGCATCGAAAAATATACATTTAGGGCCAAAACGGCAAAAGGTACATATCCCAAATGAATAATTTATATTTTTTATAACAATAGCATCCATGGCAATTATCTCCTGTCGAGAAAATCTGGTATTTCCACCTGCAAACCACAAAGCAATAAACATTTTCATCACATCGGCATCGAAAAATATACATTTAGGGCCAAAACGGCCAAAGGTACATATCATAAATGAATATTTTTTTTTATAACAATAGCAACTACGGCTATTATCTCCTGTCGAGAAAATCTGGGATTTCCACCTGCAAACTACCCAGCAATAAACATTTTCATCACATCGGCATCGAAAAATATACATTTACCGCCAAAACGGCAAAAGGTATATATCCTAAATGAATAATTTATATTTTTTTATAACAATAGCAACTATGGCTATTATCTTCTGACGAGAAAATCTGGGATTTCCACCTGCAAACCACCTAGCAATAAATATTTTCATCACATCGGCATCGAGAAATATACATTTAGGGCCAAAACGGCAAAAGATACACATCCCAAATGAATAATTTGTATTTTTTTATAACAATAGCAACTATGGCTATTATCTTCTGTCGAGAAAATCTGGGATTTTTACCTGCAAACCACCCAGCAATAAACATTTTCATCACATCGGCATCGAAAAATATACATTTAGGGCCAAAACGGCAAAAGGTGCACATCCCAAATGAATAATTTGTATTTTTTTATAATAATAGCAACTATGGCTATTATCTTCTGTCGAGAAAATCTGGGATTTCCACCTGCAAACCACCCAGCAATAAACATTTTCATCACATCGGCATCGAAAAATATACATTTAGGGCCAAAACGGCAAAAGGTACATATCCTAAATGAATAATTTATATTTTTTTATAACAATAGCAACTATGGCTATTATCTCCTGTCGAGAAAATCTGGGATTTCCACCTGCAAACCACCCAGCAATAAACATTTTCATCACATCGGCATCGAAAAATATACATTTAGGGCGAAAACGGCGAAAGGTACATATCCCAAATGAATAATTTGTATTTTTTTATAATAATAGCAACTATGGCTATTATTTTCTGTCGAGAAAATCTGGGATTTTTACCTGCAAACCACCCAGCAATAAACATTTTCATCACATCGGCATCGAAAAATATACATTTAGGGCCAAAACGGCAAAAGGTGCACATCCCAAATGAATAATTTGTATTTTTTTATAATAATAGCAACTATGGCTATTATCTTCTGTCGAGAAAATCTGGGATTACCACCTGCAAACCACCCAGCAATAAACATTTTCATCACATCGGCATCGAAAAATATACATTTAGGGCCAAAACGGCAAAAGGTACATATCCTAAATGAATAATTTATATTTTTTTATAACAATAGCAACTATGGCTATTATCTCCTGTCGAGAAAATCTGGGATTTCCACCTGCAAACCACCCAGCAATAAACATTTTCATCACAACGGCATCGAAAAATATACATTTAGGGCGAAAACGGCGAAAGGTACATATCCCAAATGAATAATTTATATTTTTTATAACAATAGCAACTATGGATATTATCTCCTGTCGAGAAAATCTGGGATTTCCACCTGCAAACCACCCAGCAATAAACATTTTTATCACATCGGCATCGAAAAATATACATTTAGGGCCAAAACGGCAAAAGGTACATATCCCAAATGAATAATTTATATTTTTTTATAACAATAGCAGCTATGACTATTACCTCCTGACGAGAAAATCTGAGATTTCCACCTGCAAACCACCCAGCAATAGACATTTTCATCACATCGGCATCGAAAAATTTACATTTAGGGCCAAAACGGCAAAAGGTACATATCCCAAATGAATAATTTATATTTTTTTATAACAATAGCAACTATGACTATTACCTCCTGACAAGAAAATCTGGGATTTCCACCTGCAAACCACCCAGCAATAAACATTTTTATCACATCGGCATCGAAAAATATACATTTAGGGCCAAAACGGCGAAAGGTACATATCCCAAATGAATAATTTATATTTTTTATAACAATAGCAACTATGGATATTATCTCCTGTCGAGAAAATCTGGGATTTCCACCTGCAAACCACCCAGCAATAAACATTTTTATCACATCGGCATCGAAAAATATACATTTAGGGCCAAAACGGCAAAAGGTACATATCCCAAATGAATAATTTATATTTTTTTATAACAATAGCAGCTATGACTATTACCTCCTGACGAGAAAATCTGAGATTTCCACCTGCAAACCACCCAGCAATAGACATTTTCATCACATCGGCATCGAAAAATTTACATTTAGGGCCAAAACGGCAAAAGGTACATATCCCAAATGAATAATTTATATTTTTTTATAACAATAGCAACTATGACTATTACCTCCTGACAAGAAAATCTGGGATTTCCACCTGCAAACCACCCAGCAATAAACATTTTTATCACATCGGCATCGAAAAATATACATTTAGGGCCAAAACGGCAAAAGGTACATATCCCAAATGAATAATTTATATTTTTTATAACAATAGCAACTATGACTATTACCTCCTGACGAGAAAATCTGAGATTTCCACCTGCAAACCACCCAGCAATAGACATTTTCATCACATCGGCATCGAAAAATTTACATTTAGGGCCAAAACGGCAAAAGGTACATATCCCAAATGAATAATTTATATTTTTTTATAACAATAGCAGCTATGACTATTACCTCCTGACGAGAAAATCTGAGATTTCCACCTGCAAACCACCCAGCAATAAACATTTTCATCACATCGGCATCGAAAAATATACATTTAGGGCCAAAACGGCAAAAGGTACATATCCCAAATGAATAATTTATATTTTTTTTATAACAATAGCAACTATGGCCATAAACTGCTGTCGAGAAAATATGGGATTTCCAACTGCAAACCACCCAGCAACAAACATTTGCATCAATCGGCATCGAAAAATATAAATTTAGGGCCAAAACGGCCAAAGGTACATATTCCAAATGAATAATTTTAATTTTTTTATAAGAAAACCATGGCTATAAACTACTAAACTGTTTGTAGGTGATACCAAGGAAAACTATTTATTTATGGGGGATGCGCCGGGATATTGCTAAAAATATTGCTAACTTCACATCAGCATCTTTAAATCAGTCATATATTGGTATAACATGGTTAATAAAAATTTGTGTAAATCAACGAGAAAAAATGTTTATATTTGAAATGTTCTGTCATAAATCTTAAATTAAAAGTCGAAATAAAAAATAAGCCACCGAATTCTGCGAAAAAGACCACACAAATAATTATTTGCAGGAAAGTGTTGGATATATGTACGTCCAGTATATGATTATAATTTTATTTTCTGGACGTACATACAGGGTATTTCAGAGCTCTGGGAACGGTCAATCACGTGCTTATTTTTCAAAATTTCGAAAAATGTTTTATACAAAAGTTGTATATAATAGTGAGCTGCATGCCCTAAAAATTTAAATTTATACAGGGTGTCTCATAACAAAGTTACAAACCAAACTTATGTTTTTTTAAATGGAATGCCCTGTATTTTTTTGTCATTTTTGAATTATATGGAGCAAATAAAGGTGAGTTACTTCAATACTCCCTATACGTATTGTTTGCCGTTTTCTAAATATTTGAAGATTTGTTGAAATGCATAGTCTGGGTGAAATTTTATTTTTGCCCCAGTGATTGACGTTGAACGTTTAAAATCATTTCTATTATTTGGTTGAAGGTTCGAACTATGGAGCCAACCATGATTTCATGCAAAAAATTATACAGGGTGATAAAACAAATGCGTTAGAAAAACCCAACTTATAAAGTTCAATAACTTCGTTTTTTCAAATGGCACACCCTGTATTTAGTAACGTATTCGCGGTCGGCGATTTTTGGTCGTCAATATATTGTGGAGGCGAAGTAAATTCCTTAGCACGAGCATCGTCTTCAGCAGGGATCGTTGCTTGATCACCGAGATCGTCCACATAAGGGGGCGATCTTAGAGGGTTGTTGGTCGAAAGTTGTTGTCCGCATAATGGAGCAACGAAGTCACCTCGAGCTTACGCGAGCAAACTTCTGTTCACAGAGAGCTGGGTTAACTTTAATTATCCGATTTTGTTTTGTTGATAAAGAGAGGAAATCTTTTCTCTGAAGGGGGTAGTTAGATTTGTCCTCCACCAGCTGATCATTTTTTATACCAGAGTGATGGAATCCCTTAGAACTCGCTCGAAATGAAGGACTGGATGCGGAGTCTATCGATCGCATGTTTTCAGTTGTTTTACAACTTGCCCACTGTGAGCCAATACGCAGTTCTGTTGCGGTAAATTGGCGGTGCTTTCTTTATTGTGATGTTGTGTCCGGTAGGCCATTGGAGTCGGTGTAGAGGACGTTAGAATCTTAAAAAAAAACTTGTTCAGATAAGAACAAGGTATTCATTGAAATTTTTGTGTTAGACGGGCAATCTTCCCATGTTTATCTTATACGCTAGAATTAGGTTGGACCACCCACGATTTTTCTCTTTTTTATTCTCCAGAGAAGGTAGACAACAACAAACATTGTTATTACCTACTGAATCCGAATATAACCCCGTTTTCCCCTACCACCCACCATTTTCTAATACCTCTATAATAAATAAAGGTGTGTCCCTCAAGGGTCTGTTCTGGGCCCTATCCTTTTCCTAATTTATATCAATGACATGCCAGACCAACTGAACATGACCAATGTTATACTCTTCGCAGATGACAGCACATTGATCCTCATTGGGAAAATAATGATTGAGGTAACTCAAAAGACAGAAAGAAAAGAAACGGTTTAATGCTAAATGAAACAAAAACAAAAACAACTACATTCACTCTGAACAGGTCAAATGACACAAATGAAGATCAGACCACTTGTTTTCTTGGCCTACATGTCTAATCTGCATTAAGAGCATTGGAAGTATCAGAAAACTATATGTAAATGCATGTGATTTGTTAACATAAATTAAAGCTAAATGGTTAAGTATATTCGATTTCGGTTTTCACCGAGTAGAAGCTGTTATGGTCTAGTAAGGGATCTACTAATTGTTTTTATCCAATTTCACCTCAGAGTATGTTTTATAACAAGATTGATATTGAAAAAACTGCCCAATAATAGGCTTATTTTTTTCATTAAAGTTAACACAGTAAATAAAGTTACAATATTAAAATAAATTATTAGGTTCAGTAGCTGGGATTCTCATGGGGCATTTCTTGCAAAAAAACTGTCAAAAGTAACATTTGCACTACGAAAACTCGCGGGAACAGTTTCAAGCACAATGTTACTAACTGCATACTTTGGATACTTTCCATTTTGAGGTATATTCGCATATTTTCCATGCAAAGGAAGGCAATCCGTATTTTGGTTAGTCTTGGGTATCAAGATGATTGTAAAAGTACCTTTTCAGATCTTAGAATTTTAACATTGCCATCGCTCTTTATATTAGAATGTCTTCTTTATAAAGGGTCCTGCATTTCACCTCCCGTCTTCTATAGCTCATTTACTAAATAAGTTGTAATTTTGATATTTTGCGGAATAAATTTGCATCCTAGAATGCATTTCAGGAAAATATTGTCCCAAAAAAGTGTGACGTCATGATGATATATTTTTTTTAGATTACATGCTGTATATTTTATTGCTTATTTGGTTACCTTCTGTGGTTGCCTATTGAAATCGATTCTGTGATATCAGCAAAAAAATAAATAAAAACTAAAAAAAATCAGTTTTGCATCATTGGTTTAAAGAAATAATAGAAAATTAAAATAGTGCCTTGTTAATAAAATAATAGAAGGTACTTATTAAATAAGGTTTGATAGTCCCGTTAACCTAGTTTGATTGATATGAATTGTACAGGATGTCCAAAATTTAGTATCAAACTTTCCAAACTTTAAAGCACTTTATTTTTCTTATTTTAAATTGGAAGCCCTGTATATTTTCATATCATTCCATGCGGGATTAAAAAGCAAACATTTATTCTAATCACAACCTTACCCCAGTTCCTAACGCATTCAAAGTTATTTGCAGAAAACGCGTTTTATCAACCATTCCAATAGCCATTTTATTGAATAAAAATCGAAGGTGGCTTTGGAAAACAATTTATTGACATTAAAATTTAATAAAGTGACAGGAGACTATTTTGACTTTAGTAATGTAACAGTTTAAAGCATTGTTAACTTGAGCTCTTTATACTCGAGAATAATTTTTTTCCATGACAAAATTCAACGAAGAGCAGTGAGGGCAATATCCTGTGCGTGTAATTCAGTGCGTTCCTTTCGAGTCATGTTTAAGGGGGTAAGTACCTCGCGCCAGAGTTAGACCAGAATGTTCTAATAGAAAATGAAAATCGCCACAATCTTGGGCCTGAAATTTTACCGAGTACCTAAATTTGTTTGTACACTCCTCCAGGGTTGATACAAAATGTTTCATGCAGGTGGCATTCATTACAACGGCGAAAATGAAGCAAATTCATGTTTGTAGAGGTGCAGCTCTTACGTTTTTGCGACTTTATTTGATAACTAATGACAATTTTATTACGTACATATTGTTTTCAAAGGTATAAACTATTTTTCTGTAGCATTACATTTTTAGTTCTTTGCAGAGAAAACCTTCACATATCCAACCAATATTGGTTATTTTCAGGATAAATTATACAGTTTGCCTGATGATTTAAAAAAAAATCAAATTCTATAGACGAATAGTTTAATTCTTTCTCTCTAAATATGCAAAATATCATTTCTTAATATTTGATATTAACTTCAAAATTATGTATATGCTGACCATCAAAAATGCATCGATTTTCGACGCGGCACTTACCCCCTTAAAGCATTGTGGTTTTATTTCTAGTCAGAAAATTTCATTTGTGTTTATGGAAATACTTGTTTTTTATGGTTTTTACAATTTTGGAGCTAATTCCTCGAGTAGATAATTTTGCACAATTTTTCTAATCTTTGAAGGCAATTTTCTTTTCTTTCGAGTCATGTTTACACCATTATAGTTTTGTTTCCAGTTAGAATATTTCATTTGTTTTTATAAAAATACAAAAATGTTTTTTTTTATTGGTCTTTACAATGTTGGAAATAATTTCTCGAGTGATTAACTGTGCACAATTTTTCTAATCTTTGAAGGCAATTTTCGTTTCTTTCGAGTCATGTTTGTTTTTCATTTACAATTTTGGAAATAATTCCTCGAGTAATTAACTTTGCACAATTTTTCTAATCGTTGAAGGTAATTTTAGTTTCTTTCGAGGGTTGTGGTTTTAATTTCAATTAGTATACGCATTATTTTTGGATGGTTTTTGCAAATATACTATTTTGGATTTAGCTAAGGATTTATTTTTAAAATAAAATATATCGTGAGATTAGAAAGTCGAAATTAGTTGGCAGCACATTTTGTGAAAATTCCTATAATAATCGGCTGTGTGGAATTCTCCAATGCAGTGCAGTGTATATTTTGACGTTTTAAGGTTACTTTAAACATTAGTGCGTTTTGTCTGCAACATGTGGCAGCACTGAAAATTAATTTCTGGTTTTGAATGAATTTAATATTTGACACAAGAAAATAGTTCTACGGCGATTTCAACGGTGAATTAAATAGCTAGTATTACAACTAGGGAAATGTATTCATATTTCCCGTGTTGTAATCAATAGTTTTTTTTCTGATTGAAGAATATTGTTCTGTAAATGGGAAAATATTGGATTGTAAATATTTGAATTTATCGGATTGGCAACGTTGCTAAGGGCCTTGTTTGTAAATATCATGGTTGACTTGTTTTGGTATTTGCGTTGTTTCATAAATTGGTGATATGTCAAACTATGTGTTAACGCAAGCGATGAAAGACCGTGAATGTTTGGTTCCCGTAAAATCCAAAGCTGTAAAATCCAGAAAGTATACATTCCCAATTAAAACAATTCTTGCGAGAAGCTCCTAATGACAATTGTTTGATGTCTATATTTCCCTAGGGGAATATGAGCACTTCATATTTCCCTAGGGAAATATAAGTGTGTTATGACCAGTGACGGTTCGCGGGGGTTTTTCTGGTACGGCCGAGGAACAAGAGGTGGTAATACAGATAGGTGCGGTCACGCAGCCAGCCGTCTCTGCAACTGACCCTACCTATCTGTATTACCACCTCTTGTTCCTCGGCCGGACCAGAAAAAACCCCGCGAACCGTCACTGGTTATGACATATCGTAACTAAGGCAATATCACTCAATATTGTTTCAATCAGAAAAAAAACATAATAAATCCCGCATATTACTTGCACACCTCCAGAAATAAGTTGCTAAGGATGCGATAAACAAACTACTTCCAGATAAGTCGAAACCAATTTATGCTTATAGTATGCTACGCAGCGGCTACGTTTGTTTAGATGTTTATAGAAACTTGTATGTATCGCATATTAAACGCAATTAATGAAAATATGAAACATATTTATCGGCAATTTTATATTTTGATGTCGACACCTGTCATGCTCTAAATACTGCCGATAGTGACAAGTAAAATTTGATCAAAAACAGTTTAACAATAACGGTCATTGTTAAACTGTTTTTGATAACACAAATATAACATAAATATATTGATATAACAAAAAATCCATTATTACAGCAAAGTAGAAAAATAAGGTTTATTTACTTTACCAGGTACGTTCTCAAAATCCACCCAACCATCAATGGGTTAATGTCGTGTTAGAAAGGTTTTTTTTACACTGGATTGGGACACTGGGGCCAATTTGACCACATTGCATATTTTTTTTTCTAACGTGGGTACAAGAGGATAGATATTAAGAAAGAAAGAAGCATTGGGATTTTTTGCTACTTTTTTTTACATATTAAAGCTAATAAAAATGTTTGGTTTAAAATGTTAAAATATTATTTCAACTTTTATCTAATTTATTGTCTGGTTTCACAATGACCCCAGTGTGCCATATAAGTTATAAAAATATATGTGTCTGTCCAGGGTTAAAATAACTTCTCAGTTATGCACAAATAGATTAATGTTTCGTATGAAATAAGAAAAACACTCTGCTGAAGGATTATTAGCTGGTAACTAATAGTGTTAAACGTTATAAAGCAAAATCACTACGTTAATTTTTGTTTGCAATGAGATTATACCTACTACCTTTTGCCCAAGGTTTACCATGTAAACTGGCTGGAACGTGGATGTCACAAGCTGCCGGCGTCTTATTTGTCATTCCTAAAGAGGACTGTCAAGAAATGTGCGTTACTGTAGAACCGACAAAGTGCAAGGGATTCTTCGAGACAACTAATTGGGAAGTGATGGCCCAGATGCCCTTCGATAAGATCAGTCTGCTACATATGACTGCGGTGCAAGAGGATACTTTGCACATGGCTACGTTCTCAGGTAATAACAAACCACTGCTATTGTCATAGTGTAGGGAATACACTCTGCTACTATTGCCATGTGCGAATTTAAAGGAAAAATTATCACTGACCACACTGACCAACCCTCGGAATTTTTTCGGGGTCGGCAGTTGCTATTTATTTGTGTGTAAAGTTGCCCATAAATCAGCCGCATTAATTCTAAAGTATAATGGCATTCTATAAATGAGGCATTGAGCGCAAAAGTGGACTAACCCTCAAATTTGAAAAAATAGTATTATGTTATTTTTACTTATATCATAAAATAGTGTATTTAATAAAAATGAACTGAGCCACATATCTTGTTCCGATAACAATAATTGAACATAAAACGAGTTTTTGCATTATCTTTTTACAAATATTTTTTTGTGCAGTAATGGACTAAAGTGGTTTAGTCCGCTTTTGTGCTTCAAAATATTAAGTTGGCTAATTTTATTTCTGTGGCTGTCAGTGCAAATAAAATCATGACAACTCAACCTAAAACTGTTGAAGAGCAAATGCAAGGTATTTTTTAAAATTATTAACACATTTAATGTAGCTGTATTATAACTACCCGTAGAAATGTTCCAAAGTGATGACGAAATTAATTCTGGTTCGGAGTATTTTCCGTCTGAAAATTCATTTTCTACATGCACTTCAGTGGATGATAGAAGCAATGTAATAAAGGGTAGGAAGCGTATTAGAGATGAACTAAATTGGAAGCGTAATATAAGGAAACAGAAACGTGCAAATGGTGAGCTATATATCAATTCCAAAGGCAATATTGTAGTCAAGAAACAACCGAAAATTGGTGCCTGTCCATGCATAAAAAAGTGTCACTTGAAGATATCCGAAGAAAGACAACTTCAAATATTTAATGAGTTTTATCAACTGGGATATTATAACATACAGTCATCATTTTTATTTACAATGATAAAAATGCTCAACAAGTCTCGAATTTATACACAACTCCAAGATTCTAAAAAGCAAAAAACTCGTCTACTTGATTCCAATGGGATCGAAAATAAGGTGTGTAAAGCCCTTTTTCAAAAGACGCTAGCAGTGTCAGCTGGCAGAATTGATAGGATATTAAAACAAAAAGGAACACTTGCTACTCCACCATGTGATCGTAGAGGAAAAACTACACCTGTGAATAAAACATCTTCAGACAAAATTAACGAAGTGAAAACTTTCATTGAGAAATTTCCTGCGTATGAGAGTCACTATGCATTACATAAATCAATAAGTCGAAAGTACTTGGCACCCGATCTAAATTTGAGTAAAATGTACGGTTTGTATGAACAAGAGTTTAATTTGTCATTTCATCCACCAATAACAGATTCATGCAGGAAATGTGACTTGTTTAAAATTAAAATTGATGCTTCAGTAAATGATACTGAGAAGCTACAATTTATTGTAGAAAAGGATTTGCATCAGAGAAAAGCTGAGAACCCACGCGAAGGGTTGAGAAATGACTCTGCACTCTCTAAAACCAATTGTGGTGTAACTGTTATAACTTTTGATCTTATGAAAACGCTACCTACACCTGTTTTGTCATTAGGTATTTGTTACTATAAAAGACAAATGTGGACATACTGTTTAGGAATACATGATTTGGGAAATGAAAATGTTTACATGTTTGTATGGAACGAATCGATAGCCTCACGAGGGCCACAAGAAATTAGTTCTTGTTTACTGTATTTTATAAAAAACTATGTCAATAGTCAAAAGCTTATTATGTATTCTGATCAGTGTGGGGGCAAAATCGAAATATAAAACTATCCATTTTATGTCAATGAGATTGATCATAAATTCTTGGTTAGTGGTCATTCTTATTTACCGTGCGATCGGGACTTCGGTTTAATAGAAAAGCAGAAAAAGTATTTTTCAAATATTTATATTCCTGAAAATTGGCATGAAGTCATTAAATCTGCCCGGAAGAGAAATCCGTTTAAAGTTATTTCAATGAATAAAAACGACTTCTTCTCAACAAGAAAGCTTAAGAAAAATATTACAAATAAAAAAAAAAATAATTTCTGCTACCCATTTGAAAGTGAAATGGTTAAAAATTCAGTGGTTGCGGTTTGTGGTTAAAAATCCTTTCAAAATTTATTACAAATATTTAAATAATAGTTTAGATCTATTTAATAATAATAATAATAATAATAATAAATTGTATTACCCAACGGAATAATCCAATACAGGGATAACAACAAAAAAAAAAAGAAATATAATACTACAGTATTTAAAGTAAGAGTAAAATTGTAACTAATTCTAACATATTCTTAAATTAAAAGAAAACAATCAACAATAGAGCAATACATATGATACATATTATGGCGGATTTCGGTTATTAATAAATATATCACGAAATAGCTTATCACTATTTCGGCACATGTGGCTAAGTGGAGCTTTAACCAATATATTAGTATTGGCGGAAACGATAGCAAATGTATTACAATTTCTAGATGATAATCTAGGAATTTGGAAATTAATTAAACCTAAAAGTTCTGCACTATCAATAAAGTTATGAATTATTTTAAACATAAAAGAAGCGCTGCTTTCATCACGGCGCGATGACAAAGAGGAAAATTCATGCTTAGATAATAATTGGCAATAATCTATATTTCGTTCAGTGTAGATACCGTCTGCTTTGAAAGATAGAAATTTTAGGAATCGTTTTTTTTTTTTTTTTTTTTTTTTTGACATAGGCATTCGCCATTCAGTCACGACCTTTTTAATTAATCGAATTATAAAAGACCAACTATACAAATGAATTATTATTCATAATTTAACCTCGTGGCTATAGTAGTTTAGACGAGGGGATTACTAGAAGGATTAGGTGGTCAATGAGGGCCGTCATGGGTTACAACGAGACAGGAGGGGGCCCATGAGTAACATAAAACAGTAGAGATATGGAGTTAGTGGAATATAAAATTTATATCTTAATTTTTGTATTTTCAAAAAAGGAAACTAAGGCAGAATATATTTGAGTCTTATTCAAAGCTAATAGGTGAGAAACGTTTGTGGGGAGATCTACAAGATCTTTTAATGTATATAATAGTTTAGATGTTTCGTTTATATTGCGATCGCATTCAAAAATTATATGGTTAATTGTTCCCTCCAGTCCACATATGCACAGAGGATCCTCTTTTAATTGAATCTTATGAAGATGTTTAGGGAAGTTACCATGGTTAATTTTAAGTCGGCTGATAATAATAGAAAAATGACGAGATAAGTTATCAGATATATGAGAAGATTTCGGAAGTGTAGGATGGATTAAAGTATAATGGGTGGGAGACAATAGCTTCCACTCCATTTCCCATTGAGATCGAGCGATGTTTTTAATAACGGGGATGAGGTCTGAGGCAGAAATTGCTTTATTCTCACACACGAATGCTGTATCATTATTATTTGCTGCTGTTTTAGCTAGGGAGTCAGCACGTTCATTTCCGATAATATTGGAATGGCTTTTAACCCATAAAAAGTCCACATTGAAATCATCACCTTGATTTATAATTTTGTTTACCATATTTCTGATAACCATTATTAGGTAATTGGAGTTCATAGTTTTAACACTATTCGATGAAATGGCTTTTAGTATCGATTGCGAGTCTGATATGATCAGAATTTTCTCAACTCGGGAGTCATAACTCCAAACCAGTGCCTCTAGTATAGCCAAACCTTCGGCGGTAAATATCGAAGCATTGTTATGTATATTAGACTTATGTTCCTTTTTGAATTGGGGTGAATAATAAGCAAATCCTACTCCTTCTGGCGTCTTAGAACCATCAGTAAATATTAAAGTTCTGTCATGAAATTTAGTATTGATAAGATCTTGAAATACAGCGTTGTCACAGATTCCATCATACTTCGGGAAAATCGGCGAAATAGTAAGAAAATATAATTCATAATCATGGGAAAAGTGATATAATTTTTCGCTTATCTGGTAGCCTGTAAATTCACTGGTCATAATAAACGCGTTGACAAGAGGAGGAGAATTTTTTTTGTTCCAGTATTTTAAAGTTAAAAAATATGATGATAGTCTAGCTAACGATTTAAGGATCTGTTCTTTTTTGAATTCTCGATATTTTATTAAAGTTTTATTGGCAAGGTAGGCTCTCCTAATGTGAAGGGGAGGTTCTTGGCACTCGGCAAGAATTACATTTGTAGGAGAGGAATTCATTACACCAATAGCTATTCTCAAAGCTTTAAATTGAACTCTATCTACTTTTTGGAGCAACGATTTACATGCCATTCCATAAAACGCACAACCATAATCTATTATCGATCTAATATAGGATTTGTAAAAAATAAGAGCCATAATGGGATCCGCACCCCAACTTACTTTACATATAGATCGGATAATATTAATTCCCCTTTCGCATCTTCCTATCATATATTCAACATGTTTCTTCCATAACATTTTTCTGTCCAATATAATCCCTAGATACTTATATTGTTTCGTAATCGGATAATTAATTCCACATAGGTTAATATTATCCCGAGGCGATGGATGATGTCTTGAAAAAATAACAATTGCCGACTTTTGAGCTGAGATAGAGAATCCATTTTCTCCACGACCACTGTAGAATTTATGCATTCTGCAATCAATTTTGATCATAGAACGTTCACATTCTCACTCTTGTTATGGAAGAAAATACTATGCGCATATGCGTTTTGCATGTAATTCATTCCATAACAAGGGATAGAATGAATATTCTCACACCGTTCCGAATAAAACAATTAGCCTTGGATATCACAATTGTCAAAATACTATAAACATAACCACAAACGTAATAATAACACGTAAGTTCCTTGTGTTCATTACTTTATTAGTCTATTTTATCTGGTCGAGGAGAAAGTATAGTCTGCTACTCGGTAAGAATGGAAATTCTGATGCTCGTGGTTCCTCGCGCTCGCCTCGCGGCTCGCGCTCGAAATATTCCACTCGCATCGAATTTCCATTCTAACCTTGTTACAGAATATACTATTCTAGAGTCCATTTGTTCAGTTTTTTTGCAATATTTTTGCATTTATTATAAGATTCCTCTAAGGTTTTGCATTGGGAGTGAATAACTACATCATCTGCATACTGGATACACCTTAAGTTTCCGGAAAAAATGTTATGAAGGTCCATTGTATATACATTAAAAAGTAAAGGGGATAATACAGAACCCTGCGGGAGTCCAATAGATGTGATCCTAGGGCCAATTAGATAACCTGACTGGTCTAGAGTAAATATTTTGCGGTTTGTATATAATTCCGTGATGTTAATCGCAATTTTATCAGGGATTCCTAGGATTATCAATTTATTGGTCAAAATCTGTAGATCTATACTGTCATACGCACCTTTAATATCGATAAACATACATGGATGATATTCATTTACAGAGAATGAAAGCTGCATATGGGTAATTAAATCAGTAACTGCATCCAGGGTTCCGGTTTTCATTCTAAATCCATATTGCCCGGTGGGGAATTTGCCATGATGTTCTAACCACCACTCCAGTCTACGCTTGATCATCCTTTCGAATATTTTAACGATACAAGTCAATAGAGAAATTGGTCTATATGAGGTTACTTCATATTTGTTTTGACCTGGTTTAAGTAAGGGGACTGCAACTACAGACTTAAATTCCTCGTAATAGTTCATATTCATCCACCAATTGTTAAAAATATGAAGTAGATATTGTTTGGCATTTTGCGGTAATTGTTTAATCATATCAAAGGATATTCCATCAATGCCTGGTGCGGAGCACGGCGAATTTTTGATAGATAATTCCAGTTCCGACATACTAAATGCATCAGCTAGAAAATGTTCAGGATTTACATTTGATGCGCAGGGGGCAGGTAAGGCAGCAGATTGAGGAACGATATTTTCAAGAAATAAATATGGGATATGGGGAGGAATTGTGGAACTCTGTATATTTTTACCCGATATTTTTTTAACTTCATTCCAGACATTTTTAATTGGAGTGTGACTATTCATATTATTGCAAAATTTAATCCACGACTGTTTAGCATTTCTTTTGAGTGTTTTCTTTGCTTCTGCCGCAAATTTTTTTGCCTCAAGATAATTAGCATAATTGGAATTGGATTTATATATGTTTAGCGACTCTTTGCGTTTATTAATAGACTGCTTGCAGTCATTATTCCACCAGGGAGGTTTTGTATTAAACGGCTTTGATTTGAATTTAGGAATATGATCATTGGCGCTCTGGCTAATTGCTGCAGTTAAGAGTTCTACATTACATGAATCATTGGGATGGTTTTCAAACGATTCTGATATTTGATTAGAGTAACTATGCCAATCTGCATTTTTAGTATGCCATTTTAAAGTTGATTTTCTTCTAGAGCACTTATTTACCTCACAGTTCATAGATATCAAGATAGGAAAATGATCCGAGCCTAAAGTGTCAACCGTTGCTTCCCATTCCATGTTAATACCGAGAAAAGGTGAAATAAGAGTGATATCAACCACCGACTTCTGTTGGCCCGGTTGAACTAGGCGAGTTTCCTCCCCAGTATTTACAACGACTAGGTCTAAGTTATTGATGACATCTGCCAAAACTAATCCTTCCCTATTATTATATGGGGAGCCCCATAGAGAATGATGAGCATTAAAATCTCCAGCTATGATGCAAGACTGACAAATGGGGCCAAGTAACTCATTCCAATCTACACTGGATGATATAATATTAGGAGGTTTATAGATAGATACAATATCGACTTGTTTCCTGTTCATAGTTAGTGTAATACCACAGACTTATATTGCCTCGTTAGAGTTGCTATTAACTTGAAGTTCTTTGAACTCTATGGAATTCCGAATAATTACCATAACCCCACCTTTGCCATCTAGTCTATCTTTTCTTACTATTTTATAACCATTTAACGTAAATTTCATATTTTTTTTCAACCAGGTTTCTGATATCAGGGCGATATCAATATTGTTATTTGTCAAAAAAAGAAATAAACTTAACTTATTAGCAACTACAGACCTAGCATTCCATTGCATTATTCTCATCGGTTTCATCGGATACATTGTGATTAATAAATTGAGAAATAAGGGACTCGATATTATTTTGTAGGTTCGTTTTGAAGTTTTCTTGATGCATTACTTGAGGATCTTCCAATATCGATTTAATAACTGATACTACGCTTTCAGCAATATCCCGTTTATATTTTAAGAACTCTTCTCTATAGGGATTAGGAAGTATAGAAGAACTTGATTGGGGAGGGGAGTTAATATTTATTTTTCGTCTTTTTGTCTGATTTGCTTGTGTCATAGAATTAATTGACTTTGCTTTAGAAGCATTATTCCTAGATGGAAAGGTATGCAATTGATGATTATCAACTTGACTTTTTTTACTGAGATTAGAGGAGGGTGGAATGACCGGGAATTCTGAATTATTGGATAATACGTTGAATCTATTGTTAGATACGATACTACTAAAGGCTGCTGGATTATTAGAAATCTGTTGGCATTCTCTAAATGAAAGATTAGTTTCTGCCATAATTTTTTTGATTTTCTTTTGAGAAATAAATTCGGGGCATTCTTTACTCGATGAATTATGTTCGTCTGACTTGCAATTTATACAAAAAGGTTTATCTAATGGACACTCACCTAGATGAGATTTAGCGCAATTTTTACAGGCTTCACTGGTTGAGTTACATTGCTTGCTGGTATGTCCATATCGTAAGCACTTATAACATTGAATGACTGGCTGAATGTAAGTGTCAACCGGAAAGTTAACATAATTAATTTTTACACTCGAAGGCAATTTCATGCCTGCAAAAGTTATAAGCATAGTTTGACGCGGAATATATTTTACGCCTTCTGTCTCCGAATAAGTTTTTCGTGAGAAACGATGTACATTTAAAATCTCAATGTCAGATTCGATATTTTTGTAAATATATGATTCGTCAAAGTGAGTATCTACAAACCGAATTACCCCTTTTTTTCTGTTAGGTGTCGCGGGATATAGGCTAACAAATTATTCCTGTCGAAGATGTTATCCTCAACAAGTCTGTTTGCTGCGGCCGACGATGATAAAACGACTTTGATACGATTTTTACCTACACGCGAAATTTCTGTTATATGATTTTTATATTCATCATTGTGGAATAATATTGAGCCCAATTTAAGAGGATGTATATTACTTATATTTTTCTCTTTATGTTCAACGTAAATAGTGTACGCGCCGTACGAAATGTCGTTTTTATATTTAATATTGTATTGGCTACGTTTGACATTGCCTGACTGATTATTTTTATTTTTATCGGAGATATCCGCATTTAGATTCTGTTCATTACTATCGCCATGCATACGTTCATTACTTGAGTGATCGGTAGCAAACGCTCTCATTAGGTTATTTAAGGGATTAACTCTATTACTCGGCGGCGGATGACTAAGGTCCATTGCCGTCGACATTATTTTCTTTTTTCCGGCGCGTAAGCGCCGTATTTTATTTTATCTAACTATGACTAATTACTAATACTATAACTTATTCTTAAATAATACACTAAATTAGTAATATTGAAATTAACAAGAATAGGAAAGATATCGCTCCTGCGTCCTGATCCCGCTCGGAGATGTATACACACGTCTTCACTCTGCTGTGGCCAGCGAGGAACTGTTTAGGAATCGTCTTTGGATTCGTTCGACTTTTAAGGTATTGCTAGTGTAACATGGATACCATATTATCGAAGCATATTTAAGTTTACTGCGCACTAAATATATATATATATATATATATATTTTATATATTCGCAGTAATAACACATTGCTGAAATATTTAGAAGTTCGCATTATAAATCCCAACGTCTTCATTGCAGAATTTATTTATTTTATTTATTTATTTATTTATTTAAAAAAAATGAATATCTCCAATTTATAACATGGTATAAACTTAAATATAATCTAAAACTACCTTAAATTTAAAACGTGTACGTATGTACACACAAAATTAAAAATACTGCAAAAATTATACATGTGACGGTTATTTAACCATCAACCAAGTTGTCCAAAATGTATCGTAAAAACGCAACAAGTTGGTAGAAAACGTCAAAATCGATAAACCCCTACCCTAGCACACTTTCGAGGTTAATGCGCAGTAGATGTTTTTTAAACTTTGAAATGTTTGATGCAAAGAGATCAAAATCAAGAAAACTTTGCAATTGATTAGCAAATCACATAAATCTAGGAAGTGGGCTACTGTAGGCGTAGACAGAATCATGAAAGTTCAATCTGAACAGTTTCATCTGTCTAGTAACAGCGCCATGCGGCTGAAACCATAAATTAAGTTGTGATAACAGAAAAGGGCAATCGAATTAACTGGATACAATTTTGTAGAGTGTGCACAGGTCCGTAACGCAACTTCTAATATGTAGGGGCGGAATATTATAGGAGCATCTCAGAGCTGCGAGATCTTGAGAGGTACGATTGACAAGGCCAGATCTATAAGCTAAGGTTCTTAAAAAGCGTTTCTCAACCGACTCAAGTTTGTTAATTAGATAACCTTGATAAGGCCACCAGATTTGGGAAGCGTATTCTAAATTTGGTCTAACCAGAGTGCAGTATAGGGTTTTATATGAGTTTAACGACAACTCTTTGGAGTTTCTATTAATAAATCCTAATAATTTAGAGGCATTTAGAGTGTTAGTTAGGACATGACTCTTGAAAGAGAGAGATGTATCGAAAACAACTCCCAGATCTTTAATCTCACCTGATCTGGTCAGATCGATGAGGTTCAATTTATAATCGTATGTAATTGTATTCCTAACTTTACAAAAAGAAACAACTTTGCATTTAGATGTGTTGAGATGCAGGTTCGAATTAACACACCAGATACACACCCTGCCCAAATCTTCTTGAAGCTTATTACAATCAGAAATAGTTTTAACTGCAGTAAACAACTTCAAGTCGTCGGCATATAAAAGAAACTGGCTATGTTGAACAGCTCTAGAGATATCGTTAATGAAGAAGTTGAAGAGAATTGGACTGATATGGGAGCCTTGAGGCACGACAGATGTTACAAGAATATCACGAGATATACAATTATCAACTTTGACGCATTGAGATCTATCCGATAAGTAACTTCTAATTACACATATTATCAATGTGATCGATAAAACTTAGGCGGTTATCAAAAATAACTCCAAGATCTTTAACACCTGTGCTCCTTAGAATCGCGGTACCATTGATATGATAGCAATATTCAGCAATTACACGCTTACATCTATATGACACAGCGTAACACTTGTCAATATTTAGAAATAATTTGTTTGTTTCGCACCACTGCGAAATCAAGTCCAAATTTTGTTGAAGTGAAATTTGATCATCCATAGAGTTGATATTCTTGTATATTTTTAGATCATCAGCATAAGCTAATATTGGGCAAGATATTGATGTAATTAACGAAGTTGCTGTTGAAAACAGAAACTCCACACTGATATCTACACTAGATCTACTGTATCCCAATGGAAATTGTATAAATCCATTAAAAAAGAAAGATTTACTTAGTTTGCTAGATTATGTTCCACCTATATTTCATGATTATTATAAAGGAATTAAGACGAGTACTGATAGTTTAGTTAGTAAATTGCCTATTGTAAGTTATTGTAGTGAAGGAGATTTATTATAAAGTTTTGTAGTACATATTGGGTTTTATTCCTAGTGGACTATCTTACATAAACGCCAAATGGTAAAATGCAAAAGTGGACTAAGCCACAGAAATATTGAAATGATTCAATTTATAGTGAAAGTTATTTTTGTTTTTGAAAAATTAGCTTTTAGTTAGACATTTAAGCTAATGGTTATGCATACAAAAGCTACAACTTAAACAAAATTAAATGCTATTGAAATCTATTATTTACAATTGCATATAGCTCAATTTGTTATTTTGGGGGTTAGTCCACTTTTGCTCTCAATGCCTCAAATATAAATATAAATTAGCTCATTGTATGTGTCAAAAATGAACCAATCAGAACGAAAAACACCAAGTTTATGCACAAACGAACACATTCCTTTGAAACGTCAGATACGTGAAATTGAAATGTCACGATTTGGTACGGCGAGCATATCATTAATCGATTAGTTCATTAAGAACTCTACTCCTATAAATAATAGATTTTCATATTTATGTATTTATAATATTTAAAATAAATGTCATAGTTGTTAAAGTGAATTTTATATGTCAGAAATTATCTGACCGAATTGCCCTCGAGCAACGATAAATCCTATTTGGATTTAATAATTTTGGTAGAATATTTATGTCCTCAAGCGGCTTACTTAGTAGAAACTTTTCTAAGTAAGCCGCTTTCGAACCTAAATACCAGAATTATTTCTTCATTATCACTGCTCTTGACAATTGCCCTCACTTACTTTTTAACCAATTGAATCGATTCATGTTGATGCCACGAGTGCCGTTCCTGGGTTGTTGGCCGCCCAGGTACACAAATGATATCGCCGCCCATGGTAATTAAACATAACATATACAGTTGTTAATTT